>LR738711.1:89693450-89811219 GCA_902687465.1 Secale cereale | reverse complement strand
AACGACGCTAGCGGCACACATTTTCATTCGGCCATCACGACGGGCCTCGACTGCGATCCAGCCCAGGAAACAACAACAGGTGCGGCAAAATCCAAACCACAAAGCCCACCAGAAACACGACTATGCAGCCTCCGACTCCCGCCACAGTTTGTTTTTACACCGCTCCACCATTTCCTACTGGCTGCTGGATAGTGGCTGACCTCTACCTACTGCCTGCACAAAAGAGCCCTGTCCTTGGACTGTTTGATCACACGGCCCAGACAGAACCTGGCTTCTTCCTTGCACCCCTTCCCCCAAGCACCGTGAAACCGAGGTGCCCTTCGCGCGCTCCACGAGATCCCTGCAGAAACACTTGTAACGTAAGATTCAATTTGTCCAATGGCGATGGCGATGGCGTGTAACCACGTGAGGATGCGAGTGCGGTGGATTACCGGAGGGCGTTGGCGACCTTAGGGTTCTGCGGGTCAAGCTCCGATGCCTTGACAAATGCGGCGTAAGCGCTGGCATAATCCTAACACAAGCGCAGATTAGACGCCACATTGATGAGCTAAGAAAGAATAAGGGTGAACCAAATCAGGTCGGCACCAATAGTTAGTTGAGCGGATCAACCGACTGACGAGTGGGTATTGGATAACTGAATCTGAACTTCTGAAGCACGGAAGGGAAGTGCAAACAGCAGTGCGATGATCACCTGCAGGAAGCGGAAGGCCTCTCCTTGGCGGTAGTAGCCTTTCCCCCAGTCAGGCCATAACCTGGTGCAGGCCTGGGCGTCCAAAAGCGCCTCGTCGCCGACCCCAAGGCGCAGCCAACAGAGGCTCTTGTTTGCATATATGGAGGCGTCTATGTCGTTTGGGTCATCGAACTTCAGTGCCTAAATTTGTAAAAACAAAGTTTTCCAAGGTCAGAATTTCCGAAATGTAGACATGAACCAAGTGATTTGAACTGGGTGCAGAGATATATGCCTTTGGCAATTTCAACAGTGGCTTTGCTGACATTAGGAAAAGTAAAAAATGAAACAAGAGAGAACATTTGTGACTGAACATGTGCATACAAAATCAGCGGCGAAAAAAGAAGTTACCATGTTGTACATAAGTATAGCCGTGTCGTAGTCCTTGATTTCGTAGGCCTTGTTCCCTTCTAGTTTTAGTTCAGCTTTCCTCTTACATGAGCCCTTTCTCACCTAAATAAACCCCAAAAAGTAGTTTTAAGGCAATCAATTACCAGATAACCATGGAGTGTTGATAAGAGCAAAGCTAATTAGTACTAAATTATATACATTTCAAGTGCATGGAAACTGATTAAAACATACCCGCTCCTTGTAAGCAGCAGAATTCACATAACTCATGATGCCAGCAACACTCCAGCCAAACATGTCTGGAGGACATCGAGTCACAGGAAACAGAAGTTGAACAAGTTTTTTTCCACCTTGGACCGCGGCAATTTCTATCGGCAACCTACCAAGCTGTTACAGAGTACAGAAACCATGAGTTTCTGGAGAACATCCTTGTTCAGGCACAAGGATAAAACTGTATGTCATACTATATGTACTACTTGAAGAGTATGAAATGTGGGGATTCGGTATGCTCACTTCATCAGGAATGTTCGGATCTGCTCTAGCCTTCAACAAGCACTTGACAAATCTGATGGTGCCACGGCGGCTGCACGCTAACAACAGAGGGGTTGCTCCACTGAATCCACCGGCATGAACATTAGCCCCAGCCTAGTTAACATTTCCAGGAACAGTCTCAGTTTTTAGCACAAGCGAATTCGATATGCGCAATTCATGTGGAAATTCTATGGAACTCTAGCAATCCAAGCATTGCAAGTGCTACTTCAAAGAAATAACCGTTTCGCTGCGACATCCCAAACAACTAGTAGTATGATTTGTGCAATCAACACGAACTTAGAGATCAATTAAGCAGAAGATAAAGTGATGTAGCACCTCAATGAGCAGCTTCATGCATTCCACGGAGCGACCAAGAAGCGATGAGACCAAGGGCGTGAAGACACGGCTGGCGAACTTGTTGGGCTGCAAACAAAATTGCAAGCTGGTCAGCCATGAACAAAATGCAGGCACCATATATAGGAACGGCCGCACATACATCGGCGCCGTGGCGCAGCAGGACGCGGATGACTTCCGGGCACCCCCGCATGGCGGCGACGTGGAGCGCCGTGCCCCGGGGGTTCGCCGCGCCCACGTCGGCGCCCTTGCACAGGAGCAGCATCGCCAGGTCGCGATCCCCTGCAGCACGGACGACGCGCCAACATGTCAATCGCGCACGCGCACCGGTACCCGCTCCCAGCATGGCATGGCCATGTCCGCGGCGCCGCCTCTCTCGACGCGAGCAACAGGAGCACGGAGCAGAGCGAGGTGGCGTCGGCCGGCGAGGTGCGTGCGTTAGCGTACTTACCGTTGTAAGCGGCCCAGTGGAGCGGGGTCTCGCCGTCGTCGTCCTGGGCGCGCGGGCTGGCGCCGCGCTCCAGGAGCCAGGCCGCCGTCGCGGTGTGGCCGAAGGTGGCCGCCAGGAGCAGCGGCGTCTCGCGCTCGTCGGAGAGGGCGTCGACGGGTATGCCGAGGTCCTGGACCAGGTAGCGGCAGACGTCCGTCCTGCCGTTGGTCGCGGCCAGGTGCAGCGCCCTGCCGCACGTCGACCAGACGCCGGTGGTGGCGTCCGCGCCCGTGGCGCTGGGCGCCGGCGGCAGCAGCTCCAGCGCCATCCCTCGACGTCGCAATATCAGATGGATTGTCAGTCGATTTACAGTAGTAATACAAGCTTCGTTGCAGGCGTTTCGGGGCGTACTGGCAAGGAGGTCGAGGTTGCCGTCGATGGCGGCATCGAGGAGCAGCCGCCGCCGGACCTCGTCGTTCCGCGCGTCAACGGCCACATGGACGCCTCCTGTATATCTCAGAACAAGCACACCAGGTAAAAGAGCAAAGAAACGGATGGGAAATGAATCGGACGCACGTGGCGACTGACAAACCTGACGACGGCGGCGGAGGCGGCGCCGACGAGGAGGGTGAGCACGCCGCCGTGGGCATGTCCATGGTCGAATGCGACAGGCTTGAGTGGGCTGTGTGACGTGTTCGTTCTGACTAGCAGTGCTTGGACGGAGAGCGAGAGGACACGAGAAAGGCGGTGGCTCGGGAGCTGCGCCGGGCGGTGGTGTCTCTGAGCTTTGATGTGACGCCACGCGGGCGCGGGGGCAGGGGAGGAAGTGGCAGGCAAGGACTCTCTCTTCCACGTCGTGAAACGCACCCATTTCATTATTGGTGTCTCTTCTCTCGTACTACGTGGCAAAAGTGCAGTGTTTGCTGTGGCCTGTGGATAAACATGGTGTACGAGCAAGCCCGTCCTTCTACTGCACCATACGGCCAACACACACATCTCCCAGTAAATTTCTTTTGAAAACTTTCTATCTATTCCAGTGAAAAAAAAAGAAAGATACATTTTGTTCCTAAACCACCTACGAACACACTGGAAGGGGCCGAAGACTTCCTGCTCGTCCCTTCTTCGTCGAAGTCAGATAAATCCTACTCCCTCCCTCCGGAAATATTTGTCGGAAAAATGAATGTATCTAGACGTATGTTAGTTCTAAATACATCCATTTTTATCCATTTGTGCGACAAGTATTTATGAACGGAGGGAGTAGTAAATCTCGAAACAGGTTGTCACCCTGCATTATACATAAATTATAACACAAAGTTCATGATCGAATGGTACAAGACAATAAGGAGATCCTCTTACAAGTAGATCCCGAGATAACCGACCGGATGGATGCACGAGACTACGATTGTTGAAAGCTAACACAAGTAGACTTGAATAACTATGCCATGATAGGCCCTGAAACGCCTAAATTACATGACAATGCCCCATCAAGGTGTATGACGCGTAGAATCCCAGCTGTCGAGTTTGAGATGGACAAGGGTTTCTTCCAGAACCTTGGCATGGAGAAAAGAACCACGACAACATCCTCTAGAGAATAGCGGCACCCACAGGTGTTACCGTCATCGGTGCCAGAGCGCAGAGCTTTCGCTTGGCAGCTCATACGCGTGTCACAACGAGGCATCTAGGAGGATCGTGACGAGCACAAGTATCCAGCTCTAGATCTAGACACCGCCACATCCACCGATAAAAAGTGAGCCCGAGCCTCTGACCGCTGCACCCTTGCCGCACGGACAACCAAAAGGGATACACTACTGGAAACTACGATTTTACCTAGGATCAAGTTCTTCACCTAGAACTAATTGGCCTCCTCAACGGAAATAAAAAGCATTGAACAATACACCCTAGGTAAAGATGGATTTAAAGCCATTTTTTGGAAATATACTTCCCCTAAGGCTGGGACTATGCAAATGCCAACAAATCTTATAATACACTATGTGAAAGCCCCATATTTTTTTTGAGTCCAAACATACTTGCTTTATTCAACTAAAATGTTCATGGGGATACAACTTAAATTTGGAGGGTTTAGGAGCCACACATGGCGCCCTAAGCCGAGTCCAAAAGCATGCTTGGCGAGGCTATGTGCCTCTTGATTAGTCTCACGACCTTCAAAGATGAAGGTGCAGTGCTGAAATTGTGTTGAAGTAGCCTTAATTTCCTTGACGATGCTAGCGTACATTCCTCCATTACCCTGGCCAATGTCGTGAACCACCCCTGGCAATCAGAAGCTATGATGATATGCGATAATGCAAGGTCTTGTGCCAGTGCAAGGGCCTCTCTGCAGGCAAGCGCTTCGAGGGTGGCCGGGTCTGTAAGTCCATGACATCTGATGGCCGACGACCCCATGTAGATGCCTTCAGAATTCCTGCAGACGGCGCTAAAAGTACCTTCATTCAGTGACCTGGCAACAGCCCCATCAACTCTGATCTTTGCCATCCCGCTCGGCGGTGCAATCCACTTGCGTTTTACCTGGGTCGCTGTTGAAGTATGCACCATTGGAGATTTCTTCGGTTTGCACTCTTCAAGCTCATGCAAATATTTCATGATGAAACTATGTGTTGCATGTGGACTCTGAAAGATACTTTCATGGAGAGCTTTCCGCCTAGAGTGCCATATGGCCCATAAACTGATCAATACCTGATTAAACTCCTTGGACGGGAGAACTTCCATGAGTTCAAAAACCCACCTTTTAGCATCCGGTTGCCTGATATTGTTAACAGCATTCACAAGGTCAGGATTTTGGAGGGCCCAAACACATCTCGCCACCGTGCAGTGCAGCAGGGAATGTTGCCAAGAGTCTTCCGCCCCACATAGGCCGCAGGAAGAGACCGTAGACATATGTCTTTGGTGGAGGAGATCTGCTGTTGGGATTGATTGTTGGGCTAGTCTCCACAAGAAGATTTTAATCTTTGATGGAACCTCTATCTTCCACAGCTTTGACCAGGATTTCTGCTCGCCCTCATCGTTAGATGAGTCTGACCTGCCCTCCAGCCAGGCTTCACGTCGTAGTTTTGTAGCCACTAGCATCCGGTATGCCGAACGGACTGAGAATAGCCCGTTTTTCTCATGCACCCACGACCAGAAGTCATCCATATGAATTGTACAGAGAGGGATCGATTGTATGGCAATTGCATCAGTAGGTATGAAGATTTCTTCGATGGCTTCCCTGTCCCATTCCGCCCCTGGAAGGATGAGGTCACTAACAAGCTGGGGGGGGGGGGGTTGGGACTTTACTCATTATTGGACGCATATTGTGCGGCCTAGGTACCCAATCCTGCTGCCATATGAGTGTACTCTGCCCATCTCCTATCCTCCGCACCAGTCCTTGGGTGAGCGTGTCACGCCCATCCAATATAGATCTCCATACTTGTGACGGGGCCGAGCCCAACTCAGCTTGAAGGAAGTCACATGTAGGGAAATACTTTGATTTGAGAATACGTGCACTTAAGGAGTTTGGTTCCATCATTATCCTCCATGCTTGTCTTGCTAAGAGTGCAAGGTTAAATAGCTCAATATCACGGAAACCTAAGCCCCCGCACTGCTTAGGTCTTGTCATCATGCTCCAAGAAACCCAGCTAGCCTTTCTCTTTCCCTCCTTACTTCCCCACCAAAACTTCCGGATGAGTGAGTTAATATGTTCACAAAGCCCCCGTGGGAGTTTAAAACAAGACATAGAGAAAACTGGTACTGCCTGTGCCACTGACTTTATTAGAACTTCCTTCCCTCCAGCAGAGAGTATCTTTTCCATCCAACCTTTTACTTTGCTCCAAACCCGATCCTTAAGGAACTTAAAGGCTCCATTTTTGCTATTCCCAACATCAGTGGGCATGCCAAGATATCTGTCAGATAAAGTTTCATTTGTGACATTCAAAGTATGCTTTACCTCTGCTTTGAGATTGTTTGGACACCCCTTGCTGAAATATACTGTAGACTTTGATAGGTTGATCCTTTGCCCAGATGCATTGCAATAAACCTCCATCAAAGAGGATAGCTCATTTGCTCCATCAACACTAGCTTTTACAAACAGCAGGCTATCATCCGCAAATAACAAGTGGCTAACCGGCGGAGCCGATGAGGACACTCGTATTCCACTGAGGTGCGATGATTCATTGGTTGTTTTTAAAAGGCACGAAAGGCCCTCCGCTGCAAGCAAAAATAGGTATGGAGAAATGGGATCACCCTGACGGATTCCCCTAGATGGCTTAAAACTTTCCAACTTACCACCATTAAAGAGCACTGTAAATGTTACTGAGTTCACCATCCTCATAATCAAAGAAACCCATGTTGGAGCAAAGCCTAGTTTCAACATTATCGCCTCCAAGTATTCCCATTCAACTCTATCATATGCCTTCATCATATCCATTTTAACAGCACAAAAACGGTTGCGTTGAGCCTTGTTTCTCTTCATAAAATGCAGACATTCATAAGCGCTAATGATATTGTCAGTTATAAGCCTCCCTGGAACAAAGGCCGACTGCTCCTCGGATATAATGTCAGGTAAGATTTGTTTCAGCCTATTTGAAAGGACTTTCGAGGCAATTTTGTACAATATGTTACAAAGACTTATGGGCCTGAATTGACTTAGCAAGGTGGGATCCTTTACCTTAGGAATGAGGACAAGGATAGTTTCGTTGATCATCTCTGGACTCTCTTCTCCCCGCAATATACGAAGAACAACTTTAGTTACTTCGTTGCCGCATATCTCCCAGTGCCTTTGGAAAAAGTGGGCAGGATATCCGTCCGGCCCTGGTGCCTTCGTAGGAAACATCTGGAAAAGAGCTCGCTTTATCTCCTCCTCCTTGAAAGGAGAGGTTAACATGGCGTTCATGTCAGGTGTAACCTTTGCTGGAACAGAATCGAGGACATCCCTCATGCCCGATGTGCCTTCGGACGTAAACAGATTTTGGTAGAAGTTGTTCGTCATTACTGCCATTTCGTTCGTATCTTGGGTCATATAACCATCATTCCTTTGAAGTGCTTTAATCAAATTTTTCCTCCGCCTCATACTTGCACGCCGTTGGAAATACTTCGTGTTTTTATCCCCGTCAGCCAGCCAATCAACTCGCGAACGCTGCCTCATTAGGATCTCTTCCATATGATAAAGCTCCACTAGCCTCTCTATAGTTTTTAACTCTGCATGTGAAGGGGCAGTTCTCTGAGGGTCATTCTGCAGTTTTTCCAGTTCCCTCTTCATGATTTTAATCTGCTTTGAGACTTGGCCTATAGTGGCTCCACTCCACTGAGTGAGCGAAGCTGACAGGTCCACTAGCTTATTGTTCAGATCATGCACCGACTGGGCTCCCGCTCCTTCTGTCCACATACCTATGAGGGAGTCTTTGAAATCTGTATGGCGTTCCCAATAGAGCTCGTATCTGAAAGGTTTCTTACCTGCAACAACATTCTCTCTGGGCTCCAGTTGAAGGCGGATGGGGCAGTGGTCAGATGATGCGCCCGTCTCGTGGGACAGTTTTGCATGAGGGAACAGGGCCATCCATTCCGCACTCGCCACTGCCCGATCAAGACGAACCCGACAATAAGCTCCCCCTGTTATTTTCTTCTCGAAGGTCCAAGGTTTCCCCTGGTACCCTATATCCGCAAGAGCACACACGTCCAGAGCTTCCCTAAAGCCTGCTATTTGAGTGTTTCTCCTTTGTCCCGCTCCAACATGTTCATGATGGTGCAGTACTTCGTTAAAATCACCTATGCATAACCAAGGTAGACTGCTAGCTGTTACAAGGGACTTCATAGTATCCCAAGTTCTATATCTCTCTCCCACCTGAGCTTCACCATATACACAAGTAAGTCTCCAGTCCTCCCAGCTAGAGGATGAGACAATAGCATCGATATGATACTCAGAATAACCAAAAACTTCAATCTTTATTGCATCATTCCAAAACAGTCCTAGGCCGCCACTACGGCCCGAACTACTAACAGCATAAGAATTTGAAAAACCTAAAGTATCAGCCAAACTCTCGACACGTGCCTTCGAAATCTGTGTTTCCACTATGCATAGCACGGCCGGGGCAAATTGCTTCGTTAGATCACGAAGCTCACGAATTGTCGCAGCTTTGCCCGCACCATGACAATTCCAGCATAAGAGATTCATTGTGCCCGGCGATCCTCCACGCGGGAGGTCGCCGATTTTGCATCAGTGTATTTCTCAGGGGCTACACCCTTTTTGGAGTTGTTCCTGTCCGTCGTCACTCGAGATCTCTTCGGATCCTGTTTAGAGGATGGGCTTGCAGGTACTTCTGGAGCTGGTAGAGCTAGTGTTTCTTTCACTCCAGAAGACGTTCCAGAGACTATCATATGCTGTTCGCTGGCTCTTTTGCGGTTGGCATCAGCCTCGCCCATAAGTGCATCAGTGTCATCCTCGACATGGGCAGGGAATTGTTCACCTCTGTACTGAGTCTTCGCCTCGCCGCTGCGGCCATCCGACCTACCGCCTCGCCTTCCACCTCTGCGTCCGCGTCCTCTTCCTCCTCCAGGACCAGCACCCACACGCATGGTCCAGGTGGCTCTCAGATCTTTATAGTGCAACGCCGACGGGGGGTGGATGCCATCACCATGTTCCTTGTAAACATGACCCAGATGACCACAAACCGCACACCAATCCGGAAGGCGCTCGTACTTCACCCTGTAGATCTGCCTCTTTGAATCACGGATCATGGAAACTGCGTTTTTCAATGGCTTGTTGACATTGATCTTGACCCAAACCCGATAGAAATTTCCAGCAAAATCTTGGGTCATTGTTTCCGCAAAGAGGACCTCCCCCACCTTTGCTGCCATATGGACACGTAGATAGCCTATGGTGCGTTTTTGGCCGAGGGGGCGCTACCTATTTCGATGGTCCAAGACATTTATCATTAGTCGTGTGTGTTGGGCCCACTCCTTAGTGAGAAAAGAGCACAACGACAGTGACCAATGAGTGGCGCATAGAAGAAAAAAATCAACCGAGTCTTCCTTCTTCCCGAGGGCTGCGCCGTCCCCGGATCCACTTTCCTCTCCTAACGCGCCTCCTTCTCTCCAGAAACGCTACGCCGTCGCCAGTCTCGACGCCCCTAGATCCGCCCCACCGTTATCGTTCGCCATCTGCCCTGCCCCGTCGTTCCACACCAGCATCCACCCTGCACTGTCGTTCCCCGCTGCCATCCGCCTTTCCCGTCGTTCCCCACCGCCATCTGCCTCGCATAATGCCCTACCCCGCCCTTCGTCACCGTCATCCCGCCCCTACCGTGTCACTACAGCTCCATCGATCTCCGCGCTGCTCCGTCGTATTCCCGCACCGTTGTACTCCCCGTCGTGTCCCCCATCCCGTTGTGCATGGGAATTTTTTTATCACAACCCATGCCAAAATTTACTCACAACCCATGGCAAGTTTCACCATAGACGCATGTCAATTTATTTAACACATGGAAAATTAGATGTAATCCATCGGCAAATTAACTTTAAAGCCATGTCAACATTTACTCATAACCCACGACAAATCTTTTCAATTTTATTCCCATGGCAATTTAATTTCAATCCCACGACATTTTATTTTATTTTTCCTATGGAAAATTTAACCCCCCAGCTATGTAAATAAAACCTCCCAGCGACAGACTACTGGTCCAGCCCAGCACTAGGAGGAATGCTGCCTTTTTTCCTTCCTTTTTTTGTTTAATTATTTTTATTAACATTTCTGCAGTACAAAATAATATATTCAAATTTAACAAAACATGCAGTGTTAAAAAAAGTTCACGAACTTTCAAAATGTTGACTGCATTTGAACAAAATGTTTGCAACACTTCGAAAAAAATCTTCTCATTCTCAAGATGTTTAAAAACATGTTTGCATAATTCAACATACTGTTTCATACCTTTAAATTAATATGCATGAAACTTTAAAAAATATGTGTTTGAAAATATGTTCGTCACATTTGTTAAAATATTTGTAAAATGTAATAATATGTTCGTGTAGCATTAAAATGTTGTTCTCACCATTCAGAAAATACACATGGAACTTTAAAGAAATATTCACGTGTTTCAGATTTTTTTTGAACAGTTTTAAATAATGTTATACAATGCGAACAAAATGTTTGCATACATTAAAAAAATGTTTAGTGTCATTAAAATGTTCAATTTGTTTTGAAAAGCACATCATGTATTTGAAATATATTCAACATATATCAAAAATTTATACCACGTGTACACTAAAAATGTACAATGTGTATTAAGAGAGTAGACATTTGTAAAGAAAAGATAAATGCGAAGAAAACTTAGAATATATGCATAAAACCAGAAGACACATGGGTAAAGAAACGCAGAAAATAGAAAAATCCAAGAAGAACCGTGAAACAAAGCCCTCGACTTTAGCTTAACGTTGACATGGCACTGCAATATAATACAAGACTCTAGACACGAGAGAAGTTCGTCAGGCCCTAGATTCGAGGCAAGACAGTCTGTTTCTATTTCTCATTGGTTTTCTTCAGCATTTTTTTTTCTCTTTCCATTTTTCTGCGTTTCTTCACTAGTTTTATTTGGGACATACCTTGGTGACCTCGCCGGCGGTGAACAAAAGTCTGCCACATATTTTGATATCGTTATGAAAATCCGACATTCCAAAGAAAGCAGGTCAAATCTATAAGTTATGTGATGCCACCGCTTCTACTATGACGGTGGCCTTTTTGTTGCGAAAAAAATATATGAGATCAGGTCTCATATAATGTACGTGAGACACATTTTGATGGATGACATGTGGCATTCACAAATCACAAAGCATCTAATCTCCCCCCCTGATTTCAGGTGGGGGTGGAGTAGGTGCTTTGTGATTTGCACAAATGCCACGTGTCATCCATCAGGATGGGTCTCACCTGCTAATCCGTGAGACCTGGTCTCATAGATTTTTTTTCCTTGATATATACATTCCCTGCAAACCTCTGGGGCAGTTCTTTCATTGCCAACGCATGCAATGAATTGATCCAAGTATTTCTGAAAATCCCCTTGCCTATTCAATAGCCAACAACTTCTTCATGTCGTGCGCATTTGATTCTCTGAGATACTTCGGTACAAACACCTCCACCACGGCTTGGGCAAACTTGACAGTAGTCTTCACACACGTGCTCTCCCCTATCCTAACCATCCCACCAACCGCATCTGCACCAGTACCAAGTGCAAGTATCCCCAGAGCAGCCGTGCACTTCTGCTTGGCTGAGAAAGATAGTTGACCGCATCAATCCCTTGTGAGCTTCACCTAGCCATCGTGTGCGTCCACTCCATTCATAATGCACAATTAAACCCATTAAGCTACGCGTGAAGGGCGACCAACCAGCTATGCCATGTGGCGCAAGCTGGTTGGCCGCGGTGAGAAATCTTTTGGAAATTTTTTAGACGAAGGTGTAGATTATTTTTTAATGTAATTTTTTAGATGGAGGTGAGGATCTTTGGTATCTATTAAATAAAAGGTTATGCAAAGTAGCACTCGCTGGTAGCTTGTGGTGGTATTTCTTTTTAGATGAAGGTGAGGATTTTTTTCTGAGATGTTTTTTTAGACCGAGGCGAGGATTCTATAAATAGAAATGAGCGCACATCTTCCTCTTAAGCGGCGTCACAGGGTGACGCCCCAATCATTCCCAATCATTAGTGGTTTTCGCATGCGACAACGACGACGAAACCATAGATCATCCAGGAAGGCAGGATTGGGAGCAAAGTAGTCACTGTGCAGTAGCTTTGCTCTGGACACCCTATCCCGGTTGATCACTCTTCTCCCTTTGATTGAGTCCTTGAAGTTGAGAAGATGCTCCACTTGTCGGTAGATACGTCTCCAACGTATCTATAATTTTTGATTGTTTCATGCTATTATATATTCTGTTTTGGATGTTTAATGGGCTTTATTATACACTTTTATATTATTTTTGGGACTAACCTACTAACCCAAGGCCCAGTGCAAATTGTTGTTTTTTGCCTATTTCAGTGTTTCGCAGAAAAGGAATATCAAATGGAGTCCAAATGGAATGAAACCTTCTGGAGAGTTATTTTTGGAACCGTATCTACACAGAAGACTTGGAGTACACGCGAGGGAACGAGAGAGGCGGCCACGTGAGGGCAGGGCGCGCCCCCACCCTCGTGGGCCCACTCTGGCTCCCCGGTGCCCTTCTTCCTCCTATATATATCCACGTACCCTGAAAACATCGAGGCCACAGACAAAACCCTAATTCCACCGCCGCAACCTTCTGTTCCCGTGAGATCCCATCTTGGGGCCTGTTCCGGAGCTCTGCCGGAGGGGGATCCATCACGGAGTTCTTCTACATCAATACCATAGCCTCACCAATGAGTTGTGAGTAGTTTACCACAGACCTTCGGGTCCATAGTTATTAACTAGATGGCTTCTTCTCTCTTTTTGGATCTCAATACAAAGTTCTCCTTGATCTTCGAGGAGATCTATTCGATGTAATCTTTTTGCGGTGTGTTTGTCGAGATCCGATGAATTGTGGGTTTATGATCAAGATTATCTATGAACAATATTTGATTCTTCTCTGAAATCTTTTATGTATGATTATAATATCCTTGCAAGTCTCTTTGAATTATTGGTTTGGTTTGGCCTACTAGATCTATAGTTCTTGCAATGGGAGAAGTGCTTGGCTTTGGGTTCAATCTTGCGGTGTCCTTTCCCAGTGACAACAGGGGCATCAAGGCACGTATTGTATTGTTGCCATCGAGGATAAAAAGATGGGGTTTATATCATATTGCTTGAGCTTATCCCTCTACATCTTGTCATCTTGCTTAAGGCGTTACTCGGTTCTTATGAACTTAATACTCTAGATGCATGCTGGATAGCGGTCGATGTGTGGAGTAATAGTAGTAGATGCAGAATCGTTTCAGTCTACTTGTCACGGACGTGATGCCTATATATAATGATCATGCCTAGATATTCTCATAACTATGCGCTTTTCTATCAATTGCTCAATAGTAATTTGTTCACCCACCGTAGAATTCTGCTATCATGAGAGAAGCCACTAGTGAAACCTATGGCCCCCGGGTCCATTCTCATCATATTATCCTATCCTATATATCAGATCTCACTTTCGTAAGTAGGGCTGGACCAAAGGCTCGTAGCTCGCGAGCATAATGAGCGCTCGATAGTTCGGCTCGTTAAGCTCGTAGCTCGCTTCTTAATGAACAGAGCCAATCATTGATTTCAGCTTGTTAAGCTTAACGAGCTTAATGAACGAGCTAACGAGTTTGACGAGTAGCTCGTTAAGCTCGTTAGCAACAACACAACACATATTTTCATCTTACGTGGCAATTTTTTTGTAGCACCTCAACTCATCTATTCAATCTAATCGACATAGGAGGCAACAAACGAGTGTATTTCTTTCGTAGCCACCATCTTCCATCTTAAAAAACCACAACTATGCACTCATCATATAGACCGTAACATATTATAATATGTTAACGAGCGCTCACGAGCTTAACGAGCTTCAAACGAACTGAGCCGAGCAGAGGTTTCTGCTCGTTAATCTTAATGAGCCAAGCCTTAACGAGCACGAGCTTAATGAGCACGAGCTTAACGAGCCGAGCAACTCATTAATCCACCCCTATTCGTAAGTGACCGTGAAGAGATTGACAACCCTTATCACGTTGGCTGCGAAGTTCTTATTTGTTTGTGCAGGTGCGAGAGACTCGCGCGTGGTCTCCTACTGGATTGATACCTTGGTTCTCAAAAACTGAGGGAAATACTTACGCTACTGTGCTGCATCACCCATTCCTCTTCGAGGGAATAAAACGCAAGCTCGAGAAGTAGCAAGAAGAATTTCTGGCGCCCTTGCCGGAGAGATCTATGTAACACCCCGGGAATCATGCGACAGTAAACCCATGCTAATGATGCCATGTCACTAGATTTTTTTAAGCTAAGTTTCCTCTTGATAAAAATCAAAGCCAAATTCAAATTAAAATGCAAGTCAAACATTTATTTCTTCAAACACTAAAACTAAAATGTTCATCAGGTGCCAAATAATCCATCACTAATATTGGTAGTGAACCAACATTTTTACAAAGTGTTTAAGTGCACTAAACTATTTAATTCAGTGGCTAGAACAATAAATTAAATGCCTTTTTAATTTATTAAAATTCTAACTTCTTTCGAAATTTTTGTGGCAGTGCCAAACATTGCATGGTATTTATGTGGTCAATTCCCATATTTTACAAAATCATTTCAGCGCCCCAAATATTATAAAACCCTCTCTGTAAAAGAAAAGCAGAAATAAAATAAAATGGATAGGAAGCCCCTGCCTCCCTTGGCCTTAGCCCATCCGGACCAGCCGGCCCAACCTAGACAGCCCACCTCCCCCGGTCACTCTCTTCCTCCCCTGTTCATCCGACCGGGGCTCCGCCCGCGCGTCACCGCCGGACCAGCTCGCCGTCCCGCACCTCGCCAGTGAGAGGATAAGGCCGACACCGCGGCCCTGGATATTTTCCCTCGCCAACTCTCTCTCTCTCTCTCTCTCTCTCTCTCTCTCTCTCTCTCTCTCTCTCTCTCTCTCTCTCTCTCTCTCCTAGGTGCTCTCTCTCTCTTGCTCCCCACCTCAACCGAGCGCCACCGTCGCCATGGCTGTGCCGTAGCCACAGCCACCGCCCACCCAGCGCCTCGCCAGCACGTCTACGAGACGCGCCATCAACCTCTACCTCGCCTACGACGACTGCCTCGAGCCCGACGCCTCTGCGTCGGTATATCGGCATCATCTTCTTCCGCTACGGCCGTCGGCTATCCTCGACGATTCCGGCGCCCTCAGACCTTCCCCGAGCCCACTGAGCACATCTGCAGGCTCACTGTGAGCCTTCTCCCTTCCCCCTCTCTCTGCGCTCGAGCCCGTCCCCTAGCGCCTGCTGCCATGCTCGCCGGAGCTCGGTCTAGCGCGCTTTAGCATACTCCGTCGCCGTCCCCGCGGAGCCAAGTTCACCGCCTGCGTCCACGCTCTACCCGCGCGCTCGTGCGGCTGCTCTTGCCTTCACCTGTAGCCGTATGTAGCTACCTCCGCTGGCTCGCGCGCCCGTGTGCTTGCTCGCCAGACACGCCACACAGCCGCCACGCGCTGTCCGTCCACCGCCCCGGCGACGCTCGCCGTCGCCCGCGCAGCCCCACCCTTGTCCCCGCCTTAAAGATCGTGGATGTCGCCCAGGGGGGGGGTGAATAGGCGCTTTAAAATAATTACGGTTTAGGCTCGAACAAATGCGGAATAAACCTAGCGGTTAATTTGTCAAGCACAAAACCTACAACAACTAGGCTCACCTATGTGCACCAACAACTTATGCTAAGCAAGGTAAACAACTAGGTGATAGCAAGATATATGACAAGAAACAATATGGCTATCACAAAGTATAGTGCATAAGTAAAGGGCTCGGGTAAGAGATAACCGAGACACGCGGAGACGACGATGTATCCCGAAGTTCACACCCTTGTGGATGCTAATCTCCGTTTGGAGCGGTGTGGAGGCACAATGCTCCCCAAGAAGCCACTAGGGCCACCGTAATCTCCTCACGCCCTCGCACAATGCAAGATGCCGTGATTCCACTAAGGGACCCTTGAGGGCGGTCACCGAACCCGTACAAATGGCAACCCTTGGGGGTGGTCACCGAACCCGTACACTTTGGCAACCTTTGGGGGCGGTCACCGGTACCCGTCAAATTGCTCGGGGCAATCTCCACAACCTAATTGGAGACCCCGACGCTTGCCTGGAGCTTTACACCACAATGATTGAGCTCCGAACAACACCAACCGTCTAGGGCGCCAAGGCACCCAAGAGAAACAAGCTCTAGGGTGCCCAAACACCCAAGAGTAATAAGCTTCTCAAACTTCACTTCCACGTATCACCATGGAGAACTCAAACCGATGCACCAAATGCAATGGCAAGGGCACACAGAGTGCCCAAGTCCTTCTCTCTCAAATCCCACCAAAGCAACTAATGCTAGGGAGGGAAAAGAGAGAAAGAACAAGAAGGAGAACACCAAGAACTCCAAGATCTAGATCCAAGGGGTTCCCCTCACCTAGAGTAGAAAGTGATTGGTGGAAATGTGGATCTAGATCTCCTCTCTCTTCCCCCCCCCAAAACTAGCAAGAATCCATGGAGGAATTGAGAGATAGCAAGCTCGAAGAAGGTCAACAATGGGGGAAGAACACGAGCTCAAGAGATAAGGTTCATTAGGGAAGAAGACACCCTTTTATAGGGCCTCCCGAATCCAACCGTTATGTGCTCCCGAATCCACGAGCGGTACTACCGCTTAGCACGGTCAAAACAGCCCAACAAGAGAGAAAAACACGAGCTGAAAATCTGCCAGAGAGGTAGTACCGCTCTGGGGAGAGGTAGTACCGCTTATAAGAGGTACTACCGCTCGGGGGGAGAGGTAGTACCGCTTACCACGAAACCCGACAAGAAAAATCGCATCCCAAAAGCCGCGGTACTACGCGCGGCATAGGGCTGTGGTACTACCGCTCGGTACTACCGCTTACAAGCGGTACTACCGCTCGAAGAGCAGTACTACCGCTTGAGGCTTTCAAGAACACAACAGAGAAAACAGAGGATGCAGGAAAACCAGAACTGCCATAACTTCTTCATGTGAGCTCCGAATTGAGCAAACTCAAGCTTGTTGGATAGATGACAACGAGTAGCATCCAAAGAGCAAAAGGTTATAGTAAGAAGAGGCAGGGAGGTATGTGTAATAAATAGAGGAGTGAACACTCCATCAGGGAAGAACCTGCATAACCTCCAACATAGAAAACATCATAGAAAATGCATGTGAACTCCGTTTTCGATGAACTCGAGCTTGTCATCAAGATGACCATAAGCTCTAAATCTCACAAGGAGAAGAACCAAACAAGAACCAATAAAGATGATGTAAGGATGCAATGGTTTGAGCTCTCTACTAACGATACGATCAAGCTACCAACTTGAGAGCCCCCCTTGATAGTACTGAAGGAAATATGCCCTAGAGGCAATAATAAAGTTGTTATTTATATTTCCTTATATCATGATAAATGTTTATTATTCATGCTAGAATTGTATTAACCGGAAACTTAGTACATGTGTGAATACATAGACAAAACAGAGTGTCCCTAGTATGCCTCTACTAGACTAGCTCATTGATCAAAGATGGTTATGTTTCCTAACCATATACATGAGTTGTCATTTGATCAATGGGATCACATCAATAGGAGAATGATGTGATGGACAAGACCCATCCGTTAGCTTAGCACTATGATCGTTTAAGTTTTACTGCTATTGCTTTCTTCATGACTTATACATGTTCCTATGACTATGAGATTATGCAACTCCCGAATACCGGAGGAACACTTTGTGTGCTACCAAACGTCACAACGTAACTGGGTGATTATAAAGGTACTCTACAGGTGTCTCCGAAGGTACTTGTTGGGTTGGCGTATTTCGAGATTATGATTTGTCACTCCGATTGTCGGAAAGGTATCTCTGGGCCCACTCGGTAATGCACATCGCTATAAGCCTTGCAAGCATTGCAGCTAATGAGTTAGTTGCGGGATCATGTATTACGGAACGAGTAAAGAGACTTGCCGGTAATGAGATTGAACTAGGTATTGAGATACCGACGATCGAATCTCGGGCAAGTAACATACCGATGACAAAGGGAACAACGTATGTTGTTATGCGGTTTGACCGATAAAGATCTTCGTAGAATATGTGGGAGCCAATATGAGCATCCAGGTTCCGCTATTGGTTATTGACCGGAGACGTGTCTCGGTCATGTCTACATAGTTCTCGAACCCGTAGGGTCCGCACGCTTAAGGTTTCGATGGTAGTTTTATTATGAGTTTATGTGTTTTGATGTACCGAAGGAGTTCGGAGTCCCGGATGAGATCGGGGACATGACGAGGAGTCTCGAAATGGTCGAGGCGTAAAAATCGATATATTGGACGACTATATTCGGACATCGGAAAGGTTCCGAGTGATTCGGGTATTTTCGGAGTACCGGGGAGTTACGGGAATAGAGGAGAGAGGCCAAAAGGAAGGAGGCGCGCGCCCCCCTTCTGGTCCGAATTGGACAAGGGGTGCAGCCCCCTTTTCCTTCTCCCTCTCCCCCTCTTTCCTTCTCTCCTACTCCGGAAAGGAAAGGGGAATCCTACTAGGACTTGGAAGTCCTAGTAGGACTCCCCACACTTGGCGCGCCCCCTCTAGGGCCAGCCTCTCCCTCCCTCCTTTATATACGGGGGCAGGGGGCACCTCTAGACACAACAATTGATCTCTTGATCTCTTAGCCGTGTGCGGTGCCCCCCTCCACCATAGTTCTCCTCGATAATATTGTAGCGGTGCTTAGGCGAAGCCCTGCGACGGTAGAACATCAAGATCGTCACCACGCCGTCGTGCTGACGGAACTCTCCCTCGACACTCGGCTGGATCGGAGTTCGAAGGACGTCATCGAGCTGAACGTGTGCTAGAACTCGGAGGTGCCGTAGTTTCGGTGCTTGATCGGTCGGGCCGTGAAGACGTACGACTACATCAACCGCGTTGTTCTAACGCTTCCGCTTTCGGTCTACGAGGGTACGTAGACTCACTCTCCCCTCTCGTTGCTATGCATCTGGTAGATAGATCTTGCGTGATCGTAGGAATTTTTTAAAATACTACGTTTCCCAACAAGTACGACAAAGGATCCTATAACCCGGTCTCCCAACTACCACCACGAGACCGGTAAAATAGAAAACCTATCAAGGGCAAACCGTTGCTTTGCACAAAGTACACTTGAGCTAGATGTAGACGATCTTGACTTCCTCAAGTTGGACCACCTTTCTTGATTGCGTTGTCTCGGTGAAGACTATTAGATTGCTCCCCCGTACTCCACTATGGGTGAGCCACTCTTCGGCATATCTTCACAAGTCCATTGTCACCACAATGGACGGCAAGCTTCAAGCACTTGATCTCTTCGTGATGCTCCACTTGAACTTGCACACCGCAACCTAACCCCACAAAGAACTCTCATGAGGACCATGGGTTAGTACACAAAGCGTGATTGACAATGCTTACCATACCATGGGATTGCTTGATCCCTCTCGGTACATCTTCTACACTTTGTGTGTTGATCAACTTGATTCATTCTTTGACTTAGTTTTGATCAACCTTGAATCTTTCCAACTCTCTTCATTTGGATGATGTCTTGAAGGTAAACATGAATGATCACAAACTCTTCTTCTTCAATACATGCTTGCAATAAGCTCAACACCCACAAGACCAATCTTTGGATAATTCCTTAATAGCACCTTGGTCATCACAAACTCTCCTTGAAACCAACAAATGAACTCCAAGAAAAGCCTATGGACAAACCCTTCAAATATAACTCAAGGCAACCATTAGTCCATAGAGATTGTCATCAATTACCAAAACAAAACATGGGGGCACCGCATGTTCTTCCAATCTCCCCCATTTTGATAATTGATGACAATCACTTTCAAGAGAGTTTATATAAGGAATTATGCATCACCATACCATGCAACAATAATGTATGCGCATGAGATGCAAAAGAGGAATTATGCATCACCATACCATGCAACAATAATGTATGCGCATGAGATGCAAAAGCTTAGGAACAAAACCAAATCAAGATGAGATGACTCTCTAAACTTCTCCACAAAACTCTCTGAAACTTCTCCCCCATTGGCATCGATTGCCAAAATGGGCAAAAGGCTTAGAAGGCCAATATAACTTGTGTTCCTCAGTAAATTGTGTATTTATCAACAAGAGAGTGGAATGCAATACACATATCCAACGATAAATACTTGGAGGAAGACAAACTATATTGAGGCCCAAAGATTACAAAAGAATGATATGCCACAAAGACACAACAAATAGAGAAACAAGCAATCAAGCACTCAAAGATACCAATTGAAGCAAGCTATCAAAAGATACCAATTGAACCAACTACCAATGATCCTACATGCCACATGAATAAAAGATATTAAGATATGATCAAGGAGTGTTCTAGAGAAACTAGAGAAGCTCCCCATGATTTGTGCACAATTTAATTTTGTATTTGGATACAACGAGCACAAAATAGAATCGTCGCTCCCCCAAGATCAATAGAACCTCACGACGCAGCAACCGAGTTTTCTAAAGACACTGGCGAAGCTCCCCATAATTTGTGCACTCCTTAGAATATTTTCATTAGGATACCAAGTGCACAAAATAGTATCATCACTCCCCCAAAATCAATAGAAAATCACACCAAGTGCAAGTGAGCATGAAGGAAACAAAGCCTAGCACTTGCAACAAACAAATGGTTGAGCAACATATAAAAGAGACAACTTAAGATTAGGCTCAACCAAAATGATGTGTGTGAGTCATGGCAAAGCACTTGAGAAGACTAATGTATGGATGAACATTAAGCATCAATATAGTCTTGAATGAAAGAGATACACGGTGCAAGGCCTATCATTCCCACACACAACTAGCAAATGGGTTCACAAGCTCACTAATAAGCATATAAAGAACCTATGCTTGTGACAACCCATGGTGAAGATATAAAAAGTGAGCGTTATCAAGACGAGGGATACCAATTAATTGGGAAAAGCCTTGTCAAGACAAGCAAGAGACAAAAATATCTTCACCACACAAGAGTGCATCTAGATGCAACAAGATAAGATCCGCACTCAAGGCAAAGGCTTTCACGGAGCCACCAAAGAAATGATACAAGAAAGACAAGGTGGTCGTGAAAGAAAGGATATCTTCTAGATATGTAATTTCTCTCAAGTGTATAAGATTCTAGGTAGATGAAAATCATGATGATATCAATCCGCAAAGAAGAATGTACACTCGAAATAGTTACAAAAAGGAAGTAATAAGATATCCAAAAGGAAGTCATAATTATACCAATAAGATATTTTGCTTGAACGCATAGCACATGGCTAGATAATGTCTTATTGAATATACATGAATTCCAACCAAGCGAACATCAAATACATCACAACTAGCAACAAGACATCATTGTTGGGAATCTTTGAGAAAGGAAACAAGTATCACAAGAAAGAATGAATTACATGCCATGATACAACCTACACAAGGTTGATGCAAGAAATTTGTGCATGAAGTAGATGATGATACTTGTTACCGAGATACCATTGGAAGGATGTAGTAGATACCAATTGAAGGTAGATAGTAGTTCATTGATCATCCTAGCTTGACTCCAATAAGCACATGGTGACACCACCTTCCTTTTGAATGAGCCGAGCATCCAATGCATCTCCAATTATTCCTAGAACAACCACACAAACACAATGGTACCCAAACTCATTGGGACCAAAGAGTTAGAAACACAAATACATAGGACAAACTCCACATACATATGTGCCTATATATATGAAAATTAATTTCATGCACATCTCATCCAAATTGAGACTCGGTGAAGTTTACACTATATATTGGGTCAAAGAAAGAAAGCATGCCAAAGAAACTACATGAAGCAAATATGCATGCTCAAGACTTTCAAGAAACGATACCAAATGAAAAATAAATACCAAGTGAAGATAGGATACCAAATAGAGAAATCATCACTTGGAAGATATCATTAAAAGATACATCAAGGAATGATATATCCATTGACACACTCAAAAAGAAAGATATCAAACTCCCAAAAGAGAGGATGGTTCCAAACACACCAAGCCCTCTATAAAGTTTCATGATGGCACAAAGTACCAAAAATAAACGGCTTGCCTTCCACCAACACACACTTGAAATGGATCACAAGATGAGTGTTCTATAGAAAATAGGATAGCTCCCCCAAGAGTTATGCATTATAGAGAATTTGCATTTGAATACAAAATGCACAAGATGGGATCACCACTTTCACTATATCTAGAAAACACTAGACAAGATCAAGAAAACAACAAGATCCACAAGTGACACGAAAGACAATGGGAGTTAATACAACCTTGGAAATAAATAAAACCAAAAGACAATGTAAAGATGATCAATAAATTCCACCACATAAATGATCACCAATTGTCAAAGACAGGAGGTATTTGGAACTAATTCCCGGTGGTAGATTGCCAACATATCCAACATCATCTTCACACCAAACACAAAACCAAATTTGCAACTTGTAGAGCTAACATGCCACCTAGTAACAACATAATTTATACTATCAACTCTAGGTGACAATAACTCAAATTTACACATTTTCTAGGCTTGTAATATGCACATGGAATATTACTCCCCCATAATGTGATACCAATGAAAAACTTACCAAGATGCAAAATAGAACCAACAAGAGATAATTAATGGAACATTTAGAATTTGAATTTCTCATGAGAAGACATACCTCATAGAGACTAGATAATCTTGTAATATCAATACTAGATGGTATTCCTCATGTACACACATTTATAGGATTGTGAGGTGCACAAAGCACATCATTCTCCAAAAATGGGATGTTCCATCAATCTCTCACAAGAGCCAACTAAGATAAAAGCAAGATGCACAAAGGCTCAACGCACGACACACACATACATGATGTGCAAACCAATATACACATACTTGATTTCTCAAGACACGCAAATTGGACACACAACATATACAAACACATGCAAGGAACAAAACCAAAACATGCAAAGGGGCAAGTAACTTTCAATGTAAACAATTTAAGCACGAGTTACCGCAAGGAGGAACATTGGATATAAGATAGAAACTTGATAATCCGAATGACTTGGCTTGAGACAATATGAATGATGAAGACCCCTTAATTCTTCATAATGTAGCCAAGTCTCCGATGCCCTCCAAAACAACTATTGATCAAGTTTGAGTTAGTTGGTCCCCAACCAAGTTGGGTCCTAAGAGGTTAGTCACAATAGGCTTGGCTACCCAAATGGTTCTTTTCTTGACACCACTTTGAGTCCCAAGAAAATTGGCAAACACATTGCCAACCTTATCCTTCCCAAGAGAATAGACATCATCAATAATAATTGGGTTGGATAAGTTACCACTAGTGCATGAAGAAGCAAGGTGACCCTTCTCACGGCATAAGTAGCAACATCTACGCTTCACTTTCTTCTCATTCGATTCCTCAAAATGAGAAGCATTACCATGAGTCTTCTTGGGAAGCGGCCTTTCTCCAACTTGTGGTTGAGCACGAGATTGAACTTGTGGCCTCTTCCCTTGTTGCTTGTCACTAATGGCCTTCTTCTTCAATGGGCAAGATCTAACATGATGCCCTTCAATTTTGCACTTGAAGCAAATAATCTTGGCCGAATTCTTGAGTTGTTCTTGTCCCTTATTCTTGTTAATGATCTTGGACCTTTTCTTCTTGTTGGAGTTGAATCCAAGTCCACCTTTGTCATTGGGGGATTTTTGCACACTCAAAATATTGTTGAGTGTGGACTTCCCTTCATGACACTTTTCCAAGTCTTTCTTCAAAGAAGTGACTTGGGCCTTGAGCTCTTTGATTTCCTCTACATGGTTAGTATCAACAAAAGTACTAGAGGAAGTATAAGCTTCATTGTTAGAGCAACAAGGCAAGGAGAGTAATTCATCACAAGATGTACTAACATTGTGAGTAGATGAATTACGAGGACTAGCACATGGCAAGATAGCATTTTGACTTGAAGTAGTGCTAGTATCCACATGAGGCACACTAGATGTTACCTTGATACTCATAGCCTCATGAGCTATCTTTAGCACATTATGGGATACTAGAAGATCATCATGAGAGCTTGTGAGCTTTACATGACTTCTTCCAATTTCCCATAATTGCCAGATAGCAGCTCAAGTTGAGCCCTTAGCTCAACATTCTCCTTCAAAATGGATGCTTCACTAGAAATAGAGTTAGTAGCACAAGCATCATCAATAATAGCAAGAGGAGAAGGAAACTTGGCAAGCTCTTTATAATATGAAGCTTTAAGATGAGCATGAGACTCGGTGAGTTTGATGAGCTCACTCTTAATGACCCTTGAGCCATTTTCGAGGTGCTCAAAATCCTCAAAGAGTTTAGCATGTGCAACTTCAAGATTCTCATTTTTAGTTTCAAAATCATTATCCACCTCGAGAGCTCTATCACGGGATTCCTTTATTCTAGATAGTTCTAGAGCAAAAGTCTCCTCAAGAGATTCCTTGGTGGTTTGTTCAAGTTCAAGAGCTTGCGAGAGGTCGGCAATCTCATTAGCGTAATCACGCTCATGACTTTCCATTTTCTCAATGGTGACCTCATGCTCCTCTAGATGAGATTCCAACTCCTCTATATATTTCTTGCCCTCAATGACAATAGACATGATTTCCATGAAGTTGGAACGAGCCATTTTATTCTTATGAAGAGCTTTAGAAATCATTTCCCGCTTAATTTTTAAGGAGGCAACATTATCATTCTCTTCATCATTATCAACATCAGCATCATTGTCATCATCACTATCATCACAAGATATATTGGGATTCAAAGTGGGAGATACCTTTGAAGCCTTAGCCATAAGGCAAAACGCAATAGATGATGATGTAGGATCCCTTGAAGCACCATTCAAGACTACATTTTGTTCCGTGGGGTGTTGGGTTTCCTCTACATTGTTAGCATACCAATTCGAGGAAATAGATGCATTTTTATCATGGCAGCAAGATATAGCAAGCATATCATCATAAGTTTTAGTCAAGCAATTTCTACATGATATGCAAGGACTATCAACACAAGCATGAGGGGAGAGGTAGTACCGCTTATAAGAGGTACTACCGCTTGGGGGGAGAGGTAGTACCGCTTATTAGAGGTACTACCGCTCGAGGGGAGAGGTAGTACCGCTTACCACGAAACCCGACACGAAAAATCGCATCCCAAAAGCCGCGGTACTACGCGCGGCACAGGGCCGCGGTACTACCGCTCGGTCCTACCGCTTACAAGCGGTACTACCGCTTGAGGCTTTCAAGAACACAGCAGAGAAAACAGAGGATGCAGGAAAACCAGAACTGCCATAACTTCTTCATGTGAGCTCCGAATTGAGCAAACTCAAGCTTGTTGGATAGATGACAACGAGTAGCATCCAAAGAGCAAAAGGTTATAGTAACAAGAGGCAGGGAGGTATTCCTAAGAAATAGAGGAGTGAACACTCCATCAGGGAAGAACCGACATAACCTCCAACATCGAAAACATCATAGAAGATGCATGTGAACTCCGTTTTCGATGAACTCGAGCTTGTCATCAAGATGACCATAAGCTCTAAATCTCTCAAGGAGAAGAACCAAACAAGAACCAATAAAGATGATGCAAGGATGCAATGGTTTGATCTCTCTACTAACGATACGATCAAGCTACCAACTTGAGAGCCCCCCTTGATAGTACGACAAACGATCCTATAACCCGATCTCCCAACTACCACCAGGAGACCGGTAAAATAGAAAACCTATCAAGGGCTAACCTTTGCTTTGCACAAAGTAGACTTGAGCTAGATGTAGACAATCTTGACTTCCTCAAGTTGGACCACCTTTCTTGATTGCGTTGTCTCGGTGAAGACTATTAGATTGCTCCCCCATACTCCACTATGGGTGAGCCACTCTTCGGCATATCTTCACAAGTCCATTATCACCACAATGGACGACAAGCTTCAAGCACTTGATCTCTTCGTGATGCTCCACTTGAACTTGCACACCGCAACCTAACCCCACAAAGAACTCTCACGAGGACCATGGGTTAGTACACAAAGCGTGATTGACAATGCTTACCATACCACGGGATTGCTTGATCCCTCTTGGTACATCTTCTACACTTAGTGTGTTGATCAACTTGATTCATTCTTTGACTTAGTTTTGATCAACCTTGAATCTTTCCAACTCTCTTCGTTTGGATGATGTCTTGAAGGTAAATATGAATGATCACAAACTCTTCTTCTTCAAGACATGCTTGCAATAAGCTCAACACCCACAAGACCAATCTTTGGATAATTCCTTAATAGCATCTTGGTCATCACAAACTCTCCTTGAAACCAACAAATGAACTCCAAGAAAAGCCTATGGACAAACCCTTCAAATATAACTCAAGGCAACCATTAGTCCATAGAGATTGTCATCAATTACCAAAACCAAACATGAGGGCACCGCATGTTCTTTCACCGCCTCGACCTCCTGCTGCGCCCGCCCGCACGGTCCTGTCCCGGTGCCGCACTCGCCAGCCACCGCCTGCAGCTTGGCCGCACGTCCTCGCACCATGCCACCGCTGCCGGTGGCGGCTGCAGCCACCACGCTGCCGCTCGCCCTGCTCCCCTCCTCGGCGAGCCGCCCAGCCAGCCACCACCTCCGGCCGCCCTCGCCGGCTGTAGCCGCCGGTCCTCGCCCCGGAGCTGGCCGCCCGCATCGCCCGTTCCCTAGCGCCGACCCGCCGTGGCCTCGCCGCCGCCGAGCACGGCCCGGTCGGCTGGCCTCGCCTCGCCTTACCCCCCCCGCGCGCAATGGGGCCTGGGTGCGCCCCGCCCCGGCGCCCGTTAACACGCCCGCACCACTGGCCCTGGGCCACTGCCACCTGGGGCCCGCCCCTTGTTAAAAATAAAAAATATAATAATATATAAGTAATTAATTAATTAATTCATTAATTAATCTTGTTTTATTAAACTTAATTAATCCTGCTTAATTATAAACCCTAATTAATCTGTTTAGTCCATGACACGTGGGTCCCATTGGACCCACATGTCAGATTTGACTCTGGTCAACTCGTCAGTTGACCTGCTGACGTCATGGTGATGTCATGCTGACATCAGCTTTTACTGTTCTGGATAATGTTCGATTTAAATAATTTAATAAATCCAGAAAATGCCTAAAACTTTGATAAATCGTAGAAAATAAACCGTAGCTCGGATGAAAAAGTTTTATATATGAAAGTTGCTCAGAACGACGAGACGAATCCGAGTACGCGGTCCGTTCGTCTGTCGCATGCTCCTAGCATAGTGAACCTGCAACTTCCCCCCCTCCCTCCGATTCATCTGTCCGAAAAGGCCAAACTTCGGGAATACTTTCCCGGATGTTATCCCCCTTCGCCAGTATCGTGTAGCACTGCGTTAGAGCACCCTAGCACTGCGTGCTCACACGTCGTGTTTCTCTGTACATCTATGTGCTTTATATTTACTGTTTCTTCCCCCTCTTCTCTCCGATAGACCCCGAGAACAATGATGCCCCGGTGATCGACTACGGTGTTGACGAGCCCTCCTTCTTGCCAGAGCAACCAGGCAAGCCAACCCCCTTGATCATTCGGATATCGCCCACTCTCTTCTCTCTTGCATTAGAACTGCTACTGCTTTTTGTATGATCCTATTATGATGCATAGCCTATTGTTGATACCTGCTTTCATACCTTACATATTTATACTAAACTGCATAGTATAGGCTAGTTAGAGATCCATCAGAGACCCCCCCACTTTGTCCTGTCTGCCCTGCTGGATTATCAGAAGACCCGATCAACGGGATCGAAGACCAGGACCCGGCACCGCACATCACTTTCCCCTTAGTTGCTCGACACTACTGGGTTACTATCGAGTGCCGAGGGTGAGACCTCATCAGCACTTCTGATGTTAACCTTGTAGGTTAGATCATCGGTTTTGGTCATCGAGGGTGATTTCCTCCTTCTCCACTCCCGATAACGACACTGTCGTGCAACTCCTCAACAGTGGACCTCGAGGGTGACTCCTCTTTCGTTCACCTTGTCGATAAACATCAGGTGGAATTCCATCGAGGGTGATTTCCTCAGGTTTTCCTTTGGTGTTAGACACACAGTTACTATGGTTACTATGACTTTACACTGGACCTTGTTACTAAAGACGGGTCGACCCTGAGGGGTACCCGCGCGAGCTTAATTGCGAGTGATGTGTAGTCGGGTTGACCTGGAAGGTTCCCGCGAGATAAATACGAGGTGTGGCCGAATACTCGCCCTTGCCGCAAGTCCTCGAGACGGGGCGATGGGGTCACATGATCGTGAGTCTCTGCTCGTTACCGCGCGTTCCCAAGACACTAAACGATTTGGATATTTGATCCAAGGGGCCTCTGGCCTGATAGCGCTAACCATCACGTGGGAATATTATGGGCGTTCTGCGTCGTATGCATCAGCCGAAGCTTAACTGACGTCATTGTGACTGAGCAGTGTGCACCGGGTTGGACTGGTTATGCACCTACCTTTTTAAGGAGGTAGCTAGGTCTGCTCACCGGTCGCGTATGCAACATGCAGGAGTTCCCGGGGCGATTGGCCCATGACCCCTGGGGGCATAGGGTTTAGTCGGCGTGCATGACCTCTCTATTAAGCCTAGGTCGGGTTGCGGCGTATTGTTTGGCCTCGGCCGGGCATGACCTGATGGTGTGTCCGGCCGGAGTTGAGCGAGCGTGGTGGGTAAGTTGGTGCACCCCTGCAGGGAAGAAAACATCTATCGATAGCCTGTCCTACGGTAACGGACCCTTGGAGTTGTATCCCGATCGCTACAACTAGAACTGGATGCTGAGGCATGAATTGGATATGTTGCTTCAGGAGTCGAGAAAGTTTCCCGGAGCATTGGAACAACAACATAAATATGACTTATGTTATACTACTCTACCCCCCTGTTGCTGCAAGACGGTGGTTTCCAGAAGCTGTTAGTCTTTGATAGGACTAGCTTCTCCCCCTCTTATTCTGGCATTCTGCAGCTTAGTCCACATAAACTACCCTTTTCATTGATACCGATGCATATGTAGTGTAGATCCTTGCTTGCGAGTACTTTGGATGAGTACTCACGGTTGCTTTGTGCTGGGGAACGTAGCAGAATTTAAAAAATTTCTACGCTTCACCAAGATCAATCTAAGGAGTCATCTTGCAACAAGGGATAAAGGAGTGCATCTACATACCCTTGTAGATCGCGAGCGGAAGCGTTCAAGAGAACGTGGATGATGGAGTCGTACTCGTCGTGATCCAAATCACCGATGATCCCAGCACCGAACGGACGGCACCTCCGCGTTCAACACACGTACGGTGCAGCGACGTCTCCTCCTTCTTGATCCAGCAAGGGGGGAGGAGAGGTTGATGGAGATCCAGTAGCACGACGGCGTGGTGATGGATGCAATGGAAATTCCGCAGGGCTTCGCCAAGCACCTGCGGGAGGAGGGAGAGGTGTAACGGGGGGAGGGAGGCACCAGGAGCAAGGGTGCGGCTGCCCTCTCCCCTCCCCCACTATATATAAGGGCCAGGGGGGCGCCGGCCCTAGGAGATGCAATCTCCTAGGAGGGGCGGCGGCCAGGGGGGAGGCTTGCCCCCCAAGGCATGGGGGGCGCCCCCCACCCCTAGGGTTCCCAACCCTAGGCGCAGGGGGAGGCCCAAGGGGGTGCGCCAGCCCACTATGGGCTGGTTCCCCTCCTCCTACGACCCATGGGGCCCTCCGGGATGGGTGGCCCACTCGGTGGACCCCCGGGACCCTTCCGGTGGTCCCGGTACACTACCGGTGACCCCCGAAACTCTCCCGATGGCCGAAACTGGACTTCATATATATAATTCTTTACCTCCGGACCATTCCGGAACTCCTCGTGACGTCCGGGATCTCATCCGGGACTCCGAAAAACATTCGGGTCATCGTGTGCATATATCTCGACAACCCTAGTGTCAGGGATATTACTAGCAGGTATAAACCGGCCAGGAAGATCCGGATTACACTAACATAGTTGTATTATCATAAGCCCAGTAGAATAGGAACTAGAGGTTACGGCCCATAGAGGCTTAGGGCCCATGTGTAAAGCTTACGGTTTATAAACCGTCATATCATGTAACTTGAGGTGTAAGATAGAAAGAGTAGAGACCGAGGCGGACACGATTATGAACCGGCCTCGGGACTCTGTAAACCGGACCGGGCGTCGCCTCCTATATAAAGGGACGGCCCGACGACGGTTCAAGGACAGGCAACAACACGTCGAGACACATGCAAGCGATCTGCTCCCTGTTCATCGACGCACAAGCAATACCACACCAAACTAGACGTAGGCTTTTACCTTCATCGAAGGGGCCGAACTAGTATAAACCCTCTGTGTCCTTTGTGTGCTTTTAACCCCTTTAAGCTAACCCGCGCGATGGCCTCACACCTAAGTCCTCTAAACCGGACATCTGCCATGCCAATTCCATGGCAGTTGGCGCCCACCGTGGGGCTATCGCACGATGGTTTCGAGTTCTTGAAGGGCAGCTTTGAAGGACTCAAGGGTTACGCGGTTGGACGGATGACCAAGAGTCATCGCGGCCGGATCTACATCAACGATGCAGGCTGGGGCCCCGAGGCCGATTCAATCGAATACGGGTACCGGGTCCCCTTTGACGGCATCCACGTCTTCATCGGCAATATTGGTGAACTGGGACCTGAGCCGGATGTCCTCCCCAACATCTTTGAGCCGGATCAGCGTGCGAGGTCGGCCCGGATTCAGCCCGCCGTGAAGCGTGTCTTCGTTGGAGCAGTACATGGAGTCCAAGCCGAGGACGGATCGGATTCTGGTGGCGAGACAGTTGTCTATTCTGACGATGAATCTTCATCCGGAGAGACCGAATCTTTGTATCTGTTGCAGGACGGCCGATCTGAGGGTATATCCGATGGCGATAGTATTCCGGACCCCTTTGATCCGCCAAACCGGGTGGCTGTTTTCATGGCCGGTTCACAGCCCATGCAGCAGCCCTCGATGACCGGGGCGTTCACCTCAGAGGTAGCCGGTGCTGGAGCAAGCAACCAAGCCCCCTCACCCTCTGACGTTCTATCCACCTTGGTCGAGGAGTTGATAGCACGCGCAACAGCAGAAGTAGCTCCTGCCAACAAGGCGCAACACGATGTGGAGATCCTTCAGCTGAAGGGCCGGATTGAGCAGGCTAAATGGGATCTGGACGCAGAGAAAGCCATGATAGCTACGAGGCAAGCAGAGCTAGATTCCCAAGCTTTCTGGCTCAGGGTGGATCAGACCTCTGCACATGAGGTAATGTACAAAAGACAGCAAACTCGTCTACCGTCGGTTTACGAGGCGAGGAATCTCTTTGGCACACCAGGGGCGGGAACCAGTAACCGCCCAGAGATAAACCGGGGAGGAGCCCCAGGGACTGGCGCGTCGGTTCAGCCGCCAGCCACAGAGCGAAATCGTCATGTGCCCACGCCGCACATCCCCACCCCTCTCGGCCATTATTCTAACCCGTTGGACAACATTGTCGCCGCCGCTTCACGACTGGCCGCTTTACCCATTGAGGGGACATCCCCCGTGGCGATGGAAGCGCGCCGGGCTAAGGAATTGCTGGACACGGCACTGACACAGCAGCATGCATACTCTTACAGCAGGGAGAGGATGCATTCAACCCCCCGCCAAATCCGAAGTTACACTAGGCACTGGGATGAACCGGCCGTGTCTAGCAGCGAGCGGAGACGTCACCGCCACAGGCAGGATAATCCGGCAGGAGCAAAAGCACACGCCCAAGAGGCGGTAAACCGGGCCAGACATACCGCCTGCGAGGACACCCGTCAAACAACGTCGGTTCACCCAACCACAGCAGAAACCGGAGTCACGGCGAGTTCCTTTGGAGTACAATGTCTTGTCCCCGCTTTACGAAGCATAAAATTACCCAAAGACTTCAAAGGTCCACGCAAGGTGCCCAACTATACGGCAGACCTGGCTCCAGAAGCATGGGTTGAGAGCTATGAGATGGCTATGGAGATGCTAGATGTGGATGAAGCGGCATGCGCCAAATACTTCACCATGATGCTTGAGGGTACAACCCGGACATGGTTAAAGGGGCTACCACCTAACTCCATCGGATCATGGGGTGAGCTGCGTCGCCAGTTTATCAAAAATTTCAAAGACACGTGCAAGCAGCCGATGTCAGTGGTAGATCTAGCGGCATGTGTTCAAGAAGAGCAGGAACCTACGAGCGCCTGGGTGCGGTGAGTATCAGAAATCCTGCATTCCTCCAATAGCATCAATCCTAGTACGGCGATAGTGACATTGGAAAATAATTGCCGGTTTGAGTCTCTGAAGCTGAAGTTGGGACGACTCAAGCGGGATTGTAATGACATGGGGACACTCATGAGTGCTCTGGTGAAACATGGGGATTCTGATAACACTAAGTACCCAGAGGCAGATGGAGACAAGTCCGGGAAAGCAAACAAGACTGGTAAACCGGCGCAAGCTAATCCGGCAGTAACGAGTTACAATGGTAAGCGAAAAGCAGAGGGTGGTTCTGATTTTGTGGCTAATACCAACGTTCAGGGAAACGGGCAGCGCCGCAAGGGTAGACCACCTCCTCGTGGTGAAGGGCAATTCCTCAGTCTGGAACAACATTTAGACGCGCCTTGCCCTAAACACAGCAAAGAGGGAAGCCCGTCTAAACATTAATGGAGGGAATGTCGGATCATGATAGAGGCCATGAGACAAGCCAAATATAACCATGGACCCCCGGGCGGCGGCTCGAGGTCCGGTTTTCAGGGTCCAGGTCACCAGGGTAATGGTTCCGGGTCAGGATATCATGGCGTCAACAGTTTCGGTCAGCATCAACAGAACCAACAGCATGGTCAGGGTGGTTACAATAACCAAGGCAATCAGCAGCGTCAGCAGCAGCAGCAATCCGGATATCAGAGTAATCCGAAGGAGCTAAGTAGTGGACAGTACCATGTTTTTACTACGAGTTTGTGCAAACGAGATCAAAAGGTTCTGAAGCGGGCAGTACACGCAGTTTAACCGGCAACGCCACGTTTTCTGCGTTGGTCGGAACAACCTATTGTGTGGAGCAGGGAGGATCACCCGCCACGGGTTGATAATCCGGGCCAGTTGGCCCTAGTGGTGGCACCACAGGTGGGTGGCTACAAATTCACAAAGGTGCTCATGGATGGCGGCAGCAGTATCAACATCTTATATTATGAGACTTTCCGTCGTATGGGGTTGACAGACAAGAAATTGAGACAATCCAACACGGTGTTCCATGGAGTGGTGCCAGGTAAATCGGCTTACCCAGTTGGGAAAATTGATCTGGAAGTTACTTTTGGGGATGAGCAGGATTCTAGGTCAGAGACATTGACCTTTGAGGTCGTAAAGATCCGGAGCCCATATCATGCTCTGTTTGGGAGGCCGGTTTACGCCAAGTTCATGGCTAGACCGTGCTATGTTTATCTACAGCTCAAGATGCCGGGTCACAAGGGAACCATCACGATTCACGGAAGTCGCAAGTTCGCATTGGAATGCGAGGAAGGAGATGCATCCTATGCAGAGGCAGTCTGTGCTACGGAGGAGTTGAAATTCTATAAAGACAACGTTGATCCGGAAGATATGTCCCCATTTAAAGAGCCAACTACAGAGCATGATCCGGCGTTGAAGTTTAAATCGGCAGAGGAAATCAAGCAAGTTGACTTTGTACCAGGCGATTCATCCAAGCAGTTCACTATCAGCGCTAACCTAGACCCCAAATAGGAAAGCATGCTCATCGAGTTCATCCGTGAGAATCGGGATATCTTTGCATGGAAACCTTCTGACATGCCAGGTATACCGAGGGAACTCGCTGAGCATAGTCTTAACATTGATCCGAAGTTTAAACCGGTCAAGCAGTACCTGCGCCGCTTCAATGAGGAGAGGCGCAAGGCCATAGGCGAGGAAGTGGCCAGGCTTTTGGCCGCAGGGTTCATAGTTGAGGTGTTCCATCCAGAGTGGTTGGCTAATCCGGTTCTGGTATTAAAGAAAAATGGAACGTGGAGGATGTGTGTGGATTACACAGACCTAAACAAAGCTTGTCCAACTGATCCTTTTGCTCTCCCCCGTATTGATCAGATTATTGATGCTACGGCAGGATGTGAGCGGCTAAGTTTTTTGGATGCATATTCAGGGTATCATCAAATTAAGATGGCAGTTAAGGACCAGGAGAAGACATCGTTCATAACTCCCTTTGGAGTCTTCTTCTATGTATCTATGCCCTTTGGGCTCAAGAGTGCCCAAGCAACTTACCAGCGTTGCGTACATAACTGTCTCAAGGGGCAGATCAGAAAAAATGTCCATGCCTATGTTGATGACATTGTGGTGAAATCAAGGAAGGAAGAGACGTTGATAGAAGACCTAAAGGAAACCTTTGACAACCTCCGGGTTTATAAGATGATGCTTAATCTGGAGAAGTGTGTTTTTGGTGTTCCGGCAGGCAAGCTCCTTGGATTCTTAGTATCAAACAGAGGAATAGAGGCCAATCTGGAGAAGATCAAGGCGATCACATCCTTGACTAAACCGGCTTGTATCAATGATGTCCAGCGCATAGCAGGCCGGATTACAGCATTAAGCCGATTCATCAGCCGTTTGGGAGAGAAGGCAATTCCACTTTATCAGATGATGAAAAAGACAGATCGGTTTATATGGAGCGATGCTGCAAATGCTGCGTTCGAGGACTTGAAGCGGCAATTGGCAGAACCGCCAGTTCTTGCTGCCCCTATCGACAACGAGCCGCTGCTGTTGTACATGGCCGCCAATGCCCGTGCAGTTAGCGTAGTGATTGTGGTGGAACGCAAGGAAGTAGGCAAGGAATATCCGGTTCAGCGTCCGGTTTACTATGTCAGTGAGGTTCTAATTGAGTCAAAGCAAATGTATCCTGTAGGATCGAAAGTATGTCTAGAGGGGGGGTGATTAGACTACTTGTAAATATAAAAATTCTGCCTTTTGACAAAGAACAGTTTTTGGCAGATTCACAATTTTGATCAAGTCAAGTATCACCCTACACATGCAATTCTAGAGTATAGGCAGCGGAAAGTAAATTGCACATGTAGTAAAGAGAGGTGGAGAAGAGCAAACGCAATTTTGGAGACGCGGTGATTTTTCCCGTGGTTCCGATAGGTGGTGCTATCGTACATCCACGTTGATGGAGACTTCAACCCACGGAGGGTAACGGCTGCGAGAGTCCACGGAGGGCTCCACCCACGAAGGGTCCACGAAGAAGCAACCTTGTCTATTCCATCATGGCCTACGCCCACGGAGGGCTAGCCTTACTCGGGGTAGATCTTCACGAAGTAGGCGATCTCCTTGCCCTTACAAACTTCTTGGTTCAACTCCACATCTCGATGACGGAGGCTCCCAAGCGACACCTAACCAATCTAGGAGGCACCACCCTCCAAAAGGTAATAGATGTTGTAGATGATGATGAACTCCTTGGTCTTGTGCTTCAAATGATAATCTCCCCAACACTCAACTCTCCTCACTGATTTGGCTGTGGTGGAAGAAAGGATTGAGTGGAAAGCAACTTGGGAAGGCTAGAGATCAAGCTTCATATGGTGGGAGTGGAGCAACTTGATCTCAACACAAGGGTAGGTAGTTCTCTTCTCAGAAATGTAAGGTAGGAGTGGTAGTTCTTTCTGATGGCTCTCTCCACGAATGAAGAGGGGGTGGAGGGGTATAAATAGCCTCCACACAAAATCCAACCGTTACACACATTTGAGCAATCTCGGTGGGACCGAAGTGGACAACTCGGTGAGACCGATAGTTCAAATAATGTGAACGTTGGGGTTTTCGGTGGGACCGAATATACAATCTCGGTTAGTCCGATTCGTGCAATGACAAGAGCATGCCAGTTTCGGTGGGACCAACTTCATCATCTCGGTGACACCGATTTGATGACAGAAGGTTACAGAACCTTGGCAACTCATGTTTCGGTGAGACCGAGTTCAGAATCGGAAAATCCGAGTTTACTAGGGTTTGGCTTATGGCTGAGGTGGTTCATCTCGGTGTGACTGAGTTTGGAATATCGGTGGGACCGAGATTACTTATGAGTGTATATGGCAGTGAAAGTTGCTGATAGTTTAGGAGATGTATCACTAAGCACTTGAGCAACCAGATCATCATCATAACCTCATCCCCTTTTAATAGTATTGGCTTTTCCTATGGACTCAATGTGATCTTGGATCACTAAACCAAAAATGGAGTCTTGAGCTTTTGCCAATGCTTGCCTTAGCATTTTGAGGGGTCCACTTCTTCAGTCCTTGCCATACCCATATCACTGAACTTCTCTGAAATGATTCTCAAGTAACTATTAGTTCAATGATATATATGTTGTTATTAATTACCAAAACCAACCGGGGATTAGTTGCACTTTCAATCTCCCCCTTTTTGGTAATTGATGACAACATATAGATCAAAGCTTCGACAAAGGATATAATCAATGAATAATATCGTCGCTTTGAGAAGTATGTGATAAGCAAGAGCTCCCCCTAAATTTGTGCATTATTTAAGATTTGCGTTTGAATGCAAATGCACAATCGATTAGGATCATGGGTCACTCTTCCATGTCACATACATCTTGGTGGAGCGCACAAAATGATAAGAATGAACAGCATGCACCCAATCACCAAGACATGAGTAAATAGTCATACGAGATAGGAATGGCATATGATAAGCATTAAGCACACATTAAAGCATAGTACGACCAAGCACTCATTAAGGTAGCATCAAACGGAGTATCAAGCACACTGAATGTCTCGAAAACCAAAAGTATCTCAAAGAAACCGCAAAAGAACGAAAGAGCACTCTCTCTCTCGAAGCCCTATGATCTATACAATTTCTCCCCCTTTGGCAACAAGTTACCAAAAAGTTCGAAAAAGCATAGAGCTAAGCGTCACTGTGGACTCTGCTGGCGGCTCCCGTCTGGGTTGATGTCGGAGTGGATATGACAGCATCGGCGAAGACTTCAGCTGATGTCTGTGCTGGAGGAGTGGACACTGTAGCTGGAGCTGGAGTAACTGCTGGAACTGTGGGAGGTGCTGAAGCTGTAGTCCTGGTGTCAGTCACTGGAATAGCAGCTGATCGGGATCCTTTGGGAACCGGAGCAGTCTGTCGATGAGAATCCTGGACTAAGTCATCCTGCAACTCACGCGTAAGCTCTGCCTTGTCCTGCTTTGCTTCCTCAATGTCTGCCTCGAGCTTGTTGACGGTCACTTGTATTTCAGTCAGCTTCACGTCCAGAGCGTGGATCTTCTCGTCAACAATCCTCTCTAAGCTCTCCTGAGACAGTTCAATGCTGGCCAGGCGTTGTTCAATCCTTTGAGTAGCTTCAAGAATTTTCTCTCCGAAACTCTTTGGTTTAGCTGCTGCTGCTGCTGCTTCTTTGTCAGCTTTGGCTTTCTTAGCAGCTGCGATCTTGGCTTGACCTTCAACAGATGTTGGATCCTCCTCATCCATCACAACAACATTGTCTTCATGCTCTGGCTGCAGCGGTAAATGTTTTCTATCCAACAAGAATTTGCCCGTGCCAAACTTGGCATTGATAAGCATCTGAATCTGCGGGGCAAATCCACATGACCTTTTCTGGTCAGCTGCAGTCCTCTTAATGGTCTCTACCATTAAGTCCATCACCTTGAAAGGTGCTTTCTCATCAAGTATATGCAGCATGTTGATAGAATATCCTCTGATCATGCGATGATCTCCAGATTTGGGCATCAAGGTATGCCTCAAAATGGTATTAGTGGTAGGTAAGCCTGCCTGGAGATGGTAGACTGAGCCGAGCTTCCATATTTCCAAATCCTCTGCTGGAATCTCTTTGTACATGTTTTTCATGGATTCATGATTCTTCTTTGGAATCCCATATACATCAATATCATCTTCTCGTTGCACTGGAGCATTCAGAATTTCTGCCCATTCTTCAACAGAAGAAGAGAACCTTTGACCTTCAGTCATCCACGTAATCTTTCCATCAGGGTAGAAGTGAGCTGTGGCATAAAATTGCATTATCATCTCATCGTTCCAACTGGTCAATTTCTGACCTACAAAATCTGCAACTCCACATGCAGTGAAACTTTCATGCACATGTGGAAAGAAATCTCTGTGCTCTTCGCTGTCAATGTACTCCCAGTCAACATATCTGGTGTCTGCGACTATGGGCTTCTTGTCCATCAGCACGGTCTCATAGAAGTCCTGCTGCTCTCTGGTGTGAAATCTGGGATCTACAGCAGTTCTTCTCCTCACGGCATATGGGTCAGTTTGTCTCCATAGCCCGAGACCTCTATCTTTCCTTGCCTTCATATCCTCAGCTTGAGGATGAGCATCATTATGAAGTGGCAGTTTTGGGCGAAGTTTCAGCAAAACTTGTCCTTCATCGTCAGACTCAGCTGGTGGCACATCATCCTTGTTCTTTTCAGACGCTGGAATGTTTCTGATGGTCCTCTTGGGCTTGGCAGCAAGCTTTGCTGGAGCTGCCTTAGCTGGAGCAGATTTCTTGGGCTTTGATGTGGCTCCAGCCTTAATGGCATCACCCTTGAGCTTCTGCTTCTGAGGTGGAGGCTGGGGTGCTTCCTCATCCTCATCCTCTACTGCTGCATCTGCATGAGAATCAATATACATATCTGCTCGAGCTTCTGATACATGCACTACCCTCTTTCTCTTGGTGGTTTTCTTCACTTTGCTTGCAGCTGCCTCTCCCAAATTCAGCTTCTTAGCAACAGTTGACTGCTTGACTTTGCTGGTGCCCTTCTTAGATTGTTGACCTTGTTGCTCTTTGGCAACAACCTTCCTCTTAGGCTTTGAGGTCACCTCTTCCTCAACAACAAAATCTGAATCCTCATCATCGGAATTCTTCTCCTTTCTAGCTCTGGTGGCTGCAGGAGGCATGCCACTTGGTGTACTCCTCTCACCATCATCAGATGAGCTGCTAGGATCAGGACTAGTGTCTGCCTCTGGAATGTCTGCAATGGGTGTCTCTGACCTGTTCTGACTGTCACTGGTATCTGACATGGCTGACAACCTGTGAATAGATAAGGTATAGGCAGAGAAGAAGAGTTATCACAAACTGCAGAAGTTTTTGCAAAAAAAATGAGTTCAAATTCTAGTTTTGAGTTTTCACAGAAGACATTTCGGTCAGATCGAGTTTAAGTTTCGGTGAATCCGAAGTGTTAAACAGGAGCTTGGCACACCACTTTCGGTTTGACCGAAGTGGGTTTCGGTCCTGCCGAAAACACTAGGGTTTCACAAAAAACTTCATTTCGGTCACACCGATTTTGCACAACTCGGTTGGACCGAAGGGTGGAGTGCAATGGCCATAGGCCAAATCGGTCACACCGAAATTATAAAATCGGTCTCACCGAGATGTGTTCCGTGGAAACCTAACCCTAAATTTTTTACTCGAATCTAGTTCAAACGAACCAATCTAGTGTACAGGAGAATTTCAATCGTGGCAAGATACTAGGCAATCCAAACGTGCATTGAATCGGAGATGGGAGCACGAGTGGGATCAAAACTCACCCTAACTTGGTGGAGTTTTTCTACGGCGGCAACGGCGCGGAGGAGATGGCTGTTGACGGCGACGGAGACCTGCGGCGTGGGCGCACAGGCGACGACGGCGACGATCCGGAGACCAAGGCGACGGCAGCAAGGGATGTGGGGGCGAAACGTTTGAAGGAGGAATCAACGCGCGCGGCCCTTGGAATATATACCCCTTTGCTGTCGGTGGGACCGAGTTGTAAAACTCGGTGGCACCGAGATGGATAACTGCTAGGCAGTTATGCACTTCGGTCACGCCGAAAATCACAACTCGGTTTCACCGAGATGAAAACCTAGATCAGTCTAAATGCTTTCGGTTTGACCGAGTTTGAGTGAGTTGGTCTGACCGAAATCAATTAGAAGGTTTTGGAGATTAGCCCTTGACGGATCGGTGGCTCCGAGTGCTCCTCACCCGGAGGGTCCGAAAATGACTTGTTCAAAGTTTGTGATGTAAGCATGAATAGAATTTGAGACAAGAAAGCATAGATAGCTAGGGGAGGTACTTAGGCATTCTTGTCCATCCATTTGATCAGAAAAATCAAAACAACCAAAACAACAAATGGATGTCCTTAAATGGATAAAATCATGCATTCAACATGCTCACACAATAAGATAGCAAATGAAATATGTGTCAAACATGCACAACCAAAACTCTAGCAACTAACACACAATTTGTCGATGACTAGGTCATCTTTATATGAGTATTTTGACTTAGGAGCCAAATGAGAACATTTGATCATAGGTCATACTCATCGTTTAAGCACAAGTGGGGTTACCACTTTTACATAAAGCATTGATGTGTTCACATCATTTGAAGATGCTTTAGCTCAATTTTTAGAGCAAAGCTCCCCCTAGATGTGAGAACCCCTTTTAAAGGGTCAAACTAACCTTGGGTTGTCGTAGAAGACTTCATGTAGATGTTGAAGATGTGGATGCTCAATGTTGATGGAGATCATCAAGAGTTGGGAGCTATCCTTTGGATTCGGGCACTTTCAATACCTACATGGGTTAGTCCCACAAGGAACAAACAAGGATATCCATGGACATAGATTGAAGTTCACAATAGATGATGTCCATGAAAGCAATGATTACCTTGTCCCTTGACTTACCAACAAGAGGGTTTGTGACTCCATGAACTAGTGCACGATATGGAAGTTGATTGCACAAGTTTTTGCCAAAATGAATGTGAGTGAAGTATGTTGGCGGAGTCACCCTCAAGAACTTTCTAGTTCTTCTTCTTCGGGATCCACATCATCTTGATGGGAATCCTTGGGGTTGTAGTTGAGCTTGACGAAGTAGAACTTGACGTTTCCTTGGGAACCCACTTGACCATGGCTTGAGGTGCTTCAACGAATGCATCAATCTCCTCTTGAAGCTTGTCCTTGGCTTTTAGCTTGTGGTCTTGTGGTGGAAGGTCATCTTGAGCTTGTTCCACATTGGAAGAAGTAGGATCATACTTCTCCTTTTGAGAAACAAACTGTGGAGTAGGATATTGACCTTCTTCCCACTCAACACCTTCGGTGTTGAACTTTCGCTCAAAACCAATCCCTTGATTCTTCCGGTGCCTTCCTTGCTTGCGAACAATTTCCTCAAAGTTCTTGCTTCCGGCAAGGCTCTTGTAGACACCTTTCTCTATGATCCCTTTCAATAAACTATTCTCTTGCTCAAGTGTAACTTGGCTTGAAACATTGTTAGTGGAATCAAGAGAACTACTAGAAGCAACAACATTGGATTTAGCATGGTTATTGTTACTGCTAGAGGAAGAATTTTTCTTATGCTTGTCATGCTTAGTCTTAATGGGTGGCAAGAAATTAGACAAGAGAAGTCGTTTGGCAAGATATGAAGAACTCTTCTTTCGAAGATCGTCATTGATCGCTTTTAGAAACTCATGTTCTTGCTCTAGAGTGAGCTTCTCGAAGCGTAGCTTCTCATGAGATCTTAGGAGCTCTCTATGATCTTCTTGAGTTGTTTCATGAGCTAACTTAAGAGTGTTTAGTTCTTTAGTTAGACGCTCAATCTCCTTCATAGCATTGTCATTCGACTCTTCTCGACTATAAAGACTACTAGCATTTTCATCGTTACTAGGCTCACTAGATTTATCATGCAAGAGCTCATCTTCACCAAGCAAGTCATCCTCATCACTATTGAAGTCAATGAATTCAGGGTGTGATACCTTGGGGCCTTTAGCATGAAGCATCTTCCAATTCCCTCATTTGGTGAATCAAATAAGTCGTAGGAGTTGGAGTTGGAGGATACGAGAGCAAGACCGGCAACACCTTCATCTTGACTGTAGTCGGAGTCGGAGTGATAGCTTCCATCGGATTGATTGTCGGAGTCGGAGCCGGAGACCCATTCACCTACATGAGCTTGATGTTTTCTTCTTGTGTAGCTCCTTGATGACTTGTCTTTCCTCTCCGAATCCTTGCTTCTCTGAGAGGGTCTTCGTTCATAACAATCATCTCTACTCCTTCTCTCTTTCCGAGGTGACTCATCTCTTGAACTTCTTCTTCTTGGAGATTCTTCTCTTCTCTTGTGGGGAGCCGTACACTCATTTGAGTAGTGTCCGGGTCTTCCACAATTGTAGCAGTTTCGATCACGACTAGAAGATCTCTTTTCATCATATGATCTAGACTTTGAGCTTCTCTCTTTGCCTCTATTCTTGTAGAATTTGTTGAAGTTCTTAACCATTAGGCTTATCTCTTCATTGGAAACTAACTTGTCACTTGAGGTTGTGGGAGCATCACTTGTAGCTTTGTAAGCACCACTTGACTTGTTGTGAAGTTCTTCCTTATCCTTAAGTGTCATCTCATGAGCAACAATTCTTCCAATGACTTCGGTTGGCTTGAGAGTCTTGTAGTTTGGCATCATTTGGATCAAAGTGCACACGGTGTCATACTTTCCATCCAAAGCTCTGAGAATCTTCTTGATGATGAATCGGTCGGTCATTTCTTCGCTTCCTAAGCCGGCAATCTCATTTGTGATGAGAGCAAGCCTAGAGTACATTTCAGCGACTCCTTCACCATCCTTCATCTTGAACTTGTCAAGTTGACCTTGAAGAATATCTAGCTTTGATTCCTTCACGGATTCGGTACCTTCGTGCATTTCAACCAAAGTATCCCAAATCTCTTTTGCATTCTCAAGACGGCTGATTTTGTTGAACTCCTCGGGACACAAGGCATTGAAGAGAATGTCACAAGCTTGAGCATTGTTTTGCAACATCCGCAATTCTTCCGGTGTAGCTTCGCGATCCGGAACTTTTCCTTCCTCGAAGAATTCACCTTGCATACCAACACAAATAATGCCCCATGCGGCTGGGTTATGACCAAGAATATGCATTTTCATTTTATGCTTCCAACTAGCAAAATTTGTACCATCAAAGTAAGGACCTCTACGAAAATTACCCTCACTAGACGCCATACTCTCCTAGGTTGTGAAACCAAGCTTATGGAGTCCAATGCAATGGAAACCAATACAATGGAGACCAAAGCTCTGATACCACTTGTAGGATCGAAAGTATGTCTAGAGGGGGGGTGATTAGACTACTTGTAAGTATAAAAATTCTGCCTTTTGACAAAGAACAGTTTTTGGCAGATTCACAATTTTGATCAAGTCAAGTATCACCCTACACATGCAATTCTAGAGTATAGGCAGCGGAAAGTAAATTGCACATGTAGTAAAGAGAGGTGGAGAAGAGCAAACGCAATTTTGGAGACGCGGTGATTTGTCCCGTGGTTCCGATAGGTGGTGCTATCGTACATCCACGTTGATGGAGACTTCAACCCACGGAGGGTAACGGCTGCGAGAGTCCACGGAGGGCTCCACCCACGAAGGGTCCACGAAGAAGCAACCTTGTCTATTCCATCATGGCCTACGCCCACGGAGGGCTAGCCTTACTCGGGGTAGATCTTCACGAAGTAGGCGATCTCCTTGCCCTTACAAACTTCTTGGTTCAACTCCACATCTCGATGACGGAGGCTCCCAAGCGACACCTAACCAATCTAGGAGGCACCACCCTCCAAAAGGTAATAGATGTTGTAGATGATGATGAACTCCTTGCTCTTGTGCTTCAAATGATAATCTCCCCAACACTCAACTCTCCTCACTGATTTGGCTGTGGTGGAAGAAAGGATTGAGTGGAAAGCAACTTGGGAAGGTTAGAGATCAAGCTTCATATGGTGGGAGTGGAGCAACTTGATCTCAACACAAGGGTAGGTAGTTCTCTTCTCAGAAATGTAAGGTAGGAGTGGTAGTTCTTTCTGATGGCTCTCTCCACGAATGAAGAGGGGGTGGAGGGGTATAAATAGCCTCCACACAAAATCCAACCGTTACACACATTTGAGCAATCTCGGTGGGACCGAAGTGGACAATTCGGTGAGACCGAAAGTTCAAATAATGTGAACGTTGGGGTTTTCGGTGGGACCGAATATACAATCTCGGTTAGTCCGATTCGTGCAATGACAAGAGCATGCCAGTTTTGGTGGGACCGACTTCATCATCTCGGTGACACCGATTTGATGACAGAAGGTTACAGAAGCTTGGCAACTCATGTTTCGGTGAAACCGAGTTCAGAATCGGAATATCCGAGTTTACTAGGGTTTGGCTTATGGCTGAGGTGGTTCATCTCAGTGTGACTGAGTTTGGAATATCGGTGGGACCGAGATTACTTATGAGTGTATATGGCAGTGAAAGTTGCTGATAGTTTAGGAGATGTATCACTAAGCACTTGAGCAACCAGATCATCATCATAACCTCATCCCCTTTTAATAGTATTGGCTTTTCCTATGGACTCAATGTGATCTTGGATCACTAAACCAAAAATGGAGTCTTGAGCTTTTGCCAATGCTTGCCTTAGCATTTTGAGGGGTCCACTTCTTCAGTCCTTGCCATACCCATATCACTGAACTTCTCTGAAATGATTCTCAAGTAACTATTAGTTCAATGATATATATGTTGTTATTAATTGCCAAAACCACCCGGGGATTAGTTGCACTTTCATATCCACACTGGCAGAAGCTGGTATATGGCGTGTTCATGGCAAACCGGAAGCTGAAGCACTATTTCCAGGGCCACCCAATTACTGTTGTCAGCTCAGCTCCATTGGGGGATATAATCCAGAACAGAGAAGCTACTGGCAGAGTAGCAAAGTGGGCCATTGAGCTTAGCCCACACGGATTGAAGTATGTACCCCGTACTGCTATTAAATCCCAAGCATTGGTAGATTTTATCAATGATTGGACAGAATTGCAAGCACCAGAGGAGAAGCCGGATCATACATACCGGACTATTCATTTTGACGGTTCAAGGCAATTAGAAGGCTCGGGGGCTGGAGTCGTGTTAACTTCCCCACGAGGTGACAAGTTTTGTTATGTTCTCCGACTAATGTTCCCTTACACTAACAATGCTGCTGAGTATGAAGCTCTCTTTCACGGCCTACGGATGGCTAAGGAGATGAGCTTGAGCCGGGTCAAGTGCTTTGGTGATTCAGATCTAGTGGCGCAACAAGTGTCTGGCAAGTGGGACTCTAAGGACCCTCTCATGGCAGCTTACAGGCGAGAAGTTGAAGCGGTAGCAGGATGTTTCAAAGGATATCAGGTGGATCACATAGACCGGTGGAAAAATGAAGCGGCCGATGCTCTAAGCCGGCCGGGCTCTCAGCGTAAACCGGTTCCACTAAATACTTTCTTGGATGAATTACACAGTCCATCAGTTCAGGTGCCATCAGAGAAGGATTTGGCTGTTCCTGATCCGGAAGCACAGCTGGTTGCGGCGCTTCATGTTATTCCGGATTGGACGCTCCCTTACTTGGCGTACCTGAGCCGAGGAGAGTTGCCAGATGATGAGGTTGAAGCTAGGCAGATAATCCGGCGATCCAAATCTATGACCATCGTTAACGGAGAACTTCATCACCGCAGCGTTTCTGGGGCATTTCAGCGCTGTGTATCATCGGAAGAAGGCAGTGATATTCTTCGAGAGATACACGAAGGAGATTGTGGACATCACGCCGGTTCAAAATCACTGGTAGACAAGGCTTTTCGTCACGGGTTTTACTGGTTAACGACCCATGCTGATGCAGAGGATCTAGTCTGGAGATGCGACGCTTGTCAGAAATTTTCACGGCGTGCTCTTGTTCCGGCACAAGAGCTACGGATGAATCCAATTACTTGGCCGTTTGCGACTTGGGGGCTTGATATGGTTGGACCTTTTAAACGATCCCAAGATCAGAAAACCAACCTGTTGGTGGCAGTGGACAAGTTTACAAAGTGGATTGAGGCAGAGCCTGTCAGTAAGTGTGATGCGGCAACAACAGTTAAATTCATCAAAAAGGTAATTTTCCGGTTTGGCTTTCCACACAGCATTATTACTAATAATGGCACCAATCTATCTAAAGGAGAGATGGAAGAGTTTTGCCAAAGGGAACATATTCGCCTGGATGTATCTTCAGTAGCTCACCCTCAATCCAATGGTCAAGCTGAAAGGGCTAACCAAGAGATCTTGCGAGGCATCAAGCCCCGGCTTATGACTCCCTTGCAAAGAACACCAGGGTGCTAGGTTGAGGAGTTACCTTCTGTCCTATGGAGCATCAACACTACGCCTAACAGGTCTACAGGCTATACGCCCTTCTTCATGGTATATGGTGCTGAAGTGGTTCTCCCTAGTGATATCCGGCACGACTCACCACGGGTGGCGGCTTATGTTGAAGCGGCCAATGAGCAAGCAAGACAGGACAGCTTAGACCGGCTAGATGAGGAGCGTGACATAGCAGCGGCACGATCTGCAGTTTATCAGCAAGACCTGCACCGATATCACAGCCGCCGGGTTAAGACCAGGACGTTCCAGGAGGGGGACCTGGTGCTCCGGCTCATCCAAGACCAAACAGATATGCACAAATTATCCCCACCTTGGGAAGGACCCTTTGTGGTCAGCAAGAACCTACACAACGGTTCATACTACCTGGTGGACGTTCGAGAACATAAAGACTCACGGACAGCAGAGGAAGAGACGAAGAGGCCGTGGAACATTGCTCTTCTGCGGCCTTACTACACTTGAGCCATGGGCTCCGCTTCATGTATCCTGTATATATTATGATTAATAAAAAAACCGGCACCCCCGGTAAATCGGGGGATCAGCCATCTTCTTCAAATATAAGTGTCTTATGGGAGTTCACTCAGGTGATATCCATCTAAAGTTTATTTCTCTTGATATATATTATTTTCATCAAGAAAACAAGATGCTTTGATCAATCTATTTTGATATGCAGGACAATTCTATAAGGGACCAGACAGGGTTTGCCATACAAGTGCAACTCTCATATAGGTACCCTGCCTTCTACGGTCACTAGGGGGCTACGTGATCGTATTCGAATCCTAGCTCAACCCCTTTTGGGCCGGTATATATGATCGCATTCGAATCATAGCTTAAACCCCGTTTGGGTCCGCCTTGGGTCGTATTCGAATCCACTGATCGGCAAAATCTCAAAGCCACTGGGGGCTACGTGATCGTATTCGAATCCTAGCTCAACCCCTTTGGTACAATATATATGATCGCATTCGAATCATAGCTTAAACCCCATTTGGGTCCGCCTTGGATCGCATTCGAATCCACTGATCGGCAAAAATTTCAAGGCCATTGGGGGCTACATGATCGCATTCGAATCCTAGCTCAACCCCTTTGGTCTGGTTTACTGATCGCATTCGAATCAGAAGCCTCTTAAAAACTCTCAAGGCCGCTGGGGGCTACATGGTCGCATTCGAATCCTAGCTCAACCACTTCGGTCCGGTTTACTAATCGCATTCGAATCAGAAGCCTCGATTTCGAGCCTGGCAGCTCATAAAAAGGCTCGATTTGGAGCCTGGCAACCCGCAAAAAGCCTCGACTACATGGTCTTATTTGCCAAAAATGCTTTGCTTTTGCGATTTTACAAGTTTTTGTGGGTAACCAAGTTTATTGATCCAAAATTGGGCAACTTCAAAGTTGACCACATATCTACAAATTTAAAAGTCTGGGTCATGAATACCAGCATGAGTTTACAGTCTGGGACATAAACACCAGCATGATTTAAACCGGTGTTTATCATAACCCGGAACAGTCATCAGGCAAACGCCAAGAGAGTCAAGAGCCTCATCAGAATCTACACATTCAATTATGCCTACCGGATTAAGGACGTCAGGCACGCTTAATCAAAGCATTGTTTATGCAGATGCAGATAGCATAGACGGATCAACCATAGCAGATAAGGGATTAAAATTGGCAGACGCCAAGTCAAGCTGTGACATCCGCATTGGGGCAAAGACAATGTTTCAAACTATCCTATTACAAGGCACTTGCAGGCCCGAACGGATTAAAGTTTTTTTCAAAAGTGTTCGGCAGCTATGAATTAAACCGGACGGTTTATGATTCCTCTTGACGCTGCGAAGGCCGAGGGTCGGCTTGTTCCGGATCTTCTTCATCTTCAGGAAGTGGCTGGAAGTCAGGAACATGCCAGTCAATCTTGGAGAGTGCACGAAAGTACATTTCCTCAGTAATAAGATCAGACGGATCAATATCTGGAGCGAAAGTGTGGCCACGCACTGGCGGGATCAGATTCTCGGTGTCATAAACCGGCCACTCCACCCGTTCATTTTCTAAGTCATAGGCCGGATGATACCTTGTCAGATCAGCTTCATCGGCAAGTTTGCTGGCGAGGGGGCGCATCTCTTTGGTTAAGGCACGGAGGTCTTCGGCAGAGAAGGTGGATCGATCCTCTTTATTGCCGGGATATCCGTTCATAGCCTCCTCCGGATCAAAGTCCGGAACCCATGCCTTGGCCCGGGTCAGTGCTATAAGAGAGCCGGCCCGTGCAGCAGATTTCTTCACTTCCACCAAGCGCACAGGCAGGACAGATAGCTTCTCCAAAGTACATTGGATGGTAGTTGGGGCCGGTTTTTGATGGGACTGTCGGGACCCCGATCCTAAGTCACACCAGTCTAGCATGTAACACACCATATCACTTTGCGGCCTCACGCACGGTATCCCCACGGGTGCCACCTTACCTGGCCCGGGACCATTTGCGCATTTTGGCTCACGTATATGATAGTGTCGCTAGCATCCATATGACAGAGAACCCGGGCCGACATGACCAGTTATAAACCAAAAGTGGCACTAAACTACAGAGACAGGCATACATGACCCAGCAACAAACGTGTCGGTCATCAACGTATGAACCCAAGTCGTAGCAAGCTACAAGGACTTAAAGGAACAACGCGTGACATTTCCCCTAAGGGACAGACACAGGAACGAAGAAGGACACATGCCGGTCAGCCTAAGAATTCCGGAGCACTAGCAAGCTACCAAGGCTCAGTGGAAGCACTAGGAGACATTTCCCTGTAAGATAGGCTACCAAGGGTAAACAACTAGGTGTCGGATCCCACACATACCAAGCATTTCAATATCGTACACACAATATGCTCGATATGTGCAAATACAACATGGCATCACAACAAGACTTTAATAAACAAAGTATTTATTCATTAGGCTCTGAGGAGCTAGATATTATAAACATGGGTCTCACGACCCAACATTCAGAGCATACAAGCAACAAGCGAAAGCATACATGTCTGAGTACATACATCTACAAATGAAAAAGGCTGAAGAGCCTGACTATCTACAACACTCGTCCAAGTTCGTAGCTGAGGTAAAAAGCTACTTGTCGAAGTCCAAGCGGAACTACTAGAGAGACAGAAGTCTCATCTGCAAAACATAAATTAAGCAAACATGAGTACAAAGGTACTCAGCAAGACTTACATCAGATCCTATCATACATGCATTTGTATCAAGAAGGCATAGTGGGGTTTAGTTGCAGCAAGCCAGCTTTGACTCAGTGGCTATCCTGTACTATGATTGCTGGTAACTTTGAGGTGGCGCACACGAGTCCATTAATCACCATCAAATACACCACTATGGATTCATCCCCGTCTCCCTACGAGAAGGCCAACCAAAGCTCTCACACTTGTCTTGAGCATTTTAGAGCATCCACTTCAAGTTGTCTATGTACCACGTAAGCATCCAAGAAGTCCATAACCGTGGACCCGGCTATTCGAATAGATCATGATAAACCCTGCAGGGGTGTACTTCTTCACACACGCTCTCGCCACTTACCGCCATGTACGCGTCGTGTATCTCGGCAACCTTCAAGCAGAAGCCTGGCGAGGGTGTCGGCCACGACCTGACTAACCACACAAGACTCTAGTCCAGGTTTATCGCCTATTCGGGTTCCATCCGCAAGGGAGTCCGGACGAGGTTTCCATCACGCCCCCAAACGATGTGTACAGGGTTCCCGAGCCCACCATCCGGGTGCCACTCGGTACACCGGGCCACGTGTGCCTAGTCTGTCCCAAGCCCACCCTGCCGGGTGCCACTTGGTAGAGAAATAACACTACCTACAAACACCAGAAACTAGTTGCGACTCCTGGACAGAGATCAAGTTGATTAATAAGCCGAGAGGGGTCGAGTTACCGGAACCCAATGTGTGGTAGTAGCTAGTCATTGGACAACATACACAAAACTCATTGCTTAAGGACGGTTCCAGTGAGACAACCCACCATGTACTCCTACATGGCCTCCCACCGCTACCTTTACCAAATTGTGTTCACACACTTAACGCTCAGCATCAGAACATATCACTGCACTCCAGTTCATTTCCAATGAATCAGACCTGACACACTCTAAGCAATAGCAAGCAAGGCATGGTAAGAACACAACATGGCTTCAATCAACTCCTACACATACTAGTGGGTTTCAACTATTTACTGTGGCAATGGCAGGTCATGCAGAGGAATGGGTTCAACTACCGCAGCATAAAGTAGGAGTTGAATCATTGTTGTCCTAATGCAATAACAGGGAGCAGGAGCGAGAGAGTAGGATTGTATCGGAATGAACAAAGGGGTTTTGCTTGCCTGGTATAACAACGTGTAGAGCACTGCTCCTCTGACAGGTTCTCTGGAACGGTCTCGGGAGCAGAACCTATCGAGAAGGACGGTGCCAGCAATCAAACACAAGCATATGCAACAATATGATGCATGAATATGGCATGAAGTTATGATGTTGTTTGGGCTAATGCATCTAGCATTTTATTTGGTTGAATTCCATTTGAACCAAGGGCTCAAATGCAACTCTAGAATAAGCATTTTTTTAAATGCCATTTATGTGTTTTCATATAAACAGTAGGTATAACTTCATTTGTCATGCATGAAAATGGTACAGATGGATAGATTGAATTTTTTTTGATAATTTTTCATATATAAATTATTTCATTCTGAGCTACGGTTGAATTTCTGTGTTTTTTAGAAGTTTTAACCAATTTCTGAAATGAATAAATCATTTAAGATTTATTTAAATTCCAGAACTGGAATACTGCGTCAGCATGACCCAAGCATGACGTCAGCAGGTCAACCTAGCTGACCAGAGTCAAACCTGAGAGTGGGGTCCACTGGTCAGTGACTCAGTTAATTAACTGAATTAATTAACACTAAACTAATCCTATCAGAAAGTCAGCAGGGCAGGGCCCACAAGTCAGTGACTACACTAATTAACAAAACTAATTAATTAACTCTAATCTGGTCAACTAACTGGAGGAGTAGGGCCCGCCTGTCATTGACCCAGGGGGTCAAATCCTGGTCAACCCCGAGCTAACACGCCGGCGTTTAGCCGCCGGCGGCAGCAAACGCGGCGGAGGGCGTCGGGATCGCCGTTCCGGCGGTCTTTTGCGCAGCAGAGACCAGCTACGGGGAGCTGGAGCTCACCCGCATCCATTCCAGCAAGCGGCAGCAGCTAGGGCGGCCGGAGCTCGCCGAAAACGAGCTCGCGGCGGCGCCGGAGTTCGGCCCTCGTCGGATATGGGGCTACAGGGCACGGGGAGGCCAACGGAGGGGTGCTACGGGCTTCAGGAAGTGTGGCAAACGCGGAGACGCGCCAAGTTGCGAGCCACGGTGGCTCTGGCCACGGCGGAGAGGAACCACGGCGGCGCAACCGCCCGGGTCCGGTGGGTGGCGTGGCTACGGCGTGAGAACGGCGAAACGAAGGGCGGGGTTCGAGGGAGAAGCTCACGGCGGTCGCAGCGGTGCAGGCGGAGATCTCGGAGGAGGGCCGGAGCGAGCAGGGCGGCGGAGGGGATCCACGGCGGCCGGCGGTGAAGACGAGCTCGAGGACGAGGCCTCAGGGCGTCCGGGGTCGATTCCTTCGGCTTGGAGAAGCACGGCAGCGAGGCGGAGCTCGGGGGCTCATCGGAGAGCTGAGGGGAGGCGGTGGCTACGGTGGTTGCGATCGGTGGCGAAGACGGCGGTCGGGACCGAGCGCGAGAGGGAGATAGAGGTGGGGAGGGGCGACGAGAGAGAGCCAGAGAGGTAAGGGGATGTGCGTGGCTTCGTCCGGAGCTTCGAGGCGGCGAGGGGGAGGACAGGCAGGCAGGAGGCGTGGCGCCCTCGCCGTGCGCGCGCGCCAGCCACGGGCCTCGCCTACTGGCGCGAGGTTGGTGGTGACTGGCTTGGCCAGTGGGCCGGGCCAGCTTGCCTGGTTGGGGTGCAGGTAAGGCCAGGTAAGCCTTTTCCTTTTTCTTGTTTTTCTTTTCTATTTTGACATATGTTTGATTTAAAAGAAAACCATTTAATTTATTCTGTCAATTTGCAGGGACTAGAAGGAGTAATCCAAAGCCCCACACAAAATCCAGAATTATTGGACACATATAAAATATATAATAAATATATATATCCAATGCAAATATTTATTGCATTAATTCCAAAAGCCCAAAATAAATATTTATGAGCTACTAATAATATTGGTTTGATTTTTATCTCTAACCAATATTTTCAGAGAGCAACATGAACATTTTCTTGGCACCTTTTGGAGCAATTTTTATTTGGGTCATTTTTCAAAAGGGTTTTCTGAGGGTTTCACAAGTCCTCAATTCAAATTCATTTGAAATTTAAACATGACGCAAACATCAAGACTAGCCTAATGCATACCAGAACTAGGGTTGTGACAACTCGCCCTCACTCGAAAGAATCTCGTCCCGCGATTCAGGAGTCGGCGGAAAGAAGGTGGGGTACTCCAGTCGGAGACGATCTTCTCGCTCCCAAGTAGTTTCTCTCTCGGAATGATGAGACCACTTAACCTTGAGAAACTTGATGTTATGTCGTCGAGTGACACGCTCTGCTTGATCCAGAATGCGAATGGGATACTCTCGATATGTGAGGTTATCTTGGAGATCAAGCGTTTCGTGGTCCACTTCGCGGATGGGATCCGAGAAGCAACGCCTGAGTTGAGAGACGTGGAACACATCATGTACTCGAGAAAGATGTGGAGGTAGTTCCAACTGGTAGGCAACCTCTCCTCATTTAGCGAGAATGCGAAAAGGGCCAATGTAACGAGGAGCCAACTTGCCCTTGATACCAAAACGATGGGTACCCTTCAAAGGAGTAACCCGAAGATAAGCTTTGTCGCCAACTTCATAAGCCACTTCCTTATGATGACGATCATACTGGCTCTTTTGACGAGATTGAGCTGTTTTCAAATTCTCACGAATGATGCGAACTTGCTCTTCTGCTTCCTGGATCATATCCGGTCCAAAGAATTGTCTTTCACCGGTTTCTGACCAGTTCAAAGGTGTTTGACATCTTCGTCCATAGAGTATCTCAAAAGGAGCTTTCTTGAGACTGGATTGATAGCTATTGTTATAAGCAAACTCGGCGAAAGGAAGACATTTCTCCCAATCCATACCGAATGAGATAACGCAAGCTCTAAGCATGTCTTCGAGAATTTGGTTGACCCGTTCCACCTGACCACTTGATTGAGGTTGGAAAGCGGTACTGAAAGAAAGATGGGTGCCCATGGCAGTCTGGAAACTCTCCCAGAAATGAGAAGTGAAAAGACTACCACGGTCTGAATTGATCTCTAGTGGAATACCATGAAGTGACACTATTCGAGAAATATACAAGTCAGCAAGCTGACTTGCAGTGATACTCTCTCGAACAGGTAAGAAGTGAGCCACTTTGGAGAGACGATCAATGAATACGAAGATAGCATTATTCCCCCTCTTGGTCCTGGGAAAGCCGGTGATGAAGTCCATACCAACTTTATCCCATTTCCACTCAGGAATAGCTAAGGGCTGAAGGGTGCCAGCAGGTCTTTGATGTTCTGCCTTAACGTGACGACAAACGTCACATTTAGCAATGAACTCATCAATTTCTCACTTCATCCTATTCCACCAGAACCTCTGGCGTAGGTCCTGATACATCTTAGTACTACCGGGATGAATTGTGAGAGGAGATTCATGAGCCTCCTTAAGGATTAGTTGTCGCGGATGTTGCTTCTTGGGAACCACCAAGCGATTCTCGAACAACACAACACCCCGATCATCCATAGAGAAACATCCACCAATACCCTTGGCAATATTTCTCTTGATCCGGGTAATCCCCGTATCATGCTTCTAGGCTTCTATGATATGATCCATAAGAGTAGGTTTCGCCACCAAGGTTGAAAGGAATCCGTGAGGAGCAATGTGAAGGTTAAGCTTACATAATTCCTCATGGAGAAGTGGTTGGCCCTGCTGCAACATGATATTGTTGCAATATGACTTACGACTTAAAGCATCAGCCATGACATTGGCCTTGCCTGGGGTATAAGTAATCCCTAAGTCATAATCTGAGATCAACTCCAACCAACGTCTTTGTCTAAGATTCAAATCTGGCTGGGTGAAGATATACTTGAGACTCTGGTGATCGGTGTAGATCTCGCAATGATTACCAAGAAGGTAATGTCGCCATGTCTTAAGTGCATAGACTACAGCTGCAAGCTCTAGATCGTGTGTAGGATAATTTTCCTCATGTGGATGCAACTGTCGAGATGCATAGGCAATCACATGACGATCCTGCATAAGAATGCAACCTAGTCCCTGTCGTGAGGCATCACAATAGATAACAAAGTCCTTAGTGAAATCCGGTGGCACAAGTATGGGAGCAGAAGTCAGGCGTCTTTTCAGTTCCTGAAAACTGTGCTCACACTGTGGGGACCATTCAAACTTTTTATCTTTCTTGAGGAGTTCCGTGAGAGGTTTGGCCACTTTAGAGAAGTTTTCAACAAAGCGGCGACAATAGCTGGCTAGACCAAGGAAACTCCTAACTTGTTTAACTGTTTCAGGCGGAGTCCAATCAAGAACGGCTTGAACTCTCTCGGGATTGACAGCAATGCCCTTACCAGAGATTACATGGCCGAGATAGGTCACTTCTGGCAACCAAAATTCGCACTTGGAGAACTTGGCATAAAGGCGGTGCTCTCTGAGTTTTTCTAGAACAAGTCTAAGATGTTCGGCATGCTCTTCCTCGTTCTTCGAGTAAATAAGAATATCATCGAGGTAAACCACGACGAAGTTATCTAAGTACTCCATGAAGATCGAGTTCATCAAGCGGGAGAAAGTGGTTGGAGCATTGGTTAGACCGAAAGACATGATGGTGTACTCGTACTGGCCATAACGAGTGACAAAAGCCATCTTAGGAATGTCTCCGTTTCTGATCTTGATTTGATGGTAGCCTAACCTCAAATCCATTTTAGAGAAGACCGAGGATCCAGCGAGCTGATCATACAGGTCATTGATCCTGGGGAGCGGATACTTGTTCTTTATCGTGACCAAATTAACGGGACGATAATCTACAACCATCCGTTCTGTGCCATCCTTCTTCTTGACGAAGAGGACGGGACAAGCCCAAGGAGAAGAACTAGGACGAATGAAACCCTTTTGCAAGGACTCATCAAGTTGTTTCTTAAGCTCGGCTAGTTCTAGGGGTGCCATCTTGTAAGGTCTCCTAGAAATTGGAACAGTTCTTGGGATAAGATCTATGACAAACTCTACATCCCTGTCAGGTGGAAAACCTGGTAGTTCCTCCGGAAAAACATCCGGAAAGTCACGGACTACCGGAATATCTTCAAGGTCTGGGAGGGGGCTGGCATTAAGAGAATAGAGTTGACGCTTTGCAACTCTAGTGGAGACAGTGACTATCTTGCCAGATGGATGTGTAAGCTGAACAGACCTAGTGTAACAATCAATCTTGGCATGATGAGCTGTCATCCAATCCATGCCCAAGATGATGTTAATATCCGAAGACTTAAGGGCTATAAGTGAGGCAAGGAATACAAGTCTGTCAATGAGGATTCCATTACCATGGCTTATTCTGGTAGTTTGACATCTAGATCCTGGGGTTTGGATTTCGAGCGGAGTTGGCATATCACAAAATGACATGTCGTGCAAACGGGCATAGCCTTCAGAAATGAAGGAGTGAGATGCTCCGGTATCGAACAGAACCGAAGCCGGATGGCAATTGACAAGGAGTGTACCAAGAACGACATTTGGATCATCATGAGCGTCTTTAGCTGAGACGTGATGCACACGTCCATGTTTAGTGGTAGCCGAATTGGCATTGATCGTCTTGCGTGGTGGCTTGCCACGAGGAACGGACTTCTCGGGCTGGGGTGGAGCAAGACTGGCCTAAGAGCAGTCACGTGCATAGTGTCCTGGCTTTCCGCATGTAAAGCAAGTCCCCGAGGTAGGTCGTGGACCCGCATTGACAAGCGGTTTGCCAATAGGCTTGGGTGGAACATAAGACTGAGCTGGATGAGGCACCTCATAAGATGGCCTCGGAGAATATCTGGGTGGAAGAGCGGAGTTTGGAACCCAAATCCGGCACTTCTGGGAACTAGTACCGGAGGAAGATCCCAAATTAAGGGTGTGTTTACGAGACTCCTCGTAAGTGAGCTGAGTGGTCTCTGCATTGATAGCCTTGTTCACAAGAGTCTGAAATGTATGGCAATGATGCAAGTGTAGATCACGACGCAGCTTGGGGTTGAGACCCTTCCGGAACCTAGCCTGCTTCTTGGCGTCCGTGGACACTTCTTCTGTAGCATAGCGGGCAAGGTTCTCAAACTCTCTACTATAAGCATCAACAGCCAGCTTAGCCTGGGTAAGACTACAGAACTCTTCTCTCCTGCGGTCGATGAGAGCTTGAGGGATATGATGCTCACGAAAAGCCTCGGTGAAATCTCTCCAGGTAGGAATCTGGCCAGCTGGAGTCATGGCCTCATAGTTCTGCCACCAAAGACTAGCAGGACCTTCCAGGTGATATGTGGCATAGATGACCTTGTCCTCTTCAGCTACGTTTGCAGAACGCAGCTTGTGAGTGATACTACGGAGCCAGTCATCTGCATCGAGCGGCTCAATGGGATGATGGAAGGTGGGTGGTTTTAGACGAATGAAGTCATGGATGGTTGCTGACTCTTTGCATTGATGTGTGGTGTTCTCCTCAATACGTGCCAACAAGCGGTTAGACTCTCACTTGTTCCTCTCCATCTCTAACATGACCTCTGCCAACGAAGGCTGGTCGGGAGGATCCTCCTCATCCCTACCACCTCCGTGGTTCTTTCTACGAACAACTGAACCACGGGTAACTGACGACATCCTGAGAAATGAAACCAAGGACGGAATCAGCATCAACCAGGCTGTAGAAGGTAGGACAAGAAATGGGTATCTCTCGAACTCCTAGGACAAATCCGGCAACATAACGACAGTAAATGCTCAGAATGATACATCCTGCTAACAAAGGGTAGTACAACAACTCAACAACATCACTCAAGGTTCTGTGATAGTACTAAACAAACTACACCGGAAGAACTTGAAAACAAGAGTAGGACTCTGATCAACCAATCCTAAGGAACTACGGAGTAGTAACTCGTGATCCTGATAGACGGAAAAGAAGCCTAGTTCCTTAACCCCGTAGGAAAAGTAGGATGACTCAGATCAGAAGACATTAGGTATAAGGAGTAAAAGAGCCTTACGTTCCCTTCCACAACCAATTCCCTTATATATAACTAAAGAATTTCTAGACTCAACTTCGACCAGTTTGGCTTGGTAATCCTACAGTCAGTCAGGCTCTCATACCAAAGCTGTCGGGACCCCGATCCTAAGTCACACTGGTCTAGCATGTAACGCACCATATCACTTTGCGGCCTCACGCAAGGTATCCCCACGGGTGCCACCTTACCTGGCCCGGGACCGTTTGCGCATTTTGGCTCACGTATATGATAGTGTCGCTAGCATCCATATGACAGAGAACCCGAGCCGACATGACCAGTTATAAACCAAAAGTGGCACTAAATTACAGAGACAGGCATACATGACCCAGCAACGAACGTGTCGGTCAACAACGTATGAACCCCCAAGTCGTAGCAAGCTACAAGGACTTAAAGGAACAACGCATGATATTTCCCCTAAGGGACAGACACAGGAACGAAGAAGGACACATGCCGGTCAGCCTAAGTGTTCCGGAGCAGTAGCAAGCTACCAAGGCTCAGTGGAAGCACTAGGAGACATTTCCCTGTAAGATAGGCTACCAAGGGTAAACAACTAGGTGTCGGATCCCACACATACCAAGCATTTCAATATCATACACACAATATGCTCGATATGTGCAAATACAACATGGCATCACAATAAGACTTTAATAAACAAAGTATTTATTCATTAGGCTCCGAGGAGCCAGATATTACAAACATGGGTCTCACGACCCAACATTCAGAGCATACAAGCAACAAGCGGAAGCATACATGTCTGAGTACAGACATCTACAAATGAAAAAGGCTGAAGAGCCTGACTATCTACAACACTCGTCCAAGTTCGTAGCTGAGGTAACAAGCTACTTGTCGAAGTCCAAGCGGAACTACTAGAGAGATAGAAGTCTCATATGCAAAACATAAATTAAGCAAACATGAGTACAAAGGTACTCAGCAAGACATACATCAGATCCTATCATACATGCATTTGTATCAAGAAGGCATAGTGGGGTTTAGGTGCAGCAAGCCAACTTTGACTCAGTGGCTATCCTGTACTATGATTGCTGGTAACTTTGAGGTGGCACACACGAGTCCATTAATCACCATCAAATACACCACTATGGATTCATTCCCGTCTCCCTACGAGAAGGCCATCCATAGCACTCACACTTGTCTTGAGCATTTTAGAGCATCCACTTCAAGTTGTCTATGTACCATGTAAGCATCCAAGAAGTCCATAACCGTGGACCCGGCTATTCGAATAGATCATGATAAACCCTGCAGGGGTGTACTTCTTCACACACGCTCTCGCCACTTACCGCCATGTACGCGTCGTGTATCTCGGCAACCTTCAAGCGGAAGCCTGGCGAGGGTGTTTGCCCCACGACCTGACTAACCACACAAGACTCTAGTCCAGGTTTATCGCCTATTCGGGTTCCATCCGCAAGGGAGTCCGGCCGAGGTTTCCATCACGGCCCCAAACAATGTGTACAGGGTTCCCGAGCCCACCATCCGGGTGCCACTCGGTACACCGGGCCACGTGTGCCTAGTCTGTCCCAAGCCCACCCTGCCGGGTGCCACTTGGTAGAGAAATAACACTACCTACAAACAGCAGAAACTAGTTGCGACTCCTGGACAGAGATCAAGTTGATTAATAAGCCGAGAGGGGTCGAGTTACCGGAACCCAATGTGTGGTAGTAGCTAGTCATTGGACAACATACACAGAACTCAGTGCTTAAGGACGGTTCCAGTGAGACAACCCACCATGTACTCCTACATGGCCTCCCACCGCCACCTTTACCAAATTGTGTTCACACACTTAACGCTCAGCATCAGAACATATCACTGCACTCCAATTCATTCCCAATGAATCAGACCTGACACATTCTAAGCAATAGCAAGCAAGGCATGGTAAGAACACAACATGGCTTCAATCAACTCCTACACATACTAGTGGGTTTCAACTATTTACTGTGGCAATGACAGGTCATGCAGAGGAATGGGTTCAACTACCGCAGTATAAAGTAGCAGTTGAATTGTTGTTGTCCTAATGCAATAACAGGGAGCAGGAGCGAGAGAGTAGGATTGTATTGGAATGAACAAAGGGGTTTTGCTTGCCTGGTATAACAACGTGTAGAGCACTGCTCCTCTGACAGGTACTCTGGAACGGTCTCCGGAGCAGAACCTATCGAGAAGGACGATGCCAGCAATCAAACACAAGCATATGCAACAATATGATGCATGAATATGGCATGAAGTTATGATGTTGTTTGAGCTAATGCATCTAGCATTTTATTTGGTTGAATTCCATTTGAACCAAGGGCTCAAATGCAACTCTAGAATAAGCATTTTTTAAATGCCATTTATGTGTTTTCATATAAACAGTAGGTATAACTTCATTTGTCATGCATGAAAATGGTACAGATGGATAGATTGAATTTTTCTGATAATTTTTCATATATAAATTATTTCATTCTGAGCTACGGTTGAATTTCTGTGATTTTTAGAAGTTTAAACCAATTTCTGAAATGAATAAATCATTTAAGATTTATTTAAATTCCAGAACTGGAATACTGCATCAGCATGACCCAAGCATGACATCAGCAGGTCAACCTAGCTGACCAGAGTCAAACCTGACAGTGGGGTCCACTGGTCAGTGACTCAGTTAATTAACTGAATTAATTAACACTAAACTAATCCTAACAGAAAGTCAGCAGGGCAGGGCCCACAAGTCAGTAACTACACTAATTAACTAAACTAATTAATTAACTCTAATCTGGTCAACTAACTGGAGGGGTGGGGCCCGCCTGTCATTGACCCAGGGGGTCAAATCCTGGTCAACCCCGAGCTAACACGCCGGCGTTTAGCCGCCAGCAGCAGCAAACGCGGCGGAGGGCGTCGGGATGGCCTTTCCGGCGGTCTTTTGCGCAGCAGAGACCAGCTACGGGGAGCTGGAGCTCACCCGCATCCATTCCAGCAAGCGGCAGCAGCTAGGGCGGCCGGAGCTCGCCGGAAACGAGCTCGCGGCGGCGCCGGAGTTCGGCCCTCGTCGGATATGGGGCTATAGGGCACGGGGAGGCCAACGGAGGGGTGCTACGGGCTTCAGGCAGTGTGGCAAACGCGGAGACGCGCCAAGTTGCGAGCCACGGTGGCTCTGGCCACGGCGGAGAGGAACCACGGCGGCGCAACCGCTCGGGTCCGGTGGGTGGCGTGGCTACGGCGTGAGAACGGCGAAACGAAGGGCGGGGTTCGAGGGAGAAGCTCACGGCGGTCGCAGCGGTGCAGGCGGAGAGCTCGGAGGAGGGCCGGAGCGAGCAGGGCGGCGAAGGGGATCCACGGCGGCCGGCGGTGAAGACGAGCTCGAGGACGAGGCCTCAGGGCGTCTGGGGTCGATTCCTTCGGCTTGGAGAAGCACGGCAGCGAGGCGGAGCTCGGGGGCTCGTCGGAGAGGCGAGGGGGAGGCGGTGGCTACGGTGGTTGCGATCGGCGGCGACGACGACGGTCGGGACCGAGCACGAGAGGGAGACAGAGGTGGGGAGGGGCGACGAGAGAGAGCCAGAGAGGTAAGGGGATGTGCGTGGCTTCGTCCGGAGCTTCGAGGCGGCGAGGGGGAGGATAGGCAGGCAGGAGGCGTGGCGCCCTCGCCGTGCGCGCGCGCCGGCCACGCGCCTCGCCTACTGGCACGAGGTTGGTGGTGACTGGCTTGGCCAGTGGGCCGGGCCAGCTTGCCTGGTTGGGCTGCAGGTAAGGCCAGGTAAGCCTTTTCCTTCTTCCTGTTTTTCTTTTCTATTTTGACATATGTTTGATTTAAAAGAAAATCATTTAATTTATTCTGTCAATTTGCAGGGACTAGAAGGAGTAATCCAAAGCCCCACACAAAATCCAGAATTATTGGACACATATAAAATATATAATAAATATATATATCCAATGCAAATATTTATTGCATTAATTCCAAAAGCCCAAAATAAATATTTATGAGCTACTAATAATATTGGTTTGATTTTTATCTCTAACCAATATTTTCAGAGAACAACATGAACATTTTATTGGCACCTTTTGGAGCAATTTTTATTTGGGTCATTTTTCAAAAGGGTTTTCTGAGGGTTTCACAAGTCCTCAATTCAAATTCATTTGAAATTTAAACATGATGCAAACATGAAGACTAGCCTAATGCATACCAGAACTAGGGTTGTGACAGGGACATTGCACTTATAACCCTTTGAGCGCCGGAATACAGCTGCTCCACAAGGGTATAAGAGGCCTTGAGCTTCTTCCGGACATCATCTCCAAGATGAGTTATGCGTCGCCCTAAATATGTTTGTCAAAGTTAAACCGGAGTGGATCAAGGATTGCAGAGATGAAAAGCATATACAGTTAAGTGCTCACCAAAGATGGCAGAGGTCATAAGTTCTATTTGCTGTCTTAAACCGGTCAACTCCTGCATAACCGGATTAAGGGCAGGCTCAGCATCCTTTGCTCTTTTCTCAAGAGCGTTCCTCTGCACCTCCCAGGCGGACCGCTCCGCTTCAAAGTCCTTCTTCAATTTTTCCATGTTGGTTAGGTTCAGCACAAGCTCCTCCTTGGCGTTGGCAGAAGCAGTTTCAGTAACAGCCAATCTATCCCGAAGTTCAATTACCTCTGCAGCCCTCCGGGTCAAGTCAGCCTACAAGGAAATCAAATGGATTAAAAAGAGAATTTCAGACAAGTCTTAAGCATATAAACAAGTTATCCACTTGACACTTGGGGGCTAATGTGCAGTTGAAGTACCAAAAGAGAATTTCAGACAAGTCTCAAGCATATAAACAAGTTATCCACTTGACACTTGGGGGCTAATGTCAGTTCATTTTCGAAAGCACTGGAAGTCCCGGTTCATCTACAGCGAAGCTAAACCGGCACTTGGGGGCTACTATGGCACAAAGACAGGATTGCAAGAACACAAAACAGAGATAAGTAAAGGAAAGGAAATTACCTCGTACTTATCCTTCATCATGTTAACCAACCCGGATTCATAATCGCGGCTGGTAAAGAGCCGGTTCAAATACCCGGAATGAAGTTCCTGGGCACTCAACTGGGCATAGCTGGATAAATCCGTGCTCCACTTGCCTTTTTCTTGTTGAAGCTTTTCTTCCTTGGCTGTATGTCTGGCCAAGATGATGGGTTCGTTGGGAGCGGTGAAGCCTAATCCGGTGATCTCACAATCCGTGGATGAAGCAACAGTCGGCTGGATAGGAGCAGTAGGCGCCGGGCTAGCCTGAGGAGGGCTAACCCGGACAGGACTCGCCGGTTCAACTACATTCTCCGTATTAATATCCTCCGAAGCAGCAATGTCGTCACAATCCATGGGAATAGGGTCATCAAACTGAGCTGCAGGATTATCGTCTGGAGGGATAATTTCATCCGGATCAGCGGCCGGCTCAACGGTAGCAGTTTCGGCAGCCGCTTTGGTTGCTTTCGCCTTCTTGCTAGGCTTCGGCTTGCTGGAAAAAATCAAAGGAACGATGAGAATCATAAAGGTACAAATGTAAAGATAAACTGGATGTTGAAAAGGACTTACCCAGACGTACGGTCTTCAGCACAGGGACCTGTGTAGCAGTCGACTTGCCGGAAGAGGACAAAGGAGCCTCCTGATAGTTAGGATCAGACGGTTTAAGCGGTTTACGTATGAGCCCGGCCTTTGGATGAAGAAAAGTTGGAGAAAGTAAAACCTCGGAGCGGCGCCTGCGAGCCGGAGTAAGAGGTATTCCGGATGATTCCACTACGTGGCCACTATGGCGCGTAGTCCGGCGTGCTTCATGCTGCTGCTTCTTCAAAAGAAATTTGGGGTCCAATTGCGCGTAAGGATGAGAAAAAGGGTATTTCCGGGACACCCGGCGAATTTTGGGGGGCAGCGGTTCTGAGTCTGAAGAGAGAGAAATTACCTCAACTCCCGCCGCTTTACTTCCTTCAGCCAGATCCTGCGGAAAGGCACTGTTAACATAAATTTGGATAAAGGGAGATCAAACCATATCAGGTTTAACTCGTACCTCGGAATCCGGATCATCTTCCTCAGGATGTGAAGCGGAGGCAGCAACCGCCTTTTTCTTCTTGATAGCATACGTCTTCCGGCGTGGTTGTTTGGCCGATTTATCTTGAGGTTTCCTCTTCCAGAAGGGGTCATTGGCCTGTGCAAAAGATGGGAAATAAATGGAAGACAATTGATATGGCCGGATCAGAACAGAAAGAAAAGATCAAAAAGAACTTACTGCTGGCGGTTTATTGTTTTCACAGAATGGAGCTAAACCGGTCCGGCTGCACTCTTCCAGAGAGATATTGAGAATTTTCTTTGCGGATTCAGCGACTTCTTTCTCAGGAAGTATTATGTCAATGTGGCGCTGAGGATCATCCGGTTTTCCGGTATACTCGCACATCAGGCCTGAACGCCGGCTCAGTGGAAGAATGCTCCAGGCAGGCCAACAGCGAACAAAATCCACTCCGGTTAATCCGTTGGCCATAAAGGCCCTAAGCTTAGAAAGTTGAGGGGCAAACCGGGCACGGTCTGGGGCACTGAGATGCTGCGGGAGGGGATGATCCTCAGGTAGGCGATATGCGCGGTAACCCGGCAGTGGGTTTTCTCCTTCAGGCGAAGTATCTATGCAATAGAACCACGATTGGTTCCATTCCTTGGGGTGCGTATGAAGGGCAGCATGAGGGAAGCTAACATCGTTTCTCTTTTGAATGCTGACGCCGCCCAGTTCTTGATGCGGCCCGTCAGAAAACTCTGTCCGCCGGTTTAAATGGAAAAAGTCTCTGAACAGGTCCACTGATGGTTCTTCTTGAAGATATGCTTCTGAGAAGACTTGAAAATTGTAGACATTTGATATAGAGTTCGTACCTACGTCTTGAGGATGGAGTTGAAAAGCAGCTAGCACATCCCGGAAGAATTTTGAACCGGGAGGGCTAAAACCCCGGGCCAGGTGATCAAAGAAAACAATGACCTCTCCTTCCTTAGGAGTAGGTGGACACTCATCTCCTGGGGCCCGCCAGTGCAGAACATTTTTAGGACCCAGAATATCGATTGAAGCGGTGTTCGTTAAGTCATCCTCGGTGATGCGTGAAGGAGCCCAGTTGCAAGCAACAAACTGCTTGGACATCGTTCGGAATAAGGAAATGCTGAAAAGTACAGTACAGAATCCGGTTTACCAATTGCTAAAATTAAGCCGGAGCATTATATAAGATTGTGGATCTAAATTGCCGGTTTACACAAGGGGCTAATGGTATTATTAGTCCGGGAGCATATAAGAGTGAGGCAGCTACCGGATTATGATGATAGAGAAGGCACAAGCTAAACCGTCAATTACAAGGTACATGATTACATCTAGACCGTCGAAGAGAGCATATGATTGATTAAACCGGTGAGTGAGCTACAGATCTACAATACGAAGAAACAGTTTCCTCAGAAGGCTAAAGTAAAAATGGATCTGAGGCATAAGTAAAAAGATGGAGTAAATACAGGTCATATACAGGAAGAACCGCGGAGGTTTTCTACAGATCAAATCTAAGCTAGTAAACTAGAAGAACTAAAGACGTGAGCGCAGAGCAGGAGCGCATTCAGGACGAATCTAAATAAGGTTCGAACCTACAGCAAGGTTAACCCACAGGGATGAACAGCGAAGCTTCAAAATTTCATGGCGGAAGCTATGGAAGGTACCCTAGATTGAGATCTACAGTGATGAAGAAGGAATACCAGATGAAGAAGCAGATGGCGGTGAGTTGCTCTGGACACGATTCAGGGTGATGCAGCGGCCTGGCTCGAGGACGGCGACGGGCTCGAAGAGCGGCGGCGGAGCTTCGAGCGACGGAGGAAGACGAAGGCAGAAGGGGAAAAAAGAGGCAGACCCCCGCAGTATTTATAAGCCGAAGAGGTGAAACGGTAAGCGCGGGAATCAAGGAGGTCAGAGATTGGTTAAAGATTGAGCTGTCGCCTCGATTTTCGGGATGGCATTTAACAAAGGTAACAGAAAGAGGTGAGCAATAAATGCGGAGGTGATGTCACGACGGATTAAGGTGATTCCCGGAGATGACGTCATGGCTGGTTTACGAAGCAGATGAGCTGCATAGAAGAAATTTATGCAAAGACTTAGAAGACTGACATGAACAAGTTCAAATCAATCTGGGGCCTAATGTCAGGGATATTACTAGCAGGTATAAACCGGCCAGGAAGATCCGGATTACACTAACATAGTTGTATTTATCATAAGCCCAGTAGAATAGGAACCAGAGGTTACGGCCCATAGAGGCTTAGGGCCCATGTGTAAAGCTTACGGTTAATAAACCGTCATATCATGTAACTTGAGGTGTAAGATAGAAAGAGTAGAGACCAAGGCGGACACGATTATGAACCGGCCTCGGGACTCTATAAACCAGACCTGGCGTCGCCTCCTATATAAAGGGACGACCCGGCGACGGTTCAAGGACAGGCAACAACACGTCGAGACACAGGCAAGCGATCCGCTCCCTGTTCATCGACGCACAAGCAATACCACACCAAACTAGACGTAGGCTTTTACCTTCATCGAAGGGGCCGAACTAGTATAAACCCTCTGTGTCCTTTGTGTGCTTTTAACCCCTTTAAGCTAACCCGCGCGATGGCTTCACACCTAAGTCCTCTAAACCGGACATCTGCCGTGCCAATTCCACGACACATAGCGCCACCGAACCTTAAGTGTGTAGACCCTACGGGTTCGGGAGACACGTAGACATGACATAGACGACTCTCCGGTCAATAACCAACAGCGGGATCTGGATACCCATGTTGGTTCCTACGTGTTCCTCGATGATCTCATCGGATGAACCACGATGTCAAGGATTCACTTAATCCCGTATGCAATTCCCTTTGTCTATCGGTATAGTACTTGCCCGAGATTCGATCGTCGGTATACCGATACCTTGTTCAATCTCGTCATGGCAAGTCTCTTTACTCTTTCCATAATACATCATCCCATGACTAACTCCTTAGTCACATTGAGCCCATTATGATGATGTCTTACCGAGTGGGCCCAGAGGTACCTCTCCGTCATACAGAGTGACAAATCCCAGTCTCGGTTCGTGCCAACCCAACATATACTTTCGGAGATACCCGTTGCGTACCTTTATAGCCACCCAGTTACGTTGTGACGTTTGGCACACCCAAAGTATTCCTACGGTATCCGGGAGTTGCACAGCCTCATGGTCTAAGGAAAAGATACTTGACATTGGAAAAGCTTTAGCATTACGAACTACACGATCTTTTGCTAGGCTTAGGATTGGGTCTCGTCCATCACATCATTCTCCTAATGATGTGATCCCGTTATCAATGACATCCAATGTCCATGGTCAGGAAACCGTGACCATCTGTTGATCAACGAGCTAGTAACTAGAGGCTTTACCAGGGACACGTTGTGGTCTATGTATTCACACATGTATCACTGTTTCCGGATAATACAATTCAAGCATGAATAACAGACAATTATCATGAACAAGGAAATATAATAATAACCATTTTACTATTGCCTCTAGGGCATATTTCCAACAGTATCCCACTTGCACTAGAGTCAATAATCTAGTTACATTGTGATGAATCGAATACCCATAGTGTTTTGGTGTTGATCATGTTTTGCCTGTGGAAGAGGTTTAGTCAACGGATCTGCAATATTCAGATCCGTATGCACTTTACAAATATCTATGTCTCCATCTTGAACATAATTTCGGATGGAGTTGAAACGACGCTTGATGTGCTTGGTCTTCTTGTGAAACCTGGGCTCCTTGGCAATGGCAATAGCTCTAGTGTTGTCACAGAAGAGAGTCATCGGGCCCGACGCGCTTGGAATGACTCCTAGGTCGGTGATGAACTCCTTCATCCAGACTCCTTCCTGCGCTGCTTCGCAAGCAGCTATGTACTCCGCTTCACATGTAGAATGCTCCACGACGCTCTGCTTGCAACTGCACCAGCTGATTGCCCCACCATTCAAAATATACACGTATCCGGTTTGTGACTTGGAGTCATCCAGATCTGTGTCGAAGCTAGCATCGACGTAACCCTTTACGACAAGCTCTTCGTCACCTCCATAAACGAGAAACATATCCTTAGTCCTTTTCAGGTACTTCAGGATGTTCTTGACCGCTGTCCAGTGTTCCATACCGGGATAACTTTGGTACCTCCCTACCAAACTAATGGCAACGTTCACATCAGGCCTGGTACACACCATGGCATACATAATAGAACCTATGGCTGAGGCATAGGGGATGACACTCATCTTTCTCTATCTTCTGCCGTGGTCGGGGATTGAGCCGTGCTCAATCTCATACATTGCAATACAGGCAAGAACCCTTTCTTGGACTGATCCATATTGAACTTTTTCAATATCTTATCAAGGTATGTGCTTTGTGAAAGACCAATGAGGCGTCTCGATCTATCTCTATAGATCTTGATGCCTAATATGTAAGCAGCTTCTCCATGGTCCTTCATTGAAAAACTCTTATTCAAGTAGGCCTTTATGCTCTCCAAGAATTCTACATCATTTCCCATCAGCAATATGTCATCCACATATAATATGAGAAATGCTACAGAGCTCCCACTCACTTTCTTGTAAATACAGGCTTCTCCCCGAGCCTGTATAAACCCAAACGCTTTGATCACATCATTAAAGCGAATATTCCAACTCCGAGATGCTTGCACCAGCCCATAGATCGAGCGCTGGAGCTTGCATACCTTGTTAGCATTCTCAGGATCAACAAAACCTTCCGGCTGCATCATATACAGCTCTCCCTTGAGGAAGCCATTAAGGAATGCCGTTTTGACGTCCATTTGCCATATCTCATAATCATAAAATGCGGCAATTGCTAACATGATTCGGACGGACTTCAGCATCGGTACGGGAGAGAAAGTCTTGTCGTAGTCAATCCCTTGAACTTGTCGATAACCTTTAGCGACAAGCCGAGCCTTATAGATGGTCGCATTACCATCCGCGTCAGTCTTCTTCTTAAATATCCATTTATTTTCTATGGCGTGCCGATCATCGGGCAAGTCCACCAAAGTCCATACTTTGTTTTCATACATGGATCCTATCTCGGATTTCATGGCTTCAAGCCATTTGTTAGAATCCGGGCCCGCCATCGCTTCTTCATAGTTCGAAGGTTCACCGTTGACTAACAACATGATTTCCCTGACAGGGTTGCCGTACCACTCTGGTGCGGAACGTGTCCTTGTGGACCTTCGAAGTTCAGTAGTAACTTGATCTGAATCTTCATGATCATCATCATTAACTTCCTCCCTAGTCGGTGCAGGCACCTCAGGAACAATTTCCTGCACTGCGTTACTTTCCAGTTCGAAAGGGGTGACTGTCACCTCATCAAGTTCTACTTTCCTCCCACACACTTCTTTCGAGAGAAACTCTTTCTCCAGAAAGGATCCATTCTTGGCAACGAAGACCTTGCCTTCGGATCTGAGGTAGATGGTGTACCCAATCATTTCCTTTGGGTATCCTATGAAGACGCATTTTTTCCGATTTGGGTTCGAGCTTTTCAAGTTGAAATTTCTTGACATGAGCATCGCAACCCCAAACTTTCAGAAACGACAACTTAGGTTTCTTGCCAAACCGAAGTTCATACGGTGTTGTCTCAATGGATTTTGACAGAGCCCTATTTAAAGTGATTGCGGCAGTCTCTAAAGCATATCCCCAAAAAGATAGCAATAAGTCGGTAAGAGACATCATAGATCGCACCATGTCCAACAGAGTACGATTACGACGTTCGGACACACCATTACACTGAGGTGTTCCGGGCGGTGTCAATTGTGAAACAATTCCATAGTTCCTTAGGTGCGTGCCAAATTCGTGACTTAAATATTCACCCCCACGATCCGATCGTAAGAACTTTATTTTTCTGTCACGTTGGTTCTCAACCTCATTCTGAAATTCCTTGAACTTTTCAAAGGTTTCAGACTTGTGTTTCATTAAGTAGACATACCCATATCTACTCAAGTCATCTGTGAGGGTGAGAACATAACGATAGCCTCCGCGAGCTTCAACACTCATTGGACTGCACACATCGGTATGTATGATTTCCAATAAGTTGGTCGCTCGCTCCATTGTTCCGGAGAATGGAGTCTTGGTCATCTTGCCCAAAAGGCATGGTTCGCATGTGTCAAATGATTCATAATCAAGAGACTCTAGAAGTCCATCTGCATGAAGCTTCTTGATACGTTTGACACCAATATGACCAAGGCGGCAATGCCACAAGTATGTGGGACTATCATTATCAACTTTACATCTTTTGGCATTCACACTATGAATATGTGTAACATCACGTTCGAGATTCATCAAGAATAAACCATTGACCAGCGGGGCATGACCATAAAACATATCTCTCATATAAATTAAACAACCATTATTCTCGGATTTAAATGAGTAGCCATCTCGCATTAAACGAGATCCAGATACAATGTTCATGCTCAAAGCTGGTACTAAATAACAATTATTAAGGTTTAAAACTAATCCCGAAGGTAGATGTAGAGGCAGCGTGCCGACGGCGATCACATCGACCTTGGAACCATTCCCGACGCGCATCGTCACCTCGTCCTTCGCCAGTCTCCGCTTATTCCGCAGCTCCTGCTTTTAGTTACAAATGTGAGCAACTGCACCGGTATCAAATACCCAGGAGCTACTACGAGCGCTGGTAAGGTACACATCAATAACATGTATATCATATATACCTTTGACGTTGTCGGCCTTCTTATCTGCTAAGTATTTGGGGCAGTTCCGCTTCCAGTGACCCGTTCCCTTGCAATAAAAGCACTCAGTCTCAGGCTTGGGTCCATTCTTTGGCTTCTTCCCGGCAACTGGCTTACCGGGCGCGGCAACTCCTTTGCCGTCCTTCTTGTCGTGGAAATAACACGGCAGATGTCTGGTTTAGCGGACTTAGTCGTGAGGCCGTGCATCTATGTAGTAGCTTGAGAGGGGTTGAGCGGAATCGAGAGACGCGATGCAAGACAAGGGTTTAGACAGCTTCGGGCCCCGGGAAACATCATCCGGTAATAGCCCTACGTGCTGTTTGAGGCTAGGTCTCATTATGATCCCCATGGTGTCGCCGATAAACCGGCTCTTTGTGTCTAGCCCTAGAAACTTGTGAAAAACATGTCTAAACTTGTCTAACCTCTCCCTCTTTGGGGAACCCTGCCCCTCCTTATATATGTTGAAGGGGCGGGTTACATCACTAGTCCTAGTAGGATTAGGATTACTTTATTACAAGGAGTCCTAGTCTTGCTTCCTTTGTAGGAGAATATTCCTTATGCTTTCTTCATAAACCGGCCCACCATAACATGAACCGGCCTTCTGGGCCTTGGGCTTTGTCACCCGTGATCCGCCTGCCGGGTTACCAGTAAATTGCCAAGTGTAAACCGTCTTAAGTAAAACGCCAAGTCCGGCCGGGTCATATCTCCGGCCGGTTCATACCACGGGGTATATCCCCGACATTAGACCCCAGTTTAGCTTGGATTTATCCATGGTAAACTTATGCTGCAAAATAACCACAAGAACAAATTTGATAGGTTGTGCTCGGGGTTAAGAATTCTTGTAAACCGGCATCTGACCATCCTTAAGTCCTTGTCCTTTCTAGAAAATCCGGGTCAACAGACCAGCTTCATAGTCAACTTGCTTGCATAAGAAATATTGTAAATCAAGAATCCATTTGAATCGGCTTTCAATGATCTGACTTGACAAAAATATTGATCTTCAAATATTCAATTGATATCCAGCCGGTTTGGAAATGTAGAACTTGCCGGTTTATCATTGCAAAAACTGTCGGGTTATAAAAACTGATGATCCCGGGTCATGACTGTTTATGGACGCCGGGTTATGATTGTTGCCAACACCGGGTCACACAATTAATCTTCCGGACTTATCCAAAACTAAGAATTTAAAGATGTTCCTCCTTTATATGCATATTACCTGTAGCCCCCAAGTCTTTAAGAGGAGAACATAGTGATAGCTTAAGACTTGTTTCAATATAAAAATTGCAATCTTGAAGAAATCCGGATTGTTCATCCCAATCACTATGAAACTGAATATTCCATATTATGTAGCCCCCAAGTGCCGGGTCATTATGCAATAATGAGCAGGGACTTTGAAAATATGATCTTTAAACTTGAACATCAATATGTAGCCCCCAAGTGCCGGGTCATTATGCAATAATGAGCAGGGACTTTGAAAATATGATCTTTAAACTTGAACAGCAATATGTAGCCCCCAAGTGCCGGGTCATTATGCAATAATGAGGAGGGACTTTGTAGATATAATCATTGAAAATAACATTATATAATGTAACTTCCATCGTGGGGTTTGAACCCACGTCCACAAGGTTAAGAGCTTTGTGCTTTACCAACTGAGCAGTGGACCCTTCAATATAATGGATTAATACTTGTGTACCTTGAATTGTTGACAAGAGCGATTGGTAGCCCCCAAGGGCCGGCTCATTATAGTATGATGAGTCGGGTCTTCAATAAGGCCAGTAAAAATGACTTTGCATTAGCCCCCAAGTGTCATGGTGCATGCTTGCAGCGACATGAGACTTGTGTATTTTATGTAATCTCAATTTGAATAATGTAGCCCCCAAGTGCCGGGTTGTAAGCCTGCAACGACTCGGGACTATTCCTTTGTAGAATAAATCACTTTCATCGATGCAATAATATCCATTGCGCTTAAAGCGACTTTGAAAACCTCAATCATAATATTTATAAGCATAATAAGAATCCAGCCATGTTGGCTATTGAAGAATATAATCCGGTTTGAAAACAGGTTCCAGTGACATTTGATCAGAACCAGGCCGGGCTAATACACACCGGTCATTATTTTATCTCATACTGGCGACTTATAGTCAAAGCCAGGCCGGTTTAATAAGCACCGGTCATTATCTCTGTCTGCATGAATGAGGCTCTTGGCTCTCTTGGCGTTTGCCCAATTATTGTTCCGGGTTATGATGAACGCCGGTTTAACTCTTGCTGGTGTTTATGACCCAGACTTTGAACTTATGCTGGTGTTCATGACCCAGACCTTTTCTTTGTAGATATGTGGTCAACTTTGAAGTTGCCCGGTTCCGGATCAAAAAAATCATAGAAAACACATGAAAAATCACAAACACAAAAACACATATTTGCAAATAAGACCATGTAGTCGAGGCTTTTTGCGAGCTGCCAGGCTCCCTATGTGCCAATCAAAGGGTGCGACCCAAAGGGCTATGACTATCAAAGGAAGTACTCCTAGGGACAAGAACTTTGCCATCAAAGGATGTACTCTTTTGCCATCAAAGGATGTACTCCAAGGGACAGGAAATATTGCATCTGCCATCAAAGGAAGTACTCCTAGGGACAAGAACTTTTCTTTTGCCATCAAAGGGTATGTATCTTCCAAGGGACAGGAATATTACATCTGCCATCAAAGGAAGTACCCTAGGGACAAGAACATATTTTCTTTTTCCATCAAAGGGAATGATCAACCAAGGGACAGGAATATTACATCTGCCATCAAAGGAAGGTTCCCTAGGGACAAGAACAGGTTTTTTTTTTCTTTTGCCATCAAAGGGAATGATCAACCAAGGGACAGGAATATTACATCTGCCATCAAAGGAAGGTTCCCTAGGGACAAGAACATGTTTTTTATTTTGCATCAAAGGGAATGATCAACCAAGGGACAGGAATATTACATCTGCCATCAAAGGAAGGTTCCCTAGGGACAAGAACAGGTTTTTTTCTTTTGCGATCCGTCGCCTTCTAGTGACCGTGGAGGTAGGGTACCTATGAAAGAGTTGCGCTTGAATAGCAAGCCCTGTTTGGTCCCTTATAAAATTGTCCTGCATAGCAAGATAAACTGATCAAAGCATCGTGTTCTTCTTGATGAAAATGATATATATCAAAAAATAAACCTTAGATGGATATCACCTGAGTGAATTTGGACCTTATTATCCTCACCGGTGTCTGTTAGCCAAACCGGTATGTCAAATAGACCGGATCGCAGGGCGGACAGTAAGACGACCGCAGCATCAGAGGCAGCACAGACACATGAATCGGCCGCGGTATTGTAAGCCAGTGGAGATGAGCAAGTCGTCCTCCATGTTGTAAACCGGTGCGGATGCGTGAACCGGCCGTCCGTTCATCAGGTAATCTAACACAGAGGAAAACACCGTTGTAGAACGTTACCAGTGCGTATTTTATATCCGCAGTATAACAATGATTTTTCCTGTATATAGAAAACACCAATAGGGCAGTGGAATGGTGCTCATAGGAATTAAAATATCCCGATAAAGTATATAGGAGGGATAACACCTGATTTGCTCGAAGAACAGATGGGTCGGCCGACGCTGATGGGCTAGTCGTCCTCTTCGTTGTAAGCCGGCGCGGTCGCGAAAGACGGCCACGGCATTGTAAACCGGCGCGGTAGCGAGAGACGGCCACGGCGTTGTAAACCGGCGCGGTAGCGAGAGACGGCCGCGGCGTTGTAAATCGGCGCGTTCGCGAGAGACGGCCACGGCGTTGTAAACCGGCGCGGTCGCGAGAGACGGCCACGGCGTTGTAAACTGGCGTGGGAGTCCGTTGAGTAACGACATCCACTTGTGCCGAATGATGTTGGCGGGCCTCCATCTCCGCGGTATAATATCGCTTTGTGATGAATAATTTTCCTGCGTATAAAATACAGCAGGGCAGGGTATTTTTGCTCGGATGATTTAATATGTATTGAAAATAAATAGGATAGATATCACATGATTCTCTCGGACAACATATGAATAAACGCGGCAATGGGGCAGTGATCTGCGCGCGTATCCATTGGGCCGGTTTATCAGAGCGGGTGTGGCACCGGCGTGTTGATGTAGACCGGACCGTGGAAGCGGTAGCGTGCGTACGTTCATTGGCGAGGGAATCGGCCACGGTGTTGGATACCAGCACGCGTGCGATGGCTTCTCGACCCTCGTTGGTTACCCCAAGTGGAAGGTTTGAGATGCAGTGTAGCGGTAGTTTTCCCTTGGCAAAGATACCAAGGATCGAATTCCCCTGAGACTCCAAGGTTCAACAAGAAGGTGTCAACTGCTAATGGCGCCAGATACTTAGCAATTAACTGGACCTGCACACAAATACAAATAACTTTGCTCCCAACGAGTACAGAGAGGTTGTCAATCCCTCCGGCCTTGTCGTTTACAAAGGATCAAACGCAAGAGATAATAGTGATAGGTATAATTGCAACTAGTAAGTAAAAGCAGAAAGTAAATAGCGGATGTGATCAATGATGGTAATATGGACCGGGGTCCCATGATGTTCACTAGTGATGTCTCTCTCCCAAAAGACGATAAAACAGCTATGTGAGGTAAACGAATTACAGCTGGGCAATTGACAGAATTATGTGCACAAACCAATGCTAACTATGCTGCAAGAAAGGTTGAGGCTCAAAAGCATGGGCGGTACGCCAAGGTAAGTAGACCGAAATCCATCTGCATCTACTACTAATCATCCACCTTGAGATATCTATCCAGAACATCTCGCTGGTATTAAGTTGCGAGTCCCACCCATAGTGTAAACTCAAAGCAACAGACAACTGCATTAAAAGAATTTTGCGTAAAGTAAACAATCCTTGCACCCGCGAGTACAAGCACCATTGTTTTCCCCCTTGTGGCAACAACACATCCCCTAGACTCATGTTTCTGTCACTCAAACTAGTCATCGAGGGGCATGAACCCACAATCAAGCATAACGTTCCCTCTTGGAGTTACTACCTACTACTTGGCCAAAGCAATAAACAACAACGGAGAACATGCAAGAATTACTCAAGAACATAAATATAAAAGAGGTAAATCAAATATATTACTCACGCACAATCTGAACATAATCTTTTAATCCATCGGATCCCAGCAAACTCAACATAGCAACAGCATAAGGATTACATATGTGCCTCGATCATGTAGGGAAGCTCACGAGGTCTAATTAGTGAAGAACAAAGAGGGGAGGAGAACATCACATAGCTACTGGTCATGGACCCATGGTCCAAGGGAGACTACTCACAACTCATCCGGGAGGCGTCCATGGTGGTGGAGAGGCTCCCGGTGGTGATCCTCCCCTCCGGCAGGGTGCCGGGAAGAGTTCTCCTGGTGCTCCCGATCTTGGAAGCGCGGCGGCGGCGGAACAGAGATGAGATCGCGAAAAAGGGTTCCGTCCTCGAGGGTTTCGGGACGCGGTGTAAATATATGCCAAAGGGGGGCATCAACGGAGACTTGGGGGGCCCAGGCGCCCCCCCGGCGCGGCCAGGAGGGGGGCCGCGCCACCAGGGCGCCTGGAGCCCTGGTGGCCCCCCTCCGGCCCTACTTTGGCCGCAAGGAAGCTTCCGGAACGCTGATTTTTTATATAATTTTTCCGGGATTTTTCTGGCAGTTTACGTGATGGGAAAACCTGAAATACGAAAACAGCAGAAAACAGAAACTGGCACTGGGGTGCACTGAGTTAATAGGTTAGTCCAAATATGATCAAAAGTGTATGGAAGTGTATAAATATCATAGCAATATCACACAAAAGAGGCATGGAGCAAGCAGAAATTATAGATACGTTTTGGACGTATCAACATCCCCAAGCTTAATTCCTGCTCGTCCTCGAGTAGGTAAATGATAACAAGCATAATTTCTGTGGTGACATGCTATTAACCATATAAGAACTTTTTACAGTCACATGACAAGTGCTTACTGAGACAATGAATCTGTAGTAATTAAGTTGCCTTATGAGAAAATCACAAAGAACTGAAAGTTTTACAATATGATACTGAAACACTCAATAGATTTGTAATGAGCATGGTGTGCAAATATGATAAAGTGGTACCTCGCTTGCCCCCTTTAGTGAAGCAAAACATAAATGCAGGGGCACCTCCAAGGTTTAAGTGATGACTAGATACAATGATTTCAGAATAAACGATATCATAATCATGCAAAAGACAATGCTACCTTGGGACAATGCACATTACACTCAGAATGACAATCATGCTCTCAGTAGTTGGTGCTTTAAAGAAGGTGGAGACTCTCGAACTGTGGCTTTTGATGGCAAGGTTGAAAACCCGTGGTCGGAAACAAAAACTAAACATGTACCAGAGCTCTTGGTTTTAAAAACAGAGGTAATAATTTTTTTTTGAATATGCATGTTTCGTCAACGAGTGCTAGCAGATAACTCAATCACTTCTTGAGCTGGACAAGTTTCGAGGAACGGCTCCCGAATGAGGACGATCACATCCTCTTAATCTCCTTTGTTTATCACTGCCAAAGTTTTTTGATTTCTCATGAACAAAGCGTGAAGGAGGGTTTGTTTGTTGTATAATTTTTTAATGAGCCGGGCGCACTCTATGCCAGTTCCTTCTCGTATTATGGGTTTGCACATTAGACATGCAATCCCGGGGTGAAGCTTGTCCAACTTAAAAAGATCATGAATTAACTACTACTTCCTCATGAACTAAAACAGAGGCACAAAAGGGAAATGCTTTTTTGAATAATTTCGAGATGGTACATGAAAGTCTTCGTTAGGAATGGCAGGTAAATACCATGTATAGGAAGGTATGGTGGACTCATATGGCATAACTGGTTTAAAAGATTTTGGATGCACAAACAGTCAGTCCGCTTAGTACAGGCGAAGGTTAGCAAAAGACTGGGAGCGACCAACTAAAAGAGCAATGACGGTCATAATCATGCAGAGCGACAAAGCAACATTGAATCAGGCATGGAAGTTATATCGCTACTCAGAAATTAAAGATCATCAAGCCTTGATAGACTTTCTTTACAGTCTTAAATATGCGTGAGCATACGCCAAGTCAATCAAAATAAATTCTTGAAGGAAGATATCACTAGACCATACCACATCATAGGCAAACAAATCATGTTGGTACTCCAATAACACATTGAGAACCCCCCCAGCTATTTGAGACTAACCATAAGAAAACATGAACTACTAAGCATCATTATGCACATAGCATTTTATCATAGACATATCAACCAATGCAACAGAAGCCAACTCTCTTAATAAGATAAGCATGATAACTAAAGAGAGTTCCAGCGACCAACTAAACAAAAGCTCTTTAAAAAGATAAGCATGAAAACTAAGAGCTGAACATGATAGTAGCTATTGAAAGACCAAGAACACACACAGCAAAGATAGACATGAAAATTCTATGTTATGTTCTAGGTTGAAGTGGAGCGTGTTTCTCTCCCACACAAAGAAAGCTGAGTTCCAACCCGTTATGAACAGCAAGCAAAGCTAAAGAAAACTAAAAAGGAAACTAAAAGCAAGACGCTCCAAGCATAGCACATAACACATGAAGTGATAAAAATATAGTGGAACGAAAGACGAACTGATAATTGTTGATGGAGAAGGGGATGCATGGGGGCATCCCCAAGCTTAGACACTTGAGTCTTCTTGAATATTTCTTGGGGGTGCATGGGGGCATCCCCAAGCTTGAGCGTTTGACACTCCTGAATCTTTTTATCATCTTCCCTCGCACACTTGAAAACTCCCTTCATACATAACTCATCATAATCTGATAAGCGAGGTTAGTACCCATAATAAAATAATTGTTCTTTGCATGAAATAAGGATATTCTTGAAGGTCTACTGTTTCTCAAGATTTCCAAAAGGTTTTTGCAAAGAAAAAGCAAGCTCAAGGTTTGCAAAATGAAGGAAAGGCAAAACAGGACAGAATCTGTGAAAAACAGACTAGCAGGTAGTAAATGATTTTTTCGGGGCACTTCTGCAACTCAAATAAAAAAACTCCGAACAGACGCCGGAAAGACAATTGTATAGAGCACGCTGTCGAAAAAATTCAGACCAAAAAGATGATCTAGTGATTTTATACGAATTTTTCTATCCAAGGACAGAGTCTGTTTCCTGGACAGCACGTCACAACTTTTGAACTTTCTTGCAATCAGAGGCTACACTTGGCACAAGGCTGAAAGTAAAGATACAATGATGATGCTGCTGTAGTAACAACATCAAGACACAACAAAAGCAAAATAAAATTTTATTCATTGTGGGCTGCCTCCCAAAAGCGCTTTCTTTTATGCCTTTAAGCTAGGCATAATGCAAAGAGATCAAGTCTTATCAAGAGTAAAAGAATAGCTAGCCCGTATAACGGACTCAAAAGGTAACTTAATCTTCTTTCTAGGGAAGTGTTCCATCCCTTTCTTGAGAGGAAATTGGAATTTTATATTCCCCTCTTTCATGTCAATGATGGCACCAACGGTGCGAAGAAAAGGACGTCCCAAAATAATTGGACAAGAAGGTTCACATTCAATATCCATAATAGTAAAATCAACGGGAACGTAGTTGTCATTGAAAATGATAAGAACATCGTCGATCCTCCCCAAAGGTTTCTTTATGGAAGAATCAACAAGACGAACACCAAAAGAACAAGAATCAAAAGGTTTCAATTTAAGCATATCATATATTCTTTTGGGCATAACGGAGGTACTAGCTCCAACATCACATAAAGCATAGCAAGAGAAGTTATTCAACTTAATTTTAATCATAGGATCCCAACCATCTTCTAGCTTTCTAGGTATGGAGGCTTCTACCCTAAGTTTCTCCTCCCTAGCTTTGATGAGAGCATTAGTGATATGCTCAGTGAAGGCAAGGTTAAGCGTGCTAGTGCGGGGATCTCTAGACATCTTGTGAAGGAAATCAATAACTTCGGTAAGGGTGCAATTATCAAAATCAAGGTCACTACTATCAAGTAAGGTGGTAGTGGTGTCCTTTAGGCTCACTTGTTTGGTAGTTTCTATGGTCATAGCATCACCATTAATAGGTCCAATGGGACCAGGAGTGCATTGGGTGCTAAGAGTTTGGATATCCTCAACAACTTGGATAGTAGCAACAGTGTGGTGGGTAGGAAGGTTCTTAATTCTATCTTCTTCCGCCTTTTCTCTAGCCCATCGCTCTTTAAGTTTAGCCAACATCCTAATGTTTTCATTAATTTGCACTTGAATAGCATTCATAGGAGTGACCTTCCTCTCCTCGAGAGGAGAAGTTCTAATTTTAAGCAATTCTACCTCATGGGCTAAATTGTCTACCTTCGAAGAGAGATTATCTAGTTTGTTTAGTTTTTCTTCTACACTCTTATTAAAGGCTTTTTGGGTGGTGATGAAATCTTTAAGCATACTCTCTAGTTCAGAAGTAGAGTTCTTGGTGCTAGGATAACCATTGTTGTTCCCATAGGAATTAGAGGGGAACGGTCTAGGATTGCTACCAAAATTACTCCTATAAGCATTGTTATTAAAATTGTTTCTAGAGATAAAGTTCACATCTACTTGTTCTTGAGCAATCAAAGAATTTAAAGGAACATCACGAGGATCAACAGAAGATTGCTTGGAAAGTAGAGACATGATCAAGTCAACTTTTTCATTTAGGGAGGAAATCTCCTCGACAGAGTTTACCTTCCTACCTGTTGGAGCGCGTTCGGTGTGCCATTGGGAATAATTGGTCATCATCTCATCGAGAAGCTTTGTGGCAGCACCAAGTGTAGTTGACATAAAGGTTCCTCCCGCGGCTGAATCTAACAAGTTCCGCGAGGTAAAGTTCAAGCCTGCATAAAAAGTTTGGATAACCATCCAAGTAGTCAAACCATGAGTAGGGCAGTTCTTGACAAGAGACTTCATGCGTTCCCAAGCTTGGGCAACGTGTTCATTATCCAATTGTTTTAAATTCATTATGTTACTCCTTAGTTGGATAATTTTAGCAGGTGGATAGTATTTTCCAATAAAAGCATCCTTGCACTTGTCCCAAGAATCTATGCTATTTCTAGGCAAAGATTGAAACCAAATTTTAGCTCCTCCTCTCTAGGAGAAAGGAAAAAGCTTAAGCTTAACAATATTACCATCTATTTCTTGGTACTTTTGCATATCACAGAGTTCAACAAAATTGTTCAAGTGTAAAGCAGCATCATCTCCAGCACCGGAGAATTGATCTTTCATAACTAGGTTCAGTAAAGCAGGTTTAATTTCATAAGAAGGTGCTGAAGTGGCAGGTGTAGTGATAGGCGTGCAGATAAAGTCATCATTGTTATGACTAGTGAAGTCACACAACTTGGTGTTCTCGGTGGAACCCATAGCAGCAAGCAGGCAAGATAACTATTTTTGTGATTTTCGATAAAAGATACTAAAGCAAAACTGAAAGGTAAACTAACAAGACTAAAAAGCAAAGGTAAAAGATAGCGTGCAACTCCCCTATCTTGAAGAGTGGAGTCCCCGGCAACGGCGCCAGAAAACTTTGCTTGATGGCTTCTCGCCCCTCGTTGGTTACCCCAAGCAACTCCCCTATCTTGAAGAGTGGAGTCCCCGGCAACGGCGCCAGAAAACTTTGCTTGATGGCTTCTCGCCCCTCGTTGGTTACCCCAAGTGGAAGGTTTGAGATGCAGTGTAGCAGTAGTTTTCCCTTGGCAAAGATACCAAGGATCGAATTCCCCTGAGACTCCAAGGTTCAACAAGAAGGTGTCAACTGCTAATGGCGCCAGATACTTAGCAATTAACTGGACCTGCACACAGATACAAATAACTTTGCTCCCAACGAGTATAGAGAGGTTGTCAATCCCTCTGGCCTTGTCGTTTACAAACTATCAAACGCAAGATATAATAGTGATAGGTATAATTGCAACTAGTAAGTAAAAGTAGAAAGTAAATAGCGGATGTGATCAATGATGGTAATATGGACCGGGGTCCCATGATGTTCACTAGTGATGTCTCTCTCCCAAAAGACGATAAAACAGCTATGTGAGGTAAACGAATTACAGCTGGGCAATTGACAGAATTATGTGCGCAAACCAATGCTAACTATGCTGCAAGAAAGGTTGAGGCTCAAAAGCATGGGCGGTACGCCAAGGTAAGTAGACCGAAATCCATCTGCATCTACTACTAATCATCCACCTTGAGATATCTATCCAGAACATCTCGTTGGTATTAAGTTGTGAGTCCCACCCATAGTGTAAACTCAAAGCAACAGACAACTGCATTAAAAGAACTTTGCGTAAAGTAAACAATCCTTGCACCCGCGAGTACAAGCACCGTTGTTTTCCCCCTTGTGGCAACATCACATCCCCTAGACTCATGTTTCTGTCACTCAAACTAGTCATCGAGGGGCATGAACCCACAATCAAGCATAACGTTCCCTCTTGGAGTTACAACCTACTACTTGGCCAAAGCAATAAACAGCGACGGAGAACATGCAAGAATTACTCAAGAACATAAATATAAAAGAGGTAAATCAAATATATTACTCACGCACAATCTGAACATAATCTCATAATCCATCGGATCCCAGCAAACTCAACATAGCAACAGCATAAGGATTACATATGTGCCTCGATCATGTAGGGCAGCTCACGAGGTCTAATTAGTGAAGAACAAAGAGGGGAGGAGAACATCACATAGCTACTGGTCATGGACCCATGGTCCAAGGGAGACTACTCACAACTCATCCGGGAGGCGTCCATGGTGGTGGAGAGGCTCCCGGTGGTGATCCTCCCCTCCGGCAGGGTGCCGGGAAGAGTTCTCCTGGTGCTCCTGATCTTGGAAGCGCGGCGGCGGTGGAACAGAGATGAGATCGCGAAAAAGGGTTCCGTCCTCGAGGGTTTCGGGACGCGGTGTAAATATATGCCAAAGGGGGGCATCAACGGAGACCTGGGGGGCCCAGGCGCCCCCCCCCCCCGGCGCGGCCAGGAGGGGGGCCGCGCCACCAGGGCGCCTGGAGCCCTGGTGGCCCCCCTCCGGCCCTACTTTGGCCGCAAGGAAGCTTCCGGAACGCTGATTTTTTATATAATTTTTCTGGCAGTTTACGTGATGGGAAAACCTGAAATACAAAAACAGCAGAAAACAGAAACTGGCACTGGGGTGCACTGAGTTAATAGGTTAGTCCAAATATGATCAAAAGTGTATGGAAGTGTATAAATATCATAGCAATATCACACAAAAGAGGCATGGATCAAGCAAAAATTATAGATACGTTTTGGACGTATCAGCGTGGGCACGGATAGACGAGCCGGCCGGCGCGTTGATGTAAACCGGATCGCAACACGCATGCTCGTGCATCCGTGGCATACCACCACCCCTCCTTTTTTTATAATAGTCGTCCTGCGTAAAAAATGCGTGAGTAATTGTTGTCAGATAAATAAATATGTGCTGATAAAATACGTAGGAAGAATAACACCGTATTTTTGCCGGATGATCGTGGATGTCAATCCATCGCGGTGACTTGGAGCAGTGGCAGGGGTAGTCCGCTCGGGGGCGGCGACTTGCAAACGAGATCGCAGCCGTGACTGCAGCGGAAACCGGGTCGCAGTACTTGAGATGGTATTTTTCCTTCGGTTTCTCCACCATGTACTAGTACTCAATAGTACTATCTTATAGTAATACTATCGGAAGTGCTTGGCGATTCTCTGAATTTGACTTGGTCCCCGAGTCCCACTTGTCCTCTTTTTTCAATATTTCTTGTAATAGTCTCCTCAATCCGTGTGTGATTCCCTTTAGCTCATGTCTAGGTTACCTCCCACTTCAGTAATAATCTTTGTTGGCATAGTCGTTTCACGCCGAAAGTAGCCACCAGACGGCAGGAGTATCAATTAATTCTCTCGGGACTTGCAGTGCAACAATAGCTTGACGAATCGGACCATCGTTTGTGAACATAATAGTAGCAATCAGATCCAGACGTCTGAATCTACCATAGAAATTGCTGATCGTTTCGGTAGACTGATGCAGTACGATAGCTCTTGCCAAAAAAGTATTTTGAAACGGTCTCGATCTCATCGGATCGCACTGGCTGTTCCGACAGAAATCGACCCCACTCGGATGGGCGGATCAACATGCCAAGCGTGGCGATATGCACGGAAATATTAGTTTTTTCTTCTCAAACTTCCTGACAGCGAGGGCTGTGCGGGCGGCTCTTTATGGAAATTTCAACGGGGCTTGTTGTCTTGCCTGATACTTCATGAGCAGCCGTAACTTAGAGTCAACAACGGCTGCTTTTTTAACCTTGATCGACGAACTTGGAGTTGACGTAAAATCCTGACCGGCTCTTCTTCACGGGAGAATTACGAACTTCTCGATCCCTGAGAAAAAATCCCTCCAAAAAACTCAACACCACCGTGCGCAGGCCCCACAGTGGGCGCCAACTATCATGGAAATAACACGGCAGATGTCCGGTTTAGCGGACTTAGTCGTGAGGCCGCGCATCTATGTAGTAGCTTGAGAGGGGTTGAGCGGAATCGAGAGACGCGATGCAAGACAAGGGTTTAGACAGCTTCGGGCCCCGGGAAACATCATCCGGTAATAGCCCTACGTGCTGTTTGAGGCTAGGTCTCATTATGATCCCCATGGTGTCGCCGATAAACCGGCTCTTTGTGTCTAGCCCTAGAAACTTGTGAAAAACTTGTCTAAACTTGTCTAACCTCTCCCTCTTTGGGGAACCCTGCCCCTCCTTATATATGTTGAAGGGGCGGGTTACATCACTAGTCCTAGTAGGATTAGGATTACTTTATTACAGGGAGTCCTAGTCTTGCTTCCTTTGTAGGAGAATATTCCTTATGCTTTCATCATAAACCGGCCCACCATAACATGAACCGGCCTTCTGGGCCTTGGGCTTTGTCACCCGTGATCCGCCTGCCGGGTTACCAGTAAATTGCCAAGTGTAAACCGTCTTAAGTAAAACGCCAAGTCCGACCGGGTCATATCTCTGGCCGGTTCATACCGCGGGGTATATCCCCGACACTTCTTGAATTTCTTCTTACCCTTGCCTTTCTTGAACTTAATGGTTTTATTCACCATCAACACTTGATGTTCTTTCTTGATCTCCACCTCTGCTGATTTCAGCATTGAATACACTTCGGGAATGGACTTCTCCATCCCTTGCATATTGAAGTTCAACACGAAGCTCTTGTAGCTAGGTGGGAGCGACTGAAGGATTCTGTCAACGACCGCTTCGTTTGGGAGATTCATTCCCAACCGAGACAAGTGATTGTGCAACCCACACAATTTGAGTATGTGCTCGCTGACAGAACTATTCTCCTCCATCTTACAACTGTAGAATGCGTTGGAGACATCATATCTCTCGACTCGGGCATGAGCTTGGAAAACCATTTTCACCTCTTGGAACATCTCATATGCTCCGTGGTGCTCAAAACACTTTTGGAGCCCCGATTCTAAGCTGTAGAGCATGCCGCACTGAACCAGGGAGTAATCATCACAACGCGAGTGCCAAGCATTCATAACATCTTGGTTTGCTGGGGCGGGAGCGTCACCTAGAGGTGCTTCTAGGACATAAGTTTTCTTGGCAGCTATGAGGATGATCCTCAGGTTACAGACCCAATCCGTATAGTTGCTACCATCGTCTTTCAGCTCGGATTTCTCTAGGAATGCATTGAAGTTGAGGGTGACATGAGCGTGGGCCATTTGATCTACAAGACATATTGTAAAGAATTTAGACTAAGTTCATGACAATTAAGTTAATCAAATCAAATTTAATGAACTCCCACTCGGATAGACATCTCTCTAGTCATCTAAGTGAAACATGATCCGAATCGACTAGCCCGTGTCCGACCATCACGTGAGACGGACTAGTCATCAACGGTGAATGTCGTGGATTTAGCACGGCAGATGTCCGGGTTAACGGACTTAGGTGTGAGGCCATCGCTCGGGTTAGCTTAAAGGGGTTAAAGCGGACGAAGGACACAGGGAGTTTTATACTAGTTCGGCCCCTTCGATGAAGGTAAAAGCCTACGTCTAGTTTGGTTTGGTATTGCTTGGGCTTCGATGACCAGGGAGCGAATCCGCTTGCCCGTGTCTCGAGCTGTTGTTTCTTGTCCTGAACCGTCGTCGGGTCGTCCCTTTATATAGGAGGCGACGCCCGGTCCGATTTATAGAGTCCCGAGGCCGGCTCATAAATGTGTCCACCTCGGTCTCTACTCTTTCTATCTTACATCCCAAGTTACATGGTATGACGGTTTACAGATCATGGGCCTTATACATGGGCCCTAAACCTCTGTGGGTTATAACCTCCTGTTATATACTCTACCGGGCTTCTGATAATATAATTTTACTAGCGTAATCCGGACCTCTTGGCCGGTTTATACCCACTAGTCATATCCCTGACATTAGGCCCCAGATTGATTTGAACTTGTTCATGTCAGTCTTCCAAGTCTTTGTACGGATTTCCTTTCTGCAACTCTTGTATGCTTCGTAAACCGGCCATGACGTCATCTCCTGAAATCGCTTTAATCTGTCGTGACATCATTTGCGCATTTAACGCCCGCATCTGTTTGTTACCTTTCTTTATTGCCGCACCGAAGAACGAGGCGACAGCTCAATCTTTATCCGATTTCTGGCCTCCTCGATTCCCGCGCTTGCCGTTTTATCCCCTCGGCCCATAAATACCGCCGAGGCCCATCTCTTTTCCCCTTCTGCTTCTTCTTCCTTCGTCTCCAACGCTTGAACCTCCGCCACTGTTCTTCGAGCTCGCCTTCATCCACAAGCCCGGCCGCTGCATCGACCTGAACGCGTTCAGAAACTTGCCGCCGTCCTCTGCTTCCTCGGGTACGCTATCTTCTTCCCCATAGATCTCAGTTCTAGGGTTCCTTCTGTAGCTCGCCGCGAACCCTCGTTTCTCCGTAGTTCGTCGCCGTAGATTGATTTTAGCTGTAGATGCAAGATTTGTTAGATCATCCCTCGTTCGTGTGCCTCCGCTCCATCATCATATCCTTAGTCTCTATAGCATTGCTAGTTTAGATCGAATCTGTAGAGAACTTTCACTGCCTTCACTGAATATGACCGTAATTGTTCTGTATTTTTTCTGCGCCGTAGATCCATACCTTACCTCTGCTTATGCGAAAATTGTTTTTCGCACTTTAGATCTGTAGCTTATCTGCTTTATGTTACCGATTTAATCATAGTCCGCTTCTCATATGCTTGCCCTGACAGTTTAGATATGAACTTGCATTCCATAGTCGACGATTTAACTTCTTCTTTCTGTTACCATAAACCGGTGGCTGTCTTGTGCACGCCTGATCCGGATTAGGGGGTACCATTAGCCCCTTGCTTAAACCGTCGATTAGGTCAATATCCTCACAGAAACTGCCGGTTTGTTTCGCTAGTTGTAAACCGGGTCTTGCATTGTATTTTTCAACACTCCCTCATCAGAAACGATGGCTAAACAATTTGTTGCTTGCAATTGGGTTCCTTCCCGGATCACTGAGGACGACTTAGTAAAAGCTGCTTCAATCGGCCTTCTGGGTCCAAGAGAGGTTCTGCACTGGTAGGCCCCTGGAAAGGAATGTCCTCCTACACCCCAGGATGGAGAGATCATTGTTTTCTTTGATCATCTGGCCCGGGGCTTTAGTCCGCCCGGTTCAAAGTTCTTCCGCGATGTCCTAGCCAACTTCCAACTCCATCCACATGACATAGGTCCCAATTCCATATCCAATATACGCAACTTCCAAGTCTTCTCAGAAGCATATCTTCAAGAAGAACCATCAGTGGATCTGTTCCGGGATTTCTTCCATCTGAACCGCCGGACTGAGTTTTCTGATGGGCCTCATCAGGAACTGGGTGGTGTCAGCATCCAGAAAAGGAAGGATGTAAGTTTTCCTCACGCCGCTCTTCACAGCTACCCCAAAGAATGGAACCCGACTTGGTTCTATTGTAAGGATACTTCACCTGAAGGAGAGAATCCGCTGCCGGGTTACCGTGCTTATCGTCTGGCTCCAAGTCATCCTTTGTCGCAGCGTCTAAGTGCCCAAGACCGGGCTCGATATCCCCCTCAACTCTCCAAGCTCAGAGCTTTCGTGGCTAACGGCTTAACCGGGGTCGATTTTGTTCGATGCTGGCTATCTTGGAGCATTCTTCCCTTATGCCGGCGCTCAAGCTTAATGTGTGAATATACCGGCAATCCGGATGATCCTCAGCGTCACACTGACATAGTACTTCCGGATAACGAAATTACTGAGTCCGCAAAGAAGATGCTGAATATCCCTCTGGAAGACTGCAGCAGGACCGGTTTAGCTCCTTTCTGCAAAAACAACAGGCCACCGCCGGTAAGACTATGTTGTTCCTTTTTTTTCATCTTAATCCGTTCATATCAGTTGTCTTCAACTTGTTATTATTCCTTTGCACAGGACAACGATCCTTTCTGGAAGAGGAAAGCTCAGGATAAACCGGCGAAGCAATCACGCAGGAAAACCTTTGCTGTCAAGAAGAAAAAAGTTGCTCCCGCTTCTGGTTCAAACCCTGAAGAGGATGATCCGGATTCTGAGGTACTAATTAACCCTTATGTCTTTTGATCTCCCTTTGTCTGAATTTATGTTAATAATGCCTTTCCTCAGGACCTGACGGAGGGAAGTAAAGCAGAGGGAGTTGAGGTAATTTCTCTCTCTTCTGATTCAGAACCGTTGCCACCCAAGGTCCGCCGGGTATCCCGGAAATATCCATTTTCTCATTCTTATGCTCAATTGGATCCCAACTTTCTTTTGAAGAAACGGCAGCATGCAGCTCGCCGGACCACGCGCCATAGCGGCCATGTAGTTGAATCGTCCGGAATACCCCTTACGCCAGCTCGCAGACGCCGCTCAGAGGTTTTGCTCACTCCAACCCTCCTTCATCCAAAAGCAGGCCTTATTCGCAAACCTCTTAAACCGTCTGATCCTAACTACCAGGAAGCTCCTCTGTCTTCTTCCGGTGAGTCGACCGCTACTCAAGTCCCTGGGCTCAAGACCGTTCCTGGGTAAGTCATCTTTTCGAACGTCCGATTTATCTTTCCGTTTTGACTTTGTGATTCTTACGACTGCTTTGACCCTTTATTAGCATGCCCAAGCCTAGTAAAAAGGCAAAAGCAAATAAACCGGCTGCTGAGACCACTACTGCTGAACCGGCTGAGGACCCTGAGGCGGCCATCCCTCCAGAGGAAAATGTTGAAGTTCAGCTCGATGATCCCGCTCCTATGGACCATGAAGATGTTGCTGCACCGGGAGGTGATGATATGGAGAACACGGCTGAACCGGCAAGCCCTGTCCGGGTTAGTCCTCCCCGGGCTAGCCCGGCTCCTGTCAGTCCGGTGCGCACTGCCAATCCTCTTCAGCCAACAGCCACCTCAACGGCGGACGTTGAAATAACTGGGATAGGATTCTTTGCTCCCACAGAGCCTATTGCCTTGGCTAGGCATACTGCCAAGGAAGAAAAACTTCAACAAGATAAAGGCAAGTGGAGCACAGATTTATCAAGTTATGGTCAGCTGAGTGCCCAGGAACTCCATTCTGGGTTTTTGAACCGGCTCTTCACCTGCCGTGACTATGAAGCCGGCTTAGTCAACATGATGAAGGATAAATATGAGGTGACTTTCTTTCCTCTTGCTTTCCGTTTCTGCTTTGTACTTTGCAATCCTACCTTTAGGCCATAGTAGCCCCCAAGTGCCGGTTTAACTTCATTGTAGGTGAACCGGGACTTTACTTATGTCTAAGAATGGATGTACATTAGCCCCCAAGTGCCAAGGTCATAACATGTTTATGTGCTTGGGACTTGTCTGAATTTTTTTGCTTTCTGTACTTCAGTTGCACATTAGCCCCCAAGTGTCGAGTGCATAACTTGTTATGTGCTTGAGACTTTGAATAATTTGTCCTTCTCACACGTTTGCCTTTCTTGCAGGCTGACTTGAACCGGAGAGCTTCGGAGGCAACTGAGCTCCGGAATAGCTTGGCCTTCCATGAGACTGCTTCAACCAAAGCTAAGGAAGAACTTGTCCTTGCTTTGACTAACATGGAAAAATTGAAGAAAGATTTTGAAGCGGAGCGGTCCACATGGGAGGTGCAAAAGGACGCTCTAGAAAAAAGAGCAAAGGATGCCGAAGCCGCTCTCAATTCGGTTACGCAGGAACTATCCGGGTTAAAACATCAAATAGAGAACATGACTTCTGCTATCTTCGGTGAGTATCTATCTTCATATATTTGTATCCTTGCAATCTTTGTTTAATTCGGTTTAACTCGCCAATTGCATACAGGGAGGCGCATAACTCATCTTGGAGACGATGTCCGGAAGAAGCTCAAGGCTGCTTATACCCTGGTGGAGCAGCTCTACTCCGGCGCTCAAAGGGCTATCAGTGCCATGTCGCACAATAAACCGGCGCCGACCACTATCCAAGCCACCCTGGAAAAGCTATCTGTCTTACCTGCACGTCTTGTTGAGGTGAAGAAGTCTGCCGCACGAGCTGGCTCTCTCATGGCGTTGACCCGGGCCCAAGCATGGGACCCCGATTTTGATCCGGCGGAGGCCATGAACGGCTACCCCAGCATGAAAGAGGACTGGTCAGCCTTCTCTGCTGAAGATCTTCACTCTTTGACCAAGGACATGCGCCCTCTTGCCAGTAAGCTTGCCGATGAAGCAGATTTGACAAGGTATCATCCGGCTTATGACCTAGAAAATTCACGGGTGGAGCGGCCGGTTTACGACACTGAAAATCTGATCCCACCAGTTCGTAACCACACTTTCGCTCCAGATATTGACCCTTCAGATCTTATCAATGATGAAGTGTATTTCCGTGCCCTCTCCAAGATTGACTGGAGCACTCCTGATTTCCAGCAACTGCCTGAAGTCGACGAAGACCCGGAACAAGCTGACCCTCAGCCTTCGCACCTTGAAGAGGAGTCGTAAACCGTCTGGTTTAACTTTTAGTTGCTGAGTACTTTGCAAAAAACTTTGATCCATTTGGGCCTGCGAGTTCCTTGTAATAGAATAGTTGAGATATTGCCTTTGTCCCACTGTCATGGCATTATTTTGTTTGGCACTCCCAATTTATCATCTGTTTGCAATGCTTGATCAGCTTATATTTGAAGGAAATATGCCCTAGAGGCAATAATAAAGATGTTATTTGTATTTCCTTATATCATGATAAATGTCTTTTATTCATGCTAGAATTGTATTAACCGGAAACTTGATACATGTGTGAATACATAGACAAAATAGTATGTCCCTAGTGTGCCTCTACTAGACTAGCTCATTGATCAAAGATGGCTATGTTTCCTAGCCATAGACATGAGTTGTCATTTTATCAACGAGATCACATCATTAGGAGAATGATGTGATGGACTAGACCCATCCGTTAGCATAGCACTATAATCGTTTAGTTTTACTGCTATTGCTTTCTTCATGACTTATACATGTTCCTATGACTATGAGATTATGCAACTCCCGAATACCGTAAGAACACCTTGTGTGCTATCAAACGTCACAACGTAACTGGGTGATCATAAAGATGCTCTACAGGTGTCTCCGAAAGTATTCGTGGTGTTGGCATAGATCAAGATTAGGATCTGTCACTCCGAGTGTCGGAGAGGTATCTCTGGGCCCTCTCGGTAATGCACATCATAATAAGCCTTGCAAGAAAATGACTAATGAGTTAGGCACGAGATGATGTATTACGGAACGAGTAAAGAGACTTGCCGGTAACGAGATTGAAATAGGTATAGAGATACCGACGATCGAATCTCGGGCAAGTAACATACCGTTTGACAAAAGGAACAACGTATGTTGTTATGCGGTTTGACCGATAAAGATCTTCGTAGAATATGTAGGAGCCAATATGAGCATCCAGGTTCCGCTATTGGTTATTGACCGGAGATGAGTCTCGGTCATGTCTACATAGTTCTCGAACCCGTAGGGTCCGCACGCTTAACGTTTGATGACGATCGGTATTATGAGTTTATGAATTTTGATGTACCGAAGGAAGTTCGGAGTCCCGGATGAGATCACGGACATGACAAGGAGTCTCGGAATGTCCGAGACATAAAGATTGATATATTGGACAACTACATTCGGACACCGGAAGTGTTCTGGAAAGTTTCGGAATTTACCGGAGTGCCGGGGGGGTTACCGGAACCCCCCGGGGGAATGGTCGGCCCTGGTGGGCCATAGGGGAGAGAGAGGGTAGCAGCCAGGAGGTGGCGCGCCCCCTCCCTAGGAGGAGTCCGAATAGGACTAGGGGAGGGGGGTGCGGCCCCTCTTTCCCTCTCCCTCTCCCTCTCTTTCCTTCCCCCCTTTTCCTTCTTTGGTAGATTCCTACTAGGAATAGGATTGCAATCCTATTCCTAGTAGGATTGCAGCCCTAGCTGCACCATAAGAGGGCCGGCCGGCCTCCCCCCTTGCTCCTTTATATACGGGGGCAGGGGGCACCCAAAGAGACACAAGTTGAATTGTTCTAGCCATGTGCGGTGCCCCCCTCCACAGAAACACACCTCGGTCATACCGTCGCAGTGCTTAGGCGAAGCCCTGCGCCGGTGGATACATCATATCCGTCACCACGCCGTTGTGCTGATGAAACTCTCCCTTGAAGCTCAACTGGATCAAGAGCTCGTGGGACGTCATCAAGCTGAACGTGTGCTGAACGCGGAGGTGCCGTACGTTCGGTGCTTGATCGGTTGGATCGCGAAGAAGTTCGACTACATCAACCGCGTCACTTGACGCTTCCGCTTCCGGTCTACGAGGGTACGTAGACACACTCTTCCCTCTCGTTGATATGCATCTGGTAGATAGATCTTGCGTGATCGTAGGAAAATTTTAAAATACTACGTTCCCCAACAGTGGTATCAAAGCCAGGTCTATGCGTAGATGATATGCACGAGTAGAACACAATGAATTGTGGGCGATACTAGTCATACTGCTTACCAGCATGCCATACTTTGCTTCGGCGGTATTGTGAGATGAAGCGGCCCGGACCGACATTACGCGTATGCTTACGCGAGACTGGTTTCACCGTTATGAGCACTCGTTGCTTAAAGGTGACTGGTGGGTGTCTGTCTCTCTCACTTTAGCTGAATCAAGTGTGGCTACGCCCGGTCCTTGTGAAGGTTAAAACATCACATACTTGACGAAACATCGTTGTGGTTTTGTATGCGTAGGTAAGAACGGTTCTTGCTAAGCCCGTAGCAGCCACGTAAAACTTGCAACAACAAAGTAGAGGACGTCTAACTTGTTTTTGCAGGGCATGTTGTGATGTGATATGGTCAAGACATGATGAGTTATACGGTTTTGTATGAGATGATCATGTTTTGTAATGTTATCGGCAACTGGCAGGAGCCATATGGTTGTCGCTTTATTGTATGAAATGCAATCGCCATGTAATTGCTTTACTTTATCACTAAGCGGTAGCGATAGTTGTAGAAGCAATAGTTGGCGAAACGACAACGATGCTACGATGGAGATCAAGGTGTCGCGCCGGTGACGAAGGTGATCATGATGTTGCTTTGGAGATGGAGATCAAAAGCACAAGATGATGATGGCCATATCATGTCACATATTTTGATTGCATATGATATTTATCTTATTATGCTTCTTATTTTGCTTAGAACGACGGTAGCATTATAAGATGATCCCTTACTAAATTTCAAGGTATAAGTGTTCTCCCTGAGTATGCACCGTTGCAAAAGTTCGTCGTGCCGAGACACCACGTGATGATTGGGTGTGATAAGCTCTACGTTCAAATACAACGGGTGTAAGCCAGTTTTGCACACGCAGAATACTCGGGTTAAACTTGACGAGCCTAGCATATGCAGATATGGCCTCGGAACACTGGAGACCGAAAGGTCGAGCGTGAATCATATAGTAGATATGATCAACATAAGATGTTCACCATTGAAACTACTCCATCTCACGTGATGATCGGACATGGTTTAGTTGATTTGGATCACGTGATCATTTAGATGACCGGAGGGATGTCTATCTAAGTGGGAGTTCTTTAATTAATATGATTAAACTGAACTTTAATTTATCATGAACTTAGTCCTGATAGTTTTTGCATATCTATGTTGTTGTATATCAATGGCCCGTGCTACCGTTCCTTTGAATTTTAATGCATTCCTAGAGAAAGCTAAGTTGAAAGATGATGGTAGCAATTACATGGACTGGGTCCGTAACTTGCGGATTATCCTCATTGTTGCACAGAAGAATTATGTCCTTGAAGCACCGCTAGGTGACAAGCCCCCTCCCGCTAATGTAGACGCTTTGAACGTATGGCAGTCGCGGTCTGATGACTACACGATAGTTCAGTGTGCCATGCTTTACGGCTTAGAACCGGGACTTCAACGACGTTTTGAACGTCATGGACCATATGAGATGTTCCAGGAGTTGAAGTTAATATTTCAAGCAAATTCCCGGATTGAGAAATATGAGATTTCCAATAAGTTCTACAGCTGCAAGATGGAGGAGAATAGTTCTATCAGTGAACACTTGCTCGGAATGTCTGGGTACTACAATCATATGACTCAACTTGGTTGCAAAGTTGACGAGGATAGTGTTATTGATAGAGTTCTTCAATCACTGCCACCAAGCTATAAAGGCTTCGTGATGAACTATAATATGCAAGGGATGCAAAAGACAATTCCTGAGCTCTTCGCTATGCTCAAGGCTGCGGAGGTAGAAATCAAAAAGGAGCATCAAGTGTTGATGGTTAACAAGACCACTAGTTTCAAGAAAAAGGGCAAGGGAAAGAAGGGGAACTTCAAGAAGAATAGCAAGACAGTTGCTACTCCCACGAAGAAACCCAAGTCTGGAGCCAAGCCTGAAACTGAGTGCTTCTACTGCAAGGGGACTGGACACTGGAAGCGGAACTGCCCCATGTATTTGGCGGATAAGAAGGATGGCAAGGTGAACAAAGGTATATGTGATATACATGTTATTGATGTGTACCTTACTAGTGCTCGTAGTAGTACCTGGGTATTTGATACCGGTTCGGTTGCTAATATTTGTAACTCGAAACAGGGACTACGGATTAAACGAAGATTGGCTAAGGACGAGGTGACGATGCGCGTGGGAAATGGTTCCAAAGTCGATGTGATCGCCGTCGGCACGCTACCTCTACATCTACCTTTGGGATTAGTTTTAGACCTAAATAATTGTTATTTGGTGCCAGCGTTGAGCATGAACATTATATCTGGATCTTGTTTGTTGCGAGACAGTTATTCATTTAAATCAGAGAATAATGGTTGTTCTATTTTTATGAATAATATCTTTTATGGTCATGCACCCTTGAAGAGTGGTCTATTCTTATTGGATCTCGATTGTAGTGATACACGTATTCATAATATTGAGACCAAAAGATGCAAGGTTAATAATGATAGTGCAACTTATTTGTGGCACTGCCGTTTAGGTAATATTGGTGTAAAGCGCATGAAGAAACTCCATAGAGATGGACTTTTGGAATCACTTGATTATGAATCACTTTGTGCTTGCGAACCATGCCTCATGGGCAAGATGACTAAAACTCCGTTCTCCGGAACTATGGAGCGAGCAACAGATTTGTTGGAAATCATACATACTGATGTATGTGGGCCAATGAGTGTTGAAGCTCGCAGCGGGTATCGTTATTTTCTGACCTTCACTGATGATTTGAGCAGATATGGGTATATCTACTTAATGAAGCACAAGTCTGAAACATTTGAAAAGTTCAAAGAATTTCAGAGTGAAGTAGAGAATCATCGTAACAAGAAAATAAAGTTTCTATGATCTGATCGTGGAGGAGAATATTTGAGTTACGAGTTTGGTCTTCATTTGAAACAATGTGGAATAGTTTCACAACTCACGCCACCCGGAACACCACAGCGTAATGGTGTGTCCGAACGTCGTAACCGTACTTTATTGGATATGGTGCGATCTATGATGTCTCTTACCGATTTACCACTATTGTTTTGGGGTTATGCTTTAGAGACAACTGCATTCACATTAAATAGGGCACCATCTAAATCCGTTGATACGACACCTTATGAACTATGGTTTGGCAAGAAACCAAAGTTGTCGTTTCTTAAAGTTTGGGGCTGCGATGCTTATGTGAAAAAACTTCAACCTGATAAGCTCGAACCCAAGTCGGAGAAATGTGTCTTCATAGGATACCCAAAAGAGACTGTTGGGTACACCTTCTATCACAGATCCGAAGGCAAGATATTCGTTGCTAAGAATGGATCCTTTCTAGAGAAGGAGTTTCTCTCGAAAGAAGTGAGTGGGAGGAAAGTAGAACTTGATGAGGTAATTGTACCTTCTCCCGAATTGGAAAGTAGTACATCACAGAAAAATGTTCCAGTGATTCCTACACCAATCAGTGAGGAAGTTAATGATGATGATCATGAAACTTCGGATCAAGTTTCTGCTGAACGTCGTAGATCAACCAGAGTACGTTCCGCACCAGAGTGGTACCGCAACCCAGTTCTGGAAGTCATGTTACTAGACCATGATGAACCTACGAACTATGAGGAAGCGATGATGAGCCCAGATTCCGCAAAATGGCTTGAGGCAATGAAATCTGAGATGGGATCCATGTATGAGAACAAAGTGTGAACTTTGGTTGACTTGCCCGATGATCGGCAGGCCATCGAAAATAAATGGATCTTCAAGAGGAAGACCGACGCAGACGGTAATGTTACTGTTTACAAAGCTCGACTTGTTGCGAAAGGGTTTCGACAAGTTCAAGGAGTTGACTACGATGAGACTTTCTCACCTGTAGCGATGCTTAAGTGTGTCCGAATCATGTTAGCAATTGCCGCATTTTATGATTATGAAATCTGGCAAATGGATGTCAAAACTGCATTCCTGAATGGATATCTCAAAGAAGAGTTGTATATGATGCAACCAGAAGGTTTTGTCGATCCAAAAGGTGCTAACAAAGTATGCAAACTCCAGCGATCCATCTATGGACTGGTGCAAGCATCTCGGAGTTGGAATATACGCTTTGATGAGGTGATCAAAGCATATGGTTTTATACAGACTTTTGGAGAAGCCTGTATTTACAAGAAAGTGAGTGGGAGCTCTATAGCATTTCTAATATTATATGTGGATGACATATTATTGATTGGAAATGATATATAATTTCTGGATAGCATAAAAGGATACTTGAATAAGAGTTTTTCAATGAAAGACCTCGGCGAAGCTGCTTATATATTAGGCATCAAGATCTATAGAGATAGATCAAGACGCTTAATTGGACTTTCACAAAGGACATACCTTGATAAGATTTTGAAGAAGTTCAAAATGGATCAGTCAAAGAAAGGGTTCTTGCCTGTATTACAAGGTATGAAGTTGAGTAAGACTCAATGCCCGACCACTGCAGAAGATAGAGAGAAAATGAAAGTCATTCCCTATGCCTCAGCCATAGGATCTATCATGTATGCAATGCTGTGTACCAGACCTGATGTGTGCCTTGCTATAAGTCTAGCAGGAAGGTACCAAAGTAATCCAGGAGTGGATCACTAGACAGCGGTCAAAAACATCCTGAAGTACCTGAAAAGGACAAAAGGATATGTTTCTCGTATATGGAGGTGACAAAGAACTCGTCGTAAACGGTTACGTCGATTCTAGCTTTGACACTGATCCGGATGACTCTAAGTCACAAACCGGATATGTATTTTTATTGAACGGTGGAGCTGTCAGTTGGTGCAGTTCCAAGCAGAGCGTCGTGGCGGGATCTACGTGTGAAGTGGAATACATAGCTGCTTTGGAAGCAGCAAATGAAGGAGTCTGGATGAAGGAGTTCATATCCGATCTAGGTGTAATACCTAGTGCATCGGGTCCAATGAAAATCTTTTGTGACAACACTGGAGCAATAGCCTTGGCGAAGGAATCCAGGTTTCACAAGAGAACAAAGCACATCAAAAGACGCTTCAATTCCATCCGCGATCTAGTCAAAGAGGGAGACATAGAGATTTGCAAAATACATACGGATCTGAATGTTGCAGACCCGTTGACTAAGCCTCTTCCACGGGCAAAACATGATCAGCACCAGGACTCCATGGGTGTGAGGATCATCACTTTGTAATCTAGATTATTGACTCTAGTTCAAGTGGGAGACTGAAGGAAATATGCCCTAGAGGCAATAATAAAGATGTTATTTGTATTTCCTTATATCATGATAAATGTCTTTTATTCATGCTAGAATTGTATTAACCGGAAACTTGATACATGCGTGAATACATAGACAAAATAGTATGTCCCTAGTATGCCTCTACTAGACTAGCTCATTGATAAAAGATGGCTATGTTTCCTAGCCATAGACATGAGTTGTCATTTGATCAACGAGATCACATCATTAGGAGAATGATGTGATGGACTAGACCCATCCGTTAGCATAGCACTATGATCGTTTAGTTTTACTGCTATTGCTTTCTTCATGACTTATACATGTTCCTATGACTATGAGATTATGCAACTCCCGTATACCGTAAGAACACCTTGTGTGCTATCAAACGTCACAACGTAACTGGGTGATCATAAAGATGCTCTATAGGTGTCTCCGAAAGTATTCGGGGTGTTGGCATAGATCAAGATTAGGATTTGTCACTCCGAGTGTCGGAGAGGTATCTTTGGGCCCTCTCGGTAATGCACATCGTAATAAGCCTTGCAAGCAAATGACTAATGAGTTACTCACGAGTTGATGTATTACGGAACGAGTAAAGAGACTTGCCGGTAACGAGATTGAACTAGGTATAGAGATACCGACGATCGAATCTCGGGCAAGTAACATACCGATGACAAAAGATACAACGTATGTTGTTATGCGGTTTGACCGATAAAGATCTTCGTAGAATATGTAGGAGCCAATATGAGCATCCAGGTTCCGCTATTGGTTATTGACCGGAGATGAGTCTCGGTCATGTCTACATAGTTCTCGAACCCGTAGGGTCCGCACGCTTAACGTTTGATGAGGATCGGTATTATGAGTTTATGAGTTTTGATGTACCGAAGGAAGTTTGGAGTCCTGGATGAGATCATGGACATGACGAGGAGTCTCGGAATGTCCGAGACATAAAGATTGATATATTGGACGACTACATTCGGACACCGGAAGTGTTCTGGAAAGTTTCGGAATTTACCGGAGTGCCGGGGGGGTTACCGGAACCCCCCGGGGGAATGGTGGGCCCTGGTGGGCCATAGGGGAGAGAGAGGGCAGCAGCCAGGAGGTGGCGCGCCCCCTCCCTAGGAGGAGTCCGAATAGGACTAGTGGAGGGGGCGGGGCCCCTCTTTCCCTCTCCCTCTTCCTCTCTTTCCTTCCCCCCTTTTCCTTCTTTGGTAGATTCCTACTAGGAATAGGATTGCAATCCTATTCCTAGTAGGATTGCAACCCTAGCCGCACCATAGGAGGGCCGGCCGGCCTCCCCCCTTGCTCCTTTATATACGGGGGCAGGGGGCACCCAAAGAGACACAAGTTCAATTGTTCTAGCCGTGTGCGGTGCCCCCTCCACAGAAACACACCTCGGTCATACCGTCGCAGTGCTTAGGCGAAGCCCTGCGCCGGTGGATACATCATATCCGTCACCATGCCATCGTGCTGACGAAACTCTCCCATGAAGCTCAACTGGATCAATAGCTCGTGGGACGTCATCAAGCTGAACGTGTGCTGAACGCGGAGGTGCCGTACGTTCGGTGCTTGATCGGTTGGATCGCGAAGAAGTTCGACTACATCAACCGCGTCACTTGACGCTTCCGCTTTCGGTCTACGAGGGTATGTAGACACACTCTTCCCTCTCGTTGCTATGCATCTGGTAGACAGATCTTGCGTGATCGTAGGAAAATTTTAAAATACTACGTTCCCCAACAATATTATCTATGCCTGCATGAACGAAGCTAAAAGATGTCCTGGCGGTTTACCACTGGACGGATTATATTGCTCTGATATATATATCAAAGGAATAGCTTTTGATCACAAACATATACCATACCTTTTATTAAGTGTGCTTGTCGACCTTAACCCGGTAGGAATAAGTGAAAGCGCAGGCGCTGGTGAGGCTCTTGGCTCTCTCGTTTGGCTTAGCCTGATGGCCGATCCGGGTTACGATGAACGCCGGTTTAACTCTCGCTGGTGTTCATGACGCAGACTTTAACTTTGTAGATATATGGTCAACCTTGTAGTTGTCCAGTCTCGCATCAATGGACTTGGTTAAAAACCAATGATCATGACGACCAAGATTTGTGAAATCGTAAAAAATAGAAATAAGGTTTTTTGGACAAATAAGACCATGTAGTAGAGGCTTTTTACGAGCTGCCAGGCTCCAAATTCGAGGCTTTTTATGAGCTGCCAGGCTAATGTCATTAACCATTTTAGCAAAGCCCGTCAAGATGCTCCGCAATCCTTAACCAAATCATCGATGAAAAAGCTACCCAATGTTTCAAAATCTCGTAAAGATTTTGTCTTTAGGTAATCAACTCGATGATCGTCAATTTAACGTGGCCAAGTTCAGGGTCCCGAAGGATTGACTTGTGGCAGGTTCGACGGGTCATACCAGATCTTGAGGCAGGTAGGTTAATTCGGGGTTTTAGGTGCATGCACCGGGCTTCCAAGCCATGTTCACTACAAGGGTATTCAACTCTCTGCGAGCCCCCCGGTAGTGTGTGAGCCGTTTTGCTCATCGGGGCATATGCTTGAGCTGGGTTGGGCACCAACACTCTCTTTTACCCCTCATCATCATGTGGAAATTGCCGGCTCAAGAAGCCATGGAAAACTTCCTTGCTCGCGGAAGCCCCCATGTGATTCTTGTTTTGATAAGATGGCTGATTCCTTGATGTATCAAGGGCGGCGGTTTAGGAGGCCATGGTAAGCTTCTGTAGAAACTCCCATGTGATACTCCTTTGAAGAACACGGCTGATTCCTTGATTCTGTCAAGGGCGCCGGTTTAAGAGGCCATGGAAGGTTTCTTTCGAAGCCCCCATGTGATACTCTTGTGTATAAAAGACACGGCTGATTCCCTGATTCTATCAGGGACGCCGGTTTAAGAGGCCATGGAAGGTTTCTTTCGAAGCCCCCATGTGATACTCTTTTTGCGAAGAAGATGGCTGATTCCCCGGTGATCCGGGGGCGCCAGTTTATTTTATTAATTATAATATATTCATTGTACATAAAGCGGAGCCAATGGCTCAAGTATAGTAAGGCCGAAGAAGAGCGATGGTCCACGGCCGCTTGGTCTCCTCCTCTGCCGTGCGTGAGTCCTTATGTTCTCGAACGTCGACAAGGTAGTATGATCCGTTGTGTAGGTTCTTGCTGACCACAAAGGGTCCTTCCCAAGGTGGGGATAGCTTATGCATATCTGTCTGGTCTTGGATGAGCCGGAGCACCAGATCTCCCTCCTGGAACATTCTGGTCTTAACCCGGCGGCTGTGGTACCGGCGCAGATCTTGTTGATAAATCGCTGATCGCGCTACTGCCGTGTCCTGTTCCTCGTCTAGCCGGTCCAAGCTGTCTTGCCTTGCTTGTTCATTATCCGCTTTAACATAGGCCGCCACGTGTGGTGAATCATGCCGGATATCACTAGGGAGGACTGCTTCAGCACCGTATACCATGAAAAAGGGCGTGTATCCTGTAGATTTGTTAGGCGTAGTGTTGATGCTCCATAAGACAGAAGGCAACTCCTCTACCCAGCAACCCGGTGTTCTTTGCAAAGGAACCATAAGCCGGGGCTTGATGCCTCTCAAGATCTCTTTGTTGGCTCTCTCAGCTTGACCATTGGACTGAGGGTGAGCTACTGATGACACATCAAGGCGAATATGTTCTCTTTGAAAGAACTCTTCCATCTCTCCTTTAGATAGGTTGGTGCCATTATCAGTTATAATGCTGTGTGGAAAGCCAAACCGGAAAATTACCTTTTTGATGAACTTAACCGTTGTTGCCGCATCACACTTACTGATAGGCTCTGCTTCAACCCACTTTGTAAATTTGTCCACTGCTACTAACAGGTGGGTTTTCTGATCTTGGGATCTTTTAAAGGGTCCAACCATATCAAGCCCCCAAGTCGCAAACGGCCAAGTGATTGGAATCATCCGCAGCTCCTGCGCCGGTACATGAGCACGCCGGGAAAATTTCTGGCAAGCGTCACATTTTCTGACCAAATCTTCCGCGTCGGCGTGAGCCGTCAGCTAGTAGAACCCATGACGAAAAGCTTTAGCTACCAAGGACTTTGAACCGGCGTGATGACCGCAATCCCCTTCATGAATCTCTCGAATAATATCACAGCCTTCCTCTGATGATACACACCGCTGAAACGCTCCAGAAACGCTGCGGTGATGAAGTTCTCCATTAATGATAGTCATAGATTTAGACCGCCCAATTATCTGTCGGGCCTCAACTTCGTCCTCTGGCAACTCGCCTCGGCTCATGTACGCCAGATAAGGGAGTGTCCAATCCGGAATGACATGAAGTGCTGCGACCAACTGTGCTTCCGGATCAGGAACATCCAAGTCCTCCTCTGAAGGTATATGTCCTGACGGACTATGCAATTCATCCAAGAAGGTATTAGGTGGAACCGGTTTACGCTGAGAGCCCAGCCGGCTCAATGCATCGGCCGCTTCATTTTTTCGCCGGTCTATGTGGTCCACCTAATATCCCTTGAAATATCCCGCGACTGCATCCACTTCTCGTCGATAAGCCGCCATGAGCGGATCCTTAGAGTCCCACTTACCAGACACTTGTTGTGCCACCAGGTTTGAGTCACCAAAGCACTTAACCCGGCTCAAGTTCATCTCCTTGGCCATCCGCAAACCATGGAGGAGAGCTTCATACTCAGCAGCATTGTTAGTACAAGGAAACGTTAATCGAAGGACGTAACAGAACTTATCACCTCGCGGGGAAGTTAACACGACTCCAGCCCCCGAGCCCTCCAATTGCCTTGAACCGTCAAAGTGAATAGTCCAGTATGTATGATCCGGCTTCTCCTCAGGTGCTTGCAACTCTGTCCAATCATTGATGAAATCCACCAGTGCTTGGGACTTTATAGCAGTACGGGGCACATATTTTAATCCGTGTGGGCTAAGCTCAACGGCCCACTTTGTCACTCTGCTAGTGGCTTCTCTGTTCTGGATTATATCCCCCAACAGATCTGAACTGACAACAGTGATTGGGTGGCCCTGGAAGTAGTGCTTCAACTTTCGGTTTGCCATGAACACACCATATACCAATTTTTGCCAGTGTGGATATCTTTGTTTCGACTCAATGAGCACCTCACTTATGTAATAAACCAGACGTTGAACCGGATATTCTTTGCCTGCTTCTTTGCGCTCCACCACAATGGCTACACTAACTGCACGGGCATTGGCGGCCATGTATAACAACAACGGCTCCTTGTCAACCGGGGCAGCAAGAACTGGTGGCTCTGCTAATTGCCGCTTCAAATCCTCGAACGCAGCATTTGCAGCATCGCTCCACACAAACCGACCCGTCTTTTTCATCATTTGATAAAGCAGGATCGCCTTTTCTCCTAAACAGCTGATGAACCGACTCAACGCTGCAATCCGGCCCGCCACGCGCTGGACATCATTGATGCATGCCGGTTTAGCCAAGGATGTGATCGCCTTGATCTTTTTCGGATTAGCTTCAATCCCTCTGTTTGACACTAAGAATCCAAGAGGTTGCCTGCTCGAACAACAAAAACACACTTCTCCGGATTAAGCATCATCTTGTAAACCCGGAGGTTGTCAAAAGTTTCTTTTAAGTCCTCTATCAGCGTCTCCTCCTTCCTGAATTTTACCACAATGTCATCCACATATGCATGGACATTTCTTCCAATCTGCCCTTGTAGGCAGTTCTGCACACAACGCTGATAAGTTGCTTGGGCTCTCTTGAGCCCAAAAGGCATGGATACATAGCAGAAGGCTCCAAAGGGAGTTATGAAAGTTGTCTTCTCCTGGTCCTTAACTGCCATCTTGATCTGATGATAACCAGAATATGCATCCAAAAAACTTAGCCGCTCACATCCCGCCGTAGCATCGATAATCTGATCAATACGGGGGAGAGCAAAAGGATCAGTTGGGCAAGCCTTGTTCAAGTCTGTATAATCAACACACATCCTCCAAGTTCCGTGTTTCTTTAGCACCAGCACCGGATTAGCCAACCACTCTGGATGAAATACTTCAACTATGAAGCCTGCGGCCAAAAGCCTAGCCACCTCTTCGCCTATAGCCTTATGCCTCCCCTCATTGAAGCGGCACAAATACTGCTTGACTGGTTTAAACTTCGGATCAATATTAAGACTGTGCTCAGCGAGTTCCCTCGGTATACCTGGCATGTCAGAAGGCATCCATGCAAAGATATCCCGGTTCTCACGGATGAACTCGATGAGCGCGCTTTCCTATTTGGGGTCTAGGTTAGCACTGATGGTGAACTGCTTGGACGAATCGCCTGGAACAAAGTCAACCTGCTTGGTTTCCTCTGCTGATTTAAACTTCAACGCCGGATCATGCTCTATAGTTGGCTTCTTCAATGGAGACATATCTACCGGATCAACATTGTCCTTATAGAATTTCAGCTCCTCCATAGCACAAACTGCCTCAGCATATGCCGCATCTCCTTCATCGCATTCCAACGCAATCTTACGGCTCCTGTGAACCGTGATGGTTCCCTTCTGGCCCAGCATCTTGAGCTGTAGTTAAACATAACACGGCCTAGCCATGAACTTGGCGTAAACCGGCCTCCCAAATAGAGCATGATATGGGCTCCTGATCTTTGCAACCTCGAAGGTCACTGTCTCCGATCTAGAGTCATGCTCATCCCCAAAGGTAACTTCCAGATCAATTTTCCCAACTGGGTAAGCCAATTTACCGGACACCACTCCATGGAACACTGTGTTGGACTGTCGGAGCTTCTTATCTGTCAACCCCATACGTCAGAAAGTCTCATAGTATAGGATATTGATACTGCTGCCTCCATCCATAAGCACCTTTGTGAACTTGTAACCACCCACTTGTGGTGCCACCACCAAGGCCAGCTGGCCCGGATTATCAACCCGTGGCGGGTGATCCTCTCTGCTCCATACAATGGGTTGCTCAGACCAACGTAAAAAACATGGTATCGCCGGTTCAACAGAGTGTACTGCTCTCTTCAGGACCTTTTGATCCCGTTTGCACAAACTTGTGGTGAAAACATGATATTGCCCACTGCTTAGCTCCTTCGGGTTATTCTGATATCCGGATTGCTGCTGCTGCTGTGACGCTGTTGATTCCCTTGGTTGTTGTATCCACCCTGACCATGTTGCTGGTTCTACTGATGCTGATTGTTGCCATTATGGTTATTGTTACCGTCATGATATCCTGATCCAGATCCACCACCTTGGTAACCCGGACCCTGAAAACCGGGACCTGACCCGCCGGGGGGGTCCGTGGTTATCCTTGGCCTGTTTCATAAACTCTTGCATAATAAAACAGTCTTTCCAGAGATGCGTAGCCGGGTTTTCCTCTATACCGTGTTTTGGGCAAGGTACGCTCAACTGGCGATCTAGATTAATGGGTGGCCTCCCGTTGCGTGGGGGCGGTCTACCCTTGCGGCGCTGCCCGTTGTCTTGAACGTTGGTATTGGCCACAAAATCTGAGCTGCCCTCCGCTTTACGCTTGCCATTGTAACCTGTGCCCGCCGGATTAGACTACGCCGGTTTACCGTTTTTGCTTGCCTTCCCGGTCTTGTCTCCGTCTGTATCTGGATACTTAGTGTTATCAGAGTCCCCATACTTTACCAAAGCGCCCATGAGCGTTCCCATGTCATTGCAATCACGTTTTAGCCGTCCTAACTTCTGCCTCAAAGGCTCAAACCGGCAATTGCCTTCCAAGGTTACTATAGCCGTGCTTGGATTGATGCTATTGGAGGAGTGCAAAATTTCTGATACTCGCCGCACCCAACTGCTGGTGGTCTCTTGCTCTCTTTGAACACAGGCTGCCAAGTCAACCACAGACATCGGCTGCTTGCACGTGTCTTTGAAATTATTGATGAACCGTCGATGCAACTTGCCCCATGATCCGATGGAATTGGGTGGTAAACCTTTTAACCACGTCCGGGCCGTGCCCTCAAGCATCATTGTGAAGTATTTAGTGCATGCCGCTTCATCCACGTCGAGCATCTCCATAGCCATCTCATAACTTTCAACCCATGCCTTCGGAGCCAGATCCGCCGTATAGTTGGGTACCTTGCGCGGGCCTTTGAAGTCTTTGGGCAACTTCACGTTCCGTAAAGCGGGGATGAGACACTGTACCCCCAAGGAACTGGACATGATTCATGTTTCTATGGTGGTGGGGTGAACCAGAGTTGCTTGACGGGTGTCGTCGCGGGCAGTATGTCTAGCCTGGTCCACCGCCTCTTGGGCATGTGCCCCTGTTCCTGCCGGATTGTCCTACCTCTGTCGGTGCCGTCTCCGCGTGCTGCTAGATACAGCCGGTTCATCCAGGTCCCTTGTGTAACTCCGGCTCGGATGGGGGGTTGAATGAATCCTCTCCCGGCTATAGGAATACGCCTGCTGCTGTGTTATCGCCGTGTCCAGCAACTCCTTAGCCCGTCGTGCCTCCACTGCTATGGGGGACGTCCCCTCAATGGGAAGAGCGGCCAGTCGTGAAGCGGCGGCGACAATGTTGTCCAACGGGTTAGAATAATGACCGGGAGGAGTGGGTACGTGCGGCGTTGGCACAACTTGGCGGTTCCGCTCTGTGGCTGGTGGCTGAACCGACGCGCCCGTCCCCGGAGCTCCTCCCCGGTTTACCTCTGGGCTGTTACTGGTTCCCGCTCCTGGTGTGCCAAAGAGATTCCTTGCCTCATAAACCGGCGGTAAACGAGATTGTTGCCTTCTGTACATTGCCTCCTATGAAGCGTTCTGATCCAGCCTGAGCCGAAAGGCTTGGGAATCTAGCTCTGCCTGCCTTGTAGCCATCCTGGCTTTCTCCGCATCCAGATCCAACGTAGCTTGCTCAATCCTGCTCTTCAACTGAGCGATCTCCGCATCATGTTGTGCCTTGTCGGCCTGGGCTACTTCCGCTGTTGCGAGTGCCATCAAGTTATCGACTAAGGTGGATAGGACGTTAGAGGGCGGCGGGGGAAGGTTTCCAACTCTGGCTCCCGCTGCCTCTGACGTTAACGCCCCGGTCGTTGTGGGTTGCTGCATAGGTTATGATTCGACCATGAAAACAGCAACCCTGTTTGGCAGATCAAAGGGGTCCGGAATACTATTGCCATCGGACACGCCCTCGGACCGGCTGTCCTGCAACAGATACAAAAGATTCGGTCTCTCCGGATGAGGATTCATCATCAGAATAGACAACTGTCTCGCCACCAGAATCCAATCCGTCCTCGGCTTGTACTCCATGCACTGATCCGATGAAGACGTGCTTCACAGCAGGCTGAGTCCGGGCTGTTCTCGCACGCTGAGCCGGCTCGACGATGTTGGGGAAGACGTCTGACTCAGGGCCCGGTTCGCCGATCTTGCCGATGAAGACGTGGATGCCGCCGAAGGGGACCCGGTACCCGTATTCGATTGAATCGGCCTTGGGGCCCCAGCCCGCATCGTCGATGTAGATCTGGCCGCGACGATTCTTAGTCATCCGGCCCACTGCGTAACCCTTAAGCCCTTCAAAGCTGCCCTTCAAGAACTCGAAACCATCGTGCGATAGCCCCACGGTGGGCGCCAACTGTCGTGGATTTAGCACGGCAGATGTCCGGGTTAACGAACTTAGGTGTGAGGCCATCGCTCGGGTTAGCTTAAAGGGGTTAAAGCGGACAAAGGACATAGGGAGTTTTATACTAGTGCTGCCCCTTCGATGAAGGTAAAAGCCTAGATCTAGTTTGGTGTGGTATTGCTTGGGCTTCGATGACCAGGGAGCGAATCCGCTCGCCTGTGTCTCGAGCTGTTGTTTCTTGTCCTGAACCGTCGCCGGGTCGTCCCTTTATATAGGAGGCGACCCCCGGTCCAGTTTACAGAGTCCCGAGGCCGGCTCATAAACGTGTCCGCCTCGGTCTCTACTCTTTCTATCTTACATCCCAAGTTACATGGTATGACGGTTTACAGATCATGGGCCTTATACATGGGCCCTAAACCTCTGTGGGTTATAACCTCCTGTTACATACTCTACTGGGCTTCTGATAATATAATTTTACTAGTGTAACCCGGACCTCTTGGCCAGTTTATACCCACTAGTCATATCCCTGACAGTGAACATCTTCATGTTGATCATATCTTCTATACGACTCATGTTTGACCTTTCGGTCTTTCGTGTTCCGAGGCCATGTCTGTACATGCTAGGCTCGTCAAGTGAACCCTAAGTGTATTGCGTGTGTAAATCTGGCTTACACCCGTTGTATGCGAACATTAGAGCCTATCACAGAAGATCATCACGTGGTGCTTCGGAACAACGATCCTTAGCAACGGTGCACAGTTAGGGGGAACACAATTCTTGAAATTTTTAGTGAGAGATCATCTTATTTACTACCGTCGTTCTAAGCAAATAAGATGTAATAAACATGATAAACATCACATGCAATCAAATAAAGTGACATGATATGGCCAATATTATTTTGCTCCTTTGATCTTCATCTTCGGGGCTCCATGATCATCATCGTCACCGGCATGACACCATGATCTCCATCATCGTGTCTTCATTAAGTCGTCTCGCCAAATATTACTTCTACTACTATGGCTAACGTTTAGCAATAAAGTAAAGTAATTACATGGAGTTATTCAGTGACACGCAGGTCATACAAAAAATAAGACAACTCCTATGGCTCCTGCCGGTTGTCATACTCATCGACATGCAAGTCGTGATTCCTATTACAAGAACATGATCAATCTCATACATCACATATATCATTCATCACATCTTTTGGCCATATCACATCACATAGCACATGCTGCAAGAACAAGTTAGACGTCCTCTAATTGTTGTTGCAAATTTTTACGTGGCTGCTATAGGTTTCTAGCAAGAACGATTCTTACCTACGCCAAAACCACAACGTGATATGCCAATCTCTATTTACCCTTCATAAGGACCCTTTTCATCGAATCCGATCCGACTAAAGTGGGAGAGATAGACACCCGCTAGCCACCTTATGCAACTAGTGCATTTCGGTCGGTGGAACCAGTCTCACGTAAGCGTACGTGTAAGGTCGGTCCGGGCCGCTTCATCCCACGATGCCGCCGAATCAAGATTGGACTAGTAGCGGCAAGAGAATTGAACAAATCTACGCCCACAACTCCTTTGTGTTCTACTCGTGCAAGATGCTACGCAAAGACCTAGCTCAGATGCCCCTGTTGGGGAACGTAGCAGAATTTAAAAAAATTCTACGCTTCACCAAGATCAATCTAAGGAGTCATCTTGCAACGAGGGATAAAGGAGTGCATCTACATACCCTTGTAGATCGCGAGCGGAAGCGTTCAAGAGAATGTGGATGATGGAGTCGTACTCGTCGTGATCCAAATCATCGATGATCCCAACGCCGAACGGGCGGCACCTCCGCGTTCAACACACGTATGGTGCAGCGACGTCTCCTCCTTCTTGATCCAGCAAGGGGGGAGGAGAGGTTGATGGAGATCCAGCAGCACGACGGCATGGTGATGGATGCACCGGAAATTCTGCAGGGCTTCGCCAAGCACCTGCGGGAGGAGGAAGAGGTGTAACGGGGGGGGGGAGGAAGGGAGGCGCCAGGAGCAAGGGTGCGACTGCCCTCTCCCCCCCCCCACTATATATAGGGGCCAGGGGCGCCGGCCCTAAGAGATGCAATCTCCTAGGGGGGGCGGCGGCCAGGGGGAGGCTTGCCCCCCAAGGCATGTGGGGCGCCCCCCACCCCTAGGGTTCCCAATCCTAGGCGCAGGGGGGAGGCCCAAGCGGGTGCGCCAGCCCACTATGGGCTGGTTCCCCTCCCTCTACGGCCCATGGGGCCCTCTGGGATGGGTGGTCCCACCCGGTGGACCCCCGGGACCCTTCCGGTGGTCCCGGTACACTACCAGTGACTACCGGGACCCCCAAAACTCTCCCGATGGCCGAAACTGGACTTCCTATATATAATTCTTTACCTCCGGACCATTCCAGAACTCCTCGTGACGTCTGGGGTCTCATCCGGGACTCCAAACAACATTCGGGTCACCGTGTGCATATATCTCTACGACCCTAGCGTCACCGAACCTTAAGTGTGTAGACCCTACGGGTTCGGGAGACACGTAGACATGACCGAGACGACTCTCCGGTCAATAACCAACAACGGGATCTGGATACCCATGTTGGTTCCTACGTGTTCCTCGATGATCTCATCGGATGAACCACGATGTCAAGGATTCACTTAATCCCGTATGCAATTCCTTTTGTCTATCGGTATAGTACTTGCCCGACATTCGATCGTCTGTATACCGATACCTTGTTCAATCTCGTCATGGCAAGTCTCTTTACTCATTTCGTAATACATCATCCCGTGACTAACTCCTTAGTGACATTGAGCTCATTATGATGATGTCTTACCGAGTGGGCCCAGAGATACCTCTCCGTCATACGGAGTGACAAATCCCAGTCTCGGTTCGTGTCAACCCAACAGATACTTTCGGAGATACCCGTTGCGTACCTTTATAGCCACCCATTTACGTTGTGACGTTTGGCACACCCAAAGTATTCCTACGGTATCCGGGAGTTGCACAATCTCATGGTCTAAGGAAAAGATACTTGACATTGGAAAAGCTTTAGCATTACGAACTACACGATCTTGTGCTAGGCTTAGGATTGGGTCTCATCCATCACATCATTCTCCTAATGATGTGATCCCGTTATCAATGACATCCAATGTCCATGGTCAGGAAACCGTGACCATCTGTTGATCAACGAGCTAGTAACTAGAGGCTTTACCAAGGACACGTTGTGGTCTATGTATTCACACATGTATCACTGTTTTCGGATAATACAATTCAAGCATGAATAACAGACAATTATCATGAACAAGGAAATATAATAATAACCATTTTATTATTGCCTCTAGGGCATATTTCCAACACTTTGCTCCCCCTTTTCCCCTTCTTTCTTCTCTCTGGTTGATGCAACCAGATGGTGGAGTCCAGGAGCCAGAAGCCACCTTTGACGATTGCTACTACCCCGATGGAGGCTACTACTACGTGAAGACCCCCGACGACCAGGAGTAGTTAGGAGGATCCCAGGCAGAAGGCCTTGCCTTTTCGATCGCTGATGTGTTGTGCTAGCCTTCTTAAGGCAAACTTGTTTAACTTATGTCTGTACTCAGATATTGCTGCTTCCGTTGACTCTTGTGTATTCGAGCTTATGTATTCGAGCCCTCGAGGCCCTTGGCTTGTAATATAAAGCTTGTATTATTTTAATTTGTGTCTAGAGTTGTGTTGTGATATCTTCCAGTGAGTCCCTGATCTTGGTCGTACACATTTGCGTGCATGATTAGTGTACGGTCAAATCGGGGGCGTCACAAGTTGGTATCAGAGCCGACTGCATGTAGGAACCGCCCCTTTCCAACTCCTTGGCCGAAGTCGAGTCTAGTCATTGCAAAACTTTTACTAACATGGATGTGTGGCTTATGGGCCCACGTCGCCATTGGGTGGTATCAGCATCTTTTATTCCTCATCTATACTCCGGGATTCTGATCTCTCTTCTTTTCGGGTTAAATGAATTTACTAACTACATTAAGTTCTCATAACGACTTTCCTCGGAGAGCCCCTTCATTCCAGATGGTTGCCCGCTTCGCCAGAAGACTTCGAAGATACTCTCCGATCTACTCTCGAGAACTTGTGTTCATTTCTTTTGCAATCCTTAATATCGTTGAATCCTTATGGATAACTGCATACCCTCGCCCTTCATACTTCCATCCCTAGTTGCTCTTGTTATTACAAGATACCCGAAAGTATTCTCCGACTTTCGCGAATCCTTTTCCGAGTGCCTTGCAGCTCTTTTCCACCTGAATACCACTACAAATAATTCCTCACACTTATCGGGGATTCGTTCATCCCAAGTTGATCATACGCCTCACAAAATCCTTCGAATGCAATCCAATCTCCCGAAGATCCTCTGCGGCCCATTGCTCCTGAAAGTCTTGCCTGCCTGCATTATGGTTAATCCATATGTCTAGCAATATTCGTTAAATCCTTTGCGATTGACATCCTTACCCTAATGATTCAACATGTGTGCGAATACACGTAATCATCAGTTGATCCTTTTAAATTATCTTTCCAGCTCAGACGTCAATTTGAACATGAGCTGGTTCTCGGCCAATCTGTTTATCGTCGATTGTACCCCTAAGTCTATTCATCTTATGCATCCTTTATCAGAGCTTTTGCTTCTGATCCCTTGATTTGGAAATCATAATTCCTTTGCATCTGAGCTTGAATTAGTCAGTTGTTTCTAAAATATGATCCCCCTGCATTCTTTCTTCTTCTGGTTGAGTACCGATGCTCACATAAGCTCCATTATGGATGGTTCGATCCTTTGTTGGATTATTATCCGACATTGTCCTTCATATTCCATAACTTTGTGAATCTTTCCTCGGATACATAATGCCTTTGGTAAATTGTATCCTCTGCTTTTGTCAACCATGCCTACCTTCGAGCTGGTGTTATTACTCTTGAAGCATGTGGTATATATTCCTAAGATGCCGCTATGGGTTGAAACTATGCCTTCCCTAATCCGTGTGAACCCAAGAGTTTTCACGAGTCATACTATTCTGGTGTTTTACCAGATATAATTTCAACACTACAACTTAATCGAAATCAAGAAGAGGAAGGAAGGGAGTCGACCTTGAACTTTCTATTCAAGCCCATGGACACGGTGTAGATCTTACAATTAAGACTTCTCTTATAATTAATTATCCCCTTGATATAAGTTCATCTTATATCAGGGATCTGGCCTTGTGCAATCGTGGTTCCGACCATACTCTCCTTTAAATACCATTCCTCGGACAAGTTAATCCACTTGTCCTCTGCGGGTCAATGAACCTGTCCAACCTCTAGTATGCTCTACCTTCGAGTATTACCCCGTGGCGTCTCGATAATGTCACAGAACCATATTACTTCTTATGAGTTCTTCAAGTATTACTTCTCACCGATTCCAATTTTCCCCGGGTTCTGAGTTATTAGTCACTCGAGAACACCGATAAGTGAATCGATTCCGTACTCCAATTCATTAACTCTAAGTAATTTTCGTTGCTTATGAGTTTAATAATCCTTCAAGTCATCCCTAGCCTGATCGGCTATATCTTTATCGTACTAAATTTTGACTGTGCTACCTGGTCCTTCTTCCTACGTCAATTTTCCTGGTCATATCATTTCTCCTTGAACAGCAAATTTCGAGTTTGTGTCGTACCCGTGGTTCCATTAACCTTTCGCTTCATCATTCCTTTGACTTAATGTCCTCACCGATCGATTACATCTTCATGAAATCTCTCGACAGCCGTGTCATGATCATCAGCGATATTCTGAGCTCTTCCAGGTTATCAATCAAATTCGTAATGAGAAATACCATCCTTACCCCCTCGATGATTTGAATTATCATCGATAACATTTTTGCCTTCCCCCCAACCCAAACTTGTTCATATGATTTTGGAAATGCATCCTTTTTGACATGTCAGTGGATTGTAGCTGAAGCCATCGGCCACATCCTCATCTTTTTCCTGATCGAATTGCATGAGATGTTCTAGAAATTCTCGATGGATCTTTGTGTTCCCAAGGTCCGACCTTTACCTGATGACCATGTCAATGCTATCCTATCCTGAAGCATGGCTGTGATACTCCGAACATCATTAAGAACATTGGAGGCGCAATGCTAAATGATTCTTGATCACTTATCCAAACACTGTTGTATGGGTAACGTCATGAAATTCCTCGCCCCCTTTACCGAAGTGGTTATCTACTTGATGTCCTTTCATGTATATCCTGCTCTGCTTGTTCCTGTGAAGGATATACTCATAATACTTGTGTTTAAACACATTTTCATTTCCATTGTTTCGTTTAAACTTTCTTGTGATCTATATAATATGAGCAGTAATGTTTCCCTACTTATATAAACACCTCGGTGTGCAACTTTGTCAGTAAGACCCTGTTACTACTGTTGATGACATTCCGGTAACCACCGATGGACGAGAACTTTGCCTATTGGTCCGCCTCGTCTTAACAAGCAGGAAAATGGTTCTCTTCGTCCCTAGCCCTTGGTACCAACGTTGTTGCCAACATAACTGGCAGTCTATCCTCTGACATGTCTTGCTATCGACCCCCTTTCTACTTTTAACCCACATGGTGGGCCCATAACCCACAGTTCCACAGGATTGAAACCTGAATCTCATGTACAACATTGATTCTAAAGTATACTTTGCACTTAGATTCGTATGTATTTTACGAGCCACCTTCCCTCACTTATTCTATTTCGGTGTCAGATGCGATATTTCTTTCGTTGTTCTGAACCCCTCTCACCCTCTATTTCAAGCATCGAACATTTTCCTACTGCTTGAAAATTCTCATGCCTACTTTAATTCTCTCGATGTATTTCCTGAGTTCCAACTCGAGAGATACTCATATCTTCATTCATGGGATAACCCTAGATGATTACTCTTATAACATTCTATCGTTGCCGAGCTCCCCCTTACCTATTCGTAAGTATGATGGAGACCCTCAAGTAAGGGTGATGACTTCATCATGATGACCTGGAGCGGAGAAATAAAGACGTCGACGAAGAGGATCAACTACTTCAAGAAGAGCAACCAAGACCGAGAAGATCCGTTAGAATTTCGTAACCAACTCTTTCCCCCTTACTCCACCCCTTAAATCTCGGGACAAGATTTCTTGTAGTGGAGGAGAGTTGTAACACCCCGGGAATCATGCGACACTAAACCCATGCTAATGATGCCATGTCACTAGATTTTTTTAAAGCTAAGTTTCCTCTTGATAAAAATCAAAGCCAAATTCAAATTAAAATGCAAGTCAAACATTTATTTCTTCAAACACTAAAACTAAAATGTTCATCATGTGCCAAATAATCCATAACTAATATTGGTAGTGAACCAACATTTTTACAAAGTGTTTAAATTATTTAATTCAGTGGCTAGAACAATAAATTAAATGCCTTTTTAATTTATTAAAATTCTAACTTCTTCCGAATTTTTTGTGGCAGTGCCAAACATTGCATGGTATTTATGTGGTCAATTCCCATATTTTACAAAATCATTTCAGTGCCCCAAATATTATAAAACCCTCTCTGTAAAAGAAAAAAATAAAAAAAATAAAATGGTGTAATGCCCAGGATGGAGTTATACCTCCTACGGGTCGAGGCCCGACTTAAAGGCATAATTCCATCCTAGAATGATCTCAAGTCTGGTAAACTTTGCACAACTCATGTAAAAGAGGGGATAGTAAACTTAAAAGATAGTTGGCTTACAATCGCCACGTCACAGAATAACAGTACAAGTCTCAAACATCATACAATAAGATCACTACAACCCTCTAAGGGCAAAAGCCAAATGTCAAAGTACCAAACTCAGATAAATAAAACAACCACAGGCGGATCGAATCCTAGTAAGAGACTCCACTACTGATCGTCCGGGTAGCGCACGTAGTACCGACTACGCTCCTCGTCGTACTCCCAATCCAGCTCGGTGCCATCACCTGGATAGCTCACAGCTGGACCTGCATCTGGTGTGTGAAGTAACTGTGAGCCACAGAGGACTCAGCAATCCCGTTCCCGGGTAACAGAACTATCAAAGCCTTTAGGTGAGGGAAAGGCTGAAGAAAGAAATGAGGTGAAGGAGCAACAAAGAGTCTGCAGCAGCAACTAGCATCTAACTTACGCAAGAGAGAGCGAGAAGAGAAGGCATCGCGAGAAGTGATCACTAAGTGATCCTAGCTACAAGCTCACAAGCATAACCCCTCCGTGTTCAACTCCCGAATCCCTATTCGGAAATTGACAGTCACGGAACACACGCTGGTAGTGTATTAGTATCATTGTGTCAAGTTTTCTACAACCGGAATTAACAAGCTCCCATCTGCCACATAACCGCGGGCACGGCTTTCGAAAGTTCAAACCCTGCAGGGGTGTTCCAACTTGACCCATTACAAGCCCACGATCCGCGGAGTCGCAACTCCAAAGTGGGAAGACCCGAGTATCCTCGGAATCCCGTGCTCAAGATATACCGAGCTAAGGTAAGGCTAATCCAGCAAATCCTCCCGGCGTGTCGTCACCCTGATCGTAGCCGCGCGTATCTAGGTCTCAGGACACGTCCGGATGGGCGAAGCTACGGGTTTTTACCAAACCTCGAGTTGCCTCGTGGTGGCCCCGCAGGCTCCCCGTTTCGGACCAACACTCATGAGGAGCACTGGCCCGGGGTTGTTGATTAAGAAAGAGGGTTAATTACTCCCTTATGCATGTTTAGTTTGTTATTAGGCAAAAAGTACCAATGTTGGGATTTGCTGGAAAAGACTTAGCACTTAGCGGTTTATCGAGGGGGTCCCATACACCCCAACCGTGTTAGGAACGCATAATCAAGGAACATAAAACCGGCTTATACGGATCCTAACGGCATGAGTGGAACAAAACACCAAGCAAAAGGCTTAGCCTTCCACCCTTGCCAATATATAGGTGATTTCAATTAAAGCATTTATATAGTGTGATATAACCCAACCAAACTTCAACATGGAGCAAGCATCTTCACTTCACCTGCAACTAGCAACGCTATAAGAAGGGCTGAGCGAAGCGTACTTAGCCAAGCAACGGTTTGCATAGGTAGGGTGGTTAAACATGGCAATTGGTTACAAGTAGGAGGCTGACAAGAAGAACATGGGCATCGAGGCAAAACTATAGATCGAGACTACTAGCAAAAGGCGAAGATAGTAAAGTTATCGGGGTTCGGTCATCTTGCCTGAAGAGAAGACGTTCGGATCGAAAGAAGGGTCCTCGTGCTCAAACTCGTTGGAAACCTCGTGCTCAACCTCGTTGGAAAACTCGTGCTCAACTTCCGGGTCTAAACAAGACAACCACAGCAAGCACCAATCAACACGATGCAATGCGCACTCGGAAAAACATGTATGCATGATGGATGCACTAGAGATGCACATGGAGCACGGAAAACATCACTCGAGCAAAACACCTCAAAACAAGATAACAAGCTGATATTATTAATCTACACAGAAAAACACCCAAGTTTGATATAAAGATCGCTGAAATCGGAGTTACGGGCTAAAAGTTATGCCCGAAACAAGATTTGAGCGAAAACTGAAAATTACAGCAACATAGCATCTTGGGAGCTCAAAATAATTAATCTACAGCACCCCAAAAGCATGGCAAAGAACTTGAACACAAACTAGATATAATGTACAGCAACTAGGTCCAAAGTGCACCCCCAACGGAGTCACGGATCAATAGCAATGATCTTGGACATATCACACGCTCAAAACGGAGCAACAGGTAAAAAGATACAGCAGTGCAAAGTAGGCATACTCAGATAACAGATCAGGGACTTAGGGTTTGAAAATAGACCTCTCAGATCAGATCTGAGGAACAGTAGCGGGCCTCGGGATGAACAGTACCGGCGCGGCCCAGTGAACAGTAGACGCGGCGGCGTACGGGCCAGGCGCTGGATCTGGCCCGACTGGCCTGCTGGAGGGAGAAGGGCCGGCCCGGGGTCGTGGAGGAGGCCTGCTCGGCGGTGCGCTCGGCGGCGGGTGGCGAAGGCCCACCTCGGCGAGGGGGGAGGCGGAGGCCCAAGCGCGCGGCGGCCCGGCCGCGGTGCGGGCGAGCGGAGACTGGCGGCCCGGGGAGGATCCCGGCCCGAGCGACGGCGCTGCCTGGGCGCCTGGCCTGACTGGCCTGGGCCGGAGGCGATCGCGAGGCGGGGCCCGGTGGAGTGCGAAGGAGGAGCTGGCGAGGCAGAGCGGGGCGATGGACTGGGCCGGTGGCGATCGAAGGAGGAGCTGGCGACGCGGCGAACTGGTCCCCTGGGCCTCGCGAGCGACCGACTCGGTCGATGCGGTCGACGCGGACGGAGCCAGAAGGAACCGGCGCGGCGGCGTTGACCTCGGCGGGGTTGCTCGAGGAAGATCCGGTCGGGACGCTGCGTTGCTGCGGCTGATCTGATGGATCCCCTCGGGATCCGTGATTTTTTTTGGGGATCTCAGATCTGAAATTTAGAGAAGAAGAAGGGGAATGCCAACATAGACTAGGGGTCTATATATAGCAATTTAGACTAGGGTTTGGAGATTAGGGATGTTTAGGAGCCCTCCGATCTGAATCCAACGGATCCGATCGCGGGGATGATTTAAAAGGACCAAACGGAGATAAAAGACTGCAACAGGGGTATTTCCGGGACACGAAGTGAAGGCACATCGGACCCACACGGACAACGGAGGGAAAAGTCAACGGAGTCCAAACGAGACGAGATTTGAGAGGCGGGTTGCACACAACAAAACAACAACACACAACACAACCTCACGGCACACCGGTAACGAAAAACGCCCGAACAACAAAGAAGTCCTACGGGACGTCACGAACACGTGAGGGAGCTCCGGAACA
>LR738711.1:89514105-89686027 GCA_902687465.1 Secale cereale | reverse complement strand
ATCGCGAGAAGTGATCACTAAGTGATCCTAGCTACAAGCTCACAAGCATAACCCCTCCGTGTTCAACTCCCGAATCCCTATTCGGAAATTGACAGTCACGGAACACACGCTGGTAGTGTATTAGTATCATTGTGTCAAGTTTTCTACAACCGGAATTAACAAGCTCCCATCTGCCACATAACCGCGGGCACGGCTTTCGAAAGTTCAAACCCTGCAGGGGTGTTCCAACTTGACCCATTACAAGCCCACGATCCGCGGAGTCGCAACTCCAAAGTGGGAAGACCCGAGTATCCTCGGAATCCCGTGCTCAAGATATACCGAGCTAAGGTAAGGCTAATCCAGCAAATCCTCCCGGCGTGTCGTCACCCTGATCGTAGCCGCGCGTATCTAGGTCTCAGGACACGTCCGGATGGGCGAAGCTACGGGTTTTTACCAAACCTCGAGTTGCCTCGTGGTGGCCCCGCAGGCTCCCCGTTTCGGACCAACACTCATGAGGAGCACTGGCCCGGGGTTGTTGATTAAGAAAGAGGGTTAATTACTCCCTTATGCATGTTTAGTTTGTTATTAGGCAAAAAGTACCAATGTTGGGATTTGCTGGAAAAGACTTAGCACTTAGCGGTTTATCGAGGGGGTCCCATACACCCCAACCGTGTTAGGAACGCATAATCAAGGAACATAAAACCGGCTTATACGGATCCTAACGGCATGAGTGGAACAAAACACCAAGCAAAAGGCTTAGCCTTCCACCCTTGCCAATATATAGGTGATTTCAATTAAAGCATTTATATAGTGTGATATAACCCAACCAAACTTCAACATGGAGCAAGCATCTTCACTTCACCTGCAACTAGCAACGCTATAAGAAGGGCTGAGCGAAGCGTACTTAGCCAAGCAACGGTTTATATAGGTAGGGTGGTTAAACATGGCAATTGGTTACAAGTAGGAGGCTGACAAGAAGAACATGGGCATCGAGGCAAAACTATAGATCGAGACTACTAGCAAAAGGCGAAGATAGTAAAGTTATCGGGGTTCGGTCATCTTGCCTGAAGAGAAGACGTTCGGATCGAAAGAAGGGTCCTCGTGCTCAAACTCGTTGGAAACCTCGTGCTCAACCTCGTTGGAAAACTCGTGCTCAACTTCCGGGTCTAAACAAGACAACCACAGCAAGCACCAATCAACACGATGCAATGCGCACTCGGAAAAACATGTATGCATGATGGATGCACTAGAGATGCACATGGAGCACGGAAAACATCACTCGAGCAAAACACCTCAAAACAAGATAACAAGCTGATATTATTAATCTACACAGAAAAACACCCAAGTTTGATATAAAGATCGCTGAAATCGGAGTTACGGGCTAAAAGTTATGCCCGAAACAAGATTTGAGCGAAAACTGAAAATTACAGCAACATAGCATCTTGGGAGCTCAAAATAATTAATCTACAGCACCCCAAAAGCATGGCAAAGAACTTGAACACAAACTAGATATAATGTACAGCAACTAGGTCCAAAGTGCACCCCCAACGGAGTCACGGATCAATAGCAATGATCTTGGACATATCACACGCTCAAAACGGAGCAACAGGTAAAAAGATACAGCAGTGCAAAGTAGGCATACTCAGATAACAGATCAGGGACTTAGGGTTTGAAAATAGACCTCTCAGATCAGATCTGAGGAACAGTAGCGGGCCTCGGGATGAACAGTACCGGCGCGGCCCAGTGAACAGTAGACGCGGCGGCGTACGGGCCAGGCGCTGGATCTGGCCCGACTGGCCTGCTGGAGGGAGAAGGGCCGGCCCGGGGTCGTGGAGGAGGCCTGCTCGGCGGTGCGCTCGGCGGCGGGTGGCGAAGGCCCACCTCGGCGAGGGGGGAGGCGGAGGCCCAAGCGCGCGGCGGCCCGGCCGCGGTGCGGGCGAGCGGAGACTGGCGGCCCGGGGAGGATCCCGGCCCGAGCGACGGCGCTGCCTGGGCGCCTGGCCTGACTGGCCTGGGCCGGAGGCGATCGCGAGGCGGGGCCCGGTGGAGTGCGAAGGAGGAGCTGGCGAGGCAGAGCGGGGCGATGGACTGGGCCGGTGGCGATCGAAGGAGGAGCTGGCGACGCGGCGAACTGGTCCCCTGGGCCTCGCGAGCGACCGACTCGGTCGATGCGGTCGACGCGGACGGAGCCAGAAGGAACCGGCGCGGCGGCGTTGACCTCGGCGGGGTTGCTCGAGGAAGATCCGGTCGGGACGCTGCGTTGCTGCGGCTGATCTGATGGATCCCCTCGGGATCCGTGATTTTTTTTGGGGATCTCAGATCTGAAATTTAGAGAAGAAGAAGGGGAATGCCAACATAGACTAGGGGTCTATATATAGCAATTTAGACTAGGGTTTGGAGATTAGGGATGTTTAGGAGCCCTCCGATCTGAATCCAACGGATCCGATCGCGGGGATGATTTAAAAGGACCAAACGGAGATAAAAGACTGCAACAGGGGTATTTCCGGGACACGAAGTGAAGGCACATCGGACCCACACGGACAACGGAGGGAAAAGTCAACGGAGTCCAAACGAGACGAGATTTGAGAGGCGGGTTGCACACAACAAAACAACAACACACAACACAACCTCACGGCACACCGGTAACGAAAAACGCCCGAACAACAAAGAAGTCCTACGGGACGTCACGAACACGTGAGGGAGCTCCGGAACATGAAACGGACAACGGGAAGAAACGCCATGAACCGGAAACAACCCACAACACAAACAAAATGCAATGCACATGTCTACATGATATGAATGAATGCCACACACTCACACAACAAAACGACGAAAGCCCGAAAGACAAAGAACCCGAAATGGAAATAGATGAAGCCGGAGATTTATTATAAGCCCAAAAGGGGAAAGTATTACATCCGGGGCATTACAAATGGATAGGAAGCCCCTGCGTCCCTGGGCCTTTGCCCATCCGGACTAGCCGGTCCAACCTAGACAGCCCATCTCCCCCGGTCGCTCACTTCCTCCCCTGTTCATCCGATCGGGGCTCCGCCCACGCGTGGCCGTCGGACCAGCTCACCGTCCCGCGCCTCGCCAGCGAGAGGATAAGGCCGACATCGTGGCCCTAGATATTTTCCCTCGCCCACTCGCTCTCTCTCTCTCTCTCTCGCCTAGGTGCTCTCTCTCTCTCTTGCTCCCCACCTCAACCGAGCGCCGCCGTCGCCATGGCTGTGTCGTAGCCACGGCCACCGCCCACCCAGCGCCTCCCCAGCACGTCTACGAGACGCGCCATCGACTTCTACCTCGCCTACGACGACTGCCTTGAGCCCGACGCCTCTGCGTCGGTAGATCAGCGACATCTTCTTCCGCTACGGCCGTCGGCTATCCTCGACGATTCCGGCGCCTTCAGACCTTCCCCGAGCCCACTCAGCACATCTGCAGGCTCACTGTGAGCCTTCTCCCTTCCCCCTCTCTCTGCGCTCGAGCCCGTCCCCTAGCCCCTGCTGCCATGCTCGCCGGAGCTCGGTCTAGCGCGCTTTAGCATACTCCGTCGCCATCCCCGCGGAGCCAAACTCGCCGCATGCGTCCATGCTTTGCCCGCGCGCTCATGCGGCTGCCCGTGCCTTCACCTGTAGCCGTCTGTAGCTACCTCCGCTCGCTCGCGCGCCCGTGTGCTTGCTCGCCAGACACGCCACACAGCCGCCGCACGCTGTCCATCCACCGCCCCGGCGACGCTCGCCGTCGCCCGTGCAGCCCCGCCCTTGTCCCCGCCTCGACCTCCTGTTGCGCCCGCCCGCACGGCCCTGTCCCGGTGCCGCACTCGCCAGCCACCGCCTGCAGCTTGGCCGCGCGGCCTCGCACCACGCCACCGCTGCCGACGACGGCTGCAGCCACCACGCCGTCGCTCGCCCTGCTCCCTTCCTCGGCGAGCCGCCCAACCAGCCGCGACCTCCGGCCGCCCTCGCCGGCTGTAGCCACCGGCCCTCGCCCCGGAGCTGGCCGCCCGCAGCGCTCGCTCCCTGGTGCCGGCCCGCCGTGGCCTCACCGCCGCCGGGCACGGCATGACCCGGTCGGCTCGCCTCGCCTCGCCTTACTCCCGCGCACGCGATGGGGCCTAGGTGCGCCCCGCCCCGGCGCCCGTTAACACACCCGCACCACTGGCCCTGGGCCACTGCCACCTGGGGCCCGCCCCCCCCCCCTTAAAAAAATTAGTTAATTAATTAATCTTGTTTAATTAAACTTAATTAATCCTGCTTAATTATAAACCCTAATTAATCTATTTAGTCCATGACAGGTGGGTCCCACTGGACCCACATGTTAGATTTGACTCTGGTCAACTGGTCAGCTGACTTGCTGACGTCATGGTGATGTCATGCTGACATCAACTTTTACTGTTCTGGATAATGTTCGATTTAAATAATTTAATAAATCCAGAAAATGCCTAAAACTTTGATAAATCGTAGAAAATAAACCGTAGCTCGAATGAAAAAGTTTTATATATGAAAGTTGCTCAGAACGACGAGACGAATCCGAATACGCAGTCCGTTCGTCTGCCGCATGCTCCTAGCATAGCGAACCGGCAACTCCCCCCCTCCGATTCATCTGTCTGAAAAGGCCAAACTTCGGGATTACTTTCCCGGATGTTATCCCCCTTCGTCGGTATCGTGTAGCACTGCGTTAGAGCACCCTAGCACTGCGTGTTGACACGTCGTGTTTCTCTGTACATATGTGTGCTTTATATTTACTGTTTCTTCCCCCTCTTCTCTCCGGTAGACCCCGATACCGATGATGCCCCGGTGATCGACTACGGTGTTGACGACCCCTGCTTCTTGCCAGAGCAACCAGGCAAGCCAACCCCCCTTGATCATTCCGATATCGCCCACTCTCTTCTCTCCTATGCTTGCATTAGAATTGCTACTGCTTTTTGTATGATCCTATTCTGATGCATAGCCTGTTGTTGATACCTGCTTTCAAACCTTACATGTTTATACTAAACTGCTTAGTATAGGATGATTAGAGATCCATCAGAGACCCTCCCCCCACTTTGTCCTTCCTGCCCTGCTGGATTATCAGAAGACCCGATCAACGGGATCGAAGACCAGAACCCAGCACCGCACATCACTTTCCCCTTAGTTGCTCGACACTACTGGGTTACTATCGAGTGCCGAGGGTGAGACCTCATCAGCACTTCTGATGTTAACCTTGTAGGTTAGATCATCGGTTTTGGTCATCGAGGGTGATTTCCTCCTTCTCCACTCCCGACAATGACACTGTCGTGCAACTCCTCAACAGTGGACCTCGAGGGTGACTCCTCTTTCGTTCACCTTGACGATAAACATCAGGTGGAATTCCATCGAGGGTGATTTCATCGGGTTTTCCTTTGGTGTTAGACACACAATTACTATGGTTACTATGACTTTACATTGGACCTTGTTACTAAAGACGGGTCGACCCTGAGGGGTACCCGCGCGAGCTTAACTGCGAGTGATGTGTAGTCGGGTTGACCTAGAAGGTTCCTGCGAGATAAATACGAGGCGTGGCCGGGCACTCGCCCTTGCCGCAAGTCCTCGAGACGGGGCGATGGGGTCACATGATCGCGAGTCTCTCCTCGTTACCGCGCGTTCCCAAGACACTAAACTATTTGGATATTTGATCCAAGGGGCCTCTGACCTGATAGCGCTAACCATCACGTGGGCATAGTATGGGCGTTCTGCGTCGTATGCATCAGCCGAAGCTTAACTAACGTCATTGCGACTAAGCGGCGCGCGCCGGGTTGGACTGGTTATGCACCTACCTTTTTAAGGAGGTAGCTAGGTCTACTCACCAGCCGCGCAGGCATTGTGCAGGAGTTCCCACGGTGATTGGCCCATGACCCCTGGGGGCATAGGGTTTAGTCCGGCGTGCATGACCTCTCTATTAAGCCTAGGTCGGGTTGCGGCGTATTGTTTGGCCAAGGCCGGGCATGACCTGATGGTGTGTCCGGCCGGAGTTAAGCGAGCGTGGTGGGTAAGTTGGTGCACCCCTGCAGGGAAGAAAACATCTATCGATAGCCTGTCCTACGGTAACGGACACTTGGAGTTGTATCCCGATCGCTACAACTAGAACTGGATGCTGAGGCATGAATTGGATATCTTGCTTCGAGAGTCGAGAAAGGATCCCGGAGCGTTGGAACAACAACATAAATATGACTTATGTTATAGTACTCTACTCCCCCTGTTGCTGCAAGATGGTGGTTTCCAAAAGCTGCTAGTCTTTGATAGGACTAGCTTCTCCCCCTCTTATTCTGGCATTCTGCAGCTTAGTCCACAGATACTACCCTTTTCATTTATACCGATGCATATGTAGTGTAGATCTTTGCTTGCGAGTACTTTGGATGAGTACTCACGGTTGCTTTGCTCCCCTTTTCCCCCTTCTTTCTTCTTTCTGGTTGATGCAACCAGATGGTGGAGTCCAGGAGCCAGCCACCTTTGACGATTGCTACTACCCCGATGGAGGCTACTACTACGTGAAGACCCCCGACAACCAGGAGTAGTTAGGAGGATCCCGGGCAGAAGGCCTTGCCTTTTCGATCATTGATGTGTTGTGCTAGCCTTCTTAAGGCAAACTTGTTTAACTTATGTCTGTACTCAGATATTGCTGCTTTCGCTGACTCTTGTGTATTCGAGCTTATGTATTCGAGCCCTCGAGGCCCCTGGCTTGTAATATAAAGCTTGTATTATTTTAATTTGTGTCTAGAGTTGTGTTGTGATATCTTCCGGTGAGTCCCTAATCTTGGTCGTACACATTTGCGTGCATGATTAGTGTACAGTCAAATCGGGGGCGTCACAATCTACGCAAAAGTCATATAACAAGTACCTATCACAAACCCTTATCCTTCGCACTACATTATTTGCCTCTCGTTTTCCTCTCCCCCACTCCATTCTTGCCGTTTTATTCGCCTTTTTGTTTGCTTGTGTTGCCATGTGCCCTATATTAGCTTGCATCTTCGCTTGCTAAATTATGGATCCTCATCCACTTGCTAATATTTTTAATAGATCCAATTATGATGAACCAATTGCTAGTGAGCTGCGTGCACTAGGTTATCTTTATGAGGTTTTGCTTGAAATTCGTGAGTCGAAAAATTGTGATGAAGTGTTGAAAGAAGAAATTATAAAGTGATTCACGATAGCTCCTTGAATGAAAAGCATGATTTCAATGATGTTATTATAAATTCTATTAATTTCAATTGTGTTAATGATATGCAAAACCCTAAGCTTGGGGATGCTAGTATTGCTATGCCCACTACTTGTTGCAATCATCATGATTGGGGTGATTCTTCTTATGATCTTGAAAATTTATTTAAGCCCCATGATGAAAATGAGATTGATAATAATGTTTGCAATAATATTGAAAGTGGGTTTGGAAGAGTGTCAACTTTAGATCCCACATATTTGGAGAATTTTCAATCTTATGGATTTTTTTGATAAAAGTGGGTTTGGAGAGGTCATGACTTTAGTTAATGTTGATTCCACTATTTTGGAAGAGTGTCAACTTCGTATGCATGTGGATAGTGTTGAGAATATGTTTTGTGATAGCTATATTGTTGAATTTGCTTATGATCCTACATGCAATTATTATGAGAGAGGAAAATATGGTTGTAGAAATCTTCATGCTACTAAATTACTTCTCTTCATGTTGAGGTTGATCTTGTTTTCTTTTTCTTCCTTGCATATGCTAGATATTGCTTGTCTTGATTTGTTTTCCTATAAATGCCTATGCATAGGAAGTATGTTAAACTTAGATGTAGTTTTCACATGCTATATGATGCTCTTTTTTGTGCTTCAAGTCTTATCTTTCATGTGAGCATCATTAAAATTATGCATGCCTAGCTAGTGGCGTTAAACGATAGCGCTTGTTAGGAGGCAACCCAATTTTATTTTATTTGTTTTTGCTTCTGTTTAGGAATAAATATTGCACCTAGCTTATGTTTAGATGTGGTTTTGTGTTTTAATTAGTGTTTGTGCCAAGTAGAACATTTGGGAAGACTTGTGTGAAGTTTATGTGATCATGCTATAAAAAACAGAAACTTTAGCGCTCATGAGATTAGCTACCATTTTTTACTGGAGAGTGTTTTTTAGTTGATTCTTTTTGCAGATGATTAATAGACAAATTTCTCACGTCCACCAATTTATTTCAATTTTTTAGAGTTACAGAAGTATTCGAAAGTTATAGATTACTACAGACTATTCTGCTTTTGACATATTCTGTTTTTCATGTGTTGTTTGCTTATTTTGATAAATCTATGAGTAGTATCAGGGGGTATGAATCATGGAGAAGTTGGAATACAGTAGTTATAACACCAATATAAACAAAGAATGAGTTCATTACAGTACCTTTGAGTGGTGGTTTGTTTTCTTATACTAACGGAGCTCACGAGATTTTTGGTTAAGTTTTGTCTTGTGAAGTTTTCAAGTTTTGAGTATGGCTTTGATGGACTATGGAACAAAGAGTGACAAGAGCCTAAGCTTGGGGATGTCCAAGGCACTCAAAGGTAAAATTCAAGGACAACCAAAATCCTAAGCTTGGGTATGCCCCGGGAAGGCATCCCCTCTTTCGTCTTCATCCATCGGTAACTTTACTCGAGACTATATTTTTATTCACCGCATGATATGTGTTTTGCTTGGAGCGTCACGTATGATCTGATTCTTTGATTTTTAGTTTGCCACAATCATACTTGCCGGGCACACCTTTTGAGAGAGATAAATATGATTTAGAATTTATTAGAATACTCTATGTGCTTCACTTATATCTTTTGAGCTAGATAGTTTTGCTCTAGTGCTTCACTTATATCTTTTGGAGCACGGTGGTGGTTTTATTTTGTAGAAATTATTGATCTCTCATGCTTCACTTTTATTATTTTGAGAGTCTTTTAGAACATCATGGTAATGTGCTTTGGTTATAAAACTAGTCCTAATATGACAGGCATCCAAGATGAGTATAGTAAAAACGTTCATACAAGTGCAATGAATGATAGGAGAAGTTTGATACTTGATGATTGTTTTGAGATATGAGGATGGTGATATTAGAGTCATGCTAGTAGAGTAGTTGTGAATTTTATAAATACTTGTGTTAAGGTTTGCAAGTCATGTAGCATGCACGTATGGTAACCGTTGTGTGACAAATTTGAAGCATGAGGTATTTCATTGAGTGTCATCCTTTGTGTGGAGGTCGGGATCACGCGATGGTTAACTCCTACCAACCCTTCCCCTAGGATCATGCGTGTAGACTAATGTTGAGTCCATGGATTATACGCACTCTCACCCTTCCACCATTGCTAGCCTCTCTTGTACCGCGCAACTCTCGCCGGTACTATACACCCACCTTATACCTTCCTCAAAACAGCCACCATACCTACCTATCATGGCATTTCCATAGCCATTCCGAGATATATTGCCATGCAACTTTCCACCGTTCCGTTTATTATGACACGCTTCATCATTGTCATATTGCCATGCATGATCATGTAGTTGACATCCTATTTGTGGCTAGGCCACCATGCATTATTTTTATACATGTCACTCTTGATTCATTGCACATCCCGGTACACTTCCGGAGGCATTCATATAGAGTCATGATTGCTGCTACCTCTTGAGCTTGCGTTGTATTCCCTCGAAGAGGAAAGGGAGATGCAACACAGTAGCGTAAGTATTTCCCTCAGTTTTTGAGAACCAAGGTATCAATCCAGTAGGAGACCACGCGCGAGTCCCTCACACCTGCACAAACAAATAAGAACTTCGCAATCCAACGCGATAAGGGGTTGTTAATCCCTTTACGGTCACTTACGAGAGTGAAACCTGATAGACATGATAGTTGATATTTTTGGTATTTTTAGTTTCATAAAACAGCAAATAAAAGCGGTAAAAGTAAAGTAGATGTAGATTGATATGTTGAGAATAGACCCGGGGGTCATAGTTTTCTCTAGTGGCTTCTCTCATGATAGCGATATTCTACGGCGGGTAAACAAATTACTTTCGAGCAATTGATAGAAAAGCGAATAATTATGAGACTATCTAGGCATGATCATTGTATATAGGCATCACGTCCGAGACAAGTAGACCGACTCCTGCCTGCATCTACTACTATTACTCCACACATCGACCGCTATCCAACATGCATCTAGTGTATTGAGTTCATACGAATAGAGTAACGCCTTAAGCAAGATGACATGATGTAGAGGGATAAACTCAAGCAATATGATGTAAATCCCATCTTTTTATCCTCGATGGCAACAATACAATATGTGCCTTGCTGCCCCTACTGTCACTGGGAAAGGACATCGCAAGATTGAACCCAAAGCCAATCACTTCTCCCATTGAAAGAACTATAGATCTAGTAGGCCAAACCAAACCAATAATTCGAAGAGACTTGCAAGGATATTATGAGCACACATAAAAAGTTCAGAGAAGAACAAAATATCTTTCATAGATAACCTTGATCATAAACTCACAATTCATCGGATCTCGACAAACACACCGCAAAAAGAGATTACATCGAATAGATCTCCTCGAAGACCGAGGAGAACTTTGTATTGAGATCTGGAGAGAGAGAAGAAGCCATCTAGATACTAGCTATGGACCCGAAGGTCTGTGGTAAACTACTCACAACTCATGGTGAGGGCGATGATGATGATGATAAAGGCCTCCGTGATGGACTCCCCTCCGGTGGAGCTCCGAAACAGGCTCCAAGATGGGATCTCCATGGGAACAGAAGCTACGGTGGTGGAATTAGGGTTTTCTCTGTGTATATGGAGTTTCTGGGGTACGTGGACTTATATAGGAAGAAGGAGGGCATCGGGGGCCACACGAGGAGGCCTCGAGGCAGGGGGGAACGCCCTGGGAAGGGGGGCGCGCCCCACCCTTGGGGGCGGCTCCTCGACCCTCTGACGTGGTTCTCAAGCTTCCTGGGCGTGATTTTCTCCAAAAATATCTCTCGCGAAGGTTTCATTCCGTTTGGACTCCGTTTGATATTCTTTTTCTGCAAAACCCTGGAATAGGCAAAAAAACAGCAATCTGTACCGGGCCTTTGGGTTAGTAGGTTAGTCCCAAAAATGATATAAAAGTGAATGATAAAGCTCATTAAACATCCAGGACTTCATAAATAATAGCATGGAACAATAAAAAATTATAGATACGTTGGTGACGTATCAAGCATCCCCAAGCCTAATTCCTGCTCGTCCTCGAGTAGGTAAATGATAAAGAAAGAATTTTTGATGTGGAATGCTAACCAATATAGTTTTGCAATGTAATTCTCTTAATTGTGGCATGAATGTTCAGATCTGAAAGATCCAAGATAAAAGTCAATATTGACATAAAAAATAACAATACTTCAAGCAATACTAACAAAGCAACCATGTCTTCTCAAAATACTATGGCTAAAGAAAGTTATCCCTACAAAATCATATAGTCTGGCTATGCTCGCTCTTCATCACACAAAATATTCATATCATGCACAACCCCGATTTCAGCCAAGCATTTGTTTTCATACTCTATCTTTTCAAACATTTCAACTTTCACGCAATACATGAGCGTGAGCCATGGATATAGCACTATGGGTGGAATATAGGTTGTTGTGGAGAAGATAAAAAGGAGGGAGATAGTCTCACATCGACTAGGCGTATCAACGGGCTATGGAGATGCCCATCAATAGATATCAATGTGAGTGAGTAGGGATTGCCATGCAACGGATGCACTAGAGCTAAATATGAATGAAAGCTCAACAAAAGAAACTAGTGGGTGTGCATCCAACTTGCTTGCTCACGAAGACCTAGGGCATTTGAGGAAGCCCATCGTTGGAATATACAATCCAAGTTCTATAATGAAAATTCCCACTAGTCTATGAAAGTGACTAAACAGGAGACTCTCTACAATGAAGAACATGGTGCTACTTTGAAGCACAAGTGTGGAAAAAGATAGTAGCAATTGTCCCTTCCCTCTTTTCTCTCATTTTTTGGAGGGGATTTCCCCCCTTTTTTTATTAGTCCCTCTCTATTTTTTTGGTCCATCTTTTTTTATTGGCCTTTATCTCTCTCTTTTTTTGTTTCCTCACACGGGACAATGCTCTAATAATGATGATAATCACACTTTTTATTACAACTCAAAATTACAACTCGATACTACAACAAGTATGACTCTATATGAATGCCTCCGGCGGTGTACCGGTATGTGCAATGAAACAAGAGTGGCATATATGAAAAATTATGCATGGTGGCTTTGCCACAACTACGATGTCAACTACATGATCATGCATGGCAATATGACAATATGATGCGTGTCTTATAAACGGAACGGTGGAAAGTTGCATAGCAATATATCCCGGAATGGCTATGGAAATGCCATGATAGGTAGGTATGGTGGCTGTTTTGAGGAACAATATGGTGGCTGTTCTGAGGAAGGATATATAGTGGGTTTATGGCACCGGCGAAAGTTGCGCGGTACAAGAGAGGGTAGCAATGGTGGAAGGGTGAGAGTGTGTATAATCCATGGACTCAACATTAGTCATAAGAACTCATATACTTATTGCAAAAATCTACGAGTCATCAAAACAAATCAATCAACGCATGCTCCTAGGGGGGGGGAGGTTGGTAGGAGTTAACCATCGCATGCCCCCGACCTCCACACAAAGGTTGGCACTCTACAAATACCTCATGTTCTAACTTCGTCACATAGCGGTTCAACATACGTGCATGCTAAGGGAATCACAAACCTTAACACAAGTATTTCTCAATTTCATAATAACTCCACTAGCATGACTCTAATATCACTATCCTCATATCTCAAAACAATTATCAAGCATCTAACATCTCATTCTATTCAATGCACTTAGTGTGATTTTTTTACTACATTGACATTGGATGTTTATCATGTGAAGACTAGTTTCTTTAGCCTAAACACATTACCATGCTGTTTTAATAGACTCTAAAATAGATATAAGTGAATCATGAGAGTTCAACAATTTCTACAAAATATTATCACCACCGTGCTCTAAAAGATATAAGTGAAGCACTAGAGCAAAAGCTATTCAACTCAAAAGATATAAGTGAAGCACATAGAGTGTTATAATAATTTCTAGGCCATATTTAACTCTCTCAAATAGGTGTGTCCAGCAAGGATGATTGTGGCAAACTAACAAGCAAAGACTCAAATTATACAAGACGCTCCAAGCAAAACACATAACATGTTGCGAATAAAAATATAGCTCCAAGTATAGTTACCGATGGATGAAGACGAAAGAGGGGATGCCTTCCTGGGGCATCCCCAAGCTTAGGCTTTTGATTATCTTGAATTTACTTGGGGTGACATGGGCATCCCCAAGCTTAGGCCTTTGCTACTCCTTGTTCCATAGTCCATCAAAGCAATACTCAAAACTTGAAAACTTCACAACACAAAACTTAGACAAAAATTCTCGTGAGCTCCGTTAGTATAAGAAAGCAAACCACCACTCAAAGGTACAGAAATGAATTCATTATTTGTTTATATTGGTGTTAAAACTACTGTACTCCAACTCCTCTATGGTTCATATCCTCCAATACTACTCATAGATGCATCGGAATAAGAAAACAACACACGAAAAACAGAATCTGTCAAAGGCAGAACAGTCTGTAGTAATGTGCAGGGTTCGCCTACTTATGGAACTCCAAAAAATTCAAACTATATTTGTAAATTTGAGAAATTTGTCTACCAATCTTCTTCAAAAATAATCAACTAAAAATCACGCTCCAGTAAAATCCCATGACTACTTTAGCGAGCGCTAACGATTTTGTTTTTCACAGCAAGATCATATAAACTTCACACAAGTCTTCCCAAAGGTTCTACTTGGCACAAACACTAAACAAAACATGAAACCACTTCTAATCAGAGGCTAGATGCAATATTTATTCCCTAACAGCAACAAAAACAAAAAACATAAAATTGGGTTGCCTCCCAACAAGCGCTATCGTTTTACGCCCCTAGCTAGGCACGATACAAGATAGATCTAGGTATTGCCATCATTGATCTTCACCCTTTTAATGGTGTCAAGCTCGAATCCGGGAGGTTCTTTATGTTTCCCTTCATATTCGGAAATCTTTAGATCTAGGGCATCCAACTACTTATTGCAAAGGATAATCAACATATTCATGCGGTGGATAGTTCCACTAACATTCTTAAGTGGTTCAAGAGACTTTTGTAATATCTTTGTTACTTCACATATTTTCTCAAAAACCTGAGACTCTTCCTGGGTGGAAGGCTCCCCAAATAAATCTATTAGGACATTATAAGAACTAAGGGTATGATTCCCCAAGAAATTTCCTCCGGTAACGGTATCAAGGACAAGCCTATTCCAAGGGGTTATGCCAACATAAAAATTGCGAAGAAGCACATAAGTGGAAAGCTTCCTATTAGATCTATTTTGAGCATTGCAAATTCTATACCAGGCATCTTTTAAGTTTTTCTTCCTCCCTTTGTTTAAAGTTGAGAAACTCACTCTCAGGAGTGGTGATAATGATAGGTGTGCTAGACATGATGACAAGCAAGCAAGCAACACACACAAACAAACAGGAAGCAAGCGAACGATAAACACACGACGGAAGAAGGGCGAATAAAACGGCAAAGGTGAAGTGGGGGAGAGGAAAACGAGAGGCAAAAAATGTAATGCGAAAGATAAGGGTTTGTGATAGGTACTTGGTATATGACTTTTGCGTAAGCCTCCCCGGCAACGGCGCCAGAAATTCTTCTTGCTACCTCTTGAGCTTGCGTTGTATTCCCTCGAAGAGGAAAGGGGGATGCAGCACAGTAGCGTAAGTATTTCCTTCAGTTTTTGAGAACCAAGGTATCAATCCAGTAGGAGACCACATGCGAGTCCCTCGCACCTGCACAAACAAATAAGAACTTCGCAAGCCAACGCGATAAGGGGATGTCAATCCCTTTACGGTCACTTACGAGAGTGAGATCTGATAGAGATGATAGTTGCTATTTTTGGTATTTTTAGTTTAATAAAACAGCAAATAAAAGCGGTAAAAGTAAAGTAGATGTAGATTGATATGTTGAGAATAGACCCGGGAGCCATAGTTTTCTCTAGTGGCTTCTCTCATGATAGCGATATTCTACTGCGGGTAAACAAATTACTATCGAGCAATTGATAGAAAAGCGAATAATTATGAGACTATCTAGGCATGATCATTGTATATAGGCATCACGTCCAAGACAAGTAGACCGACTCCTGCCTGCATCTACTACTATTACTCCACACATCGACCGCTATCTAGCATGCATCTAGTGTATTGAGTTCATACGAACAGAGTAACGCCTTAAGCAAGATGACATGATGTAGAGGGATAAACTCAAGCAATATGATGTAAACCCCATCTTTTTATCATCGATGGCAACAATACAATACATGCCTTACTGCCCCTACTGTCACTGGGAAAGGACACCGCAAGATTGAACCCAAAGCCAAGCACTTCTCCCATTGAAAGAACTATAGATCTAGTAGGCCAAACCAAACCAATAATTCGAAGATACTTGCAAGGATATTATGAGCACACATAAAGAGTTCAGAAAAGAACCAAATATTTCTCATAGATAATCTTGATCATAAACCCACAATTCATCGGATCTCAACAAACACACCGCAAAAAGAGATTACATCGAATAGATCTCCTCGAAGACCGAGGAGAACTTTGTATTGAGATCCAGAGAGAGAGAAGAAGCCATCTAGATACTAGCTATGGACCCAAAGGTCTGTGGTAAACTACTCACAACTCATGGTGAGGGCGATGATGATGATGTAGAAGCACTCCGTGATGGATCCCCCCTCCGGCGGAGCTCCGGAACAGGCTCCAAGATGGGATCTCACGGGAACTGTCGGGGATATACCCCGCGGTATGAACCGGCCGGAGATATGACCCGGCCGGACTTGGCGTTTAACTTAAGACGGTTTACACTTGGCAATTTACTAGTAACCCGGCAGGCGGATCACGGGTGACAAAGCCCAAGGCCCAGAAGGCCGGTTCATGTTATGGTGGGCCGGTTTATGAAAAAAGCATAAGGAATATTCTCCTACAAAGGAAGCAAGACTAGGACTCCTTGTAATAAAGTAATCCTAATCCTACTAGGACTAGTGATGTAACCCGCCCCTTCAACATATATAAGGAGGGGCAGGGTTCCCCAAAGAGGGAGAGGTTAGACAAGTTTAGACAAGTTTTTCACAAGTTTCTAGGGCTAGACACAAAGAGCCGGTTTATCGGCGACACCATGGGGATCATAATGAGACCTAACCTCAAACAACACGTAGGGCTATTACCGGATGATGTTTCCCGGGGCCCGAAGCTGTCTAAACCCTTGTCTTGCATCGCGTCTCTCGATTCCGCTCAACCCCTCTCAAGCTACTACATAGATGCGCAGCCTCACGACTAAGTCCGCTAAACCGGACATCTGCCGTGTTATTTCCACGACAGGAACAGAAGGTTACGGCGGTGGAATTAGGATTTTCTCTCTGTTGCTGATGCTTTCGGGGTACGTAGACTTATATAGGAGGAAGGAGGACACCGGTGGATGCTCGAGGGGCCCACAAGGTAGGCGGCGCGCCCTGCAAAGGGGGGCGCGCCCCCACCCTTGTGGGCACCTTGTGGCTCCCCTTCTATGGTTCTCAAGTCTCCCGTGTGTGATTTTCACCAAAAATAACTCTCCCGAAGGTTTCATTCCGTTTGGACTCCGTTTGATATTCCTTTTCAGCAAAACCCTGAAACAGGCAAAAAACAACAATCTGGACTGGGCCTTTGGGTTAGTAGGTTAGTCCCAAAAATTATATAAAAGTGTATGACAAAGCCCATTAAACATCGAAAACATCATAAATAATAGCATGGAACAATCAAAAATTATAGATACGTTGGAGACGTATCAATGATACGTCTCCAACGTATCTACTTTTCCAAACACTTTTGCCCTTGTTTTGGACTCTAACTTGCATGATTTGAATGGAACTAACCCGGATTGACGTTGTTTTCAGCAGAATTGCCATGGTGTTGTTTTTGTGCAGAAATAAAAAGTTCTCGGAATGACTTGAAACTCCACGGAGATTTATTTTGGAAAATATAAAAAATATCTACAGGAAGATCCAGACCAGGGGGCCCACACCCTGTCCACGAGGGTGGGGGCGCACCCCCTGCCTCGTGGCCCCCCTGGTGCTCCACCGACGTATCCCTAGGTCCTATATATTCACTTTCGGGGAGAAAAAAAATCAAGGAGAAAGAATTATCGCGTTTCACGAGACGGAGCCACCGCCAAGCCCTAATCTCTCTCGGGAGGACTGATCTGGAGTCCGTTCGGGGCTCCGAAGAGTGGAGATCGTCGCCATCGTCATCATAAACCTTCCTCCATCACCAATTCCATGATGCTCACCGTCGTGCATGAGTAATTCCATCGTAGGCTTGCTGGACGGTGATGGGTTGGATGGGATCTATTATGTAATTGAGTTAGTTTTGTTAAGGTTTGATCCCAAGTATCCACTATGTTCTGAGATTGATGTTGCTATGACTTTGCTATGCTTAATGCTTGTCACTAGGGCCCGAGTGCCATGATTTCAGATCTAAACCTATTATGTTCTCCTGAATATATATGTGTTCTTGATCCTATCTTGCAAGTCTATAGTCACATACTACGTGTTATGATCCGGCAACCGCGAAGTGACAATAATCGGGTTCATGTATTCACTATGTGTTAATGCTTTGGTCCGGTACTCTATTAAAAGGAGGCCTTAATATCCCTTAGTTTCCAATAGGACCCCACTGCCACGGGTGGGTAGGACAAAAGATGTCATGCAAGTTCTTTTCCATAAGCACGCATGACTATATTCGGAATACATGCCTACATTGCATTGATGAACTGGAGCCAGTTCTGTGTCACCCTAGGTTATAACTTCTACATGATGAATTGCATCCAACATAATTTCCCATCACCGATCAAATGCCTATGAGCTTTTCCTATATTGCTTGTTGCTTATTTACTTTTCCGTTACTACTATTACAAAAACTACAAAAACACTATCGTTACTTTTATTGCTGCTACCGTCACTATCATATTACTTTGCTACTAAACTATCTTGCTGCAGATACTAAGTTTCCAGGTGTGGTTGAATTGACAACTCAGCTGCTAATACTTAAGAGTATTCTTTGGCTCCCCATGTGTCGAATCAATAAATTGAAGGACTCAAAAACCAAGATCTTACCCTCAACTACGAGGGGAGGTAAGGAACTGCCATCTAGCTCTGCACTTGATTCTCCTTCTGTTATGAGTAAACTTGCGACACCTACTCCTGCTATTGAATCTGATATGTCGTATGTTCTTGATGATGCTACTTCTGCTATGTATGATGAAACTACTTCTATGTCTGATACTGTGCCACTAGGTGAATTTCTAGATGAACAAATTGCTAAGGTTAGGGAGAATGCAAATGTTGAAACTGATGATATTTATTAAAGTGATGATGAGGCTACTCCCAATAGATATGAATTGTCTGTTGTTCCTGGGGGTTATGTTATGGATGAAGAAACTGCTAAAGACTTTCTTGCTTGCAATGCTAGATATGATCTTAAGAAATTATTAGCTAAGCTGAAAGAAAAGTCCTTGAATGCTAGAATGAAACATGACCCTGCTTTTGCTACTTCACCTATCTGTGTTACTGATAAGCATTATGAATTCTCTGTTGATCCTGAGTTAATTACTTTGGTTGAATCTGATCCTTTTCATGGCTATGAGTCTGAAACTGTTGTGGCACATCTTACTAAGTTGAATGATATAGCCACCCTATTTACCAACGATGAAAAGATTCATTACTACTATATCCTTAAGTTATTTCCTTTCTCGTTAAAGGGTGATGCTAACACTTGGTTTAATTCTCTTGATCCTGGTTGTGTGCGTAGTCCCGAGGATATGATGTATTACTTCTCTGCTAAATATTTTCCCGCTCATAAGAAACAAGCTGCCTTACGGGAAATATATAACTTTGTGCAAATTGAAGAAGAGAGTCTCCCACAAGCTTGGGGGAGGCTTCTCCAGTTACTTAATGCTTTGCTTGATCATCCTCTTGAGATGCATGATATACTTGATGTCTTTTATAATGGACTAACCAATGATTCCAGAGACCACCTGGATACTTGTGTTGGTTGTGTTTTCAGGGAAAGAACAGTTGAACAAGCTGAACTACTATTGAATAATATGCTGGCCAATGAAAATAATTGGACACTTCCTGAACCAGCCCCTAAGCCAACTCCGAAGAAAAGAGGTGTTCTATTTCTCAGTCCTGAAGATATGCAAGAGGCAAAGAAATCTATGAAAGAAAAAGGTATTAAAGCTGAAGATGTTAAGAATTTACTGCCTATTGAAGAAATACATGGTCTTGATAACCCGACACAGGTAGTAAAGGTAAATTCTCTTTATAGATTTGATGAAGGTGATATTCCTCGTTATAAGTCTGCTAGCCAATGCTTAGATGAGTTTGACAATTTTATTGTGAAACAAGAAAACTTCAATGCTTATGTTGGTAGACAATTACAACACAATGCTTATATGATTGAACGCTTGAGTGATTATCTATCTAGAGCTAAAGGTGAACTGAAACTCATTAGTATACATGCTTCTATGGTCAACACTCAAGTAGAACAAGTACTTAAGGCTCAGAATGATTTGCTCAATGAATTAAATAGTAAGAATAATGACTATGCTGTTAGAGTTGTGACTAGAGGTGGCAGAATGACTCAGGAACCTCTGTACCCTGAAGGCCACCCTAAGAGAATTGAGCAAGATTCTCAGAGAGCTAATTTAGATGCACCTAGTTCTTCTAAGAAGAAGAAAAAGAAAAATGATAGGACTTTGCATGCTTCTAGTGAACCTGTAGCTGACACACCTGAGAATCCTAATGATATATCTCTTTCTGATGCTGAGACACAATCTGGTAATGAACATGAACCTAGTGATAATATTAATGATGATTTTCATGATGATGCTCAACCTAGCAATGATAATGATGTAGAGATTGAACCCGCTGTTGATCTTGATAACCCACAATCAAAGAATCAACGTTATGATAAGAGAGACTTTGTTGCTAGAAAGCACTGTAAGGAAAGAGAACCATGGGTTCAGAAACCCATGCCTTTTCCTCCGAAACCGTCCGAGAAAAAGGATGATGAGGATTTTGAGCGCTTTGCTGAGATGATTAGACCTATCTTTTTGCATATGCGTTTGACGGATGTGCTTAAAACAAATCCTTATGCTAAGTATATGAAAGATATTATTACCAATAAAAGAAAGATACATGAAGTAGAAATTTCCACCATGCTTTCCAATTACACTTTTAAGGGTGGAATGCCAAAGAGATTAGGAGATCCAGGAGTACCTACTATACCTTGCTCCATTAAGAAAAACTATGTTAAAACTGCTTTGTGTGATCTTGGAACCGGTGTTAGTGTTATGCCTCTCTCTTTATATTGTAGATTTGACTTGAGTAAGTTGACACCTACTGAACTATCTTTGCAAATGGCTGATAAATCAACTGCTATACATGTCGGTATTTGTGAGGATGTGTTGGTTGTAGTTGCAAATGTTACTATTCTAACGGACTTTGTTATACTTGATATTCCCAAGGACGATAGCATGTCTATTATTCTTGGAAGACCCTTTTTGAATACTGCAGGGGTTGTTATTGATTGCAACAAAGGCAATGTCACTTTTCATGTCAATGGTAATGAGCATATGGTACACTTTCCGAGGAAACAACCTCAGGTCCTCAGTATCAATTGTATTGGAAAAACTTCAACTATCATTATTGGAGGTTTTGAGTTTCCTATTCCTACTATCAAGAAGACATATGACATCCTTATTATTGGGGACATACATATCCCCATTGAGGTAACCTATTCAAAAATTCTCCGGTTTCATGTTATTCGGAAAGAGTTTATTAACAAGACCTGATCAACCTTGTTAATGGATTCCTTTTGAGGAGAATGAGATAGGTGAATCTAGATAGCACAACCTTTTTGTACCCTCTTTTTACTTTCTGTTATTTAGGATAAATAAAGCAAAAATAGTATTTTTTTTGGTCTGTTTTCAGACTTATCCGTGCAATAAAAAAATATCCCGAAAATAAAAGTTCTCCAAATGCCATGAAAATGAAATATGATTTTTTTCTAGAATATTTGATAAAATATGGCACAGAACACACAGCGAGGGGAGCCAGCACCTGGCCACGAGGGTCCAGGGCGCGCCCCTGCCTTGTGGGCCCCACGTGCCCCCCCTCCACTTATTCCTGCACCCATGCTCTTCTTCTTCCTCCAAAAAAATCACCAACCAGCTCAAACCCGAGTTCTAGCTTATCTTGCTGCCATTTTTGATCTCCTTGCTCAAAGCACCATTCACCAAACTGTTTGGGGAGATTGTTCCTTGGTATGTGACTCCTCCATTGGTCCAATTAGTTTTTGTTCTAGTGCTCTATTTATTGTAAATTTTTGCTGCTGTGGTGACCTTGTTCTTGAGCTTGCATGTCAAATTTTCTTGGTCCCAAGTAGTTCTAATGCATGATTTAGTCTCTAGGCACTTATAGGAGTTGTTGCTATCAATCTTGTTGAGTTTGGTTAACTTTTAATTTGCGTTACTAAAAATTTCAGAAAAATGCATAGGAAAAACTTCCAAGGTGGTTCTTCAAGGAAGCAAGAACCGAGGCTCGCGTTCCGTGAGCCGGACGATGAACTACCGAGGGATGCTGATGTGCGGCCTTGTGAATGGCCGTCAGATGACTTCATGGATCAGGCTAGCATCAAGGATGAATTATATGCATACGTGCGCAACGCTGATCTCGAGGGCTTCATACAACATAAGTGCCCTCAATACCGTGGCTTAACTGATAGCTTTGTGAGAGGGTTTAAATTTTCATCTTCACGTAATTCTCACACTGTCCTGTTTGACCTATATGATAAATCTTATACCATGGACTTAGAGGATTTTAATGATGCTTGTAAGCTCCCACAGTGGGGCAGTATGGGTGATCCTCGCAAATCTGAATTTAGAGAATTCCTTGCTAGTATTACAGTGGGGGAATCCAGGGAAATCACACAGGCTACCATAGGGAGCATTCATTTTCCTCCTATTCATTACTTTGCTCTCTTTATCGGTAGATGCATAAACGGTAAGGATGAGGCTTGCCATACGTGTGTCCCTGATCTTAGTGTTCTCAAGAGTGATGTATTAGGTGATAGACACTATAAGTTGGGAGCCATTGTTGCATGTAGGCTACATCATAATGGTTTGCATGGAGATTTATTTGGTGGGATTTATGCCACTCGCATAGCCCACCGTCTTGGTGTGCATGTGCACGAGAATGATGAACCTTTACCTCTTGCTCATTTAGATTGCCATGATATGACTAGTCACCGATTTATAGAGTGGGATGATCAAACCCTCAAATAACGACTAATCTTTAAAGCAGCATGCCATCCCTATTGTTCTTCCTGCCCCCACTTTGTTTAACTTTCAGGCAAAAGGAAGATACACTATAACTATGGAGGAGGCAAATGCTTATTATAACATGACGAAGGCAGCCCGCCTTCGAGCTACAGCTCAGCATGCAGTAGCTACTGCATCCCCGTACAACCCCAACTACGACTTTGGATATCCGTCAGGCCAATACTGGCCATAGACCAACTTAGGCCAAAAGCCTAAGCTTGGGGGAGTACGTGTTTCTCACCGACTTTACATTCATGTTCACACACTTATTCTAGTTGTCGGTGCCCACACTCTTTCACTGTACCATCCATGTTTAGTTTCATTTCTTTTTCTTAGTCTTTCTCTCGTGTGCTAGAAAAAACATTAAGAAAAACAAAAAAATATTAGTTGTAGCTTCTAGCTAGTTTACTTTCCTTGCTTGTAGTACTAGTTAAAAATGAAAACCCAAAAAGATTTCTCGTTCTTCTTTTGCTTGTTGGGAGCTTTCCCGTGTAAATAGTTTGTTTTCTTTTCTTTGGGGGTTAAGAGTACAAGACCATGATTGAAATTGCTTAGTGGCTCTCATATTCTTTGTTGTTGATTTAACCTTGAGCCACATTACCTTGTCTTCTCTCTTGTATTAAATGTCTGCAGATTCCAGCTTAGTCCAATGCACGGGCACTATTATTATTATCCACACCGTTCAGTCGTGCGAGTGAAAGGCAATAAGGATGATATATGATGAACTAATTGAGATGAGAAAAGCTGGTATGAACTCGACCTCTCTTGTTTTTGTAAATATGATGGCTCATCGTTCCTGATTCAGCTTGTTATGAATGAAACATGCTTGCAATGACAATTAGAGATCATAGCTTCTTATGCCATGCTTAATTAGCTGAGAGTTTATAATGGTCTATCTTGCGTGCCAACATGATATTAAAATGGTTGTGATGTGGTATGATGGGGTGGTATCCTCCTTTGAACGATTTAAGTGATCTGACTTGGCACATGTTCACGCATGTAGTTGAAACAAATCAACATAGCCTCCACGATATTTATGTTCATGGTGATTTATATCCTACTCATGCTTGCATTCATTGTTGATTAATTTTAATGCATGTTCATGACCGATGTTGCTCTCTAGCTGGTCGCTTCCCAGTCTTTTTCTAGCCTTCACATGTACTAAGCGGGAATACTGCTTGTGCATCCACTTCCATAAACCTCGAAGTTACTCCATATGAGTCCACCATACCTTCCTATATGCGGTATTTACCTGCCGTTCCAAGTAAATTTGTATGTGCCAAACTCTAAACCTTCAAATGAAATTCTGTTTTGTATGCTCGAACAGCTCATGTATCAACTAGGGCTGTCTATATCTTCCATGCTAGGTGGGTTATTATCACGATGAATGGACTCCGCTCATCATTCATGAGAAAATGGCTGGTAATCGGGATGCCCAGTCCCATGCTCAAATCATAATAATTAAACAAAACTCCCCCAGGGTTGTTGCTTGCTTGGACGGTACCCCATGGATTCGGATGGCCGTGGAGTGTGCTTGTTGGTGATTGGGGGAGTATAAACTTTACCATTCTGTTTGGGAACCGCCTATAATGTGCGTAGCATGGGAGATATCGAGATTCTTGGTTGTTATGTTGACAATGAAAGTATACCGCTCAAAATGTTATTCATCTCTATTTAAAAATCGAGCTCTGGCACCTCTACAAATCCCTGCTTCCCTCTGCGAAGGGCCTATCTATTTAATTTTATTCAGAGTCATCATCCTCTTATCAAAGAGCACCAGTAGGAGAGCACCTCTGTCATTGCATGTATTACCATTAATTTGCATTGAGTATGATCATGACTGGATCTCTTTTACCATGAATTACAATGTCTAGTCAGTCTTTGATCTTTAAAGGTGTTTTGCATTTATGTTTTGCGGTCTCAAAAAGGGCTAGCGAGATACCATCTTGTTATATCATATCATGATTGTTTTGAGAAAGTGTTGTCATCCGAGGTTTATTATTATTGCTCGCTAGTTGAATATGCCATTGATATGAGTAGTCTTGAGACCTAAAAGTTATTGTGAATGTGGTTAGTTCACGATCTTGCTGAAAACCTGAATGCTGGCTTACATATTTACAACATAAGAGCAAACAGAGTTTGTCAAAGTTTTTCTTTATCACTTTCAGTTTATCAACTGAATTGCTTGAGGACAAGCAAATGTTTAAGCTTGGGGGAGTTGATACGTCTCCAACGTATGTACTTTTCCAAACACTTTTACCCTTGTTTTGGACTCTAACTTGCATGATTTGAATGGAACTAACCTGAACTGACGCTGTTTTCTGCAGAATTGCCATGGTGTTGTTTTTGTGCATAAATAAAAAGTTCTCGGAATGACCTGAAACTCGACGGAGATTTATTTTGGAAAATATAAAAAATATCTGCAAGAAGATCCAGACCAGGGGGCCCACACCCTGTCCACGAGGGTGGGGGGCGCGCCCCATGCCTCGTGGGCCCCCTGGTGCTCCACCGACGTATCACCGGGTCCTATATATTCACTTTCGGGAGAAAAAAATCAAGGAGAAAGAATTATCGTGTTTCACAAGACGGAGCCGCCGCCAAGCCCTAATCTCTCTCGGGAGGGCTGATCTGGAGTCCGTTTGGGGCTCCGGAGAGTGGAGATCGTCGCCATCATCATCATCAACCTTCCTCCATCACCAATTCCATGATGCTCACCGCCGTACGTGAGTAATTCCATCGTAGGCTTGCTGGACGGTGATGGGTTGGATGGGATCTATCATGTAATCAAGTTAGTTTTGTTAGGGTTTGATCCCTAGTATCCACTATGTTCTGAGATTGATGTTGCTATGACTTTGCTATGCTTAATGCTTGTCACTAGGGCCCGAGTGCCATGATTTCAGATCTGAACCTATTATGTTTTCGTGAATATATATGTGTTCTTGATCCTATATTGCAAGTCTATAGTCACCTACTATGCGTTATGATCCGGCAACCCCGAAGTGACAATAATCGGGACCACTCCCGGTCATGACCATAGTTTGAGGAGTTCATGTATTCACTATGTGTTAATGCTTTGGACCGGTACTCTATTAAAAGGAGGCCTTAATATCCCTTAGTTTCCAATAGGACCCCGCTGCCACGGGAGGGTAGGACAAAAGATGTCATGCAAGTTCTTTTCCATAAGCATGTATGACTATATTCGGAATACATGCCTACATTGCATTGATGAACTGGAGCTAGTTCTGTGTCACCCTAGGTTATAACTTCTACATGATGAATTGCATCCGACATAATTTCCCATCACCGATCCAATGCCTACGAGCTTTTCCTATATTGCTTATTGCTTATTTACTTTTCCGTTGTTACTACTACAAAAACTACAAAAACACTATCGTTACTTTTATTGCTGCTATCGTCACTATCATATTACTTTGCTACTAAACTATCTTGCTGCAGATACTAAGTTTCCAGGTGTGGTTGAATTGACAACTCAGCTGCTAATACTTAAGAGTATTCTTTGGCTCCCCTTGTGTCGAATCAATAAATTTGGGTTGAATACTTTACCCTCGAAAACTGTTGTGATCCCCTACACTTGTGGGTTATCAAGTCATACTTTGTTCTAGTATCGAGTTGTAATATCGAGCTGTAAATCAATAAAAGTGTGATGTTCATCATTATTAGAGCATTGTCCCAAATAAAAAAAAGAAAAGGAAAGGCCAAAAAAAGAAAGGCCCAAAAAAGAAAAGAAGAAAAAAGGGAAGAAAAATGAAAATGAAAAGAAAAGGGACAATGCTACTATCTTTTTCCACACTTGGGCTTCAAAGTAGCACCATGATCTTCATGATAGAGAGTCTCTTGTTTTGTCATATTCATATACTAGTGGGAATTTTCATTATATAACTTGGCTTGTATATTCCAACGATGGGCTTCCTCAAATGCCCTAGGTTTTCGTGAGCAAGCAAGTTGGATGCACACCCACTTAGTTCCTTTTGTTGAGCTTTCATACATTTATAGCTCTAGTGCATCCGTTGCATGGCAATCCCTACTCACTCACATTGATATCTATTGATGGGCATGTCCATAGCCCATTGATACGCCTAGTTGATGTGAGACCATCTTCCTCTTTTGTCTTCTCCACAACCACCACTCTATTCCACCTATAGTGCTATATCCATGGCTCACGCTCATGTATTGCGTGAAAGTTGAAAAGTTTGAAAAAAAATTAGGTATGAAACAAGTGCTTGGCTGAAACCGGGGTTGTGCATGATTTGAGTATTTTGTGTGACGAAGATGGAGCACAGCCTAACTATATGATTTTGTAGGGATGAACTTTCTTTGGCCATGTTATTTTGAGAAGACATGATTGCTTTGTTAGTATGCTTGAAGTATTATTATTCTTATGTCAATATAGACTTTTGTCTTGAATCTTTCGGATATGAACATTCATGACACAATAAAGAGAATTACATTGAGAATTATGTTGGTTAGCATTCCACATCAAAAATTCTGTTTTATCATTTACCTACTCTAGTACGAGCAGGAGTTAAGCTTGGGGATGCTTGATACGTCTCCAACGTATCTATTTTTGATTGTTCCATGCTATTATATATTCTGTTTTGGATGTTTAATGGGCTTTATTATACACTTTTATAGTATATTTGGGACTAACCTGCTAACCCAAGGCTCAGTGCAAATTGTAGGTTTTTGCCTATTTCAATGTTTCGCAGAAAAGGAATATCAAACGGAGTCCAAACGGAATGAAACCTTCGGGAGAGTTATTTTTGTAACTGTATCTACACAGAAGACTTGAAGTACATGCGAGGGGACGAGAGAGGCGGTCACGAGGGGGCAGGGTGCTCCCCCCACCCTCGTGGGCCCCCTCTGGCTCCCCCGGTGCCCTTGTTCCTCCTATATACATCCACGTACCCTGAAAACATCGAGGCAACAGACGAAACCCTAATTCCACCGCCGCAACTTTCTGTTCCCGTGAGATCCCATCTTGGGGCCTGTTCTGGAGCTCCGCCGGAGGGGGGTCCATCACGGAGTGCTTCTACATCAACACCATAGCATCACCAATTAGTTGTGAGTAGTTTACCACAGACCTTCGGGTACATTGTTATTAGCTAGATAATTTCTTCTCTCTTTTTAGATCTCAATACAAAGTTCTCCTCGATCTTCGAGGAGATCTATACGATGTAATCTTTTTACAGTGTGTTTGTCGAGATCTGATGAATTGTGGGTTTATGATCAAGATTATCTATGAACAATATTTGATTCTTCTCTGGAATCTTTTATGTATGATTATAATATCCTTGCAAGTCTCTTCGAATTATTGGTTTGGTTTGGCCTACTAGATCTATAGTTCTTGCAATGGGAGAAGTGCTTGGCTTTGGGTTCAATCTTGCGGTGTCATTTCCCAGTGACAGCAGGGGAAGGAAGGCACATATTGTATTGTTGCCATCGAGGATAAAAAGATGGGGTTTATATCATATTGCTTGAGTTTATCCCTCTACATCATGTCATCTTGCTTAAGACGTTACTCTGTTCTTATAAACTTAATACTCTAGATGCATGCTGGATAGTGGTCGATGTGTGGAGTAATAGTAGTAGATGCAGAATCGTTTCGGTCTACTTGTCATGGACGTGATGCCTATATATAATGATCATGCCTAGATATTCTCATAACTATGCGCTTTTCTATCAATTGCTCGACAGTAATTTGTTCACCCACCGTAAAATTCTGCTATCATGAGAGACGCCACTAGTAAAACCTATGGCCCCCGGGTCTATTCTCATCATATTACTTTCCCTTCAATTTCTGTTGCCGTTGTTTATTTACTTTCTTTACTTTCTGTTCTTATACCAAAAATATTATCCTATTCTATCTATCAGATCTCACTTTCGTAAGTGATCGTGAAGGGATTGACAACCCCTTATCGCGTTGGCTACGAAGTTCTTATTTGTTTGTGCAGGTGCGAGGGACTCGTGCGTGGTCTCCTACTGGATTGATACCTTGGTTCTCAAAAACTGAGGAAAATACTTACGCTACTGTGCTGCATCACCCTTTCCTCTTCAAGGGAATACAACGCAAGCTCGAGAAGTAGCATCGGTCCATTTCCTCTTGCAATGTCATGACCATGATCATGTCCACATCTTCGTCCAAATCCAAGGATTCGAAGAACTCATCTTGAATAATTTGATCAATCTCCATCTGTCCATACTCATCGTTCGACGAAGCATTAGAATCCATCATTTTCCCTAATGAAATCGCAAAAAATCTGGTCAGACAATGTGTCGAACGACACATCAAGCGCAAGGCGAAGCCAGAGAGTTGCCGGACGTACCACGGTCGTGTCCTGGCCGGCGACGACATCCCCCATGGCGAGGATAGGAGAGCAGACAGCTCTGCCGGGGCTGGCGGCACAGAGGCTAGGAACGGCTGCGGAGCTATGAGACGGATGACGTGAAGGAAGAAAAGAGAAGATAGCAAATGGATCCAACAGGTCTTGGGGATGGATTTCATGCAACTTGCGGTGAGGTCGAGCTGTCAGCCCCTATATCTCCTCTATATTTAGGCTGGATATGGGGTACCGGTCAGCCCGGACATTGGCCCGTTTGAGACGGCTGTCTAGGTCAGATTTTCATGATGAGTGATTGGGCGGGTTGCCGGATGTAGGAGGGTTTCGACTATAGATGCTCTTAGGCCAACTCCACGCGCGACCCCAAACGGATGTCCGCTTTGCCCAAAATCTGTCTGTTTGGATAGGCGATGGGGTCGTGTCCGGGCCTGTCCTGAGATGCGGTGGCCTTGCTCCCAGCGCGCGGTCGCATCCATTGGCCCCATCCTGTTCGCCTCCATTTTAAAAACAACAACGCCCTAGTTCAGGCCAGCGGCCCTATATACACACCGGCAATAGAGCCAGCGGCCTACACGTCCTCGCCGGCAACACAGCCAGTGGCCAGCAACACAGCCAGTCTCCAAAATGAATAGGTTTGTTTGCCGGCAACACAGCCAGCGGCCGGCAACACAACCAGCCTCCAAAATGAACAGGTTTCTCACCGGGCACACATGCTACGGTCGATCGGACGACCTAGTTCAGGCCGTTGTCGTCGAACATCTCCTTCTGCCTGGACTCGAACCAGCTCCTTGTCTTCTCATTCATCTTCGACAAGTCCACGCTCATGATCTCTAGGGCCACCTCCCTGGCTTTGGTTTTGGCATTGGCGGCCTCGATGTCTAGCTGCCTCTGTCTTTCCTTGGTATTCATGTCCTCGATATCGAGCTGCCTCTATCGGGACGCCTCCTCCATCTCGAGCTGCCTCTGCTTGGCCGCGACATTGGCGGCCTCGATGTCGAGCTGCCTCTGTTGGGCCGCCTCCTCCATGTCGAACTTCCTCTTCTTGGTCGTCTCTTCCATCTCAAGCTTCATCCTTTGAAGCTCTAAATATTGCTTCATTTACTCGTCCTTGCTTTGCTGCTTCTTCTCGTCCCTCAGATCCTTTTGGGACATCATGCCATGCAAAGGGTCATGCAAGGCCATGGATGAGGCATCACGTATGTCGTCCACCTTGGAGTTGGTCTTGCCCCTCGGCCTCTTCAACGCCTCGCCATCTCCACCTCCGGCGAACTTGGCTGTCTTCTTGCCTCTCTTCCTTTGAAGTTCACGATATTGATCCTTGAACTTAGGACAATTTTTTATGATCGTCCAACAATGTGTGAGTGAATGCCTTGTCGTTGTGCCGGGCCTTGAATGCCTCCAAAGATTGAAATGCCTACACCACATGATCAACAATAATTGGACATGCAAAACATATACAAGGCCGTGGCCGTAGCAAGGAATGGACTAGGATGAGAAGAGCATACCAGGTGCCTGTAAACGCTGGCCGTGCTTGCTTTCTTTGCATCTCCACGGACGGCCGGCCGCCGCTGCTGGACCCAGGCGTGACGTTGAGGTCCATGACGGCCGAGGTGCGCGGGGTGGACGACGGCATCACGCCAACGTCCGGCGAGAAACGGGTCTACCCATCGTGCCTTGGCGGGAGGAAGCCGGGCGACATAGGCGTCATCCGCGACGTCGGCGACTGGCAGTGCGGAGGCCGGGCGACCGACGAGCTTGTGCTCGCCGGGCCGACGGCCGGTGCAGGGAAACCGGCCGGACGGTAAACGCCGAGCATGAGGAGGGCGTGCGCTTTGTTGACATTGTCCTCCTTCTCGTCGACCTCGGCCTTGCGCCGCGCAGCTTCCCTCGCCTCGCGCTCGGCCGCGAACTTGGCCGCGGCGGCATTACCCTTAACGACCGCCCTCCGGTTCCTCCTCTTCGCCGATTCCGCGTCCAGCTTGGCGATCTCCTCCGGCGTGCACTCCCACCGCGGCTTCCTTGGGCCCCTTGGCCGCCTTCTTCTTCGCTTTTGGGGGCGGGTCAACGGCCAGGCCGCCGGAATTCGGCTGGGCGTCAGCCATGGATGGGGAAGGCGGGGGCGGCGGGAGGGACGTGGGAGGGGCGCGGGAAATGGCGCCAAAAGGGGCGCGAGGGGGTGGTTTGCTTTGTGCGACCGACAGGCGGGTCAGGGAAGGACAAGCGCGCGCGTCCCGCCCGTCCGCACGCTGTCCGTTTCACCCCAAAATTGACGCATACTTGGGCCGGGGATGGGTCGAAAGCGGACAAAAAACTGACAAATGTCCGTTTGCTTCCGCATGTTGGGCCGTCTCGTTTGTCCGTTTTACCTCAAACGGATGAGCCGGACAGGATGGGTTGCGCGGTGGAGTTGGACTTATTACGGTGCGCTGGACCGCTGGTCACGCAGAAACAGACGCTCACCGCCGTGTGTCCTATCGGGGTCACTCACGGTCGGGCCGCGCTTTCGCTTTACGCCGGAAACGGCAAGTTTCCACGGCCGGAAGGAGGCGCGGTGACCCGAGCACTTCCCAGACTGGCAACGCAGCCGCCGCTTTTGTTTTCTTCCACGCGCACCTCAGCTAGTGAGGATCGGTGACGGGTCTGCTTTCCGGTCGGCTGTGACGGGCGGGCCGGGATCGCTGCCTCGTGGAAGCACGGCGGTCAAAAAAGCTCTAGTCGCCGGCGAAGCTTCCTGGAACGCGCACCGCATTCCGTCTGTAGGGCGGCGCGTGGCCACGGACTATCATTAGAGGAGAGCACACACGAAGTCGCAGTTTCAGTTTCAGTAGAGCAGAGCCCGGACCCCGGAAGGAACACCAAGAAGAAGAAGAACAGTATACGTGCCAGACAAGGTGCTTCCAGTGCTTCTCCTGCTTCTCCTTGGCTCCTTGCGCTGGCACCACGGACTGACTTGCTCCTCGATCTCTTCGTCTTCAAGCTAGCTTGGCGTCGGCGTCCATCACCACTCCCCGCGTTCCGAGCCAAGAGAAGATGGGCCGCGGGAAGACGGAGATGAAGAGGATCGGCAACGACGTGTCGCGCCGGTCGGCCTTCGGCAAGCGCCGCCGCGGCCTGCAAAAGAAGGCGAGCGAGCTCGCCGTGCTCTGCGGCGTCGACCTCGGCCTCCTCGTCTTCGACGACGGCGGCGCCGGCAAGCTGTTCGACTACTGCGCCCCCAACACAAGGTCCATCCTCCGTCCGGCCGTTGCCTTGTTTACGAACCTCTCGATTGATTCTTCTGTTATATATAGTGCAAGCGTGTGGGTGTGTGCTGTGACTCATTCCGCTCCGGAGTCCGGACAAGCCGGATTCCGCATTATGGTTTTGATGAACATACATACCGATTACTGAATCTGCATCCCTTGCAAGTGCCAACCGGCCATCTTTGGTATTGGCAATTGGCATGCTCGAATTGTGTTTTGTGATCAAGTTAGTCAGATGATGCGTTTGAATTTAGCTCTGATTTTAATCTCCTGCTCAGATTCAGATGCCAATGTTCATATTCAGTGTACAATGTACTATAGTTGTGACATGCTTATACTTGACTTGTCATTGTCAAGCTGGAGCGAGCTGATTGAGCGCTACGAGAACATCACCAACCACAAGTTCCAGTTCCAGGGGATAAATCATGTTGATGATCAGGTCAATAAACAAACACATCCAGTCATGTACTACTACAAACATACTCCATTTGTACACTCATAGTTAACTGTATGTGATTCTTTGCACACAGCAACTGTTGGCAGACATCGCAGGGCTGAGGAGGCAGACCGGAGAAGACCTGCCATCCGCCGCGACGGCGGCGGAACTCGACGATCTGGAGCAGCGGCTAGAGTGCATGCTGGGTGAAGTCCGTGAAATGAAGGTACACACATGTCTTCCACTGCACAAAATTCTCCACTGTTGCTCACATGCTCAGTGTTTGAGTGAACTGCAATGACTTTCTCGTGTGTGTGCAGGACAAGCTGCTGGAGCAGCAGTTGGAGGAAGCACACCACAAGGTAAGTATCAATTAAGAGGAGGCACACAAGCGATTTTTCGTGCGGAATTGAACTGTGAATGACGTTGTGCATATGACACGTAGGTGCACATCTTGGAGAACCAGAACAGCTTCCTTCGCCACCTGGTAGTTGTGAATGACCTCGCTGCCTGCCTGCTGAGCTGCTATATATGTATACTGGCTTCGTGAATGTGTCTTCACTCTTAATTTGTCAGATGGGCGAGGAGGGGCAGCAACGTGCTGCTGTGGAGGCGTCAGCGGTGGTGGCGCCGAAGCTACCGGCGACGGCGTTCGGGGGATCCTTCCCGGAGGTGGAGGAGGAGGAGGAATTGACGGCGCTGCGGCTGTGGCCGCGGCAGCTCCCCGACGTGTAAGGCATAGGCCTGACCGCCTGAAGCCCAGCCTGCAACTCTGGTGATTAAGGTCGTGCGTATGAACACACTAGTACTAAACTACCTTATTGGTACCTGCAAAGATGATAGCCTGACGGAAGACAGACGGAGATTATCATTGATTAGTTATAACGAATCTAGCGTAAACTTACTAGTAGCAGGCCAGTAGTGACGGCGCTAAGGATCCGGCCTATGTTCAGACGACTTATACGTCAACATGAACAAGTAACAGAGGCCAGTATTTTGCTCCACACAATTTCCTGTGTGACTGTGTGAGCAGCACTCCCCATATAGTATCACGTTGGTTCATACTCCCTCCGTCCGGAAATACTTGTCATCAAAATGAATAAAAAGGGATGTATCTAGATATATTTTAGTTCTAGATACATTATTTTTTGTCCATTTTGATGACAAGTATTTTTGGACGGAGGGAGTATGAATTTGCAGTTGATACTCTGACGTGAATGGATTGATCAACATGGGTACTATTTCGATTTTTTTAGGCGATTATAAGTCAAGCATATATAGCTTCCTTCTTCCTTGCGGCCTTGCCACGAGAGATGTAGCATTGTGTGTGCTGGGCCAAAACAGGTGTCGTACAGGCCTTGCAAGTTACACCACAATGGGATGCACAGCTAGGGTTCTACGCTAGAGAATGTACCAATATTAACTTGGCCAAACCGAAAAATTACAAAACCTATTCAAACAGAAAATTGGAGTAAAGTGTAGTACATAGGCTAATAATAAGATGATTTCGTAAATATACGCTTACTTCTTCACTCGGATTAAACATAATTGATTCAGAAACAGTAGTACATAGGCTAATAGTAAGATGATTTCGTTTTAAATCAGTATCAAACTGTGTCCATGCATAGAGCACAGTTAAGGGAGCTTTAAATACAAAGAGTCAAAGACATATTGTGAATGTCAAAAATATAGATTTTAAAGTACAAAATTATAAAGATAACTAGCCGTGGTAAATGTGCTGCTAACCCTGCTGTTTTGCATTGAACGTGTCTAGACTCTGGAGTCCTTTCTTTTTTAGCAAATAATATCGTTGTTTAGTTTCAGGCTTTCAGCACATGATTCAGGTTAACTCCGTTCGGAATTACTTGTCACAAAAATGGATGTATCTAGATGTATTTTAGTTCTAGATACACCTATTTCCGAGACAAGTAATTCCGAATGAAGGGAGTACGTAGCAAACTTAAAGGAGTCCAAGCTTTCTAATTTGGAGTACACGAGGTCCATTACCACTTGCATTAGCAGATAGTAGGAGTATCAACTAAGCAGACACCAATCTAGTTCTAGTCCATAACCAGGCACAAACTTCAAACTTGGGTACTCGGCCAGCGAATTCAGCAAGCTAGTCGCACTCCATACTTGAGTTTACTGTGTGTGGCTGTGGGTTGCCTGCTTCACGACGGACGGCTCCGATCGATCACGCCTTATTTCCAGGAAGTCCTTTGTGATAGTTGATAAACTCGGGACGAGACTTGAGGAACTCGTAGAACTCATCTGTGTCTTTCTAGAGATACAGAAACGCCAATCCACCGGATGACGCAGCCGCGGCTACAACAGCGCCGCCGACGGCGAGGCTCCTCGAGGAGTGGAGAAAGCGTGCCGGCCTTCCCGCAGCCGATCCTCGGGTCCCCGGCGCTTGTGCCTGCGCGCGTGTCGAGAGCCTCCGTGTGAGGAGCGAACAGAGGGCCCGGAGAAACATGGTTGCGATCGATCCCTCCTCCTTCGCCTCCCCGATTCGATTTCCTTTTCCCTCGTCTCCGCCGCCTCGCCTCGATTCTAGGGCTTGATAACGTTTCGCTTCGGCGCACCGGCCGATCGCGAGCGTCACGTGCGCGCCACGAAGCCACGAGAGCCCGCACGCAATCGTTCTTATCCCCTCGTCTCTTATCCATTTATCCCTGCTCATTCCTCCTTTCATGTGCCTCTGCATCTCGCGCATATCCATCCCCTGCTTGCCTCTCTTCATTTGCCCAGGTCCGGCTAGTTCCGCGGTTTCTCCGGCGAGCCCACCACCTGAGAGGCATCCCCTGCTCCTCTCTTCACCTCTCTCCGACAAGTACTTTCTTTTTTTATCTCGTAGAACTCGTCGGTCGTTCCCTTCCTTGCTTCACAACGCCCCCGTGTGACGGATCAGGGGTTGGAGGTGGACGGAGGAGGAAGCACGCCAGGGGAGCTGCACCTGGTGGACGGGGACAGCTGCAACCGGTGCTGCAATTAGCGCTCGTTGCCATGGCCGCCCGCAGCTTTTTTGCGCTCCTCTCCATGGCCGCCACAACAAGATTTTGCTACAACCATGCTTTTCTTTTGCTGGAACCAACCCATGTTTTTGCTACCACCCACTCACCCCAAAATCTGCTACCGTGGTGATTTTTGCTGGAACCGGTGAACCATTTTGCTACAACTGTTTTGGATTTTGTTACTACCGGTGTTTTGTGGATTTTTTGCTACATCCATCTTCATGACATTTTTTTTTGCTACAACCATGTTTTGATTTTGCTGTAACCGAAGATAATTTTTGCTACAATTGTATTTTCATTTTGCTGGAACCGAAAACAAATTTTGCTACAACTGTATTTTCATTATGCTGGAACCGAAGACAATTTTTGCTACAACTGTATTTTCATTTTGCTGGAACCGAAGACAATTTTTGCTACAACTGTATTTTCATTTTGCTGGAACCGAAGACAATTTTTGCTACATCCATCCACGGCGGCGTTGGTTGACGACGGCGACGGCTTTTTTTTGCTGCAACCGTCTCGGATTTTTGCTACTACCGGAGACGCCATTTGCTACCACCAGAGTCTTGCTGGAAGCATCAGGAGTTTTTGCTACCACCCTTTGTTTTTGTTTTGATTTTTGATGAACTAGACTAAAAATTGCTACCACCGTCTTTCGATTTTGCTGGAACCGGCATTTTTTGCTTCACCGGCGGCGGTGAAGGCGGGTCGTGTTTTGCTCCGCCGGCGGCGAGCAGGGGCGGCGGTGGTCCAAACGAGGGCAGCGCGGGCTAGTGTTCGGGGTCCCGCGAGCAGCGGCGGCGCTCCTTTTTTCTGCTATTTTTTTCCCGTGGTGAAGATAACAGAAGGGGATACATGACAGATCCGACGGTTATGCGCTTTTTAATCGAACGATGCTGGGTGGACCGGCCGAAACTTGCACCGGCGCAGAGTACTGCCCTTTTTTTAGGGTTGTCTAAGTCTTGTTTCTCACTGGTTTTGGGGGGTTTATTTTTCATCGGTTTTCGTCGTTTCTTTCTCTGTTTTTACTTTCTTTTTTTCTTTCTTTTCTTTGGTTTTCTTTTTTTAGGTGTTCTTCAGTTTTTTTTTCTTTCTCTTTTTCATGAGATCACAAATTGAGAAGTAGTCGTTACAAAGACTATCTCAAAACCGCATGTTGCGACAAGTGGCGTGCTACATATGCGTCACTTGTCGCAACCCGAACGTTTTCTCTTTTTTCGTACATCTGTTTATTCAAAATATTTTATTTCTTAAACTGTGCGTCCAAATCTCTAACCGTTTTCATCGTTGAATTCCTCGCGTCGAGATCTTCAAAACTAGATCCCATGTAGATGGGTTTTGACAAACTTTTTTTCACGAAAAAAACCGGATGAAAAAACCAAACCGGACGCATTGGTTTTTTCCTTTTCGAAAGAGGCACGCCCGTGATTCTCGCGAAAGCACAACCGCGCCTCTTGCTGAAGCAAAAACGTGACTCTCGCGAAAAAAAAAAGAGAAAACGCGATTTTTTTTCATTTCCGATGAGGCACGGACATGACTCTCGCGAAACCAAAACCGTGACTCTCACGAAAAAAAAAACACGTTTTTTCTCTTTCCGAGAGGCACGGCCGGGACTCTCGCGAAAGGAAAAAAACAGAAAACATATTTTTTCCCTTTCCGAGAGGCACGGCCGTGTTCTCGCGAAAGCACAACCGTGCCTCTCGCGGAAGCAAAACCATGACTCTCGCGAAAGAAAAAAAAAGAATTTTTTTTTTATCTTTCCGAGAGGCACGGCCGTGACTCTCGCGAAAGCACAACCGTGCCTCTCGCGGAAGCAAAATTGTGACTCTCGAAAAAAAAACGTGTTTTTCGGAAAAAAAATCAAATTTTTTATCGAAAAGCTAAGGAAGACCAGCGGAAAACCAAAACGTCTAAAAAACCGGAAAAAAATCGCTTAATAAACCGAAAACGCGTGCGAAAAAATAAAATCCGAAGGTAGCGCCCAGAGTGCGACACGTGAGGAATGGTTGAGAGCGCGCCAAGTGGCGCTAATCGTTGTGAGGCTTCCGAAGGAGCGCTCGTTAACTAGTTGCTCCCTCTTTTTCACATCTTGTTTCATGGTTCCTTGCATGCGAGCATGCGCGAGCATGCACTCGCCTCAAGCGACACGCTACTGGTCTCCCAGGACGGGTAGGAATGCTATTTTTTTCCTTTTTTGTGTAACTAATTTTGTTTACACTTTGAGAATAAAAATGTTATATTTAAATTTAACAAAAAAATTCATCGTGCACACAAAATTATGTTAGTGCAGTGTTAAAAAAAACTCTGTGAACTTTTAAAATGATGATAGCGTTTGAACAAAATGGTCATGACATTCAGAAAATGTTCACACACTTCAACAAATGTTCATGACATTAAATAAAAATACTTATATGTTGCAAAAAATATTATACAATATTAAAAAATGTTCACATAATTCAGGAAAATGTTACCTACAAATAAATGTACATGGTATTCAAAAAACATGTCTTTCAAAAATATGTTTGTCATATTTTTTTAATATACTTATATAATGTAGAAAAATGTTCGTATAGTATAAAAAGTGTTTCTTACCACTCAAAAAAATGTACATGTAATTTTAAAGAAATTTTAAAAATGTTTTGCCCTACAGTTTTAACCAAGGTTCTAATTCGGGGCATACGGGTGGTCGTCCTTGACAAGGTGCTACCTCCTCATTGACCATGAATATATTTTCTCTCAGTCTTTCGCTATATTGCCATGCCATCTGTAAATTTGGTTAACATTAGCATGGTGTGATAAATACATGTATGGAAACTACCGAATGTTGACATCTTGCACTTGTATCGTGTTTTGTATTCCGATTTCAATCATGCAAATTGTCCACTAATTTCTCCAAGTGTAATGTTCAAAGGGTCTGTAAAACTAGATATGGTGTAGCATTTAGCCAAGCAGCAGCCTTGAGCTCAAGGCGGCATTCACTTTCGAGATGTGAGAAGGTGCACATGAGTCATATTAGTGGTAATATGTGGACGCCACATTTGCCACATAAAGTGGACTTGGACGTAATCCCGCATAAAGAATTGTGGCTAAGCCAAATGTGGACGCGGGTGGCTGTTACAGCTGCTAAGCCACGAAGACGGCTCAACCTAGGATTGTGCATTAACTGAGCCGTGCAGGCTCAGCTATTCGGTCTCTATCCTACCGTCGGCCGTTGCAATTAGTGCGCCCCATGAGCAGACTATATTTGCCTACAATACATCTCTGTACCTGCCAGATATACAACAACCGACACACATCCACATGCTAGTGAGCGGTGATGATTCCAGGTTGAGCTGAGCCCGAGCTCCGAATCGAACATCCGTTCTTCGCTTAACTTGTACTCCGCAATAGATACGGATAGGCTTGAGAAAAGGGCCTGTCCAGACCAGATAAGTGCCCTCTCCGCGACCAAGCACCAGAGACTATGGATCACCTCATGACCACCTACCTCTCCAGGGAAAACCCTTTATCTTGTGATCGGACAATAAAGCTTTTGTTTTCTTACAAACAAGGCCAAATTTTTGAAATTCAGCACCCTAAAGCTTTTGTTTTCTGACAAACAAGGCCAAAATTTGGACAAGTCGTAGAATTTGTGCTAGAAATTTCATGATCTGAAGCCGAGGATGTATTTCATGATCAAATTTCTAGCACAAATTCAGTGTATCCATCGACCGAGGATGCTCACCGCCAACCTGGAGCATGTCCGGGTGATGGTGACATGCGCCGAAGGTATAGGCGTGCCCCGTGGCTCTGGGATGTTCAGAAAAGCCCTATATGTTGTCGCATTCCAAAGCAAGGAGAAGATTGCCGCCAAAGTGGACTACTTGAAAAATACCTTCAGGTGGTCTGATGCCCAAGTGAGCATTGTTGTGCGCAAGTATCCGGGTGTGCTGAGGAAGTCAAAGGAATCTCTGAAGCACAGGTCTGAGTTCATGTTCTATGAGGTGGGGCTGGAACCCGTGTACATTGCTAATCGACCGGAAATTCTCGGTCTTAGCCTGGAGGGCCAGCTCAGACCCCGGTACTATGTTATCAAGTTTCTCAAGTAAAATGGGCTGCTACATTGTGACTTGAGCTTACGTTATGCGGTCAAGATGACTGAGAAGGTATTTGTGGAGAAGCTCATATGCCCTCACAAGGAAGACGCACCACACCTCGCTCAAGATTATGCAGCAGCTTGCAAAGGGGAAGTGCCAACTAATTTCAGATTTACATGAACAAAAAAAAGGCTATGGAAATTGGTTATAGTGTATGGAACAACAAAGTTATCACCCTGCATGTAAGTTGTTAGTACTTCCTGTTTCGGTGTTCTTTGCCTATGTTGATGTTGGTTGTTTACTGTAGTAAGCCTGTTACATGCTAGTTAGTCATTGCTAAATGCTAACTCCTTATGAAACTGATAATTTGATTCCTGAACCCCATATGTGTTGATGTTGTCATTTCTTAAAGAAGATCTCTGTAAACCAGAAGTCCATGGACATACATTTGATTCCGACTTCCATTGAAGATCATGCAAATTGGTTGTGTGGGTGGATCAATTTTGTGTTGAAACCAGCACCCATGTGTTCGCACACGAACATGTCACCGTGTACCCTCGACGTCGGGGGTGATGCACCGCAGCTCACGCCGAAGGAGACCCGTCCGGAAGCGCGGTACGCAAGCAATCCGGTGGGCGCTTTTGAGCACCCAAAACCCCACGTGCCCGGGAGGGACCCCGTCTGGACACGCGGAGGCTATGGGCTGCCCTAGGTCGGTTCGCCCGCCCCTAGAGCCTCGAGGATCGCTGCCCTTCAATATGAAGAACGAACGAAGAACGAGAGAGAAAGAACAAGGGAGAGATGTAAAACTAGGGTAAAAAGTAGATGAGTTTTGCGATTGTGTGTTGTTGTTCAATCGCCCGTCACCTCTTATCTATATATGAGGCGGATGGACTTCCCATACAAGAAAAGGAATTTCCTAACCGTCCAAATCATCAAAACCTAATAAAACACGGAGTATTCACGACCTCCGGCCCGGATGTCCGGCTCAAGGTCCGGATGATCCGGCCTAGCCCAGTTTTCTGACAGCAGCTCACTAATCGGGCAATAACTTTTGCATACAAACTCGGATTAAGATGATTTTTATATCAAAATCAACCGCATCGACGAGACACACAACGTTTTTGTTGAACACTTTTTGATCTGAGGCCATCTTGAGGGTGTTTCGGGCCGTTTTCTAAAGTTTGTAGCAGAAAAAGTTGTCCGGACGTCCAGACTTATACCCGGACTGTCCGGCCTCCACCCGGATCATCCGGGACTGGACCCAGATCATCCGGCTTCATCACAAAACTTCTGGCATGTTTGGTGCTTCAATTTCCCGGATGATCCGGACGCCGGCCCGGATGATCCGGCCAAACATGGCTGCAGCGCACGGTTTTGCCTCTAACTTTTGCATACGAACTCGGATGGGGATGATTTTTATGTCAAAATCGTCCGTTTCGACGAGACGAAGAACTTTGCAGTTGAAGATTTTTTTCATTTGAGGCCATCTTAATTAGGTTCCATGCCATTTTATAATCTGATGTCAACACGGGTATCTTCGAAATTGCCATATCTTTTGCACTTGAGCTCCGTTTTGGTCCATCTTCATATTTATTTTGATCATCTTGACGATGACCATCAAATGGTGACATGAACTCATAATTTTAACCTCATTCCACTATAGAATCAAGTCACTCTTTGCGATTATGCCATTTTTGAGCGTCAACACATGCCCCCCTGTTTTTCGGCAAAGGTAGTGTGCCGAAAAATAACTTATCCCGTGTTGGTTCTAAGGACGATGTCAACACTCCATCGGCCATTCATATGTGCTCAGGGCGATAATTTTATATCAGCCATTGATTTGAACTTCTTGTTCACAACATACCTTGTAACTGATTACTACCAATCGGCTTTAAAGAGATGGGAATGAACCCGTTTCTTGTAGCACTAAGGAAATCAAATTTCGAGAAGTCACGCCCTGTTAAGCAAGTAACATCGGGATGATTCCAATCCACTGATGCATCGGCCAAAGCAACACAAGCCAAATTATCCGCGTGAATGACTTCTACCTCATCATCGACCCATTGTATTAAGAATTGATGCATGGTAGATGGCACACATTGGTTAGCATGAACCCTATCGCGACCTAATATAACATTATAGTTACCTTGCACCTCCACGATGAAGAATGTGGTGGCCAAAGTTTTGCTTCCCACAGTGAGTTCCATGCACATCACACCTTTGGCCTCTGTCTTTTCTTTACCCTCAAATCCATTAGTACTATATTGGTCTTCATCAATGCATCATCATCTAACCCCAATTTTTTGAAGACCGAGTGGGGCATAAGATTTACCACAGCACCACCATCAACGAGCATCCTAGCAACCGGCGATCCGTTAATATGACCTTTGAGGTACAATGGCTTCAAGTGTTTCACCGATTCTTTTGGCTTCTCAAAGATAGCGTTCTTAGGACCAAAATCCAGCTGGGCCACCTCCTCTTCTTCACCTATAGCACGAAACTCGGCAGGTAAGTAATACACCATATTAATATCCATACCTTCCTGAGCTGGCGTAGATTTGTAATCCACCATCTCATTTTCATCTCCCAATGTGTATATTGGGCTTAAAGTTTCCTCAGTTGAAAGGGATGTTTCAGGTGGTGTGGACAATGTAATAGGGGTCGCATCATCCTCTTCTGATGGTGAAGATGTTGTTGTAGCTAATGTAGAAGCATATGTGTTTTCTCTTTGTTTAGGCCTCCACACTTGTTTTCTGAGTGCCGTGGGCCAAATTTCATTGAACAATTCGTCCCTTCCCTTCTTATCTTGACGCTCTACCTTCTCATGGTTCCTCATGTGTTGTAATCTCCTTTTCATGGTTTTAGTCAAACCTGGAGGACACCACCTAGGTTGAATACATTTGGGATCCCTATGTTTGGCCCTGCTTGTGCTAGCCTCATGATCATTAGCCATGGAACCCTGTTGAACAATAAGAATATCACCATTAGAATTGGCCAGATTACCAATAATCGGCTTTGTGATCTCCTTTTGCTTTTCGCATTCTGAAATTTCCGCATTAGGTGACTTAACACGCCACACTTTTTTATTGACCTTGCTTGGAGAAATTTTTGTTGGCCGATTAGCAACATGGCTCGAACGAACTTGTGTGGGATAATAAATCCTCTCACGAGCAGGCCTTCTAGGTGCTGACCACCCCATACGAAAAGCATAAGGAGCCACTGGGGGCTGCCCCCATCCTTCATTGAAATCTCCCATGTAATATGGCGCATAGGGGGGTTGTGACATCCAAGGTGTCGGTGCCCATGACCCATATAGCCTTGCATAGCGTCGAAACTCTTGCTCCGGAGGCGATCTTGAACCCTTTGAATGTGATGGCCGATTAGAGCTAGAACCGGCCGTTTGACTTGCATATTTGGATAACAACATATCAAAAGTTGGCTTAATTTTCTTGTGCTTAATATCATTATTTTTCCACTTGCCAACTTCTGAATTCTTGGGCTTGATCAATTTGACATGAGTATCCTCTTGCACTTGTGGTTGCCCCCCGAGTGTAGCATTTTTTATAGTGATCTTCAGCACTTCCTTGCCATCGGGTTGCTTCTCAAGCACAATCTTTCTTCCCAAGACCTTGTCGCCCTCCTTGCTATTCCTGGGTTCACCAATAACAACATTATCTTTATTAGCGGATTCGGCTATGTTAGGCTGAATTAACATTTTCTTCCCTTCCAAGTCCATGGTGTTTATCGGGAAGGGCTGTTTATCAACTTGCATCTCAGCAAAATTCAATCGTCTGTCATTAATGGCCGATTGTATCTGTCATCGAAAAACATTGCAATCGTTAGTAGCATGAGAAAATGAATTATGGTACTTGCAATAGGCACGCCGTTTTAGCTCCTCAAACGGCGGTATGGTGTGTGATATTCTAATCATCTTGTCTTGCAAGAGAGCATCAAATATTTTATCACACTTTGATATATCAAAAGTAAACCTCATCTCCTCATCACGATTCTTGCAAATCGTCTTAAGAGCATTGCACATATAGGGTTTGGCCTTTGAGCACCAAACAAATTCAGTAGTATAGACATCAACCTCATCGTCCGAATTATCATCATTGTGTTCAATCATATGCATTCTAGGACGATCGGTTGTAGACCTATGTACTTCTTTACTTCGACTCTCTTGGGCCAAAGCTTTCTGTAAGAGTTGATTAATGCTCAAAAACTCATAACTTTCTAGCCTCTCTTTAATGTGAGTTTTCAAACCATTAAGAACAAGATCCGCCAAGTCTCTCTCAGTTATCACTAAGCTATAACATCGGTTTTTTATATCTCTAAATCTCTTGACATAATCGGTGATCGATTCATCATGTTTTTGCCTAACCGATGTAAGATGTGACAACTTAAGCTCATTATCGCCGCTATAAAAGTGATCATGAAACTTCTGTTCTAATTGCGACCATAAGAGAATTGAACCATGCGGTAAAGAAGCAAACCATGAAAATGCGGTGCCAGTTAAAGATAATGGAAATAAACGCACTTTCAATTCTTCTATGGAACATGTTTCACCTAACTGCGCTAGATACTGACTAACGTGGTCCCATGTTGTTTTTGTGCCCTCTCCACTAAATTTAACAAAATCAGGAACCTTGTAACCTTGAGGGTATGAAACTGCATCAAAGTGCTCAGGATAAGGCTTTTGGTACACACGACTCTTTACTTTCGGCTCGTTTCCGAAAGTTTCTAGAAACATATTATGCAAATCCTCCCTTAATTTAGCTAAAATTGGATCTGAGGTAGATGAAGATGTTTGTGGGAATGACATCGGAGCAACCTGAGTACTAGCTAGTGGTGCAACTTGTGGGATGGGCGCCGAACCATGATTCGGCGGAAGACCAAACATGCTTGCGCCTATGGATGGTGTGACAAAGTGATTCGGCGTTGACGCCGAATTGGGCACACTCATAATAGGATTAGGATATGTAGGTGCAGCCACAAGCTGGTTGGTTTGACTAGGGTAAAAATTCAACGGCATACTATATTGTTGTTGCATAGGAGGTGCCGATGAAATAGGTAAAGTTGGACTAGGGTTTTCAGATGCACCAACAGTACCACTAGATGACGGAGGCATATTTTTCTTAGCATTAGTATTTGCCACAAAAGAATTATACGTCATCACATTACCCTTACTAACAATACTTTCAATCACAGCCACTTGCTCTGGAGAAAAAACTTTACTCACAGTGATTAAATCTTGTTCGTCAATGAGAGGAGAAAAATTGACGTTTCCAACCGGAATGATGTTGCCTTGACGGTCCTTCTTGAAACTTGCAAGAAACTCCTCCAAATCCTCCTCCTCATGCTTCTTCTTGAGCACTTCAAAAGCCTCTTCACGCTGCTTCTTACGCGTTTCATAGGCTTGGCGATGTTCCTCCGATAGTTCATCAAGACTGGGCTTAATGATGTTATCGGCGTCAACTTCTGAGGGCTTGGGGAGATTAGACATGGTTGATGATGATTCTTGATCTTTCGTCCCCAGCGGAGTCGCCAAAAAGTGTGTTCGCACACGAACACGTCACCGTGTACCCTCGACGTCGGGAGTGATGCACCGCAGCTCACGCCGAAGGAGACCCGTCCGGAAGCGCGGTACGCAAGCAATCCGGTGGGCGCTTTTGAGCACCCGAAACCCCACGTGCCCGGGAGGGACCCCGTCTGGACACGCGGCGGCTATGGGCTGCCCTAGGTCGGTTCGCCCGCCCCTAGAGCCTCGAGGATCGCTGCCCTTCAATATGAAGAACGAACGAAGAACGAGAGAGAAAGAACAAGGGAGAGATGTAAAACTAGGGTAAAAAGTAGATGAGTTTTGTGATTGTGTGTTGTTGTTCAATCGCCCGTCACCTCTTATCTATATATGAGACGGATGGACTTCCCGTACAAGAAAAGGACTTTCCTAACCGTCCAAATCATCAAAACCTAATAAAACACGGAGTATTCACGACCTCCGGCCCGGATGTCCGGCTCAAGGCCCGGATGATCCGGCCTAGCCCAGTTTTCTGACAGCAGCTCACTAATCGGGCAATAACTTTTGCATACAAACTCGGATTAAGATGATTTTTATATCAAAATCAACCGCCTCGACGAGACGCACAACTTTGCTGTTGAACACTTTTTGATCTGAGGCCATCTTGAGGGTGTCTCAGGCCATTTTCTAAAGTATGTAGCAGAAAAAGTTGTCTGGACGTCCGGACTTATACCCGGACTGTCCGGCCTCCACCCGGATCATCCGGGACTGGACCCAGATCATCCCGACTTCATCACAAAACTTCTGGCATGTTTGGTGCTTCAATTTCCCGGATGATCCGGACGCCGGCCCGGATGATCCGGCCAAACATGGCTGCAGCGCACGGTTTTGCCTCTAACTTTTGCATACGAACTCGGATGGGGACGATTTTTATATCAAAATCGTCCGTTTCGACGAGACGAAGAACTTTGCAGTTGAATATTTTCTCATTTGAGGCCATCTTAATTAGGTTCAATTCCATTTTATAATCTGATGTCAACACGGGTATCTCCGAAATTGTCATATCTTTTGCACTTGAGCTCCGTTTTGGTCCATCTTCATATTTATTTCGATCATCTTGACGAGGACCGTCAAATGGTGACATGAACTCATAATTTTAACCTCATTCCACTATAGAATCAAGTCACTCTTTGCGATCATGCCATTTTTGAGCGTCAACACCATGAAACCAGAAAGCAAAAGAGTAACGATGTGTCATTTTCCACCGAAATGTATCACCCTACTGTTTGGATTCATAATTTTTTCTTAAAAAAGTTTTACTTGAGCAAAATTAATGGTTAAGATGCTAGATTTTTTCACTTGTATTTTACTCATAAGTTCCAGCTAACTATCTCTCAAATAAAAGAAGATGGACATAATTAGTCTGATGTAATTTTCCTGCTGCACTGAAACCTAATACGGTGACGCTGAATTACCATAAGTAAGCATGAGTATATTTTTCTTACTTTGAAACAATGGACGGCTGCAGATGGGTTAAGTTTTCTAATATTCAGTTCTGACATTAAACATTCATTTTTTGACTGAAGAAGTGGGTGTTTCGATCGATCTGTCAGGTTAAGGTGAGTGTGTGCATATCTCAGGTTTACATTGCAATGACCACTGTCCCTCTGTCTGGTTGCTATGAGGCGTGCCCTTTCGGAAACAAGCATTGTGTTGTGGCACGGCTGTTTATTTAGAACTTCCAGCTACAAAGATTGAATTATCCACATCCAGTAGTATCTGACATATAAATTCAGTTCTTTCTCTACACTGATCCACGTCCAGTAATCAGCTTGTTTCTTACAGTTAGTTCTGCTCAAGTTATATTTTGTTGCAGTTAATAACTTAATACTGTATCTTCAGTTCATTCTATTTACTTAATATTGTTCCTACAAATTTTGACCATGGTATGTTACATGATATTAAAAAATGGAAAATATGAAAGGATGTTGCAAGAGAAATTTAATGAGTGATTGCATGCTCCCTCAGCAGGAGCAGCGCAGCTCGTGGCACACTGGCGCACTGGTGTTTTCCTTGCCAGAAGCAGTCAAGTCAAGGCGAAGGAGAAACGACTGTTGTTGTTGCCTAACCCCAAAAGAATAGATGCACTGCTCTGAACTTGTAGGATACCAGCTGTTGTTTTTATCTTTTGAGTGGGTAAATTGAAAATGAAATCAAGAATGTTACCTGCTGATAAGCTCATCGCCATCTTGGGACGGAGGGAGTATTTCAACTTCATAGAGATGAGTAACTTGTTGCCATCTTGATCTCGGTTTGAGATGTAGAGATGAACTCCTTTCAACTTCGAGAGGAGTATTAGTTTAGTTTGGAGCTCTTTGGTTTTCATAATTTATCCTTCTTTTTGCACCTGTTTTCTTCGGTATCTTTGGGGGTTTTCTTTTCTTTCTTTTTATCTGTTTTTCTTTATAGTTTTCATCAGTTTTAGAACCTTCTTAATTGTCTTTTTTTGTTTTCTTTGTATCCTTTTTCTCGGTTTTCTATGTACCTGTGAAAGTTTTTCTACATGTTAAATATTTTTAAAATAAACAATTAACATTTTTTCAAATAAATGTTTTGATGTCTACATTTTTTACATATCAAAAACATTTTTTACACGTTTAACATTTTTCTAATACATTATTAGTATTTTTAAAATACAATGATTAACAGTTCTTTCAAATACATGTTTGATGTCTACTTTTTCATAAAATTTATACATATTTCATATGCATCTGAAACATTTATTTGATATACATTTAACATTTTTTAAATGATGTTTCACATTTTTTTATAATGTCATATACTTATTTTTGAAACACATGGACATTTTTAAAATGTCACAAACTTTGTTTTTTGTATGCTGTCAACATTTTGCATATATATTTGGAACATTTATTTGATATAGGTTTAACATTTTTAATGATGTCACATACATTTTCTGCAACACAATTTTTTTAAATGTCACAATGATTTTTAATATGCTATCAGAATTGTTTTTGAATTAAACTAACAATTGTTTTAATTTTGGTAATTGTTTTTTCAAATTCAAGATTTTAACTTTTAATTTTTTATTTTATTTTCAAATATATGTTTACAATAAACTTTAAATAATTATAAAGTAAGAACACAAATAATAACAAATGAAAATAAACAGAAAAATCCATTTGCGAGTTGTCACTCGAACTCACGTTAAGCGAGGTATAGATGCATGGTGGGTTGCCCTTTCGTAAGAAGCGCACATACCTGCCCATGGCCCATGCGCATGAATCTTGATGTGGCTAAATCCAACAGTCACGAACCTCACTCAGACATTGTTAAATCTCATTCAGCTGAGATTTGACAAAACCAAAAAAGAAAACTTTACTGTGTGTTGTGCACCAATTTTGACAAAAATAGATCATTCCAGGCTTAGAGTAGGAATGGAGGACAGATGTTTAGGTCATTGTTTAATCCAAAATTGTTACACAAATTCCGCTCGCGTCCAAAGCACTACACAATTTGCATCAGACAAACATCGGCTATTTCATAGGAAGGTCCTACTCAGCGCTTTATGCGTGATTGCTCCAACAAACGCCGATGCACACGCTTCGATTGGGATGGCCCCAAAAAAAATACCATCGCTCGCTCGCTTCCCTTGACTGTTAACCGGTTAATCCTTTGACCCCGCAACGGTTTTGACTTATTCACTGTTGACTTTTAAAAAGCTTAAAAGTGTTGATGGATTTGAAAAGAAAAGTTCGTGAATACAAAACAGTTTGCAAAATTGAAAACGTTTGCAAAATAGAAAAAATCATGAATTTGAAAAAATGTTCATGAATTTGAAAAATGTTCATAAATTTGAAAAAAAAATTGAATCTGAAAACTGTTCATGACTTTGGGAAAAGTTTGTGAATACGAAAAAAGTTCGTGAATTTGAAATAAATCATGAATGTGAAAAAAAAAACTCGTGGACTCGAAATAGTTCATGCATTCTAATAAAGATCAGGGATTTGGGAAAATATGTTGGAGGACTTGGAAAATGTTCGTGAATTTGAAAAAATTGTTTGTGGGTTTAAAAAGGTTCTTGAATTTAAAAAATGTTAACAAATTTAGAAAAACTTTGCTAACACGAAAAAAGTTCATGAATTTAAAGAAAACACAAAGATTAAAATGTATTAATTTGAAAAGGTGAAAAAAGAGAATTAAAAGGGAAAACGAAAAACGAAATCAAAATAACCGAATAGAATACCAGCCTAAAACAGAAGTAAAGAAGCACAAAAAACTGAACCATAAAACCAAGGGAGCCTAAAAACCGTAATCATGAGAAGAAGAAAGAAATATGAGCAACGCATAAATGGACCGGCGTATAGAAAGCGAGTTTCGGGCGCCACATATGAAGACACTAAGAGGCGTAGAAGGCGCTAAATACGACATGAGTATTTTATAGGTGTGTGGGAAAAAAATTGTAATCAGTTTTTGTTCTGTCACCATATCGAGATCCAATTGCACCTTCTTCTTCCAAGCAATGAACTCCGTGACTCCTCGCCTCTTCATCCATGGCAACACTGTAATGAGTCGCATTGTTCCCGCCTTCAGTCAGGTCCCGGTGAGCCCTCATCATAGCCGGCCACGGTGTCCACGTCTCGACCTCGGGCTCCGTTTAATCCAAAGGACGGTCAAAATTATTGATCCCACCCTCCCCCAACCCATCAAATCTTGGCCACGCCTGCGCCAGTGATGATCGTGGTCCATCTCCAGTGCAGGTCTGGCTCAGCCTTGCTAAGACGCCATTGCTAATCATGGCGCCATCGCCTTGCTGCCGCCTCGTTCTTCGCCATATAATTCATCGACCGAAAATTTGAATGGCCTTATGAGTAGCAAACTGGAAAAACACACGGAGTATTAGTCTCTAAAGCTCACAACAATAACAAAATTCCAAGAAACATCTTCCATATGCCTAACAAAACTCTGGTCTAATAGAGCCCACACAAGACACAACCACCACCAAAGGAACTACTTTGTCTCAAAAAATAAACCAAAGGAACTAGTACAGCCCATCCACTCCACAGACCAAAGCCGACGAGACACAGCTGCAGTTGCAATCCATCAGAATCATCGTCGTCGTTGCCGCCGCGTGAGCCATGCTCCGCCTCCAGGAGTGTGTCCTTTCCCATCTATTCACTTCACCCTCCAGAGCTGCATTCTCCCCACTCTGCTGCCTCCTCTCCGCCACCGCGTCGGCCCCCATTTCGCCCAACCATAGGACTAGTTGCTTTGGCGTGGAGGAGTACCTCGTTGCCAAATTTCACTCTAACCTGTTATTTTTGTTACATTAATAAAAAAGTTAATATCGAGAAGAAATTGTCTATTACTGAAAAGTATTCTCCATCTTTATAACTAATGCAAAATTAAAAAGATAATAGTCTTTCTTAAGATATATTCATTTTCTATGGTATATCAAATAAAATGGTCAGTATGGTTGTAAAGATTATTTCACCGGATTAAAAAAATATATGTAAATGAGAAAACTATTCCATGAAACATATTTTCTGAAATTAATAAAATATTAATTTTGAAAACCAATTTTATATTAGATGCCAAGTTTTACTCCATTTTTATGAGCAGTGTCAAAGAAAAAAAATACATTGTTTGTAGTAAAAAAAATCCAAAATGGAAATATAAAAAATGCAGAGGTAAAGTAAATAAAAATAAAACCATGGAAAGGGAAGAAAATGGATTTTTTTTACAGGACAAGGGAAGAAAATGGATGATAAAAATGAACATCTATTGGGTAGGTAGGCCCACGCACACACAGAAAAACAAGTCCATTGCAATCCATCGGAGATCTCGCCGCCGCCGCCGTTGTTCTCGCCGCTCTCCCGCCGGCTGCGCCATGCTCCGGCTCCAAGAGTGCGTCTTTTCCCGTCTCCTCTCTTCTCCATCCACCTCCGTCGTCTCCCCGCTGCTTCGCCTGCTCTCCGCAGCCCCCATTTCCCTGAACCCCAGTGGATTCGCCGTGGAGGAGTACCTCGTCTCCACCTGCGGCCTCACCCGTCCACTAGCCCTCAAGGCCTCCCCGAAGCTCGCCCGCCTCAAGTCGCCCGTCAATCCAGACGCCGTCCTCGCCTTCCTCGCCGGCCTCGGCCTCTCCGGCGCTGATGTCGCCGCCGTCGTCGGCAAAGATCCGCTGTTACTCTGCACCAAAGTGGACCAAACACTGGCCCCTAAGGTCGTCGGGCTCACTGGCCTAGGTCTCTCGCGTCCTGACATCGCCCGCCTCATCTCCCTCAACCCCGACCGCTTCCGCCGTAGATCCATAGTCTCCAAGATGCAATACTACCTGACCCTGTTCGGCTCCTTCCAGACCTTCCTCCGGACGCTCAAGCGCTCATCCCACCTTCTGTCGTCGGACCTCGATAAGTTGGTCAAGCCCAATGTTGCCTTCCTGAGGGAGTGCGGGCTAGGTGATTGTGATATTGCCAAGCTGTGTATCGCTGTGCCGAGGATGCTCACCACCAACCCTGAGCGCGTCCGCGCAATGGTGGCATGTGCTGAAAGATTAGGTGTACCTCGTGGCGCTGGGATGTTCAGGCAAGCACTACAGGCTGTCGCGTTTCTCAACGAGGAGAAGATTGCCGCCAAAGTGGACTACTTGAAGAATACGTTCATGTGGTCTCATGCCCAAGTGAGCATTGCTGTCTGTAAGACGCCGATGGTGCTGAGGAAGTCAAAGGAATCTCTGAAGCGCAGGTCCGAGTTCCTCTTCTCTGTGGTGGGGTTGGAACCCATGTACATTGCTCATCGATCGGTAATTCTCTGTCTTAGCCTGGAGGGGCGGGTTAGGCCCCGTTACTATGTTGTAAAGTTTCTCAAGCAAAGTGGACTGCTAGACCTCGACCGGAGCATCTATAGTGTCATCATGGTGACTGAGAAGGTATTCATGGAGAAGTTCATATGCCCTCACAAGGAAGCTGTACCACACCTCGCCGAAGACTATGCAACTGCTTGCAAAGGGGAGGTGCCAACTAGTATCATATTTAGATGAACCAGGAACAGGCTATGAAAATTTGTTACTCCGTATGTCTGCAACAAATTTCCACTTGGCAGAGTAAGCTGGTAATTCCTGCTTTGGTGTACTTTGACTAAATGGACATTTCTGTCTTAAGAGTAAGCTGGTAATTCCTGAACTTCATGATCAAAATAGACAAGAACTGTTGTATATGTGATTGAGGTGAGTTGTATGTTTCTCAGGTTTACATTGCAATGAGCACTGTTCTTAGAAACACAAAACTGAATTTATATACTAGGCGCGCATGATTATTTTCCCTCGGCAACGTCGCAACAGCTGTTGATGTCTTTTGGGGTGATTATCAAAATCTAATGAATTGTGTGTACTGGTACCGTACACAAAATTGCTAGGTCAGTACCGGGCCTACTATAGCATAGTCATGCTGAGCGAGAAGGTATTTGTGGAGAAGTTCATATGCCCTCACAAGGAAGCTGCACCTCACCTCGCTGAAGACTATGCAACCGCTTGCAAAAGGGAAATGTCGTCTAATTTCAGATTTACGTGAACCAAGAATAGCCTAAGAAAATTGGTATTGTGTGTGGCGCAACAAAGTTTCCGCTCTGCATAGTAAGCTGGCAACTCCTGTCTCGGTGTTCTATGCCTAACTGGATGTTGGCTATCTTTTATAGTGTCTTTGTTACATGCCAGTTTGGCCATTCCTAACTCTTGATGTAACTGATATTTTGATTCCTGGACCCCGATATGCTGTTGTGGTCATTCCATAGAGAAGATTTTGAGCAATGATAAATCCATGGGTATACTTGTGTTACTGACTTCCGTTGAGGATCATGGAAATTGGATGTGTGAGTGGTCAGTGAACTAACTTTTCACTAAAAATAACAGAAGTGTCCTTTGTTTTCCACTAAAAGTATCAGTGTCATCTGCTTTCATGGCAATGTTTATCTAGCATGTTCTGTTTAGGTTTCATCGTATTTTCTATTCCATCATATTTCAGTTAGTACGGAGGTTCTTTTTTTAGGGAACTCAGTTAGTACTAAGTTTCCGGTTCGATGTCTATCATATACAACAATTTCCCCTGTTAAAGACATGAAAGATCATGACAATGTCGACCTGAAAAGAAGAGAAAATTGAGAAATAGTATATATTCAGTGAAAAATATATATTAATTCATGAATTAGTAAAAGTTATACCTGGGTGATGAAGTGCCCACCAGTGCGGTTTTTCTAACTTTCTTTCTCAGCCGTCGGATGCAGGGTGCCTCTGTTCTGTTCTGTCTGCAGTGCTCATCAGATCTGGGCTGCTGTTGCTATTTTTTTCCTGCTACGTGACTTAAACTGAGGTAAGTTAACTTGCTTTCCCTGAACTTCATGCTCGAAATAGAGAAGAACTTAAGGGCCAAATAGGATTAATGTATGAAGATTAATAGGATCAATGCTTGTGTTGATGTGTATTTTTATTTTGTATGGAGATGAATGAATTGGTATTAGGTTCAAATATGATCGTTGGATACTCTAACTATCTCAGAAATATTGAGTTTACTTGATCAAAATTGGAGGTTAAGATAGCTTGATTTTTTGCTGCGATTAGACTTATGTTTTATTCAGAAATTCCAGCTAACTCTCTCTCAAACAAAAGAAAAATGAACCTAATTAGTCTGATGTAAATTTTCTGCTGCACTTGTGCACATAACTTATTCACCTGGTCTGTTACTGAGGAGTATCTCCATTCCATTTAACCGTCACAACCACAAATGCCAAATTTTCAACTCCTTGCAAGAAGAAAAGGAAGTTAAGCAAATCAGGAATATTTGTGCATCGAAGCTCACTTGGTTAAATAGAACCATGGTCCGCCTACCTTGAAATTGATGTGCTAGGAGCCTAGGAGGATGCCGGTAGATGTTTGGTTTTGGTGCGCCACCAATAAAAGCTTGCTGATGGGATGCAAAGGCTAAGGTAAATAGGTAATGAACTGTCAACTGTATACATGAGGTAGAAGGCTATGCCTACTGTACTGCCAGCTAAAATATAATGCCTATTCCGCCAAAAAGAAAAATGTAATGCCTAAGATGCACTGTCCTGAACCATCTTAGAACAATGACTGCTGTTGATAATTTTTAGTTTCAAACTTCAAAATGATAGCTATACTGTTCTGAATTTCTAGGATATCAGCAGTTGTTTGTATCTTTGAGTGTCTAATTCCAAGTTGAAATCGAGATTGTTAACTGCTGATAAGCTGAAGGTAGTACTAATCGCCATCTTTATCTCCATTTGACAAATAGAGATGAACTCCTTTCAAATTCGGGTTAGTTGAGTTGGGAGATGTGTTCCAGTTATGTCTGATTATCTCCTGAAACCCGGATTTCAGTTTCTGATTCCCTGCGTTCTACTGGCGGTGACCATCAGGCCTCACCAGCATAATTTTGCGCATGATCAATGGTGTTCTGTTCTGATAGAGGAGTAGTAGTAGGAATTATGGCAATGGAGCTTTTGGCTGGAAATCTGTTTGGTGCTCTGGCATTATGACCTAGAGGTGCTCCACTTGTAACAATCCTGAATTTGACTGAAATTATTGGCAGTTTGATGCTGTGTGCTCCATGCATTGGTGTTCTAGGGGCTGTTTGGATCACACCTCGGCCAGCCACGCCAAAACTTTGGCGAAGGATTTGGCCACCAGGAGCTTGCCAACGGGCGGGCGTAGAAATTGAACGAAGCAACCAAAAAATTGGCATGGTTCTGAATCTTTGGCGCTGATCCAAACGAGGCACGGGCAAGCAGTCAACGACCAAAAAATTGGTCGGGCGAGCAGCGGCTGCAATCCAAATAGCCCCCTAATCTCTATCTATGATTTCCCATGTGGAAGAAGCTACAGTATGTAGATTTCAGAACTTGCAACCAGAAATACCATGTGTTTGAATGCTGTATGTTTAAGGTTCGATGATAGATGCGATGTTGTGCTGAGACGTATCCAATAATAGCATTTTTACAGATTAACACGCCGATGCGTTTTGTATCAAGTCACAGCAAGTTACTATTCTGTTTGGCGTCCCTATTCTTCAGTGGCATGGCTTAAAAGTTACTATCTTCCTTAACTCAAATGTAAGTCGTTCGATATCATGAAATAAGCAAACATGTCTTGTGTTAAACCATATTTCAAATTTGCAATATCGATTTTTCTTCTGCTGTTTTCTCATGCTTTGGCTTGTAAAACTAAATGGGGACTTAGGGCCAGGGTAGATGGAAGGTGTAATCTCGGCCATTTTTTCATATGCGTCAGTTTAAACTCTTCAGAGCTAGAGCTATTTTATCAATATTTTCCTTTACCATACCAGCATATGTATGACATGAACTCTTATGTTTTCAGAACATTGAGACTGGCTTAACTAATTCTGTTGACAAATCACTTTCTTATCTTAAAGTAGATCAGTGCTTGCTGTAGTTTGACAGAAAAGTTATTTTGTTGTTTCCTTGGATCAAGATATGGCAAAGCCCTTCATGCGATTATTGGGAAACGTGCAAAAAATGTGATGCCTTTTGTAAGCTAAGCTGGGATATTGAAGTAATTGTATGCATTCCTTTTTAGCGGGAATATGATCCATTGCTCTAGCCTCCAGCATCGTGCAACTATAGTACAGAGGTATTTCATTCTCCATTGGATGGAACACTGATACACAGAGTAGTGTGGCCTTGGTTGATGGTGATGCTTCCCATGATCATTTCAGTGATTTGGTGCTAACGAGCAAACCACAACATGGCTGAATGGTTTTATGATCTATCTGATTATATTTTTCTAAATCATGGTTGAACGAATTATGTGTCTTTAGTTCCATTTTTTCCATGTTGAGATTTTAAGAGTGATTTGGGAAGTACCAGTGTTGAGTGATGGGCCAACGGAGACAGTATTGCACTTGTTCCATCTTCAGATACGTGGACATGGGCCAATGCATTGAAATCATGCTCTCCTTCTATTAAGAAGGACATGTAGGCTCAAACCTGGCTTACTCTTTGATTTTTATTTTTTTTTGATAATTGCTCCTCTTTTTACCTGCTTGATTTCAGTAAGAAATCCAGGTATTAAAACGCGATTTAGTTTTGCTTATTTTGGTAACTGATTGATTTCGTTAGTGAAATTCCGTATCTGCTTCTCTTTCCCTCATTGCTTCATGTCATTAGTTACTTTCACGCCTTGCAGCTAACCCATGATCTTTGTCAGCACCCTGCAGAGGCTGCTCAAAGTTATAGTACCACCCGTGTGGCTCTGACCAGACTCCAGACTTACTCTATGGATGGTCTGAGATAACTAGAAGCGGATCCTTCTGATTTTTGCTTCACCCAGTGCAGTGGTGCCTGACCATCGGCGAGCGCTGCCCTCAACTGCTGAAGAAGGGGCCTCAGCTCCCCATCTGTAAGCTGATTTCGGATGTTCCGTCACACACAGTTACTCCCTCTGTATCGAAATACTTGTCGTTGTTCTCCCCAACGACAAGTATTTCGATACAGATGGAAGTAGTTTGTATTTGGTCATACAATGCCCTCCCTGTCGAGCATTCTAGCTAGCTACTCGGCTCTCTGCTTGTCTTGTTTAACTTAAACAATACCATATCTTTAATAATTGATTACTTTAGTGATTCGACGGCTCAAGCGAATCGTTCGCAGTGGTCAAAACAATGGTCTATGGCAATATCTATTATTTTCCTTATGTATATAAAAAAAATCATACACACCTATTTTTCTCACATTAATAAAAAATTAATACCGAGAAGAAAGTATTGCTATTAGGGAAAAGTATTCTCTATCTTTAGAACTAAAGCAAAATAAAGAAAGATAATAGTATTTCTTAAGATATATTCATTGTCTACGGAATTTGTTAATGTGTATCACTATGGTTGTAAAGATTATTCGATCAGATTAGAAATATTATATATAAATGAGCAAACTATTCCATGAAACATATTTTTTGATTAATAAAATAATAATTTTGAAAACAGAGTTTCCATTAGATGCCAAGTTTGTCTCCATTTTTATAAGCAGCGTCAAAGGAAAAAGATAGTACCGCACATTTGTTTACCGTGAAAATTCCAAAATGGAAACACATAAAAATGAAACAAAATATGCAACAAAATACTCCCTCCGTTCCTAAATATTTGTCTTTCTAAAGTTTTCAATAAGGGACTACATACGAAGCAAAATGAGTGAATTTATGCTCTAAAATATGTTTACATACATTCGTATGTTGTAGATTATTTGAAATGTCTAAAAAGACAAATATTTAGAAACGTAGAGAGTATATGATACAAATAATTAAAAAAAATGTTTAACCATGAAAAGGGAAGAAAACGGATTTTTCTTAGAACAAGGGAAGAAAATGGATGAGTAAAATGAACGTCTATCAAAACCACGGTCCAGTAGAGCCCACGCACACAGAAGCCCAACCACGACACGCAGAGGCGCCGGCGCCGTTGTTCTAGCCGCCGTCAGCTGCGCCATGCTCCGCCTCCGTGAGTGCTTCGTTTCCCGTCTCCTATCTTCTCCATTCACCTCTGCAATCTTCCCACTCCGTCGTCTCCTCTCCGCCGACGCAAATTTCTAGCACAAATTCAGTGGAACTAACACAAATGATCGGTAACTTGATCTGAAGTTTTATAATCATCATCATTAGCTTCCTCAATGATCCGTATAGGAATCAGTGAAACTAATTTCTATGATGTACTAATTTTAAATTCTGGAGAAGGTACAATTACCTCATCAAGTTCTACTTTTCTCCCACTCAGTTCTTTCGAGATAAACTCCTTCTCTAGAAAGGATCCATTCTTAGCAACGAATGTCTTGCCTTCGGATATGTGATAGAAGGTGTATCCAACAGTTTTCTTTGAGTATCTTATGAAGACACATTTCTCCGACTTGGGTTCGAGCTTATCAGGTTGAATCTTTTTCACATAAGCATCACAGCCCCAAACTTTGAAAAACGACAACTTGGCTTTGTTGCCAAACCACAGTTCATAAGGTGTCGTCTCAACGGATTTAGATGGTGCCCTATTTAACGTGAATGCAACTATCTCTAAAACATAACCCCAAAACGATATTGGTAAATCGATAAGAGATATCATAGATCGCACCATATCTAATAAAGTACGGTTACGACGTTCAGACACACCATTACGCTGAGCTGTGAAACTATTCCACATTGTTTCAAATAAAGACCAAACTCGTAACTCAAATATTCGCCTCCGCGATCAGATCGTAGAAACTTTATTTTCTTGTTACGATGATTCTTTATTTCACTCTGAAATTCTTTGAACCTTTCAAATGTTTCAGACTCGTGCTTCATCAAGTGGATATACCCATATCTGCTCAAATCATCAGTGAAGGTCAGAAAATAACGATACCTGCCGCGAGCCTCAAGACTCATCGGTTCGCATACATCAGTATGTATGATTTCCAACAAGTCAGTTGCTTGCTCCATTGTTCCAGATAACAGAGTTTTAGTCATCTTTCCCATGAGACATGGTTCGCAAGCACCAAGTGATTCATAATCAAGTGATTCCAAAAGTCTATCAGCATAGAGTTTCTTCATGCGCTTTACACCAATATGACCTAAACGGCAGTGCCACAAATAAGTTGCACTATCATTATCAACTTTGTATCTTTTGGTTTCAATATTATGAATATGTGTATCACTACAATCGAGATCCAACAAAAATAGACCACTCTTCAAGGGTGCATGACCATAAAAGATATTACTCATATAAATAGAACAACCATTATTCTCTGATTTAAATGAATAATCGTCTCGCAACAAACAAGATTCAGATATAATGTTCATGCTCAGCGCTGGCATCAAATAACAATTATTTAGGTCTAAAACTAATCCCGAAGGTAGATGTAGAGGTAGCGTGCCGACGACGATCAAATCGGCTTTGGAACCATTTCCCACGAGCATCGTCGCCTTGTCCTTAGCTAATCTTCGTTTAATCTGTAGCCCCTGTTTCGAGTTACAAATATTAGCAACTGAATCAGTATTAAATACCCAGGTGCTACTACGAGCACTAGTAAGGTACACATCAATGACATGTATATCAAATATACCTTTGTTCACTTTGTCATCCTTCTTATCCGCCAAATACTTGGGGTAGTTCCGCTTCCAGTGTCCAGTCTCTTTGTAGTAGAAGCACTCAGTTTCAGGCTTGGCTCCAGACTTGGGTTTCTTTGCGGGATTAGCAACTGGCTTGCTATTCTTTTTGAAGTTCCCCTTATTTCCCTTGCCCTTTTTCTTGAAACTAGTCGTCTTGTTAACCATCAAAACTTGATGCTCCTTTTTGATTTCTACCTCCGCAGCTTTGAGCATAGCGAAGAGCTGGGAATTGTCTTCTGCATCCCTTGCATATTATAGTCCATCACGAAGCCTTTATAGCTTGGTGACAGTGGTTGAAGAACTCTTTTAATAACACTATCTTCGTCAACTTTGCATACAAGTTGAGTCATGTGACTGTAGTACCCAGACATTCTGAGTAAGTGTTCACTGATAGAATTGTTCTCCTCCATCTTGCAGCTATAAAATTTATTGGAGACTTCATATCTCTCAATTCGGTCATTTGCTTGAAATATTAACTTCAACTCTTGGAACATCTCATATGCTCCATGATGTTCAAAATGTCTTTGAAGTCCCGATTCTAAGCCGTAAAGCTAAGCACACTGAACTAGCGAGTAGTCATCAAAACAAGCTTGCCAGACGTTCATAACGTCCGGAGTTGCTCCTACAACAGGTCTGTCACCTAGCGGTGCTTCCAGGACATAATTCTTGTGTGCAGCAATGAGGATAATCCTCAAGTTACGGACCTAGTTCGTGTAGTTGCTACCATCATCTTTCAACTTAGCTTTCTCTAGGAATGCATTAAAATTCAAGGAAACGGTAGCACGGGCCATTTATCTACAACAACATAGATATGCAAAAACTATCATGACTAAGTTCATGATAAATTAAAGTTCAATTAATCATATTACTAAAGAACTCCTACTTAGATAGATATCCCTTTAGTCATCTAAATAATCACGTACGTGATCCAAATCAACTAAACCATGTCCGATCATCACGTGAGATGGAGTAGTTTTCAATGATGAACATCTTATGTTGATCATATCTACTATATGATTCACGCTCGACCTTTCGGTCTCCAGTGTTCCGAGGCCATGTCTGTACATGCCAGGCTCGTCAAGTTTAACCCAAGTATTCTGCATGTGCAAAACTGTCTTACACCCCGTTGTATTTGAACGTAGAGCTTATCACACCCGATCATCACGTGGTGTCTCGGCACGATGAACTTTCGCAACGGTGCATACTCAGGGAGAACACTTATACCTTGAAATTTTGTAAGGGATCATCTTATAATGCTACCGTTGTACTAAGAAAAATAAGAAGCATAATAAGATAAACATCACATGCAATCAAAATATACATGATATGGTTATCATCATCTTGTGCTTTTGATCTCCATCTCCAAAGCATCGTCATGATCTCCATCGTCACCGGCTTGACACCATGATCTTTATCGTAGCGTCATGGTCGCCTCGCCAACTATTGCTACTACTACTATCACTAACTCATAGTGATAAAGTAAAGCAATTATATGGCCTTCACAATTCATAGAATAAAGAGACAACCATAAGGCTCCTGCCGGTTGCCGACAATTTACAAAACATGATCATCTCATACAATAACGTATAACTCATCAAGTCTTGACCATATCACATCACAACATGCCCTGCAAAAACAAGTTAGATGTCCTCTACTTTGTTGTTGCAAGTTTTACGTGGCTGCTACGGGCTTAGCAAGAATCGTTCTTACCTACGCATACAAAAAACCACAATGATTTTTCATCAAGTGTGCCGTTTTAACCTTCACAAGGACCGAGCGTAGTCACACTCGATTCAACTAAAGTGAGAGAGATAGACACCCGCCGGTCACCTTCAAGCAACGAGTGCTCGTAACGGTGAAACCAGTCTCGCGTAAGCGTACGCGTAATGTTGGTCCGAGCCGCTTCATCTCACAATACCGCCGAATCAAAGTATGACATGCTAGTAAGCAGTATGACTATTATCACCCACAAGTCATTGTGTTCTACTCGTGCATATCATCCATGCATAGACCTGGCTCTGATACCACTTTGGGGAACGTAGTATTTCAAAAAAAATCCTACAATCACGCAAGATCTATGTAGGAGAAGCATAGCAACGAGCGGGGGAGAGTGTGTCCACGTACCCTCGTAGACCGAAAGAGGAAGCGTTTAGTAACGCGGTTGATGTAGTCGAACGTCTTCGCGATCCAACCGATCCAAGCACCGAACATATGGCACCTCCGCGTTCAGCACACGTTCAGCTCGATGACATCTCACGAACTCTTGATCCAGTTGAGGTCGCGGGAGAGTTCCGTCAGCACGACGGCGTGGTGACGATGATGATGAAGTTACCGGCGCAGGGCTTCGCCTAAGCACTACGACGATATGGCCGAGGTGTGTAATTGTGGAGGGGGCACCACACACGGCTAAGAAATCAACTTGTTTGTCTATGGGGTGCTCCCAGGCCACGTATATAAAGGAGGAGAGGAGGAGAGGTCCGGCCCTCCTATGGCGCGCCCAAGGGGGGAGTCGTACTCCCACTAGGAGTAGGATTCCCCCTTTCCTAGTAGGAGTAGGAGAAGAAGGAATGGGAGGGAGAGAAGAGAAGGAAGAAGGGGGCGCCGCCCTCCCCCTAGTCCAATTCGGACTAGGCCATGGGGGGCGCACGGCCTGCCCTAGGCTGCCTCTCTCTCCCCCCCTAAAGCCCAATAAGGCCCATTGACTCCCCGGGGGGTTCCGGTAACCTCCCGGTACTCCGGTATTTATGCGGTGACCCCCGGAACCCTTCCGGTGTCTGAATATAACCTTCCAATATATCAATCTTTATGTCTCGACCATTTCGAGACTCCTCATCATGTCCATGATCACATCCGGGACTCCGAACTACCTTCGGTAATCAAAACACATAAACTCATAATACCGATCGTCATCGAACGTTAAGCGTCCGGACCCTACGGGTTCAAGAACTATGTAGACATGACCGAGACTCATCTCCGGTCAATAACCAATAGCGGAACCTGGATGCTCATATTGGTTTCTACATATTCTACGAAGATCTTTATCGGTCAAACCGCATAACAACACACGTTGTTCCCTTTGTCATCGGTATGTTACTTGCCCGAGATTCGATCGTGGTATCATCATACCTAGTTCAATCTCGTCATCGGCAAGTCTCTTTACTCGTTCTGTAATACATCATCTCGTGACTAACTCATTAGTCGTTTGCTTGCAAGGCTTATTACGATGTGTATTACCGAGAGGGCCCAGAGATACCTCTCTGACACTCGGAGTGACAAATCCTATTCTTGATATATGCCAACACCACAAACACTTTCGGAGACACCTGTAGAGCATCTTTATAATTACCAAATTACGTTGTGACGTTTGATAACACACATGGTGTTCCTCCGGTATTTGGGAATTGCATAACCTCATAGTCAGAGGAACATGTATAAGTCATGAAGAAAGCAATAACAGTAAAACTAAACGATCATAGTGCTAAGCTAATGGATGGGTCTTGTCCATCACATCATTCTCATAATGATGTGATCCCGTTGATCAAATGACAACACATGTCTATGGTTAGTAAACATAACCATCTTTGATTAACGAGCTAGTCTAGTAGAGGCATACTAGGGACACTATGTTTTGTCTATGTATTCACACATGTATCAAGTTTCCGGTTAATACAATTCTAGCATGAATAAAAGGCATTTATCATGATATATAAGAAAATATAAATAACAACTTTATTATTGCCTCTAGGGCATATTTCCTTCACAAACTTCCCGATGGCTGAGGGTCCAAAACACTACCTGGGCAGAGAGAGAGAGAGAGAGAGAGAGAGAGAGAGAGAGAGAACATGATTAACTTGTGACCTCAATTCATAAATAAAGACAAAACAAATGGAGAATTTTAAAAAATAAGTATGAGTGCTACTGATGCAAACTTCTACAAGTTTGGTCAGCTGTCTAGCATATGCAATATATAGCAACAACAAGCAGATCTTACAAGTTAATATACTGTTATCAAACACATTATCCATGCCATAAAGATCAAGCAGTTGCTATCTCCTATTGTTTGGGTACCACAATTAGTTTTCTCTTATTAGGACTTCTATCCAATGTAAAAGGATAGGTGAAATTTAGATTGACTAGGAAAATAGAAAGATCCTTTCTATTTCTCAAGTTAATGCAACGGAAGTGCAAGCACACATGACTAGTAATAACTAAGTTTCTAATCGCAATAAAAAGGAAAGATCTCTTCTACTTCTAGATTCTCCAAAGGGCTCCTGATGACAACATGAAAGCATATCAATACTCGTGCTTGGAGGGCAACACACATAGAGAGGATATCCAGTTATCAAAACCATCAAAAGTGCAAACACACCGACATAGAAACATGCAGGGCTATACCAGTTGCGACCACCGCCGCCCACACCCTTTGTGCCTGCCACTCAGAGGCATTCAACCACCAGTTCAAACAAAAGCACCTGCGCCATTCAAAATAGCACTACCATTGCATACAACTAACCGACATTAAATGCTTGTTTGTAACAAAAGCATCACCGAGGTTCAAAAACTAGACCAAAACAACAATAGCTCGATTAAAGGCTCCACAATGAACATGAGCATAATATTGACTCCAAGAGAAACCCAAAGACAACTAGGCATCATCTAGCAGCCTAGCGATGGCCATGGCCACACAAAGCACAAGAGATAGGGATAGATAGAGATAGATAGATATAGAGAGGGTGGGGCGGTGGCTTACCGATGTTGGAGTCGAAGAAGAAGAAGCCACCGAAGGCCGGCAGACTTGCTGGTGATGTTGGGCGCCTTCTCTCATGTGCACACCACAAGGCGGTCTGTGCTCCTGCATAAGAACCATGTCAGGAAAAAAGAGTATACCTGCCTAGAATAATAGTGCAACACCCATATATGGTAGCAACGACAAGCATATCTTATAAGTTAATATAGTGTTGTCAAACACATCATCCATGCCATTTTGGAATGTTGGAGTCTATTACCATACCACCTCGTTATAACTAGAACATGATGGTGTTTACTTTAGAGTGAATTCCACTTTTTACCCCCTTATTTTGACTTTTTTGACACTAATTACCCAATTTAGCAAAATTTCATCCGTTTTACCCCATTTAACAAAATTGTTGACACAATTTACCATGTTTAAAGTTTCGTGCGCATTCTAACCGGACGGTCACAATTGTTAGGTCCAACTGGCATGCCATGTCAGTGGTTTTTCATGACTATTTTTCTCGCTGCTGAACAGGGCCGTGCAGCTTCTCCCGACCGGCTCGGCCCGATGATGGTCGCTTGCGTCACATCCAACGCACAATGCCCAAGTCGGCCGCGCGCCACGCTCGCCTCTCGTGGCTTCTCATTTGCGTTGCTCGCCCCCAATCAAACATGCAAACTGATTTCCGTATAAGCATTAAATTCCTATAGCATATTCATCATGCATGCATCATTTGTTAACTCAACCATGGAATTCCCGTTGGCCACCTTCTTCTAATAATAAACGTTGTCCCAAGGGTTGGAAGCCAACTCCTTGATCTTCTCCTTTATATCAAAATAACTAATGAAGTCCCTCTCAATCATCTCTGGCTTTGGATTCTTTTATCCACGGACATGTAAAATATGCCTAACACTCCACATCTTGGTTGACATCCGCTTTGTGCAAGAAAAATAAAAACGAATTAGTGGATGCAATCATCATAAATCGTAATCTACTCTAATAAGGTAAATACACATGTTTTAGCATGCATTGCAAGATACAAATATCCAAAATTCCTTTACAGCTAGCAAGTAGCAACAGATGCTATCACTTGTGCATGTATTAACACTCTACCGGTCAACATATTTGCTACCTAGATATTCAGATATGTAGGTCTATCAGAGTTAGTAAAGTAGTATATTTACACCACTTTAATATAATCCATAGAACCATTCATACTTAGGGCCGTATATGATAACTGAAGAAAAACATACATGATTTCAAATTATATCAGTAACAATTTCTCCGATAATTTATTCAATGGTAATATGCCATGCTGATCAAGTATAGTCGTCCCATCAGAATACTTCAAACCGGAAACGAGTTGAGTAGGGAGAAAAATACGCAGGAAAAAACTGTGGACGTGGCATGCCAGCTGGTCAGAACGCATAAAAAATTTAAAACATGGTAAATTCTGGCAACACTTTCGCTAAATGGGGTAAAACGGATGAAATCCCGCTAAATGGGGTAATTAGTGTAAAAAATGTCAAAATATGGAGTAAAACCCGGAATTCACTCTTTACTTTATGATGATGAAGTGGACAAAAGGTGCAAACCAAATACCAAATTACTGACAATGATGAAATGTTTTTTATATTTTCCCATGGCTCGTGGATGGCACCAGGCAACCAAAAATGCGCCTCTGAATTTCTGTCCTTTTAGGCAAGACGCGGTAGGCATGTAAACAACTAAAATAGAATGAAAACAAGAGAGCAGAGGTATATATGAAGCGTCACTACTTTTGTTCAGTATAAGTGTATCCAGAATTGACTAAACGAACTATGAGAACTATCACATCGATTCAGTTTTGTATTGTACATGTGGAAAATAATAACAATAAGATGTCACCAACGAATGGTACTTACCATGGTTAATATTGATCTCTTGTAGCTGAGACCACGATGAATCTCCAAGTAGTATGCCTTCTCTTGTCGACATTGCCCTCTCAGCTTCTTCCGATAGTTGGATGAATCTCCAAGTAGCATGTATTCTCCAATCGATACTATCACATTGTCATCTTCTTCAGACATATTCTCTGCAGGGTCCATAAGGCCATAACAAACATCAGTTCCATCAGGGTTCTGCCATCTTGTGTAAATGAACTAGAGACACTTGAATTGAACCACTTGGTGCTCAACTGGAAGATGCAAATCCACTTTTCCACATATACTCTTGTAAATAGCTTCTTAAGTTTTTTTTTTCTAATTTTTTTTCCATCCTACTGTGAGCTTGCAGGTGACAACTTTGTAAGTGGACCGGTGTATCCTCTATTCCTCTTATCCTTGAAACTCACTTTGGTCAGGGACTCTGATTTCTTGAGTAAAACACAATGATTACAATGACAAAATTATTTCCAGAAGAGAAGAAGAAGAGACAATTTCAATTTGCCACTTGATACTCAATTGTAAGATGCAATCCACTTTTCCCTATATATTCTTGTAAATTTTAGCATCTTCGTATTTTTTTAGCAAAGCAACCTAGGCATCTAAGTGTTTAAAACAAAATAAAAAGAAGGGAGCAGAGCAATAATCTTATAGGAATCCTTGCTGCTATAGCCCAGTGTAAGTGTATCCGAAATCAACTTAACAAAGTAGAAAACTAGAACATCGATTCGATTTCGTATCATGCATGTCAAAAATAACAGCAAGCACATTTCACCGATGAATGGTAGTTACCATGGTTAATACTGATCTCTTGCTACTGAAACTGCGACAAGTCCCCAATAAATACACCTACTCATGATGCTATTGCCACTCTCTCGGCCTCTTGTCATAGTGATGAATCTCCAAGCAGTACGTCCTCTGCTCCTAACGATATGGTCATGCAGTCAGCTTCTCCTGACACATTCTCTGCATAGTCCTTGTGGACGCAAACCCGACCCAAATTTAGGACACCCGTCCCTTTGTATTGTCGCGTTGATTCGTGATTTTTGTCTGCACAAACTCAAAGGAACGTGAACGGACCAAATGCATCTGTGCATTGTAGGGTTTTTTTTTTTTGTGAAGTTGGCCTAAGGGCATGTACAATGGTTCTAGCTTAAGGATGCCACGTAAGATAAATGATGAGGTGGAGGAGAGAGAAATCATAAGAGAAGGCTTGTCTTATCTTATTTAAGAGAAGACAAGAGATGATAGCTTAGCACAATTTGTCTCACCATGTTTTTAGGAATAACTAATTATTGAAGATAAGGCTAAGAGATGACCCATTGTAGACTTGTTTTTTTGTCATCTCTAATTTACATGCAAAACTTAAGATAAGACTATCTTAGCAACCATTGTACATGGCTAACACCGTAGGTGATGAACATCCATCCACGGGCCGCATCGGATATGTGGGCTGTCCCCCACGTCGAACCCACACACACGTCTGGTACAGTTGCCAGGATACGAGCATTTATTAGGTCGAGGAGCGCCGCCGGCTAGCTACCCGATAGCCACCGTCCAATCCCCGGATACCTCCCGCCTCCTCACATTCTCCCGCTCCGCCGCAACAGACTAGCCGCCGGCCTCCCCAATCCCGCGCCCTCTGCGGCTCTGAGTCTCTGACCTCCTCTACTCATTTCGAGGAGGAGCAAGGGCCGATGGAGGACTGCCTCGACGGCGCCGTCGCCGGCAATGGCGACGAAGACAGCAGCAGGTGCGGAGGGGGACTTAAAGGAAGCCAGAGCGCTGGCATGGAGGAGCAACAACGTCCAGGGATCGTGGACGACGCCGAGTCCCGCGTGGAGGAGCAACCTCGAACAAAGAGGATGCGGAAGAACAAGGTAAGAATCTGAATTTTCTCTAGTTCTTTGTGTGTCCATGGATACAATTTGTGTTCTTGGTGAATCGGAATTTTCTACTACCAGGTACTCTTGTGTACAGTATTTCTTAGGAGTTCACAAGGGTAGATGAATAAGTAAATTGGCAATCTGAATCTTTACTTCACATAGCTGATAGCTGCTAGATATATAGTCAGAGTTGTATTTTTTAGGAACCAAAGTATGAAAACTAAATGTTGGTTACAATAATAAATAAGTAAATCATCAAACCTGGCATTACTTGACCATGAACTGCTGTGAGAATGTTTTGCCTAAATGTTGTGGTCTTGTGATTGTCCATCAAATGTGGCCAACAGTAAGTTCTGTTTGATGCTACTCTTAGCTAAAACCAATGTACTCCACTTTTCTTCAGTGTTATGACTTCTGTGAAGGTTCCATTTTTATTCTCATGTTCAAGAACTTGTCCATGTTTAGCTTTTTCGTCATTCATTGTTCAACAACTTGTTCAGAGCTAACCTGAAGCATGACTTCCTTTTGCTTTAATATTGCAGGTGACACGGCCACACGGGCACGCGCCGATCGTTCCGAATTCTTCCTCGCGCCACAACCCTATCCCCCGCTCCACCCAGCGCTCCTCTGGATCGCCCTCCGTGACAAGACCTACCTCACCTTCCCTCACGGGAAAATCCACCACTTGGATCTTGACTATGATGACATCGAATTCCGTGTCTCCGCGGGCAGCATGCTCTTCCTGGTGTTCTGCGACCGCAGTTGCTGCTTAATGAACCCCTCCACCGGGGGGGCTACCCCTCAACAGATCAGCCTGGACAAAGACGACATGGACCAACGTTACCACAGCTTTGACAGGATAAGCAAGGTGGTGGTGTCTGATAAGATTGTTGCTCTCCTTGCCAGGGACAAGGTCAAAATCTTTGCTCGCGGGCCGCCACAGGGTTTCGGAACATGCTCGGCCAAGGTGTGGGAGCCCCCTGGAGAAACCCATGTCGTTGACATTGCAATCAGGCCCGGCCCATAGGCCGGGCAAACGGGGCGCCCGCCCTGGGCCTCGGGGAGGCAGGGGCCCCGGGCCAGGTAGTATTCTTTCAGGCAGCCCAAAAAATACACAAAAAATATTAAGGCCCAGGAAATAGATCGCAGTCTGTCTACACTTGACCCGCTGACTCCTTTGCTTCCCCAATCGCAGGCTCAGCGCCGCCGGCCGCCCCTACCGCGCCTCTCCGATTCCTGTGTCGTGGCCGGCCATTAATGGCGTGATTCCTCAATCGGCTCTTCTTCCTTCTCAACGCTCGGCTCGTTCCCTAGACTTTGGAGAGAGACCGAGAAGGTAGATGTTCTCTTTCCAGTAATTCTGTTCCGTAATTCAGAGATTAATTGATAAATAGCTCTACGTAGGATTCCACATCGCGCATCCACCAAATCTACATGGTCTTCTTCTGCCCTTCATTGGATCCAAACGTGGGAGAGTGCTCAGGCGGGAGACTAGAGAAGGGAGAAATTTTATTAACCTCATGGCGTTGTACTTTTGTTTGTGCTGATTACTGCGGCATACAAATCAGGCCATCTACATCCATCATTTCCAGGTGCTGTTGATCCTTGTATTAAGCATTTTTATGCAGCTTATTTAGTGACATGTCGTCAAGAAATTATTTGTCCGGTAGTGGAATCCCAAAAGGGATCAATTGCTAAGTTCTTCAAATCTAGTAATTCTTTGAGGGAATCTGCATGTTTTGATCATCATAGTACAAACATGAAATAGTCAGTTTGATTTGCCATGCCTTATGCAGGATAGTTTGGAAGATGTGAGTTATTATTTCAGTGAAGAATTTTTATGTGAAGAACATGCAGATTGGGGAGGATCCAGAAACAAATGTAAGTTGATGCATTAGTTTTATATCTCATGGTAACACAGATGTTTTAAGTAGCAACCACTTTGGACAAGGTCATTTGTTGTGAAGAAAAAACCACTTTGGACAAGGTCATTTGTTGTGAAGAAAAAGAAATGTCTCCATTGACAATTCAGAAATCAATCTTTTGTGGAGCTGTATTGTTTCATTACCATCATGATACAGTTGTCTTGATCGATAAATAGTTGTATTGTCAGTCTTAAGAGTCCAAAGATAATCAATCAATGCTATGCATTGACTATTTTATTTGAGCTTTTGTGTTTCAAGAAGGGCCCTTTGTTGTTGTCTTGCCCCTGGGCCCCGTATATCTATGGGACGGCCCTGATTGCAATCTTCAAAGAGAAGCTTTACGTCCTCGCTGCAGCATATGGTAATGGCTGTCTTGAACCACCGGAGCTGCATGCCTTGGATATCAGCGACGAGCAGGCCGCTGTCAGCTCCGTCCAATGCGTAAGCGCCACACCAAGAGATCGCGTGGAATCTGACTCGACTGTCGGCTGCCAACTGGGCATCTTCTTCTACCTGGTCGCATCAGGCCATCAGCTGCTGCTGGTGGAACGGCAGGTCGACGTGGATCACTGGGACCCCTTTTACGTGAGGGCGATACGGACCCGGTTCGAGGTCTCGGAGGCGGTGGGCCTGAGCGGCAGCGGCCCTGGGCACTGGAGCAAGGTGGATACACTGATGGGGCGTGCTCTGTTTGTCAGCCGAGGCTGCTCTGAGTCGCTCCCTGCCCAGCCTGGAGCTCGAGAAGACTGCGTCTACGCTATGACCGAACGGAATCTGCCTCTTCCGAGAGAGCAGAAGAGGGTCCCTGAGGATGACCTGTTCGACTGTGTCATGTACAACGTGAGAGACAATACAGTGGTGCCATTGCCATTTGAGACGGCAGCGACGGAGGCAACTCGCGGGGTATGGCATCCTACCTGGCTTTTCCCAGCCAATGTTTGAGTTACATATGCATTTGGAAGTGCCATACTACCATCTGGGATTTATTTGGTACGCCCTGATGCTTGCATATATCCAGTAGTATCTATCCTTATCGATATGTTGTAATGACTAGTTTACTTGTTCTGACAATGTGTGTCAAGTTAAATCGACCGGTGTTGCTAGATTTTCATTTTGTTGTCTTACGAGTAGACATTTACCAAGACTATGGTTGAGCTTGCAGCCTTTCTGTCGAAAACTGTGTTCTTGACAGAATGTACTGATCTATGCAGCTACTTGGTAGTAGCATTGCTTCACCTCTTTGTTTGTGCTACTTCTGAGGTCCATACAATCTCTATAGGAAAGCTGGCTTCCGCATATTTAATTATCCTTAGATGAAGTATACAAGAAGATAGCACATATACTGACAGTACATTCTATTTACATTTCCCGTTGTCCTGAAAATTACATGGAGCTGCTGCTGTCAATAGTCAATAACTACATTCTTTAGAGTTAGATACTTGAGTTGATGCATGTTTACCCGCAAAAAAAACCATAGATGCATGTATCTCATTGTGTTTGAAGGTGCTTTTAACTCAAAATGGACATGTAAATTCAAACAGGGTATATCCCCCGAGCCCAAATGTTATAATATTTGGAGCTTCTTTGAACCGGGTAGCAGAACACGCACGTTACCAGTCTTAATTTATTTTCACTCAAAGCACAAGAAGGAATACATGCAATGCCACGTGTATTTAAAAGCCACACATGACGCCCCAAATCAAAATAAAAAGCAGCCCTAGCAAGTTCATGAGCTTCATAATTAGACTCTCTAGCCTCATGCTCAGCACATACATCATCCAGGCTCGCCATCTTTGCTCTAATGTCCTTGATAACCATACTACTGGTGCCATGATATTCGCCTTGAAGGTGCTGCACAGTCGCCGAGAATCCGTCACCACATGAACCTTTGAAACATAAAGATCATCTGCCAGCGCAAATGCTTCTCTGCATGCCGTGGCCTCAAGAATCTTCTGCTGAATCATATCATGAGTCACTACCGCGGAAGCCCCCATGTAGTTGCCCCGATGATCACGGCAGAGAGCCACCCGCTTTCTTCATTCCTTGAGACAGAAGCATCAACATGAATTTGCAAAAAGTTTTCTTCAGGCGGTCAAGTTTTCCACGAGCTCTTCATCCAGGAGTGACTAGACGCATACGCATTTGGCCATATTATCGATGAGGGCATGCCTCCAATTATCCTCACCATTACATATAGAGCAAATATCAGTATCACTGTATGAGTCATGTTTCTATGGCATCGCACTGTCTCTGTCCGGGTAGAATTGCTGGCAAGGCGCCATGCAAAACTTCTGCTTTTTTCATGGTTCGTTTCTTTTCCACAGATTAGTTCACTATTTTCGACAAGCACTTGTATCTGATTGAGCTTCTCATCCCTCAAGCCAATCCTCCCGTCTCCTTTTTGTATCAACCAACATCAGATAGGCCGATCTCAACATAGTGCCATGCCCATTCATCTTCCGCATTTCAGCTGCTAAGCGGGGTGTTCTGAACCACATCTGCATCTGGGCGCTGCATGTGATCATACACCATATCCTGATCCCTAGATCTTGTACCTTCATCTATCAAATCAGACACTATCTTGAGTGAACCGTAGAAAACCACCACATTGCAGCATAGGGTTGCAGAAAACACTCTTCTATATTTTTGTTGCAGAAAACATTCATTTTGTGCTTGATCTTTTGCAGAAACCACTAACCTGTCTGCTTGTGCATTTTAAGCTGGATTATGACAGGTGGGCCCGGTTTTGATGACGTGTCGTAACGGACAGGAAGTAACGACGTCTAATGGCGCCGCTAGGTCATAAGTTGCTCCCGTTTCTTCCCTTTCCCCTCCATCTCGACATTTCCCCCCTTTCCCCGCGGCGCCTCCTCTGTCTTTGTCTCGTCCATGGTAATGGTGAGCCCGGACCCCGGCGACGGAGTGGATGGTGAAGGCGGCGACGGCACAGAAGGGTTGCTTGGCGGCGGAGTTCCAAAACCACCCGAGGAGGTCTACAGGAGCTCAAACCCTAGTCAGGCCCCGCGGAGCAGACCACCTCTCCGTCGCTAACGTGGCTCACGACTCCCACTCGGGCTGCTCCAAGAAAAACAACGATGGTGAAAACAACAATCGGTTGTACCTTGTATCACAATAACCTTAAGGAAAAGCACAAAAAACATGTACGTCCCAAAAAAGCGTCTACGCCGGCATTAAAAATGTAAATTTAAATACTAAGCGCTACTTTGAAAAATGTCCGCGAACTTGGCGAGTACAAAAAATGTTTGCGGCTATAAAACTTGAAGAATCTGGAAAAAAAATACTCATGAGTTCCAAAAATATTTGTGATTTCAAAAATAAAAATTACGAGTTCAAAAATTGTTTGTGGATTCGAAAACTGGTCGTGAACTTGGAGCCCAGTTGTGAGTAACAGATGATCGACTTGCAATTGAGGTCAAATTTTAACTGAGGCGGCAACAAAAAATTTCAAAGCTTAGTTGCAAGTCGATGATGGAGTTGCAACTTGGCAAAAAAGAATTGAACCCAGTTGTGAGTATAGACGGTGGACTTGCGACTAAGTATGAGCAAAAAACAAGGTCAGACCATAGAGGGTGGGCTTGCAACTTGGCCCAATTAAAAAAGGTTGGGCCCAGTTGCGAGCAGGTGGTAGGCTTGCAACTGAGGCAACCACAACTACAGTCCTAGTTGCGAGTTATGAGTGGGCTTGCAACTCGGGTGAGAATAAACTACGGGCCTGGTTGCAAATCGAGGGTGGAATTTCAACTGGGATGACAAACACAATACATGCCTATTTGCGAGGCGATGGTGGGCTTGCAACTAGGATGAAAATAAACTATAGGCCCTGTTGCGAGTCAAGGATGGACTTGCAACTAGGGCAACTACAGCTACAAGCCCTAGTTTGACTCGAGGGTGGACTAGGAAATTGGGCAACTACGACTACAAGCCCAGTTCCGAGTTGAGGGTGAACTTGCAACCGGAGCACAAACAACAATAGGGCCAATTGCGAGTCGAACGTGGACTTGCAATCGAGGCATCGACAACTACCAAACCAATTGCGAGTTGAACATGGACATGCAACCGGGACACCGACAACTACTGGGCCCATTGCGAGTCAAACATGGACTTGCAACCGGGACAATTACAACTACTGGGCATGTTACGAGTCAAACATGGACTTGCAACCGGGACACCTACAACTACCAAGACAGTTGTACGTCGAACATGGACTTGCAACTAGGACAACTACAACTATCGAGCCAGTTATGAGTCGAGGGTGAGCCTGCAACTGGGACAAAAAATGGTCGGCCCCCGGTCACGAGTTGAAGGTGAGATTGTAACTGGGGAGTAAAAGGTCGAACCCCGGTTGCAAGTCGAGGATGGACTTGCAACAAAAAAAAAAGGTCGGACCGGAGTTACGAGTCGAGGATGGACTTGCAACTAGAACAACCAAATTTCCAGGACCAGTTACGGTTCGATGGGTAGCCAATGGTGTTGCACATGAGATAGCTAAATATAGTTATGAGATTAAATTATCTTGTAATTGGGTAGATGACCACCCTTCCTTCATTACTCTTTCTCTTGTTAACGATGTAAGTGTACTCATATGATGAATAAAGCTAGCCATCATGGCATTCTCTCAAAAAAAAATCCAGGACCTAGTTATGATTGGAGGATGGACTTGTTGCAACGAGGAAAACAAGTTTGGTTTCAGTTGCGAGTTGACGGTGGACTTCCAGTTGGGACAGAAAAATTGTTGGCCCCTAGTTGCGACTCAAGGGCATACTTGCAACTCAGAAAAAAAAAGTTTGGGCCAAGTTACGAGTCAAGGGTGGGATTGCAACTGAGACATAGAAAGGTCAGACCCCAGTTCCGAGTCGAGTGTGGACTTGTAACTGAAAAAAGGTTGGGCCCTAGTTGCGAGTCGAGTTTGGACTTGCAAATGAAAAAAAAGTGGGGCCCAAGTTGCGAGTTGACTGTGGACTTGCAACTGAAAAATGGTCAGGCCCCAGTTGCGAGTCGATGGTGGACATGCAATCGGGAAAAAAAATCGGGCTCCAGTTGCGAGTCGAAGATGAACTTGCAATTAGGACAAAAATGTTGGGCCTTAATTGCGAGTCGAGGATGAACTTGTAACTGGGACAAAAAAAATTCAGACCCCACTTGTGAATTGATGTTAGACTTGCAACTGAGACAAAATAATGTTGAGGCCAGTCAAGGGTGTGACTTCAACTGGGAGAAAAAGAAAGATCGGATCCCAGTTATAGATTAAGGGTGACTTGCGTCTGGAACAAGAAAAATGACCCCTTGTTTAATGGCGAACGGTAAACTAACATTGATGAAAAAAAACATGAATTTTAGAAAATGGAAAAGAGAAAAAAAGAAAATCAAGAATTAAATTTTTTACGAATTTGAAACACACAAATGAAAGAAAACTAAAAAAAAAAAACACAATGATGAGCGCTCCAAGACCTATGCATGCACCACACTCAAAGCAACTCTAGCAGACCTCGCAAAAGCCGCAAACCCGTAAAATTCCGACGAGTATACGGGCTCGGCCCAATTTTCTGCCAGAACAGAGCCTGTATACTCGCCCGACACGTAAAAATATTTACCGCGGCCCGCAAACCGCCCGCCCCGGCCGGTATATCTACCAGTTCGCGGTGCGTTTGCGGGTCGAAACCCTATCCCCCACCGCCGCCGAGCTCCGCAATTCCCCACTCCCCACCTCACATTTCTCGTCGCCGGCGAGCCCATTCCGCCTCCAGTCGTCATGTGGGGCCGCATGTGGAGCTCCAGACGTGGCTCTGGGAGTAGATTCGGTGGTGGCGGCGACCCCGAGCGAGAGCGGCGCGTCCGGTCGGACGACACGAGGAAGCACGGGACGAGGAAGTGGACCAACCGCGGCCTCTTGCCGCCGCCGAGCTTCCGCGTCCGCGAGGCGGACGAATACGACCGTCTGCACGGCTGAGGGAGTCCTGGATAGAGGGGTCCTCAAGGTCATGAGCGCCACCAGTCTCGCTATCTCATCCAAGGGGTCCAACGGTGAAAAGAGCAACTCTGGGCCAGTGTTGACGATGGCCTCCACCCTGGGAATGTTCCAGTCCAAGGCCATAACTCGCCAGAGCTCTCTTGCCAGGGGGACACCTGCAAAGCGCATGGAATCCATCCTCGCGTTCAACACCACACAGGGGGCAAATGTCAGTAAGCTCGAGGTGTCGCGAGACTTTATTGGCCCAAGTAGCAAGTGAGTTGGTGACGACTCTCCAAGCAAACACGCGTACCTTAGGGGCAGCAGGGAATCCCCATATGATCTTCCAGATGACGCGACGACCATCCGGTGTCCTGCTCGTGGCGGAAGCCGAAGGACGCTCGTGCTCGTCCATGGCCAGGCGGTAGGCAAACCGGACGGTGAAGATACCGTTCCTCTCCGATGCCCATGCAATAATATCCTCGGTGACGCTGGTCGACGTGCGGATGCTGGTGCTGACGTCGACATCCGCCGGGAGGAAATAGCGGCGGAGCAGGTCCATACGCCATGACCCCTCGCCATCCAGGAGCTCCGCCACCCTCCTTAGGCGGCACGTACCCTGCAAGGATATGGGTTGGCGTGATGGCTCCCTAGGCAGCCATCGGTCTCGCCAAATGCAGATCTCCTCTTGATCAAGCGCGACAACAGGTACTCCAGTCCATCCGCTCACAACCTTCAAAGGGGAACATTAGAATTTGCATGACAAACACATCCCATTGTCTGAAACAATACACTGAAGTCATTAGGAAGAGAATGCCTACTTGTGCGACATGATTTGGTTCAACAACTCCTTTCTTCACAACGCCCACTAACCATATCATTCTCATCACACACAATCACAGGGTTAGTGTCTATCCTACTGCTAAGAGCATGAAGGCATAGATGGTGTCTACAAGATACTAGTAAGAAATTGGCAATGTACAGATCACCTACTACTACCAAGAAAACGTTCAAGGGTGTTCGCCATGGTGTGGCTACAACCAAGTCGGGCATGCATTCTGCCTTTGCTACAATTTACATGCTTCTTCTACCTCTGCTATTTGTGTTCAGCAAGGTTATGGAGTTCAGGCACTCGGTGAGAAACAACAGCTACTAGGGGTTATGTCACCTTTGTCATGGCTTGGGATTGGTCACCGCTGCAACATAGCTCTTGTCACAGGAAAGTTGCACCACTTGACTCTTGCCCTGTGGATTTACCACTTCGTACTTGAGCCCCCTTTTGTCATCCGTAGCATCAATGACGATAGTTGAGCCTTCAACGGCTTCACCTTTGAGCAGCATCCGGGACAGCGCTGTCATCACATTCTTCTGCACCCACCTCCTTATGGGCCTTGCGCCATACATCTGCCAGAGACCAAGCATGCATATACATTGTTACCAAACCATACAGACAGACATACAGGAGAGGGTTATTTGATAACTTCGAAAAGAAACTGTGCTTACTAGGTTGCATGATTCCAACAATATGACGTCCAACGCAGCATCACTTGCAGACAGAGAGATGCTCTTAGCAGCTACCCTTGCAGTGACACTTTTCATCTGAATTTTCACAATCTCCTTCAGTTTGTCATGCAGAAGTGGCTCAAATATCACCACCTCGCTCAGTCTGTTCAGAAATTCAGGCTTAAAGTGTTTCTGAACCTGCAACAACAAATATATATATGACACGTCAGCAGGTAACACTAGTACAGCCTTAACAGCAGCAGATATGGTATTCACAAACCTTTTTCATAACAAGGTCCTTTGCAGCTTCCATTGTGCTTTCTCCAGCCATTCCAGCGGTTAGGTGCTCTGCTCCTAGATTTGAGGTCATAATGATGATAGTATTCTTGAAATCTACGGTCCGGCCTTTGCCATCAGTCAGAACACCATCATCAAGAAGTTGAATAAAAACGTTCAGCACCAAGGGATCTGCCTTCTCCACCTCGTCAAAAAGGATGACACTATATGGGCGCCTCCTCACTATTTCAGTCAGTTGTCCACCATCATCATAGCCAATGCAGCTTCAAGAAGTTATAAAAGAAGCATTAACATCAATCAAATGAAAGATCCATACTGATGTATCATAACGTAATGAGCATACAATATAGTACAAAGTAAACCTTGGTGCAGCTCCAATGAGGCGCGCCACAGCTCCAAACCCAACATATTCAGACATGTCAATGCGAACCAACATTTTCTCACTGTCGAATAGCTGCTCGGCAAGAGCTTTTGCAAGCTCTGTCTTTCCAACACCAGTCAATCCTAAGAAGAGGAACGAGCCTATGGGTTGGCCAGGCTGATCAAGGCCAGCCCTGGAACGTAAGACTGCTTCTGCAACCAGATTTACCGCTTCATCCTGGCCAACAACTCGCTCATGAAGTCTATCCGCTAGGTGGATTAACCTATCCTTCTCCTCTTGATCAAGCGTGGAGACAGGAATTCCGGTGCATCGGCTCACAGCCTTCAAATGACGAAGTTAGAATTTGCATGAAAAACACATCTCATTGATCGAAATGGTACACAAAAGTCATTAGGAAGAGAATGCTCACTTGTGCGACATGATTTGGTGCAACAATTGCTTTCTTCACAGTGTCCTCTTCCTTTTCTTGACTGTCAATCTGCATCATTTTCTTTGCAGTAGCACACGCCGCATCAATCAGATCAATAGCCTTATCAGGAAATTGACGACCTACAAATACAACCAGCAATAAAACCCATTAATACTGTACTACAACATATAGCCATTCTTGCCACTCACAAGTGCAACTCGGCAGAGAAGAAACATTGCAGTTCAGGTTACCCCATGAATTTATACATATGACTGTAACGGATTAATTAGAACCTTAAACACGACTCATAGATTATTTCAACTTCATGTATCCAAGGTAACATAGGTACTCCATGGTGCTCTAATGTGATCATTGTTGCCCTTGGAAGTGCACATCACAACCTTCACGTAGACAGCAAAATTAACACATGAGCTAGTAAACCTTAACAAGGATGGGCACGTGAGCTAGTAAACCTCAACAAGGATGGGCATGTGAGCTAGTAAACCTCAATAGGGATGGGCATCTGACCATGACCAATTAAGCATGCATTTATCTTTCCTTCTTTTTATTATACTTCCTATAAGTAGCTAGGTGAGGTTATGCTTCTACTGATCACCTCAAGAAACAAGTAAATTAATTCCTCACCAGTGATGTAGCGGCCAGCGAGCTCTGCAGCAGCAACAATAGCGGCATCTTGGATTTCCAAGCTATGGTGCCGTTCATACTGCTGCTTTATGCCCCGCAGAATCGCAATGGTCGCCTGCGTGCTCGGCTCTTCAATATGCACCTTCTGGAACCGCCGTTCGAGTGCTGCATCCTTCTCAATGTACTTGCGGTAATCATCAAAAGTTGTCGCGCCCACACAGCGGATACGACCACGGGCCAACGCGGGTTTCAGAATATTGGCAGCATCATTGCTTCCCCATTTATCACCGGCGCCAATCAGCATGTGCATCTCGTCGATGAAGAGAATAATCTTGCCGCCCGAATTCTCCGCCTTCTGTATCATGGTCTTCAAACGGCTCTCAAACATACCACGCAGTACAGTGCCGGCCACCATGGCCCCCAGATCAACCTCCACGACACGTGCCTTGGAAAGCTCGGCAGGGACGTTCCCAGCAGCAATCCGCTGCGCGAGGCCCTCGGCGATGGCCGTCTTGCCAACCCCTGGGGCGCCGACGAGCGCCGCACAATTCTTGGTCTTGCAGCAGAGAATGGAAACGACACTGTCGATCTCGTCATCACGGCCGACCACCGGACCGCTCGTCTTGCCGTTCAAGTACCGCCCGTAGGTGCGCAGACATGACTTGCGCGTGTAGTAGCTCCAAGCCGCCCAACAGAGACCAACAGCTGCTCCAAGGCAGACTACAGGTTCGATCTGTCGCCACACCCTGAACATATGACTCTGGGTGCGTGATAACAAGGTTGCTCCTATCCCATCAGGAGCCTTAGTCGTGGTCCCCAGCAATGGATCGAAGGTTCCAGTCCTTCCCATACCTGACCAAAAGCCCTGATTTGAACACGGAAGAAGATTGCATTACTTCATGATCGAGATGACTTGTTGTACAATGATCAAACTTCATACTTTACATACACGGTATACCTGTCAATCGAGATAATCAGTGCTAAATTTTAACTTTGGGAGAAAGAAAGAGATAATTCTTCTTTTATCTTATAAAATACGGACTCACTATGCAATTATACTTGTTCCTCTTGATCTTGATTGAACTGAAGTAGCAAAATCGGGACTCTTTTATTTTCAGCTTCAAAATCAGGACTTGAGATTAAATGGGGGGAAAAGTTCCCCTTTTTAATTAATAAGTAAGATAAGAAGAAGACAGGAGAAATTTACCTCTTCTCAAGTCCTCCGCGCCGCCCCTCTGCCGCTGCTCGGCCCCGACCCTGAATCCCTCGTCGGCTCGATCTGGTCAGGCGCGCTTCGACCGGCGCCACTCGAATCCCAGACACCGTTCGCCGCTCCGCCGATGGCCTAGAGCCGCCGTGTTCACGATCTATATATGTATATATTGAATGAATTTGAGATACAAAGGTAGCAGAGGAAGAGAGAGAGAGAGGGCAGAAGAAGAGGAAGAGAGACCTGGGCTGGTGCGCTCCGGCCGGCGCTGGTGGAGTCCCTGTCCAACCCTCGCTCCTTGGCTGCAGCCCTGGTCGCCTACGCTCCGGCAGCAGGTGCCGCTCCAGTCCGACCCACCAATTAACGCCTTGAAGCTCATGTGGGCCCTGCCGCAGCTGGGCCTCCAGGTTCTTTTGTCTTTCTTTCTTTTTTGAACGGGAAAGGGCACCCATGGGGAACAAGATCCTCTAACATCACGAAGGGATGTCACGGAAGCTACAGTACCTTGACATCCCTTCTTCATATCCATATGATTAAGCCTAAAATAACTTGAATTAATTTATAAATTACAAATCTATCGTATACATTTAAAAAATTACATACAAACTAAATTATGATGCAATAAAATTAATTTCAGATTTTATTTTGTGTGAACAGTATTTGCGCACAGTGTCTTTGCTACAGTGTCCACGACATTCCTTTTTAGTTTTGCACTGTAGCTTCGTGACATCCCTTCGTAATGTTAGAGGGTCCGTTCCCCACCCATGGTGCCAACTTCATTCAACTCAGTAGCAGTGTACAGCATGAATTACAACTCCCTAAATGTTAAAAGTAGACAAAGTGGAGATGATAGGGCAAGTTGAGTGAGGATGAGCTGAATTAAAACAACTAAAAACATGTCATGGTGATCTGGTCAGAACTTGATGAGCTACATTGTGGGACATCCCATTGATCTCCTTGAATATATGGAACATCTGTGATTGTAATTGTCGAGTGGTGTTGTAGAACTCTGCAATGAGCTTTCTGATCGACCAAGAAATCTCATCATCAGAGACATTTTTGCTTGTTGCTGCTTTAGCCAAAGAGAGATTATCAGTGAGGAAGGTAGGTTGGCTAATCTGCAGAAGTTGTGTGCAGCAACTTGCTGGTATTTGTGGTGGATGCGTCGCCAGCAAACACATCATAACCAAATGTTCCAGTTACACGATGTGCAACGGCTGTTAGGGCCATATGTTTAAACTATCAAAAATCCCTGAAGTTCAGAAATGGACATGTGAATCGTCTAGGTATCAAGTGGGCTAAAGCATCTCCTGGAAAGGTGAAAGGTGAAAGCTCATGTGTTGGGCTTTCATTCCATCCAATTATAATCGAATTCGTTTTGAGGTGATTAATGCTTGTTAAGGACATGACATAATTTGGAGTGGAGCCTCTATAGTTTATGCAGAATGTTTCATCATGGCGGGTATGATAGGTTCGGTTCGATTTTTGCATTGTAACCGGGAAGCAAATGAGGCAGCGCACACCCTAGCTAAGTTTGCTTATGATAGAAATGAGTCTTGTAAGTGGGTCGATGAACCCCCAAGGTTCCTGATTAATGCTCTGGTTAATGATGTAACTATTTTGCCAAATTAATAAAGTGAGCCATGATGGCATTCTCTCTCAAAAAAAGTACAAGGGCATGTGCTTATGTTTGTAATGGAGAAAACGTGAACTGGTTCGAGGCTTGAATTTGGACTTGCATGCTCGTTTGATCCTGCAAAAAGTTAAGAAATACACCAATACATGTGGTTGTTTGTCCATGCGTTAGACCTGGGATCTTTGTGCATTTGAAAGAAGCATCAGAATAAAATTTTGCCCTAGAAATAAGAAGATCCGTCCTAATAGTGTGTCCCTGTAGCGGCAAAAGAGTGGAGTTTGTAGTGTTTTGTTGGAGAGAAGAAACCTTTGCACCATCAGGAGAGGCGTCATTTACTGTACTTCTTTCATAAACAACGCCATTGTAGCCATAAAAACCTAATGATGAGAATATTTTTTTCTACCAAGAAGGCAATCATTTCTTGATTTCCAAATGCACCATAATAAATTAAAAATATTTGGGATTGATGCATGATGGTGATTCATGGTAAGAAGAGCATGGATAAGAGTCTACATGGAATGACAATTTTCAGTTAAGATATAAGTCTTAAGATACCACGGATGCGCGAACCATGCAGCCCTAGCAATCCTCATCTTGAGCACAACGACAACACTCTTTATCAATGTGTGTAGAAAATGAGAGGCTCTCAGACCTGTAGGGAGGGCCTTGCGAAGTAATCTCCAAGCAAATGTTTGTAGCCTAGGAGGCATAATTCTTGTGCTCCCAAACCTGCTTGAGTAAATATTTGACTAGTGTAGAGACCTGACTAGGTTGATTCTTGGGATGCCTTTGTATATCCTGCAAACATAACTTGTATGTACTTTTAGCGTTGCACTTATCATTAGGTGTGAGATCCCAACACAATATATCCGCACAATCATCTGGAATAATGTTAGTTTGAGTAATGATTGTTGCGGCGGGCTCCTGGAAAAATAGAGTGAATTAAATCATTGTTCCGGACTTTTTGACCTAGAATCCAAAGATCTCTAACTTTAGCAGGGTAAGTGAAATTTTTAGGTTGGATGATGAGATTATCATGAATATCAGACCAGGCTTAACACCAGGTGGTACTCCATATGGAAATGTTTCCTTGCGTGATGCGATAAAAAGAGCGTGCTTTTAATTTAGCGAACAACTTGATAATAGAGGACCAAAAAGAAGATTTAGGGGTATTGGAAGTGGCAGTCCAGAAAGAGGAGTCCGAAAAGTACTTACATTTGAGAACAAGGTGCAATTGAGAATTTGGGGAGTTTGCAATTCTCCAAGCCGAAGCCAAAATTAAGCCTTGATTCATAGCTTGAAGGTTTCTAATACCTAGACCACCTTCTTGCTTAGATGTGCAGATATCCTTCCAAGCTCGAAGGCAAAGACCGCTTGATGAACTGCCTTCTCTAATTCCTGTCCACCAAAAAGTTCTAATGATAGCAGTAAGTTTAGCAATGAACTTCTTAGTAAACAATATGTTAGACATGTAATAAACCGGAATGGAAGAGAAAACAGATCTAATTAGTTCCAATCTAGCTACACGGGAAAGCACGTTGGCCTTATATCCTGGAAGTTTAGCCAAAAAATTGTCCAACACAAAGTTGTAAGCGGATGTCCTATTCTTACCAGGGAGATAAGAGGGTGGCCAAGGTGAGTGAAATTCCCATCCACGATAGGGATAGGGTAATTCTTTGAATGTCGGAGTCACCGTCTGATTAACATGAGCACTAAAAATAATTGCAGATTTGTCCCAATTAGGAGTCTGACCTGAGGTGGCACAAAATTGATGAAGAATTTGAGCCATGACTTGAGCTTCCCCTATACTTGCTTTTCCGCACACAAGAAGGTCGTCTGCAAAAAGTAGTGAGTGGACAGGAGGGCAATTTGGCCCAAGGGTGATACTCTCAAGATTGTTAGCAGCCAAATCATCATTAAGGGCAAGCGAGAGTTCATTAATTGCTAGAACAAAAAGGTAAGGAGAGAGAGGGCAACCTTGTCTAATACCCCTTTGTGACGCCCCCGATTTGATCGTACACTAATCATGCACGCAAATGTGTACGACCAAGATCAGGGACTCACGGGTAGATATCACAACACAACTCTAGACACAAATTAAAGATCATACAAGCTTCATATTACAAGCCAGGGGCCTCGAGGGCTCGAATACATAAGCTCGATCATAAACGAGTCAGCGGAAGCAACAATATCTGAATGCAGACATAAGTTAAACAAAATGACATAAGATGGCTAGCACAAACTTGGATACAGATCGAAAGAGGCGCATGCCTCCTGCCTGGGATCCTCCTAAACTACTCCTGGTCGTCGGCAGACTCCACGTAGTAGTAGGCTCCAGTGGGGTAGTAGTAGTCATCGACAGATGCAGCTGGCTCCTGGGCTCCACCATCTGGTTGCATCATCCAAGAAGAAGAGAGAATGGGGGAAAGGGGGAGCAAAGCAACCGCGAGTACTCATCCAAAGTACTCGCAAGAAAGGATCTACACTACATATGCATTGATATATTTATAAAGGGGTAATATATGTGGGCTAAACTGCAGACCAGAATATGAGGGGGAAAGCTAGGCCTATCGAAGACTACGCTTCTGGTAGCCTCCATCTTGCAGCAGTAGAAGAGAGTAGCTGGAAAATTCACCAAGTAACATCATATAGCATAATCCTAACCGGGGATCCTCCCCTTGTAGCCATGTGGGAAATCGATCACTGGGTTGTATCTGGCACTTGAAATGGTGTGTTTTATTAAGTATACGGTTCTAGTTGTCATGAGATCGGAATACAACTTCGGGTCGTCCTTTTACCGAGGGACATAGCTATTCGAATAGATAAACTTCCCTACAGGGGCGCACCACATTACCCAACACGCTCGATCCCCCTGGCCGGACACACTTTCCTGGGTCATGCCCGGCCTCAGAAGATCAACACGTCGTAGCCCTACCTAGGCACATCTGAGAGGTCAGCACGTCGGTCTAAATCCTAAGCGCGCAGGGGTCTGGGCCCATCGCCCATTGCACACATGCATGTTGCATGGGCGGCCGGAAGCAGACCTAGCCTCTCCTAATACCAGAGCAGACGTTCCAGTCCAATCCGGCACGCGCCGCTCAATCGCTGACGTCAAGAAGGCTTCGGCTGATACCACGACGTCGAGAGCCCATAACTATTCCCGCGTAGCTGGTTAGTGCGTATAGGCCAGTAGCCAGACTCTGATCAAATACCAAGATCTCATTAAGCGTGTTATTTTTAAGTAACCGCCGACAACGACTAGGGGCCAGGCCACCTCTCAACTAGGTGTCTCGCCCTGTCGCTTCGCCGCAAAGAATCACTCGGGGGGCATCGGGAACCCAGGCCCACCACTACATGTATGGAACCACCTGTCCTTTCAGCCCCCACATCAGAATTGTTGGGGAACGTAGTATTTCAAAAAAAATCCTACGATCACGCAAGACTTATCTAGGAGAAGCATAGCAATGAGCGGGGAGAGTGTGTCCACGTACCCTCGTAGATCGAAAGTGGAAGCGTACCATAACGTGATTGATGTAGTCGAACGTCTTTGCGATCCAACCGATCAAGCACCGAATGCACGACACCTCCGCGATATGCACACGTTCAGCTCGGTGACGTCCCTCGAACTCTTGATCTAGTTGAGGCTGAGGGAGAGTTTCATCAACACGACGGTGTGGTGACGGTGTTGATGATGTTACCGGTGCAAGGCTTTGCCTAAGCACTGCAACAATATGACCGAGGTATGTAACTGTGGAGGGGGCACCGCACAGGGCTAAAACAATTGTCAACTTGTGTGTCTTTGGGTGCCCCCTGCCCCCGTATATAAAGGAGCAAGGGGAGAGGCCGGCCGGCCCCTATAGGGCTGATGTCTACACACGCTTCTATTCTTGTAGACTATGTTGGGCCTCCAAGCGCAGAGGTTTGTAGGACAGCAGCAATTTCCCTCAAGTGGATGACCTAAGGTTTATCGAACTCAGGGAAGTAGAGGTTGAAGATGGTCTCTCTCAAGCAACCCTGCAACTAAGATACAAGAAGTCTCTTGTGTCCCCAACACACCTAATACAACTAGGAGTTGTATAGGTGCACTAGTTCGGCGAAGAGATGGTAAAATATGGATGATAGGAGTGGCAAAGCAAAGTAATATAAATCTATAATAAAAAGTGCAGCAAGCAAACAAGTGGTAAACGTGAGCACAAATGGTATTGCAATGGTGGAAAAAAGGCCTAGGCTTCATACTTTCACTAGTGGCAACTCCCAACAACATTAACATAGTCTAATCACATGATATTTCCCATAAAACATGCAATGGAGACGCACTCGGAGGTCATTCCTTTGTGGTTAAGAGAGGACGAGAATTATGTAGGGCTACAAAAGCACACCTCAAAGTTCGTAGTTCTCAATCTATGGATTTCCCAATGTCACCGCGGCCATCCAAAGAGAGTACCACAATCACCACAACATATCTCAAGGATAGTCAAAGACAAGCACCAAGAGACTCTCAATCTTCAATCAACACACAAAAGAGGAAATCACTCATGAAAATATTCTTCTAATCCATGTCCAATAGACCGCTGTCACCTTAGTCTCGGGGATTATACTAGATAAAGACAAGTGAGTACATCAATTCAATACATAGAGGAAGGGGAAATATCACGGGATCACCCTAGATTAACATAGCCTATGATCACAACGAAGATCACATCATGGGAGAGAGAATTGACCACATAGCTACTGGTAGAAACCTCAGCCCCGAGGAGGAACTACTCCCGCATCATGGAGGGAGGAAGCAACATCGATGGAGATGAATCCGGGGGCACTTCCCCGTCCCGGCAGGATGCCGGCACAGGAATTCTGGTCCCCCAAAACTTGGTGGCGATGGCGGCGGAGATCGGAATCGCTTCTGGAGAAAAGGGTTCTGTCCTCGAGGGTTTCGGGACGCGAGGAATATATATGCGAAGGGGGGTCACCAGAGGCGGAGCCGGGGCCCCAGGCGCCCCCCTGGCGCGGCCAGGGGTGGGGCCGCGCCAGGTGGCCGCCTGGGCCACCCCTGGCTCCCCTCTGGCCCCGCTTTGGTTCTTCGCGAAGCTTCCTGTACACTGATTTTTCCTGTATTTTTCCCGGAATTTTTGGAGCACTTTTAATATGGGGGAAACCTGAAATAGAAAAACAGCAGAAAACAGGAACTGGCACTGTGGTGCACTGAGTTAATAGGTTAGTCCAAATATGATCAAAAGTGTATGGAAGTGCATAAATATCATAGCAATATCACACAAAAGAAGCATGGAGCAAGCAGAAATTATAGATACGTTTTGGACGTATCAACATCCCCAAGCTTAATTCCTGCTCGTCCTCGAGTTGGTAAATGATAACAAGCATAATTTCTGTGGTGACATGCTATCAACCATATAAGAACTTTTTAAGTAAAGCAATCAAGGCATGTAATTCAATTCAAGTCATAACAAGCAAGAGTCTATATTAGCATTGTAACAAGCAACATAAGAACATAAAGGTGCAAGAGCTCTCGCTGTCCGTGACTCGAATGTCTCCAAATGGTGTTTGCGTGCAAGAAAGGGGATAGGGATATACGAGAGAATAAAACATAGTTTTTGTATTGTTGAGAACTTAATCTACTAAAGTTTCACACTTGGTCTTCTTTGGAATCTTATCTTGACTCATCCCCAGACCACCAGTCAGGTACAAGTCAAAATGATCCACTCCCTTTCGATATTTTGAGCACTCATGCAATGGATGAGCGTAAGCAAGAAAGTCGACACTTAGGATGGCAAAGAGAGAAAAATGATGAAGGGGGAAGACAAAAAAGGTGTGAAACGCTCACATCAATGAGGACAATCATAGGCGAGAGAAAGCCAAATGATAGATATAATGTGAGGAGTAGGGATTGCCATGTAACGGATGCACATATGAGCTAAGGTAAGCTCTCCAATGGAACTAGTGGGGGTGCATCCAACTTGCTTGCTCAAGAAGACCTAGAGCTCTTTTGAGGAGGCTCATCATTGGAATATACAAGCCAACTTCTATAGTGTGAAGGTCCCCACATAGCTATATGCATGAATGATAATCTCTATGGAGTACAAGGTATAAGATGGAGTACGAGTGTGGATCTCTCAAAAGGAATAGTAGTGTGCCCCCTTCTCTCTTTTTATTTCTTTTTCTCTTTTTTCTCTTTTTTTTTTATTTTTTGTGGCCTCAATGGCTCTTTCTATTTAACTCTCATTTGTCCTCTTTGGGATCTTTTGATTTTGTCCTCTTTGGGATCTTTTGATTTTGTCCTCTTTGGGATCTTTTCCTCACTTTAGGGGCAACACTCTATATATTACAAGAAGTATAGAAGATCTTTCACACTTTACAAAAGTACTCAACATAAAGAAAATGAAACTATCATGATATATGCAAATGTATGCCTCTGCCAGTGTAGTAGGATATGCAATGATACTAGTGCGTCATGTAGCAATGATTAGGGCAAGGCCCAACTAGCATGCGGCACATCGATCAAGGAAAAAGCATGTATGACATGAAGATCAAGTCATGAGAAAGATGGATGTTGCATGGCAATGTATCTCGGAAAGGCTATGGAAATGCCTTGATAGGTAGGTATGGTGGCTGTTTTGAGGAAGGATATCATGAGGCTTATGATGACAGAGCGTATCGTGCCAAGGATTTGGATGCACCGGCGAAGTATGCGCCAACTCTCGAGGTGAGAAAGGGCAATGCACGGTACCGAAGAGGCTAGAAAAATATGGCTAGGTGGAAGTGTCAACTTTCGAATACTCACATTAGTCCGAAGAACTCATGCACTTATTATCGGTAACTCCCAATCTAATTAGGAGGTTCACAAAGAGACAAGTACCCCGAGGAGGAGTGTATGGGGGTTTGGTTATCCTTGCGCATCCTCGACTCATGGTACGTGAGTGTACTCTAATATTCGATCCCTCCAAAGATTAGTGATCCATCTAGTAGCTAAAGTTCTCAACTATTTTGTAGGTTTTCAAAAATAAACACGGATTGCCCAAAATACGACATCTATCACCAATAGGCTAAAGCTCTTGACACCAACAGTCCAGACATTACTCATGGCAATACCTCAAAACTATTGCAAGTTACTACTAAAATTAAATAGCAACCTCAATTACCTACTTTAAGTTAAGACACACAACTCAGTGCAACAGGCAAACTCTCTTAACAAGATAAACATGAAAACTCAAGAGAGTTCAGCAACCAACTAAACAAAAGCTCTTTAAAAAGAAAAGCATGAAAACTAAGAGCTAAACATGACAACAACTAAGAAAAGACAAAGAACACACACAACAAAGATAAGCATGAAAATCCTATGTTGTGTTCTAGGTTGAAGTGGAGCATGTTTCTCTCCCACACAAAGAAAGCTGGGTTCTAACTTGTTATGAACAGCAAGAAAAGCTAAAGAAAACTAAAAAGGAAACTAAGAGCAAGACGCTCCAAGCATAGCACATAACGCATGAAGTGATTAAAATATAGTGGAACGAAAGACGAACTGATAATTGTTGATGGAGAAGGGGATGCATGGGGGCATACCCAACCTTAGACGCTTGAGTCTTCTTGAATATTTCTTGGGGGTGCACGGGGGCTTCCCCAAGCTTGAGCATTTGACCCTCCTGAATCTTCTTTTATCATCTTCCCTCGCACACTTGAAAACTCCCTTCATACATAACTCATCATAATCTGATTAGCGAGGTTAGTACCCACAATAAAATAACTTTTCCCTACTGGAAATAAAGATAATCTTGAAGAGCTACTGTTTCTCAAGATTTCCAAAAGGTTTTTGCAAATAAAAAGCAAGCTCAAGGTTTGCAAAACGAAGAAAAGGCAAAACAGGACAGAATCTGTGAAAAACAGACCAGCAGGTAGTAAACAATTTTTTCGGGGTACTTCTACAACTCAAATCAAAAAACTCAGAACAGAGGCTCGAAAGCCAATTGTATAGAGCACGATGTCAAAAAAATTCAGATCAAAAAGATGATCTGGTGATTTTATTCGATTTTTTCTGTCCAAGGACAGAATCTGTTTTCTGGACAACACGTCACAACTTTTGAACTTTCTTGCAATCAGAGGCTAAAATTGGCACAAAGCTGAAAAATAAAGATACAATGATGTTGCTACAGTAGTAACAAACATCAAGACCACTAGAACTGAAAGAACAAACTGAAAGCAAAGATAACAAGGGTTGTCTCCCTAGAGCTCTTTCTTTATAGCCATAAAGATAGGCTTAAGACTTTAATGATGCTCTCGTAGGAATAAGAGTTGAAGAACAAAAGAGAGCATCAAGAAGCAAATACCAAACACATTTAAGCCTAACATGCTTCCTATGCATAGGAATATTGCAATAGAATAATTCATTGAAGCACAAAGCAATAAGCATAGGAATACAAAACAAGTGCAGCTTCAAAACCTTCAACATAAAGAGAGGGAACTTGATATTATTGAAATATCTATAAGCATATGTTCCCTTCTCATAATAATTTTCAGTGGGATTATGAATAAACTCAACAATATAAGCATCACATAAAGCATTGTTACCATGATCCACATGCAAAAAGGTACTCTTACTCTCCACATAAGCATAATCTTTCTCATTGGTAATAGTGGGAGTAGGACTATCATAAACAACTTGAACACTATAGATTAATTGTGTATTAGGAAGATGGTGTTCAACAAGGGAGTAATTCCCTCCATGATTATGACAAGTTTCATAAGGATAATTTCTCCTTATGTCATAGGTACCTTTATAATCACTATAGATTGGAGTTATAACATCATCATAGTAGAGAAGAGCATTATCATTGCTAGCAACTATATTTGTAAACATGTTGTCTTTATTCTTACTAGCAAAAGAATTATCAATTATCACATCACTAGTGGGTAAAGGATTTGCAATCCTATTATCCCCAAGCTTAGAGCTTTCCATATCATCACTTTCAGAGTTGGTACCAAAAAGATTTTCAAGATCATAAGTAGCATTATCATCATTTTCCCAATCACAATAAGTAACATGCATATCATAATCAAAATCATCTTCAATAGTACCTACGGACGTATCATCAAGATGATAATTAAGGCAATAAACTTCACCTTCTTCTTTAAACTTACAACCGTTAGGATAAAAGTTGATGGGAGGAATATGCTCAGGCCAGGTTGATACCCATTCTTCTTCCTTGTTGCTCCTCTTCCTCCTCCTCTTCTTTTTCTTCTTCTTCACCTTAGGAGGGAGTGGTTGGAGATGAAGCTTCTCCACATATCCTGGTTTATCATTAGAAACAATAGGGGAAACTTGGGAGAAAATCTCCTTTTTATTAGCAGAAATATAAGAGATATTTTTATACTTTGGTAAATTTCCCTCCTTTCTAATCTGACTTATGTAATCATTTTTATGGCAATTAACAACACAATAGAGATGGCAATTTTGCAAAGTGTTTTTTATTCCTATGGCATTAACATCTAGCCAAGAAGTCTTTTCTGATAACTCTTCACACATCAAAAATAACATAAGCTCATCATAAAGATCAGGGGTGATCATGTTATCACACAACTGGTTAACAGTTATGTTTTGAAAGTGCATGCATTGAAAATTAAAGTGACCCTCTATACAGCAAAGTTCACAAGTAAAAGGATAAAGGTCACACAATTCTCTAGCAATTTCATTTAAATCTTTGACCCAAGTGATTGTTCTTTCATGCTTATGTTGCTTACAATACTTCTCTTCTTCAATCATAGGCCTTTCACAAGGTCTATCCACTCCACAAAAATTAACATGCTTATATAAAACTTCATTTTTAGGAATTGGATCATGCATGTTGCAATCATCATGAACAATTTCATTTTCTTTGCAAATCTCTTTAAAAGGTTCATGATGCTTGATCCAATCCTCCTTAGGCATATTAAGATGTGAAGCAAAAGATTTGAGGAAATCAACAAGGAGTTGAGAATCAAGCCCAAACTTAGCACTAAACTTATTAAAACTTGTAGTTTCAACAAAGGACTTAATGCAATCATACTCATAAATTATACCTGACTCTTTACCTTTGTTGATCTCCCAATCTTCAGTGTTGCGTTGAATTCTTTCAAGGAGTTCCCATTTAGCATCAATCTTTTCGTTTGTGAAAGAACCCATAGAGGAAGCATCGAGCAAATCTTTATCCTGTCGAGAGAGCCTCACATAGAAATTAGTAATAATCATATCTTTGGGGAGCCCATGGTTAGGACATTTTAGCATTAACGTTTTCAGTCTCCCCCAAGCTTGAGCTATGCTCTCTCCGTCATGAGGATAGAAATTATAAACATAATTCCTATTCTCATGGACTTCATGAAGAGGATAAAACTTGGAGTAAAAGAGAGACTAGATCTCTTCCCAATCCAGCAGGTGAGAGTCATCTAGTAGCCTATACCATTCCAATGCTTTTCCTTTCAATGACAAGGCAAATAATTTCCTCATGACTCCATCTCTTGTCAAACCTGAAATCTTAAACAACTCACAAAGTTCTGTAAGTTTCAACAAATGAATACTAGGATTGACTGTCCCATCATAACAATCATCCCTAATTATTTCAATTATCCCAAGTGGTATTTGGAACGGGATACATTTAGTAGGTGGAGGAGACTTCTCTACCACGGGTGTGGTAAAGCGGCCTTTCCCAAGCAGCGAACTAAGAGTGCGGTTTTCCATAAACATAACTAGTGAAACTAAAAACAAGAAACGAAAAGATTTAATTGAAAGATCTAAAGATATACCTTCAAACACTTACTTCCCCGGCAACGGCGCCAGAAATAGCTTGATGTCTACACACGCTTCTATTCTTGTAGACTATGTTGGGCCTCCAAGCGCAGAGGTTTGTAGGACAGCAGCAATTTCCCTCAAGTGGATGACCTAAGGTTTATCGAACTCAGGGAAGTAGAGGTTGAAGATGGTCTCTCTCAAGCAACCCTGCAACTAAAATACAAGAAGTCTCTTGTGTCCCCAACACACCTAATACAACTAGGAGTTGTATAGGTGCACTAGTTCGGCGAAGAGATGGTAAAATATGGATGATAGGAGTGGCAAAGCAAAGTAATATAAATCTGTAATAAAAAGTGCAGCAAGCAAACAAGTGGTAAACGTGAGCACAAATGGTATTGCAATGGTGGAAAAAAGGCCTAGGCTTCATACTTTCACTAGTGGCAACTCCCAACAACATTAACATAGTCTAATCACATGATATTTCCCATAAAACATGCAATGGAGATGCACTCGGAGGTCATTCCTTTGTGGTCAAGAGAGGACGAGAATTATGTAGGGCTACAAAAGCACACCTCAAAGTTCGTAGTTCTCAATCTATGGATTTCCCAATGTCACCGCGGCCATCCAAAGAGAGTACCACAATCACCACAACATATCTCAAGGATAGTCAAAGACAAGCACCAAGAGACTCTCAATCTTCAATCAACACACAAAAGAAGAAATCACTCATGAAAATATTCTTCTAATCCATGTCCAATAGACCGCTGTCACCTTGGTCTCGGGGATTATACTAGATAAAGACAAGTGAGTATATCAATTCAATACATAGAGGAAGGGGAAATATCGCGGGATCACCCTAGATTAACATAGCCTATGATCACAACGAAGATCACATCATGGGAGAGAGAATTGACCACATAGCTACTGGTAGAAACCTCAGCCCCGAGGAGGAACTACTCCCGCATCATGGAGGGAGGAAGCAACGTTGATGGAGATGAATCCGGGGGCACTTCCCCGTCCCGGCAGGATGCCGGCACAGGAATTCTGGTCCCCCGAAACTTGGTGGCGATGGCGGCGGAGATCGGAATCGCTTCTGGAGAAAAGGGTTCTGTCCTCGAGGGTTTCGGGACGCGAGGAATATATATGCGAAGGGGGGTCACCAGAGGCGGAGCCGGGGCCCCAGGCGCCCCCCTGGCGCGGCCAGGGGTGGGGCCGCGCCAGGTGGCCGCCTGGGCCACCCCTGGCTCCCCTCTGGCCCCGCTTTGGTTCTTCGCGAAGCTTCCGGTACGCTGATTTTTCCTGTATTTTTCCCGGAATTTTTGGAGCACTTTTAATATGGGGGAAACCTGAAATAGAAAAACAGCAGAAAACAGGAACTGGCACTGTGGTGCACTGAGTTAATAGGTTAGTCCAAATATGATCAAAAGTGTATGGAAGTGCATAAATATCATAGCAATATCACACAAAAGAAGCATGGAGCAAGCAGAAATTATAGATATGTTTTGGACGTATCAAGGGCGCGCCCCAAGTAGGATTCCTACTAGGAATAGGAAACCTATTCTTAGTAGGTTTCCAACAAGGGAAGAGAGGGGGGAGGAAGGAGAAGGAGAGAGGGAGAGGGAAAGAGAGGGGGCGCCACCCCTCCTAGTCCAATTCGGACTCCTCATGGGTGGGGCACGCGGTCAGCCCTAGAGGCCCCCCTCTCTCTCTCACAAGGCCCATGTTGGCCCATTAGTTCCCCCGGGGTTTCCGATAACCCCCCGGCACTCCGATATTTATCCGGTGACCCCCGGAACTCATCCGGTGTCCAAATAACATCATCCAATATATCATTCTTTATGTATCGACCATTTCGAGACTCCTCATCGTGTCCATGACCTCATTCGGGACGCCGAACAACCTTCAGTACATCAAAACACATAAACTCATAATATCGATCATCATTGAACATTAAGCGTGCGGACCCTACGGGTTCGAGAACTATGTAGACATGACCGAGACACATCTCAGGTCAATAACCAATAGCGGAGCCTGGATGTTCATATTGGCTCCTACATATTCTTCGAAGATCTGTATCGGTCAAACCGCATAACAACATACGTTGTTCCCTTTGTCATCGGTATGTTACTTGTCCGAGATTCAATCGTCGGTATCACCATACCTAGTTCAATCTCGTTACCGGCAAGTCTATTTACTCGTTCGGTAATACAACATATCATGACTAACTCATTAGTCATTTGCTTGCAAGGCTTATTATGATGTGTATTACCGAGAGGGCCCAGAGATACCTCTCCGGCACTCGGAGTGACAAATCCTAATCTTGATCTATGCCAACACCACAAACACTTTCGGAAACACCTGTAGAGCATCTTTATAATCACCCAGTTATGTTGTGATGTTTGATATCACACAAGGTGTTCCTCCGGTATTCAGGAGTTGCATAATCTCATAGTTAGAGGAACATGTAAAAGTCATGATGAAAGCAATAGCAATAAAACTGAACGATCATTGTGCTAAGCTAACGGATGGGTCTTGTCCATCACATCATTCTCCTAATGATGTGATCTCGTTGATCAAATGACAACACATGTCTATGTTTAGGAAACACAACCATCTTTGATTAACGAGCTAGTCTAGTAGAGGCATACTAGGGACACTTTGTTTTGTGTATGTATTCACACATGTATCAAGTTTCCGGTTAATACAATTCTAGCATGAATAAAAGACATTTATCATGATATATAAGGAAATATAAATAACAACTTTATTATTGCCTCTAGGGCATATTTCCTTCAGTCTCCCACTTGCACTAGAGTCAATAATCTAGATTACATAGTAATGATTCTAACACCCATGGAGTCTTGGTGTTGATCATGTTTTCCCCGTGGAAGAGTCTGAGTCAACGGGTCTGCGGCATTCAGATCCGTATGTATTTTGCAAATCTCTATGTCTCCCTCCTTGACTTAATCGCGGATGGAGTTGAAGCGTCAATTGATGTGCTTGGTTATCTTGTGAAACCTGGCTTCCTTCACCAAGGCTATTGCTCCAGTGTTGTCACAAAAGATTTTCATTGGACCCGATGCACTAGGTATTACACCTAGATCGGATATGAATTCCTTCATCTAGACTCCTTCATTGCTGCTTCCGAAGCAGCTATGTACTCCGCTTCACACGTAGATCCCGCTATGATGCTCTGCTTGGAACTGCACCAACTGACAGCTCCACCGTTCAACAAAAATACATATCCGGTTTGTGACTTTGAGTCATCCGGATAAGTGTCAAAGCTTGAATCGACGTAACCGTTTACGACGAGCTCTTTGTCACCTCCATAAACGAGAAACATATCCTTTGTCCTTTTCAGGTACTTCAGGATGTTATTGACCGCTGTCCAGTGATCCACTCCTAGATTACTTTGGTACCTTCCTGCTAGACTTATATCAAGGCACACATTAGGTTTGGTACACAACATTGCGTACATGATAGAACCTATGGCTGAAGCATGGGGAATGACTTTCATTTTCTCTCTATCTCCTAAAGTGGCCAGGCATTGAGTCTTACTCAACTTCACACCTTGTAACACAGGCAAGAACTCTTTCTTTGACTGATCCATTTTGAACTTCTTCAAAACTTTATCAAGGTATGTGCTTTGTGAAAGTCCAATTAAGCGTCTTGATCTATCTCTATAGATCTTGATGCCTAATATATAAGCAGCTTCACCGAGGTCTTTCATTGAAAAATTCTTATTCAAGTATCCTTTTATGCCATCCAAAAATTCTATATCATTTCCAATCAACAATATGCCATCCACATATAATATTAGAAACACTACAGAGCTCCCATTCACTTTCTTGTAAATACATGCTTCTCCAAAAGTCTGTATAAAACCATATGCTTTGATCACCTCATCAAACCGTATATTTCAACTCCGAGATGCTTGCACCAGTCCATAGATGGATCGCTGGAGCTTGCACACTTTGTTAGCTCCTTTAGGATCGACAAAACCTTCTGGTTGCATCATATACTGCTCTTCTTTGAGATATCCATTAAGGAATGCAGTTTTGACATCCATTTGTCAGATTTCATAATCATAAAATGCGGCAATTGCTAACATAATTCAGATAGACTTAAGCATCTCTACAGGTGAGAAAGTCTCATCGTAGTCAACTCCTTGAACTTGTCGAAAACCTTTCGCAACAAGTCGAGCTTTGTAGACGGTAACATTACCATCGACTTCAGTCTTCCTCTTGAAGATCCATTTATTTTCAATGGCTTGCCGATCATCGGGCAAATCAACCAAAGTCCACACATTGTTCTCATACATGGATCCCATCTCAGATTTCATGGCCTCAATCCATTTTGGGGAATCTAGGTGAAAGAACATGCGGTGCCCCCATGTTTGGTTTTGGTAATTGATGACAATCTCTATCGACTAATGGTTGCCTTGAGTTATATTTGAAGGTTTTGTCCATAGGCTTTTCTTGGAGTTCATTTGTTGGTTTCAAGGAGAGTTTGTGATGACCAAGGTGCTATTAAGGAATTATCCAAAGATTGGTCTTGTGAGTGTTGAGCTTATTGCAAGCATGTCTTGAAGAAGAAGAGTGTGTTATCATTCATGTTTACCTTCAAGACATCATCCAAATGAAGAGAGTTGGAAAGATTCAAGGTTGATCAAGACTAAGTGAAGGAGTGAATCTAGTTGATCAACACACAAAGCGTAGAAGATGTACCGAGAGGGATCAAGCAATCCTATGGTATGGTAAGCATTGTCAATTACGCTTTGTGTACTAACCCATGGTCTTCGTGAGAGTTGTTTGTGGGGTTAGGTTGCGGTGTGCAAGTTCAAGTGGAGCATCACGAAGAAATCAAGTGCTTGAAGCTTGCCGTCCATTGTCGTGACAATAGACTTGTGAAGATATGCCGAAGAGTGACTCACCCATAGAGGAGTATGGGGGAGCAATCTACTAGTCTTCACCGAGACAACGCAATCAAGAAAGGTGGTCCAACTTGAGGAAGTCAAGATCGTCTACATCTAGCTCAAGTGGACTTTGTGCAAAGCAAAGGTTTGCCCTTGATAGGTTTTCTATTTTACCGGTCTCGTGGTGGTAGTTGGGAGACCGGGTTATAGGATCGTTTGTCGTACTATCAAGGGGGGCTCTCAAGTTGGTAGCTTGATCGTATCGTTAGTAGAGAGCTCAAACCATTGCATCCTTGCATCATGTTTCTTGGTTCTTGTTTGGTTCTCTTTGTGAGTCTTAGAGCTTATGGTCATCTTGATGACAAGCTTGAGTTCATCGAAAACGGAGTTCACATGCGTCTTCTATGATGTTTTCGGTGTTGGAGGTTTTACCGGTCTTATCCGAGAAAGGGTTCTCACCATTTTCTTATGGGCCTTTTCTAATTTGCTTCTTATTGATATTTCTATCAAGATTGTGTTAGCCCTTGTCGCTAGCTTTCCAACAAACTTGGTTTCATCGAATTCGGAGTCCGTATGCAAAAGTTATGGTCGTTTTGGTGTACTGAAAAGGCTGCAGCGGTACTACCGCGGGTTGGAGCGGAAGTAATTTTTTACTACCGCTTTCGGGAGCGGTACTACCGCTTTCGGGAGCAGTACTACCGCTTGGAGCATTACTACCACGGCTACTTTCGTGGCTAGTTCCGCTCGGGACCAAAAACTCGTCACAAGTCCAGCGGTGGTAGGCACGGATGTAATTTTTTAGTACCGCTCGCAAGCAGTAGTACCGCTACCCTTAGCAGTAGTACCGCTACCCCTAGCGGTAGTACCGTGAGGTCAAGCGGTACTACCGCTCCGACAGTTCTTCTGGCCTTTTTGCCTCCTCGCTGTTGTTTTTCAAAGGGGTACTACCGCTAGGGCGGTAGTACCGCTTCTGGAGCGGTAGCACCGCTCTGTGCGGGCTGTGAGCATAACGGTTGGATTTTCCCCCACCTATAAAAGGGGGTCTTCTTCCCAAATGAACCCAATCCTTTGAGCTCGTGTTCTTCCCCCATTGTTGACCTTCTTCGAGCTTGCTATCTCTCAATCCCTCCATGGATTCTTGCTAGGGGAAAAGAGAGAGGATATCTAGATCCACATTTCCACCAATCACTTTCTCCTCTAAGTGAGGGGAACCCCTTGGATCTTGATCTTGGAGTTCTTGGTGTTCTCCTTCTTGTTCTTCCTCTCATTTCCCTCCCTAGCATTAGTTGCTTTGGTGGGATTTGGGAGAGAAGGACTTGGGCACTCCGTGTGCCCTTGCCATTGCATTTGGTGCATCGGTTTGAGTTCTCCACGGTGATACGTGGAAGTGAAGTTGAAAAGCTTATTACTTTTGGGTGCTTGGTACCCTTGAGCTTGTTCCTCTTGGGTGCTTGGGCGCCCTAGACGGTTGTGGTCACCTCGGAGCCATATTCCATTGTGGTGAAGCTTTGTGGTGTCGTTGGGGAGATAGCCCCAACCTTGGTGTTCGGAGCTCAATCATTGTGGTGTAAAGCTCCGGGCAAGCGCCGGGGTCTCCAATTAGGTTGTGGAGATCGCCCCGAGCAATTTGACGGGTTCCGGTGACCGCCCCCAAGGGTTGCCAAAGTGTACGGGTTCGGTGACCGCCCCCAAGGGTTGCCATTTGTACGGGTTCGGTGATCGCCCTCAAGGGTCCCTTAGTGGAATCACGGCATCTTGCATTGTGCGAGGGCGTGAGGAGAGTACCGTGGCCCTAGTGGCTTCTTGGGGAGCATTGTGCCTCCACACCGCTCCAAACGGAGATTACCATCCGCAAGGGTGTGAACTTCGGGATACATCGTCGTCTCCGCGTGCCTCGGTTATCTCTTACACGAGCCCTTTACTTATGCACTATACTTTGTGATAGCCATATTGTTTCTTGTTATATATCTTGCTATCACCTAGTTGTTTATCTTGCTTAGCACAAGTTGTTGGTGCACATAGGTGAGCCTAGTTGTTGTAGGTTTTGTGCTTGACAAATTAACCACTAGGTTTATTCCGCATTTGTTCAAGCCTAAACCTTAAATATTTTAAAGCGCCTATTCACCCCCCCTCTAGGCGACATCCACGATCTTTCACTAGGCTCATCATCACTTTCTCATAGTCCGTAGGTTCATCATGGTCTAGTAACATGACTTCCAGAACATGGTTACCATACCACTCTGGTGCGGAACGTACTCTGGTTGACCTACGAGGTTCAGTAGTGAATTGATCTGAAGTCTCATGATCATCATCATTAGCTTCCTCACTAATTGAATCACTGGAACTAATTTTTGTGATGAACTACTTTCCAATTCGGGAGAAGGTACAATTACCTCATCAAGTTCTAGTTTCCTCCCACTCACTTCTTTCGAGAGAAACTCCTTCTCTAGAAAGGATCCATTCTTAGCAACGAATATCTTGCCTTCGGATCTATGATAGAAGGTGTACCCAACAGTTTCTTTTGGATATCCTATGAAGACACATTTCTCAGACTTGGGTTCGAGCTTATCAGGTTGAAGCTTTTTCACATAAGCATCGCAGCCCCAAACTTTAAGAAATGACAACTTGGGTTTCTTGCCAAACCACATTTCATAAGGTGTCGTCTCAACGGATTTAGATGGTGACCTATTTAACGTGAATGTAGCTGTCTCTAAAGCATAACCCCATAACGATAGTGGTAAATCGGTAAGAGACATCATAGATCGCACCATATCTAATAAAGTATGGTTACAATGTTCGGACACACCATTACGCTGTGGTGTTCCAAGTGGCGTGAGTTGTGAAACTATTCCATATTGTTTCAAATGAAGACAAAACTCGTAAGTCAAATATTCGCCTCCGCGATTAGATCATAGAAACTTTATTTTCTTGTTACGATGATTCTCTACTTCACTCTGAAATTCTTTGAACTTTTCAAATGTTCCAGACTTGTGTTTCATCAAGTAGATATACCCATATCTGTTTAAATCATCTGTGAAGGTCAGAAAATAACGATACCCGCCGCGAGCCTCAACACTCATTGGACCACGTACATCAGTATGTATGATTTCCAATAAGTCAGTTGCTCGCTCCATTGTTTCAGAGAACTGAGTTTTAGTCATCTTGCCCATAAGGCATGGTTCAAAAGCACCAAGTGATTCATAATCAAGTGATTCCAAAAGTCCATCAACATTAGGGGTGGGCATAAAAACCGACGAACCAAAGACCGAACCGAAGCCGATACCGAAAAAACCGAATTTTCGTTTTTTATTGCTGTGATAGTAAATTTCGGTTTTGAGCTTTGTTAACCGAATTAAATTCGGCAGGTTCGGTTTAATATCGATTCACCGAAATAGAAACCGAAGTAATCAACGAACAGTAGAAAGATTAGCCTCTCGGTGCCCACGTAGTAGCTAGCCAGTGTACGAGTCAATGGCCACAAGCACGTGTATGTGGGCTGACCACACGTACGTGGTAGTACACAGTCCTAGTATTCTTGTGAATGGCATCTCCCAGCCCATTTCGCTCATCGCTAAAAAAAATTAGTGGGCGTGCGAGCGTCTGACCAGGGTAATTTTAGTCCCACATCGCTTGGCTAAGAAGAAAAGCTGAGGACTTGCGGCTATATAAGAAGGTGCTCTGACCACAATTGTTGAACGCAAGGTCCATTCGGTATTAACCGAATACCGCACTGAATTAGTCGATTAACCAAATTTTCGGTTTTCTATTTTATGTTTGAATTTTCGGTTTCTAGTTCTGCAAACCGAATCTGAATTAAAACCGAAAATTCGGTTTATACTGAACGCCCACCCCTAATCAACATGGAGTTTCTTCATCCGCTTTACACCAATATGACCTAAACGGCAGTGCCATAAATAAGTTGCACTATCATTATCAACATTGCATCTTTTGGCTTCAATATTATGAATATGTGTATCACTACGATCGAGATCCAACAAAAATAGACCATTCATCAAGGGTGCATGACCATAAAAGATATTACTCATGTAAATTGAACAACCATTATTCTCTGATTAAAATGAATAAATGTCTCGCAACAAACAAGATCCAGATATAATGTTCATGCTCAACGCTGGCACCAAATAATAATTATTTACATATAAAACTAATCCGGAAGGTAGATGTAGAGGTAGCGTGCCGATGGTGATCACATTGACTTTGGAACCATTTCCCACGCGCATCGTCACCTCGTCCTTAGCTAATCTTCGTTTAATCCGTAGCCCCTGTTTCGAGTTACAAATATTAGCAACCGAACCAGTATCAAATACCCAGGTGCTACTACGAGCATTAGTAAGGTACACATCAATAACATGTATATCAAATATGGACGCGACTAACGCCCTGATGTACGGAATTTAAGGAAAATATTCGAACGATCATTTCTATCTCCACCCCGCGACTTTCCATGCATGCATCCATACTTTTCTGTGTGTTTTTTCATCAATCCTTGTTTAATTAGATCCTAATTACATGCATGTAGGATAAAACTAAACTGATGATGTCAGCAGATTCTTTTTCAAGACTGAAAATTCAAAATGTTTTGTAGCTCAAACCATCAGTCGGATTGAAAAATTGTCTTCACATAAAAGATTTGCCACGACGAGACCTTCGAAACTAGATCACATGTTAGTATGTTCCGACGACTTTTTTTCCGTGTAAAAAGTTACCACACATGTTCTACGTAAGTTATCATGACTTTGACACATAATTATCAAGCTATTATCATAGGAAATACTGGGCATAAAAAGATGGTCTTTCAATTTTTCTTCACATGTGCACATTCATATATGCACTATATGAGAAAACTATGTAGATTCTTCCTATTCAGAAACTTTAAAATATTTTGTAGCTTAAATCATCGCTTTGATCGAAAAACTATTTTCACATAAAAGATTCGTCAAGACGAGATCTTCGAAACTAGATCTCATGTTGGTATGTTCCGATGACTTTTTTCAGCTATAAATTTACCACGCATGTGCTACGCAAGTTATCATGCTAGTTGAGTGTAAGTTATCGTGTTGTTTACACAGAAATTACCGGGGCATAAGAAATGGCTTCTTCAACCTTCTCCCCACATGCACATGCATGTGTCCCTAGAGAACGAAAAATGCTAATGTCAGAGAGGATTCCACCGAAATTTAATTTTTTAACTTTTTTATAACTCAAATAGTGGCTCTGATACAAAAATCAACTTCACATAAAAAAATCGTTAAGACAAGCCCTTCGAGACTAGATCTCATGTTGATATGTTTCGACAACTTCTTTCGGTCAAAAAGTTATCAGGCCTAGGCTAACTAAGTTATCAACTCTATGTTGTGTGTATATGACTATGCTATTCACACACGAATTACCGAAGGGTGTTTTTCAATAAGAACTCTCCCTCTCGGTCAAAAGTTATCACACCCGGACTAAGTAAGTTATCAACTTAGTTCTGCATATATTTTTAACAACTTTTTTCCATGTTTTTGTACATAAGTTATCAGGTCCGGAAGCTTGTGTTACCATATTATTCACACAGTATGTTTTCAATAACTTTTTTCCACGGGTCAAAAATTATCGTGGTGTTTGTACATAAGTTATCAGGTCCGGAAGCCTCTGTTACCATGTTATTTATAGAGTATGTTTGCAATATTTTTTCCATGGGTCAAAACTTATTATGGTGTTTGTACATAAGTTATCAGGTCCGGGAGCGTATATTACCACGCTTTTACACAGAGGTTATCGGTGGTATGTTTTCAATAACTTTCTTTCACGAGTCAAAATTATTGTGGTGTTTGTATCTAAATTATCAAGTCCGCGAGCCTATATTATCGTGTTATTTGCACACACAAAAGTTATTGATTGTATGTTTTTCAATATCTTTTTCTCCGGGTCCAAATTATCGTGGTGTTTGTTGAAAGTGCAACTATCCCCAGGTGGTTTTGGTAATTACTAACAACATATAGCTCATTGAACTAATGCTATCTCAAGACAACATTTCAGGAAAGTTCAATGATTGGCATGGCATGGATTGGGATTGTGGACTCCTCAAAATTATAAAGACGAAAGGATTGGCTCAAGCTCAATGCTAAGGACTCTACATTTTCTATTTCAGTGATTCAAGATCACATTGAGTCCATAGGAAAGCCAACACTATTAAAAGGGGATGAGGTGTTGCTTAATGGCTTGCTTGCTCATGATGCTTAGTGATATGCTCCAAAACCCTCAACCACTTTCTCACATCCACATATGTCCCAAACCAAAAGTCAAACTCGGCCCCACCAAAAATATCTATCCGGCGCCACCGAGTTCATTTGACATAGCCACTGCCAGAAAACCTAATCATTTCGGTCTCACCAAAAGGGATCTCGGTCTCACCGAGATGGGATTGCAAACTCTCTGTTGCCTGTTACAATATTTTCGGTCTAACCGAGATGTGCAATTGGACCCACCGAGTCTGTAATGCAAACTCTCTGTTGCCTCTTCGTAACATTTCGGTCTCACCGAAATGAGCGAATCGGTCCCACCGAGTTTGCGTGACCAACTCTCTGTTTGCTTATTACCAAAATCGGTCTCACCGAGTTTGTGTAATCGGTCCCACTGAGATTACATTATGCCCTAACCCTAATGAAATCGGTCCCACCAAGTTGATCATATCGGTCCCACCGAAATACCTAACGGTCACATTATGAACTAAATCGGTCTGACCGAGTTCTTTGAATCGGTCCCACCGAGTTTGGTAAATTGTGTGTAACGGTTAGATTTTGTTTGGAGGCTATATATACCCCTCCAGCCACTCTTCACTTGTGGGGAGAGCCATCAGAACATACCTACACTTACATCATTCATGTTCTGAGAGAGAACCACCTACTCAAGTGTTGAAATCAAGATATTCCACTGCTACCATATGAATCTTGTTCTCTAGCCTTCCCAAGTTGCTTTCCACTCAAATCCTTCTTCCACCATATCCAAATCTGTGAGGAGCTGTTTGAGTGTAGGGGAGACTATCACTTGAAGCATTTGAGCAAGGAGTTCATCATAAACACACCGTTTATTACCTTTTGGAGAGTGGTGTCTCCTAGATTGGTTAGGTGTCACTTGGGAGCCTCCGACAAGATTGTGGAGTTGAACCAAGGAGTTTGTAAGGGCAAGGAATCGCCTACTTCGTGAAGATCTACTGCTAGTGAGGCAAGTCCTTCGTGGGCGATGGCCATGGTGGGATAGACAAGGTTGCTTCTTCGTGGACCCTTCGTGGGTGGAGCCCTCCGTGGACTCGCGCAGCCGTTACCCTTCGTGGGTGGAAGTCTCCATCAACTTGGATGTACGATAGCACCACCTATCGGAACCAAGAAAAAAAAATCGTTGTCTTCACTTGCGTTTGCTCCCTCTAAACTCCTCCCTTTACCTTCATATGCAATTGTTTACTTTCCGCCGCTATACTCTTAGAACTGCATGTGTAGGTTGATTGCTTGACTTGTGCTAAATTTCTAAAATCTGCCAAGAATTAAAATTGGGAAAAAGGATATATTTTTATTTGGTCAAGTAGTCTAATCACCCCCCTCTAGACATACTTTCAATCCTACAAGTGGTATCAGAGCTTTGGTCTCCATTTGCCGTGATTTCTACAGCATTGGTGATCACAGCCTTGGTTTCACAACCTAGGAGAGTATGGCGTCTAGCGAGGGAAGTTACCACCGTAGAGGTCCTTATTTTGATGGTACTAATTTTGCTAGTTGGAAGCATAAGATGAAAATGCATATTCTTGACATAACCCCGACGTTTGGGTTATTGTGTGTGTTGGTTTGCAAGGTGAATTCTTTGATGGGAAGGAACCGAACCGTGAAGCTACCGCGGAAGAGTTGAAGATGCCGCAATACAATGCTCAAGCTTGCGATATCCTCTTCAACGGATTGTGCCCCAAAGAATTCAACAAAATCAGCCGTCTTGAGGATGCAAAGGAAATTTGGGATACTTTGATTGATATGCACGAAGGTACCGACTCCGTCAAGGAATCCAAGTTGGATGTGCTCCAAAGTAAACTTGACAAGTTCAAGATGAAGGATGGTGAAGGTGTCGCTGGAATGTACTCTAGGCTTGCTCTCATCACAAATGAGATTGCCAGCTTATGAAGTGAAGAGATGACCGACAGATTCATCATCAAGAAGATCCTAAGAGCCTTGGATGGAAAATATGATACCGTGTGTACATTGATCCAAATGATGCCAAATTACAAAGATCTCAAGCCAACGGAAGTCATTGGAAGAATTGTTGCTCATGAGATGTCACTCAAAGATAAAGAAGAGCTTCACAACAAGTCTAGTGGTGCTTACAAAGCTTCATGTGACGCTCCTACATCATTAAGTGAGAAACAAGACTTCAATGAAGAATTGAGCTTAATGGTGAAGAACTTCAACAAGTTCTACAAGAGTAGAAGCAGAGAGAGAAGTTCCAAGTCAAGGTCCTACAATGATAATAGATCTTTAAGTCGTGATCGGAATTGCTACAATTGTGGAAGACCCGGACACTACTCCAATGAGTGTACGGATCCCCACAAGAGAAGAGAAGACTCACCTAAAAGGAGAAGTAGAAGAGAAGATTCACCACCAAGAGAGAGAAGGAGTAGAGATGATCGTTATGAAGGAAAACCTTCTCGGAGAAGCAAAGATTCGTAAAGGAATGACAAATCATCAAGGAGCTATACAAGGCGAAGACATCAAGATCATGTTGGTGAATGGGCATCCGGTTCCGACTCCGATAACCACTCCGAGAGAAGCTACTACTCCGACTCCGAAGGTACTCAAGATGAAGGTGTTGCCGGAATTGCTCTTGTGTCAACCAACTCCTATGACATATTTGACTCACCAAATGAAAGAATTGGAAGATGCTTCATGGCTAAAGGCCCTAAGGTATCACACCCCGAGTATCTTTATTTCAATATTGATGAAGATGACTTGCTAGGATATGATGATTTACTTATTGGTAGCAATAGTGATGAAACTTTTGATGAAAACTATGATGAAATTGCTATTAATCATGCTAATCAAGATAAAATGAATGACATTGATAAGGAGAAGATTGAGCGTCTAACTAAAGAACTAAACACTCTTAAGTTAGCTCATGAAACTACCTTGGAAGATCATCGAGAACTTTTAAAGACTCATGAGAAGTTACACTTTGAAAAGCTCAACCTTGAGCAAGAGCATGAGTTCTTAAAGGCAATCAATGATGATATTTGCAAGAAAAGTTCTTCTTACATTGCCAAGCGTTTACTCTTGTCTACCTACATGCCACAAGTAAAATCTAGCAACAAGAACAAGAAAGATTCTTCCTCTAGTAGTAACAATAATCATGCTAAATCCAATGATGTTGCTTCTAGTAGTTCTCTTGATTCCACTAATGACTCTCTTAGACAAGTTACACTTGAGCAAGAAAATAGCTTATTGAAGGGAATTATAGAGAAAGGTGTTTACAAGAGTCTTGCCGGGAGTAAGCAATTTGAGCAGATTTTACGCAAGCAAGGAAGACACCAGAAGAATCAAGGTGTTGGTTTTGAACGAAAGTTCAATGCCAATGGAGTTGAATGGGAGGAAGATCAATACCCCAGGGCGAAGTTTGTTCCTTAACAAGAGAAGTATGATCCTACTTCTTTTCAAGGGATGCAAGCACGAGATGATCTTCCAGCATAAGACCACAAGCTAAAGGGCAAGGATAAGCTTAAAGAAGAGATTGATGCATTTGAAGAAGCTCCTAAGGCCTTGGTCAAGTGGGTCCCCAAGACTACATCAAGTTCTACCTCATCAAGTACGACTACAACTCCAATGATCCCCATCAAGATGGTGTGGATCACGAAGAAGAAGAACTAGGAAGTTCTTGAGGGTGACTCCGCCAACACACTTCACTCATATCATTTTGGCAAAGGACAAGTGCAAACAACTTTCACATCATGCACTAGTTCAAGGAGTCACAAACCCTCTTGTTGGTAAGACAAGGGACAAGGTAACCTAATGTTTTCATGGACATCATCTTGTGTGCAATTCACTCTATGTATATGGATATCCTTGTTTGTTCCTTGTGGGACTAACCCGTGTAGGTATTGAAAGTGCAACTCACTCCAACGGATTGCTCCAAATGATCTACATCAACAATGAGCGTGTACATCTTCAACACCTACATGAAGTCATCATCGACAAAACCCAAGGTTAGTTCATCCCTCCCAGGGGAGATATCACATCTAGGGGGAGCTTTACTCTAACAATTGAGATAAAGCAACTCTAATGATGTGAACACAACAATGCTTTATGTAAAAGTGGTAACCCCACTTGCGCTTAAACAATGAGTATGACCTATGATCAAATGTTCTCATTTGACTCCTAAGTCAATATACTCATATATAGATGACCTAGTCATCGCCAATTGCTTGATAGAAGCTAGAATGGTTGTGCATGCTTTGCCACATGTTTTATTTGTCATCTTATTGTGTGAGCATGTTGAATGCATATTTTTCTCATTCGAGGACATCCATTTGTTGCTTTGATTGTTTGGCTCTTTTTCTTTTGCCAAATGGATGGACAAGAATGCCTAAGTACCCCCTCTAGCTATCTATGTTTTTCTCGTCTCAAACTCTATTCATGCTACATCACAAAGCTTGATCAAGTCAGATTCGAACCACTCTGTGTGAGGAGCACTCCGAGTCCCCGATTCGTCATAGGCTTAAAAATCCAAAACCTCTTTGTGCATTTTGGTATGACCGAGTCATCCACTTCAGTCACACCGAGTTCACTAAGTTGATCTAGGTTTTCAATCTCGGTGTAACCTATTTGAAGTTTTCGGTCCCACCTAGTTTGTGACGCCCGAAGACCGACGTCCCAGAAGATTCCAGAAGATTCCAGATGTTCCGAGTTCTTCCGTGTGTTTCTTTTGTGCTTGCTTTATTTATTTTGCATTGCATCATGTCATCATGCCATCATGTCATATTATTTTTGCATCTCAACCTAAATAAATTGTGTGGACCTTCGGTCCATTTAAATCGAGGGAAGGGTGACTTCTCTTTATAACATATAAAAGCCTCTCAATATTATTAGGGAGCTATATAATAAATATTCCATTGCTTCGGAATAACCCAACAAAAATTGCATATATTTCCCCATGCCTATTCCATATCAAGTTTGACTTCAAAACCTTGCCAACATTTCTTTTCCGTTGTTTTGAGTCTCCTCCAAAGCCTAGACTCCTTTCAAACTCCTTTAAGGTAAGCTAAATAATTTTAGTTTGCACTTCCCTATTTTGTTGGAACTATTTTTGTTGGGTTGGTATTATTCCATAAAGCCTTACAAAAATGTTCCATCTTTTATTTCTCGTTCGTGGCCTTTTCCTTAATTTTTTTGAACTATCTCTATTTTTTCTGCTAAAGAATAAATAGAGGGAGAGGAGGAAAGGCCCAGCCGCCTCAAACTCCTGGCCCTTCTCCTCCCAGCCTCCCTCTCCTCCCTTTCCAGCCGAAGCCAGCCCCATTCCTTCCACCAGCCCAGGCCTCCCTGGCCCAAACTACCTCCAGGCCCATAAGCTAGCCAACCCTAGCAGCGACCGCATCCCATCGTCGTTCCTCCCTCGTCCGCATCGCGCCGCAACCCTCATCCGGATCCCCTTTTCCCTTCGTCCCGTTCCACTCCTTCGATCTCCCAGGAGCCCCGACGCGCAGGCCCGTTCCCCGCAGCGCATCGCCAGGCCGCTCTCCCTCGAGCATTCGAGCCCGTAGCCCCGCACCCTTTTTTTTCCCTCGAGCCATCGAGCCAGCGAGCGCCCCAAGCGTCTCCCTCCATCGCCTCGACCCCATCGCTCCAGCCCTGTGCGCCATGGAGCCTCGAGGCAGGCACGAGCAGCTCTCCAGCATGGCCACCAGCGCCTCGCGCCGCGTCCAGCAAGGCCGAGCCTCGCCGCGCCCTTCTTCTCAGCGCGCCCGCGCCATGGCGCCCGTCCAGCAGTGCACGCCGGGAGGCCGCTCGCCTCTTCTCCTTCGCCCTCCGTCGCCAAAGCCCCGAGCGGCTCCCTCTGCTCCAGGACCAGCCCGCGGCTCCCCTCCTCGATGCGCTCCAGCGCCAGGCCGCAGCAGTAGCCCCCCCTGCTTCCTCGGCCAGGATGCGCCAAGGTCACGTCGCCGCGCCGGTCGTCCTCGGCCCTCTAGGCCGCACGTCGCGCCTCAGCCGCGTCCCCTCCTTGTTCAGCGCCGCCGGAGGGCTGCAGCCACCTCCGCCATGTTTTGTTGCTGTTGTTGATATCCCAGGACCTCGGAGACGCGTCAAGTACCTCTACACAAGACCCGTGTACAACTACACCCGGTGTTGCCTCAAGTACATCTGCGAAAAACCCGAACGTCTAGGAACCGTGTACGAGACCGACGCCAAGTACCCCTTCATTTAACATGACCGGCAAGATCGACGCGAGACCGAGACCGGTGAACGACTTCATGAACAAGTACCACTACAACCGCGAACGTCTTCTTATCTTCAAGTTCAACTACATGCTCCGGCAAGTACCACTACACACGGTCATGCCAAGTCCATGACCCCGACAAGTACCTCGACGAACGTGAACGGCTACGAAACATGTACCACTACCGTCGCCGAAGACCGCGAGTACAACTACTTCCACTACCATCGCCAACGTGTACAACTACCGTCGCAAGAACGAGGACCCCAAGTACCACGACGCCGATGACATTCAAGTTCGTCTACCGTCGCCGTGTACCCCTACCGATGTTTGTGTACCACTACTTCCTCGACGAACGGAACGTCTACTTCCACTACGTCCCTCTACGATCTCGAACCGCCCCGAGACGATTGTTCCGAAGCTTCGGTTTCATTCCGGAGTTGTGAGGATTCTGTCGACTGTGTTGCTCCATCTACTTCATGGATCCGTTCTTCTCCCTTGTGGAATTCCAGGCAAGATGACCGAGCCCGGATACCATTACTATCTTTGCCTATTGCTAGTAGTCTCGCTCTATAGTTTCGCCTCGATGCCCATGTCTTTCCTGTCAGCCTCCTATTTGTAACCATGAACCTGTCTAACCACCCTACCTATGCAAACCAATGATTGGCTATACGTAGGCTTGCTTAGCCCCTCTTATAGCATTGTTAGTTGCAGGTGAAGATTGAAGATGCTTGCTTCATGTTGAAGTTTGTTGGTTATATCACACTATATAAATGCTTAAATGAAATCATCTATATATTGGCAATGGGTGGAAGGCTAAGCCTTTTGCTTGGTGATTTGTTCCACTCATGCCGCTAGGAATCGTATAAACCGGTGTTATGTTCCTTGATTATGCGTTCCTCACACGGTTGGGGTTTATGGGCCCCCCTCGATAAACCGCTAAGTGCTAAGTCTTTTCCAGCAAGTCCCAACATTGGTACTATTCGCCTAATAACTATTAAAACTTGCATAGGGACTAGCTATCCCTTTTATTTTTAATCAACAACCCCGGGCCAGTGCTCCACATGAGTGTTGGTCCGAAACGGGGAGTCTGCGGGGCCACCACGAGGAAACTCGAGGTTTGGTAAAAACCTGTAGAATCGCCCATCCGGTCGTGTCCTGAGACTAGATACGCGCGGCTACCTATCAGGGTGTCGACACGCCGGGAGGATTTGCTGGATTAGCCTTACCTTAGTTCAGAGTATCTTGAGCACGGGATTCCGAGAATACTCGGGTCTTCCCACCTTGGAGTTGCAACTCCGCGGATCGTGGGCTTATCATGGGCCAAGTTGGAACACCCGTGCAGGGTTATGAACTTTCGAAAGCCGTGCCCGCGGTTATGTGGCAGATGGGAGCTTGTTAATATCCGGTTGTAGATAACTTGACACATTGTTCTAATACACTACCCGCGTGTGTACCGTGACTATCAATTTCCGAATAGGGATTCAGGAGTTGAACACGGTGGGTTATGTTTGTTGAGCTTTTGGCTAGGATCACTTCGTGATCATCTCTCGACCGAGGCACCTTCTCTTCTCGCTCTCGTATACGTAAGCTAGTGCTAGTAGCTGTTGCAGACTCTTGTTGTTCCTTCACCTCTTGTTCTTTCTTCGGCCTTGTCCTCACCCAAGGCTTAAATAGTCGTGTTACCCGGGAACGGGATTGCTGAGTCCTCGTGGCTCACAGATACCACAACACCAGATGCAGGTTCAGCCGAGTTTTGAAGCAGGAGATGGATCAGTACTTCACTAGGAGCTCGATGAAGAGTTTGGCCGTTTGCTCGTGACGTTTCGACGATCAGTAGTGGTTCTTCTACTAGGATTCGATCCTGACCTGTGGCTTTATGTTGTTTTGGTATCTTTCTTTTGGATCTTCGCCCGTAGCCAGGTTGTGATGTTTTGAATGATGTTTTGCTTATGTATTGTATTGTGTGAAGTGGCGAGTGTAAGCCAACTATCTCCTTTTGCAATTTAATCCCTCTTTTACATGAGTCGTGCAAAGATACCAAACTTGCGATCATTCCAGAATGGGCTTATATCTTTAAGTCGTGCCTCGACACGTAGGAGATATAGTCCCATCCTGGGCATTACAAGTTGGTATTCAGAGCCTTCTCCGACCTAGAAGCCCCCACTGATTGATCGAATCGTTGACGGTTGAGTCTAGGCACACACTGAAAATGTTTTGAGTCCTATATATATATCGGAGAGTAGGATTTCTTTTGCTCCTCATCTCTTTTCATTCTGGTGAGGACTCCTGACGATTACTCTTGTCTCTTCTACTCTCAAAAATTGCACAATTTTTTTTTAGGATCACGCGAGTATTGTTTGGATTGTTTCGATGTCTTTGTGACGAGAACATTGTTCTCGATGCCTCCTGTCATTAGGGGTTGTGGCAGTGTCCCGGGGAGTTGAGCTCCGAGGTGTTGTCGTCACAAATCCATCGCATCAGTACTAGAATACTTAAGATGGCCGACATCGAAAACTCTCCTATGCGGTTAGTGGCAATATAACCCCGACATCACCCAGTACTGGGGAGGTAGTTCGGGAGTATTGCCATAGCTTGTATAGTGGATGCGTTTCGAAGGTCCGAGGTAAACGGTTTCCGAAAAAGACTGGTTATGTGTTGAAGGATGGATACAGCTGGATGTAGGTTTAGAGTTGATTGCGCGGTGCTTCCCCTGTATCCCTAACACCTGATTGCATAACTGGAAACTTTCGGAAATTAATAGGTGGGTTCATCTAGTAGTTCTAGGCATTCTTCCAACGAGTGCACGATATGAAGTTCGGGGTTCTACATTGAGTGAAGTTGTTTTATGGGCTTGTTCCGATCGGGAGTTGCATCTTAAAGGGTCCTTGGCTATGCTGATCCGGGGATTGCAAAACCCTTTTGTAACACGTTCCATGAGCTTTCAGCACGAATATGTGGAACGAAGCTTCTATCTTGTATTTGTTCTATCTGATCCTTGTTCCTTTTTTATTTATCTTTTTTTCTTCTTCTTCCAAATGGCTTCTCGACAAGTTGATGTACCTGCGGAATTCATTCGTTCAATTCTCTGTTCGGATAGATATGTTGCAACATAATCTTCTTCATAAACATATCTATCCTTTGTTTTGTTTTGATTCTGGTATTCGAGTTGCTTCGATGTCAAATGTTGATTCCATACCTTCCTAAGCGGTGTTCTCATATTTCTATGGGAGTGCTAATTCTTCTTGATCATCAAGATGGTCATGTTAAGTTCTTTTCAACCGGTGTCCATTTTGTTCGTCTCAAGTTGTCTTTTTTCTCCCCGCCCTCCCACCCTTCTTCTTCTCAGAGCAGAAATTCTCAGATGAAATATCCATTTTATTCATGTGATATTTCTTCATTCTTTTCCTTCAACGTTTTTATCCGGTGCTTTATCATGAAGACGCTCAGAGCTTCAAGTTCATCATTCTTTTGTTCTCAAATTCTGCCGGTGGATGTAATTCAAGATTTCGGTGTTGATCTTATCCTTTTCACAATGCTTTCTTATTCCGGTGCACCAATTAATCACTCTCCTCTTGCTATCCATATCCGGAGTGCTGAAGATTCATAATTCCATTCTTAATCCATTCAAATTATTTTTGAGGATTGTTATCTTATTCAAGCCATTTAATTCAACTGGTGCAATATCTCTTCAGCAATCTTTTCAACGGTGATTTCTTTGAGTGGGCCCTAACCCACATGTATTTTCCCAGGATCTTACCTGACTATTCATTTTCCGGAGTTATTCTCAAATTCTCTTCAAAGTGTGACGTAAGAATGATTTCCATCAGTCACATGCCTTCTCCAAGCTTGTTTTCAATTATTTCCATCTTTTGCTCCACCTTCCTCTGTCATTCGTCCGGAGTATCTCGAAATTCTTCATGGCATTTCTCGTCTTCACTCTCAACATTTGAAGACCGGAGAAGTGTTTCTCGTAAATCTTGGCCCGTTCTCTCAAGATTCTTCATGAATTCTTTTCTTTGTGATCCTCTGAAGGCCATCATTTCAGAATATTTCTTCGTTCTCAGTTTTCAACTTCGTCCTCCAAATATTCTTCATTGATGCCTCTTCGTTCGTCTCCATATTCTTACGGAGGCTCGTTTAAGATTACTCTTCCATTGTTATCGTCTTAATTCATTTGTTCTTTTCACAATCCTACCGGTGGTTCGTTGAAGATTTACCCAAGCTTGTGCGAGATCTCTCTTAATTCTTCCAACGAGAATAAGTAGTATGCCAAATCCTGGGTTGTCATCAATTTAATTGGTGAAGGAGATGCATGACATAATTCTTATTCTTATTCCTTCAAGGTGACTTAATTCTTTTTTCCGGAGCTTGTTCATCATATCATATTCTCGGTTCTAAGTTGTCCATCTTGTTTTCCGGAGCTCCAAGTTATTTCAATTATCATTTCAAACCTTCATCTAATTCATCGCAGGCCTTAAATCTTATTCTTTCCATCTTTCACTTCTCATGCTTGTATTACCGGAGTTCTCATGGTGGTTCATCAATTAATTCGTCCTCGAAGTTTTCATCAAGATTCTTGTTGGAGCTCAAGCATTCTTCAACATGCTTTCCAAGTGCAATTCTTTCTACCTTATCTTTAAGATGGTGTTATGTCATTCTTGACAATTCCTTCATGTTTTATGATTCACGAGTTTCAAGAATGAGATATTTAAACCCATAATTTTCCTTGTTCAGGAGATCTTTCCAACCATTCAATTATTCGTTGGAGTAATCTTGGGTTGTATTGCACCTATAAGCTTTCCCTAAGGTTTGTTGCTGTTTATGGTGCTCATAAATGACCCAAGTTCTTCATTTATCATTCCGGCGAGATAAGTTTTTCATCTCCTTGTTGATCTCAATCCAATCAATTGTTTTCGTCAGTGGCTGGTTGTCACCTTTTAATTTTGAGATGTTTTCCATAAGCCCACATCAAGCTTATTCGCTTTCGTTGTTGATTTTTTCATAAACCCCATTCAACCCTTCTTTGCAAGGAGGACTTCCTAATTCATTTGTGGGAGAAGTTGTCATTTTTCTTCTCCATTCATTTCTTTCCTTGATTTATATGCTATTCTTTCATTCCGGAGGCTTGTGATATTGCTCTCTTTGACCATCATCTCGTTTTTATCAAGATCATGTTCTTTCCCTTGCTTATCATTTAACCGGAGTGTTGTATTCTTCATTCAAGTTCTCTCATCTTATCAAGTTTTGCCTCTCTTTTCAACCGGAGTGCTGTCTGAATCCTTCTTACCCCTTGTGTCATTCTTTCAATTGTCACGGAGGCAATATGTTGTTCTTTTCCTCAAGTATCATTCCATCTTCTCAAGTTCTTGTTAATTCCTTCCTTTTTTTCAGTCGGAGTGCTGTCCGAATCATGTCATTCTTATTCCTTGGCTATACCATTGCGGTTTCATATTCTTTTGATTCGTAAGCTCGGGTTTCATGTCTTTCAACCTGCAAGGTTCTCGTGATGCTCCTTGTTTCTCTTTCCAACGGAGTGTTTTCATCTTCGTTCATTTCCATTGTACTCTTATTCAACTTGTTCAACCTCTCAAGGTTCTTTGGTTTCACTCGTTTGTCGAAGAAGCAACTTTGTTTTACCCCTTCCTCTTCCGTTTTTACCCGGTGCTATCTCTAGGATCTCGGGTCGAGATCCTCTATTAGTGTGGGAGAGTTGTGACGCCCGAAGACCGACGTCCCAGAAGATTCCAGAAGATTCCAGAAGATTCCAGATGTTCCGAGTTCTTCCGTGTGTTTCTTTTGTGCTTGCTTTATTTATTTTGCATTGCATCATGTCATCATGCCATCATGTCATATTTTTTTTGCATCTCAACCTAAATAAATTGTGTGGACCTTCGGTCCATTTAAATCGAGGGAAGGGTGACTTCTCTTTATAACATATAAAAGCCTCTCAATATTATTAGGGAGCTATATAATAAATATTCCATTGCTTCGGAATAACCCAACAAAAATTGCATATATTTCCCCATGCCTATTCCATATCAAGTTTGACTTCAAAACCTTGCCAATATTTCTTTTCCGTTGTTTCGAGGCTCCTCCAAAGCCTAGACTCCTTTCAAACTCCTTTAAGGTAAGCTAAATAATTTTAGTTTGCACTTCCCTATTTTGTTGGAACTATTTTTGTTGGGTTGGTATTATTCCATAAAGCCTTACAAAAATGTTCCATCTTTTATTTCTCGTTCGTGACCTTTTCCTTAATTTTTTGAACTATCTCTATTTTTTCTGCTAAAGAACAAATAGAGGGAGAGGAGGAAAGGCCCAACCGCCTCAAACTCCTGGCCCTTCTCCTCCCAGCCTCCCTCTCCTCCCTTTCCAGCCGAAGCCGGCCCCATTCCCTCCACCAGCCCAGGCCTCCCTGGCCCAAACTACCTCCAGGCCCATAAGCTAGCCAACCCTAGCAGCGACCGCATCCCATCGTCGTTCCTCCCTCGTCCGCATCACGCCGCAACCCTCATCCCGATCCCCTTTTCCCTTCGTCCCGTTCCACTCCTTCGATCTCCCAGGAGCCCCGACGCGCAGGCCAGTTCCCCGCAGTGCATCGCCAGGCCACTCTCCCTCGAGCGTTCGAGCCCGTAGCCCCGCACCCTTTTTTCCCTCGAGCCATCGAGCCAGCGAGCGCCCCAAGCGTCTCCCTCCATCGCCTCGACCCCATCGCTCCAGCCCTGTGCGCCATGGAGCCTCGAGGCAGGCACGAGCAGCTCTCCAGCATGGCCACCAGCGCCTCGAGCCGCGTCCAGCAAGGCCGAGCCTCGCCGCGCCCTTCTTCTCAGCGCGCCCGCGCCATGGCGCCCGTCCAGCAGTGCACGCCGGGAGGCCGCTCGCCTCTTCTCCTTCGCCCTCCGTCGCCAAAGCCCCGAGCGGCTCCCTCTGCTCCAGGACCGGCCCGCGGCTCCCCTCCTCGATGCGCTCCAGCGCCAGGCCGCAGCAGTAGCCCCCCCTGCTTCCTCGGCTAGGATGCGCCAAGGTCACGTCGCCGCCCCGGTCGTCCTCGGCCCTCCAGGCCGCACGCCGCGCCTCAGCTGCGTCCCCTCCTTGTTCAGCGCCGCCGGAGGGCTGCAGCCACCTCCGCCATGTTTTGTTGCTGTTGTTGATATCCCAGGACCTCGGAGACGCGTCAAGTACCTCTACACAAGACCCGTGTACGACTACACCCGGTGTTGCCTCAAGTACATCTACGAAAAACCCGAACGTCTACGAACCGTGTACGAGACCGACGCCAAGTACCCCTTCGTTTAACAAGACCGGCAAGATCGACGCGAGACCGAGACCCGTGAACGACTTCATGAACAAGTACCACTACAACCGCGAACGTCTTCGGATCTTCAAGTTCAACTACATGCTCCGGCAAGTACCACTACACACGGTCATGCCAAGTCCATGACCCCGACAAGTACCTCGACGAACGTGAACGGCTACGAAACATGTACCACTACCGTCGCCGAAGACCGCGAGTACAACTACTTCCACTACCGTCGCCAACGTGTACAACTACCGTCGCAAGAACGAGGACCCCAAGTACCACGACGCCGATGACCTTCAAGTTCGTCTACTGTCGCCGTGTACCCCTACCGATGTTTGTGTACCACTACTTCCTCGACGAACGGAACGTCTACTTCCACTACGTCCCTCTACGATCTCGAACCGCCCCGAGACGATTGTTCCGAAGCTTCGGTTTCGTTCCGGAGTTGTGAGGATTCTCTCGACTATGTTGCTCCGTCTACTTCATGGATCCGTTATTCTCCCTTGTGGAATTCCAGGCAAGATGACCGAACCCGGATACCATTACTATCTTTGCCTATTGCTAGTAGTCTCGCTCTATAGTTTCGCCTCGATGCCCATGTCTTTCCTGTCAGCCTCCTATTTGTAACCATGAACCTGTCTAACCACCCTACCTATGCAAACCATTGATTGGCTATACGTAGGCTTGCTTAGCCCCTCTTATAGCATTGTTAGTTGCAGGTGAAGATTGAAGATGCTTGCTTCATGTTGAAGTTTGTTGGGTTATATCACACTATATAAATGCTTAAATGAAATCATCTATATATTGGCAATGGGTGGAAGGCTAAGCCTTTTGCTTGGTGATTTGTTCCACTCATGCCGCTAGGAACCGTATAAACCGGTGTTATGTTCCTTGATTATGCGTTCCTCACACGGTTGGGGTTTATGGGGCCCCCTCGATAAACCGCTAAGTGCTAAGTCTTTTCCAGCAAGTCCCAACATTGGTACTATTCGCCTAATAACTAATAAAACTTGCATAGGGACTAGCTATCCCTTTTATTTTTAATCAACAACCCCGGGCCAGTGCTCCACATGAGTGTTGGTCCGAAACGGGGAGTCTGCGGGGCCACCACGAGGAAACTCGAGGTTTGGTAAAAACCTGTAGAATCGCCCATCCGGTCGTGTCCTGAGACTAGATACGCGTGGCTACCTATCAGGGTGTCGACACGCCGGGAGGATTTGCTGGATTAGCTTTACCTTAGTTCGGAGTATCTTGAGCACGGGATTCCGAGAATACTCGGGTCTTCCCACCTTGGAGTTGCGACTCCGCGGATCGTGGGCTTGTCTTGGGCCAAGTTGGAACACCCCTGCAGGGTTATGAACTTTCGAAAGCCGTGCCCGCGGTTATGTGGCAGATGGGAGCTTGTTAATATCCGGTTGTAGATAACTTGACACATTGTTCTAATATACTACCCGTGTGTGTACCGTGACTGTCAATTTCCGAATAGGGATTCGGGAGTTGAACACGGTGGGGTTATGTTTGTTGAGCTTTTAGCTAGGATCACTTCGTGATCATCTCTCGACCGAGGCACCTTCTCTTCTCGCTCTCGTATACGTAAGCTAGTGCTAGTAGCTGCTGCAGACTCTTGTTGTTCCTTCACCTCTTGTTCTTTCTTCAGCCTTGTCCTCACCTAAGGCTTAAATAGTCGTGTTACCCGAGAACGGGATTGCTGAGTCCTCGTGGCTCACAGATACCACAACACCAGATGCAGGTTCAGCCGAGTTTTGAAGCAGGAGATGGATCAGTACTTCACCAGGAGCTCGATGAAGAGTTTGGCTGTTTGCTCGTGACGTTTCGACGATCAGTAGTGGTTCTTCTACTAGGATTCGATCCTGACCTGGGGCTTTATGTTGTTTTGGTATCTTTCTTTTGGATCTTCGCCCGTAGTCGGGTTGTGATGTTTTGAATGACGTTTTGCTTATGTATTGTATTTTGTGAAGTGGCGAGTGTAAGCCAACTATCTCCTTTTGCAATTTAATCCCTCTTTTACATGAGTCGTGCAAAGATACCAAACTTGCGATCATTCCAGAATGGGCTTATATCTTTAAGTCGTGCCTCGACACGTAGGAGATATAGTCCCATCCTGGGCATTACATAGTTGCAGTAACTGCTAGCAGTTTTGCATCTCGGTGCCACCGAGTTGTTCCACTCGGTCACACCGACATGTCAGGTTATATATACTCACGGGCCAAATTTCAGAAAGCTTTCCAAACTCCTTAGCCTGCGCGTGACCTGCTCTGCCTCTTCAGGTCTCCGGATCATCTCCTCGCCGCCAGCGACCACCCGCCGATGGACTCCGCCGCCGTCAACGAAAATCCTCACCGCCGTTGCCGCCGTAGCAAGTCCACCACCGAGTTAGGGTATGGACTTGACTCTTTGTGCTATTCCTTAGCTCTGATTCGTAGCACAATGTATTGCCATGTTTTTCTTCCACGTATGAGATCTTCCTATCCAGCAAAAACTCCGTAGAAAGTATTTTTGATTCGAACAATTTAGGGTTAGGTCTCCGCCGAACTCATCTCGGTCCGACCGAGTTGTAGAAATCGGTCCCACCGATTTGGCTTAGGCCATTGCACAAGTGATTTTCGGTCTGACCGAAAGTTGCAAATCGGTGTGACCGAGTTCGATCCTCTGTGAAACCCTAGCAATATCGGTGCCACCGAATGGTGACTCGGTCTGACCGAGTTTACTAGTTCAGGCTTCAGAATTGCTTCGGTGTCACCAAGTTTAACAATCGGTAGCTTCGAAATGGTTTCTGTAGAAAACTATAACTAAGTTTTTCTTATCATCTGCTTTGCAAAAATTCTGTGCTTTGTGATGCTCATCCACTCTACCTCATCTACATCTATTCATAGGGTCTGCTTTGACTGCCAAGATGTCAGATCAAAGTGACAGCCAGAATGTGTCTGAGGAGCAGGTACACCTGAGTGAGGGCACTAGTCCCTCTAAGAGCTTTGATGAGGGTAGCAGGAGCATACCTAGTGATCTTCCAAAGGCTGCTACCAAGGCAAGAAAGAAGAAAACTTCAGATACTGAGGATGAGGACTTTGTGGCAGATGAGGCCACTTCCAGGAAGAAAGTATGTAGGAAGGAGTATGGCACATCTGAGGCATCTAAGCCAAGGCAGAAAAGGAAAATCCTTGCCAAAAGGATTCCCATGTCTAAGACCAGAGCCTCTACTCAAGAGACTATGGTGTTCACACTTGAATCCAGGGATGATGAACCTGGAGGTACAAAGAAGAGACCCAGGAAGACAACTGCCAGAGTGATTGGCAAGCCATCCATGAGGGATGATGATGAAGCTGCAGCAGAAGAGGAAGAGGTTGCTGCACCAGCACTCAAAGCTCAAAACCTTACGGGAGATGCTATCAAGTCTGGGGCTGCTCCTTCTAAGCCCAAGACTGCTCCCAAAACTGCTCAAGCTACCAAGTCTGCAGCCAAGAGGAGCACAAGGAACATTCCAGCTTTAGAAAATAATAAGGCCCCAATGCCTGAAGTTGCTGAGGAAGCTGAGGCTCAAGTGCTCAGAAAGATGAAGCCCAAGATCCCTGATCACAATGATGCTCATTTAGTTGCTGATGACATGAAGCTGAGAAAGGATGCAGGTCTCAGGTTGTGGAGAAAGTCTGATCCATATGCCATAAGGAGAAGGACTGCTGTGGACTACATGTTTCACACAAAGGAACAACAAGACTTCTATGAAACGGTCCTGCTTGATAAGAAGACCATTGTTTGTGATATGAGAAGAGTGGAATGGGACTTCATTGATGATAATGCAGACTATTTCCCCAATATGCATGAGAGTTTCAAAGCATGTGGAGTTGACAAGTTTGTCGCTCAAAAGTTGACTAAGTGGAATATGAACTCATCATGCAATTCTATTCCACAACCCACTTCTATCCTGATGGAAGGATTGTATGGATGTCTGAAGGTACAAGGTACCAGTCGACTGTTGCTGAGTGGGCCAAGCTGATCAATGCCCCTGAAGAGCATGATGATGATCTAGATGTCTATGCCAAGAAGAAGCAAGACCACAACTCCATGGCAAATATGTACAAGGTGATCCCTCATGATGATCTAGAAACTCATAAGTTTGGATATGTACATCATTTGCAGGCTGGTCTAGCCACCATCAACACAATCTTGAGGCATAGACTGCTGCCTAAGTCTGGAGATGCAAAGATAATCAAAGGACATTCCATCAACATGCTGCATATTTTTGATGTGCCACAGAAATTCAAAGTTATGAGCCTGATTGTAGAGACAATCAAGAGGACTGCTGCAGATCAGAAGAGATCATATGGGTATGCTCCACACATCCAGATGCTTATCAACTCTAAAATGGGCACATACACTTACTTGTTGGATAAGGAATATCTACCCTTGGTGCCTGACTTTGAGGACAACACAGTTGTCATGGATGCGAATGAACCATCTTCAGTGCAAGCTCATGAAAGGAGAGAGAAGGCCAAAGCAGAGAAAGCTGCCAAGATGCCAAGTGCAGAAGAAGCATCTCAAATGACTATCAAGTCCAAGCAAGATCAAATGGCATGTCTGATTCAAGCTACCATGAGGATTGAGAAGGGCTTGGCCACCCTGACTCAGAATCAGGAGAGCTTGGAGAGGATCATTGAGACTAAGTTCTATGATCTTGATCTGAAGGTGATAGAGATCCAGTCTGCAGTTGAGAAGCTTTAGAAGGAAGCAGATGAGAGAGGAGGACATGCTACCACAGATGCATTTCAGCGAGTGCCTCAAGGTCAGAGATCTGCTGCAGTGCCAGTTCCAGACACCAGAGCTACTACATCTGCACCAGCAGCTACAACTTTAGTGCCACCTCCAGCAGCCACTCCACCAGCTCCAGCTACTTCGTCTAAAGCCTTTGTCCTTGGAGTTCTCTCTACACTGCCTCCCGAAGACCAAGCCTGAGAGATGCATAGCACTATGCATTTTCGAACTTTTTGGTAACTTGTTGCCAAAGGGGGAGAAATATGTATAGATCATAGGCTTCGAGAGAGAGCGTGTTTTGCCTCTTTGGTCTCTCTTGCTTTTGGTTGAACTTCATTTGTGTGTTTGCTTGATACTCTACGTTATGTGTGTGAGATACTTGTGTAATCATGTGTTTGATCATATGGTACCTTAATGTTTACTTGGGTGATACTATCTCTATATTTCACATGATCATTCACTTTGCTTGGTGATGAGTGCATGCGCTTTAATGTATATCATTTTGAGCGCTCCACCAAGATTTGTGTGACATGGAAGAGTAACCCATGATCCTAATCGATTGTGCATTTGCATTCAAACGCAAATTCTAAGTAATGCACAAATTTAGGGGGAGCTCTTGCTTATCACATACTTCTCAAAGCGACGATGTATTTAAATCTTATTATCATTTGTCGAAGCTTTGATCTATATGTTGTCATCAATTACTGTCGGGGGAAACTGTCCACCACGAGCACCTATGGGACCGGAGCCCCTTGTACGTTGCGGTAAGGGAGCGGAGGGAGCACGAAGAGCAGATCGAGGAGAGCACGCGGGCAGTTTACCCAGGTTCGGGCCGCGTGGACGCGTAAAACCCTACTCCTGCCTTGGTTGTATTGAGTTCGGGAGCTTGAAGAGCTACAGTACTAGCTACACCGAGCGTGAGAGTTGCTAAGGATTCGAACACCCTCTACGTTGTGCATGGGCCTCCTTTTATAGCTCAAGGGGTCACCGACAGGTGTCAACGTAGAGGAGGGTAAAAATGTAACTTTGGTGGTAGTTGTAACAGTGCGGGAATAGTGCGTGAACAGTGGATGAACAGTGGTCACCACCTAACTTGACAGTGGGGGACAAGGGCATTAAATGCCCGTCACCATCGACCCCAAAAGCGCCCGCTCATGCGTCTCCGTTCGCCACGGCGGTAGCCTCGTCATCGTGGAGTGCCACCGTGTGCCCCAGGCTGCACAGCCATCTGCCACGCGTCCCTGGAAGGGCCCCAGGGCGACGCGTGGGCCGATGAGCTGGAGCGCGGGCACACAGTGCAGGCTTCCCCCGGCAAGTACCTTGCCGGGGTCTTGATCTTGCCGGGCCCGGAAGCTTGTCGCTCCCCGGGCCCTGCCGAGGCGCATGCTGCGCCAAGGCGTGTCTTCTGAGATGCAGTCTTCTGGTCTTCCTGGCAAGCTCCTCTTGCCAGGGTCTTGCGCTAATGTGATAGTCTTGATCCTGGGACGGCCTTCCCGGCAAGCTCCACTTGCCGGGGTCTTGATCTTCTGACTTGTGTACTTTGTTTTTGAATGGCTTTATATGGACCGGAAAGGTTTCCGGCAAGCACGTGGTAAACCCTGCCGCGGGAAGCTGCTACTGCCCGTGCACAAGTTGGGGTACTAAGGTACCCCTATCTTAGTACACCGACAGGAGCCCCCGGGCCTGGGCCACACACGGTGCCGAGCGCTGTTGGGCCAGGCCCAAAACAGTGCACGGGCACGCGCGGCCCACGGCGAGCCGTAGATTCCCTTCCGCATCCGCCGCGCCCCTCCCTAACGGCACGCGTCGATTGCGGCGTCATGGGAGAGATCGTGGCCACGTTCTTTAATGGGAAATGCGGAGCGTCCCCCACTTCCCCCTTAAAAGCAGAGGAAGCAGGGGCAGTTTCCCTCCTTCGCTTTCATTGCGTCTTCAACCTCCAGAAATCCCCCGCTGCCTCTTGCCCCCACACCTCCTCCGCCGTCTTCCGCATCTGCGGCGCCGTCGAACTCCTCGCCCCTTCCATCGCCGCCTCCGCCATGGCTCCGAAGGCCGAGAAGGCGAAGGCGGAGAAGGCCAAGAGGGAGAAATCCGAGCAGGCGGCGAAGCTCGCCCTCCTGCGGAAGAGGAACGTGGTCTTCGCGCCGAGGCTTGGCGCGAGGGAGCTCTGGAACAAGTACTATCTCTTCTGGGCCAAGGAGACCAAGGCTCATCCCCGGACCAGAGTCTACCCCGCCGGCGCCAAAGATCTGCTTCCCGGCAGGTATTTCTTCTTCACTGTCTTCTTCCACTGCGGCTTGTGTCCTCCATTCTCGGAGTTTTTCTGTGACATCATGAACACATACAACCTCCACCTCTTAGACTTCACCCCCAACGCCATCCTTACGAAGGCGGTTTTCGCACATCTGTGCGAAAACTACATAGGGATCTATCCAAACGTAGCACTCTTTCGCCATTTCTTCATGCCTAGAGTAGAGGCCGGCGCTCCCCTCTCCGGGGGTATCTCCTGGATCTTCCGCTTGAATAAGAAGGAATCATATTTGAAAGGAGAACTCCGCGGCAAGTGGGAAGAGTGGCGTGCAGATTGGTGTTGGATAGTGGAGGACCAGCCGGAGCCTTTCACTGCGCCGCGCACAACAGCCATAGTGCACGGCAGGGATTGGAGCGAGTTCGCCCCGGATGACGTCAAGCTCAACGTCGCCCTCGTCAGGATACTTCGTCTCCGGGTAGCCAAACTGACCATCGGAGAGGTAGGGGCAGATTTCCTCCGCCGCCGCATCGCCCCTTTACAAGAGAGGAAAAGGCCAGCATGGGAGTTTGGCAATGTGGCGGACATTATGAGGCTGCGCCCGGGTTTGAACTTCAACTTCACGGCGTTGGAGCTGAAGGGGATGGTCCGGGAGCTTTTCAAGCACGACCCGGCCCATCCGGAGTGGTTTAGACCTCCCCGGGGAGTGGTGCCGCTGTGCAACAGCACTGCCCGGGACGCCTTGCGCGCAATGATGCCCGCGTGTGACTCTCACGGCGTCGACCCCACCTGGATAGTGCCCACGCCGGATGCAATTATGAGTTTCTTCGATAATCTGGTCGAGGTGCCCAAGAACGCCGAGGAGAACAAGGGTCTCACTCGGGACACCACGGAGCGGGATCTAGCTTATATTGCTTCCCGGATGGAAGAGGCCGCCGCAGCTGCAGCGGTAGGAGACTTCGGATTCACTGTCGACGAGGCAGATGCTGAGGACGCGTCGTGCCAAGCCGAGGAGGCAGAGATCCGCAGACTGCTCAAGCTTCCGCCCGACGAGCTCGCCGGGGTTCCTTCCCTGAGGTATGCCGGGATCCCCGGGATCGTGAGTGAAGCCGCCTCAAGAGGCGAGGTTGCCGGAGGAAGCAGAGGTGCCGGAGGGAGCGGAGCCACCGGAGGGAGCGGGGCCGCAGGGCAGGATGCCGGACCCAGCGGGCTCGCTGGGGAGGAGGAGGAAGACGTCGAGGCCGATGAAGACACCGGCGGGTCTCTAGGGCTTGACGACGACGCCTCCTCGTCGTCGGAGAACTCCCCACCTCCGGCAAGTCCCAAGCAAGCACCGGGGAAGCGCCTCCGCAAGGCGCCCGCAGCGACGAGGACGCAGGCGCCCCGACAGCAGCCTGCTCGCCGGGCGGCGCGGGCCACCAGAGCGAGCCAAGGCGCGACGGAGGCCCCCAACGCACCAGCCACGGCGGAGGCGCCCCGCGCGCCAGCCGCGACGGAGGCGCCCCGCGCACCAGCACCTAGCGGAGGGGGATCCTCTCAGAGTGGAGCAGCTGCTCCCCGGGCCTCGGCGCCAACGGAGGCTGGGTCTTCGCAGCCCCTAGCCCCGGAGACCGCCAAGCGCCCGAGGGAGCCTTCTCCTCCTGCTCCTCGCGCGGGAGCGCCTCAGGTGGAGTTCGACTTCTCCGCCCTGAGCGACGACGACGACGAGGAAGAGGAGTAAGCACTTGTAATTTGTAGCTTCTTCAATTCTGTCTTGATTCTTTCGTTGATGATTCTGATCTTGTTTTTGTTTTCAGGTCCCTGGCCCAGTGGGCGGCGAAGCGGGCCAAGATCCCCGTGGTCGAGGTCGATGACGACTCGCCCGTCGCGGCGACAGGGGACGCGCCGGCGACGAACTTGCCGGACCCAACCGCTGCTCCGAGGAGCAGCCCCCAGCGCAGCCCCCAGCGTAAGTCTGGTCTTGAGCTTCCCACTTGTCGGGCGCGCTTGAGGTTTTTTTTGCTTTGTACTGATATCTTGTTGCCTTGTCTGTTTTGTTTGTCTTGTGCAGAAATGGAGCCGCAGCCGCAGGAGCAACCGGGGGTTACTCCCGAGGAGCTGCAGATTCCACCCTCCCCGCCAAGGGCGAACTCCCCGGCGAGGGAGGACGTTCCGCCAAGGACGGGCTCCCCGCCAAGGGCGGGCAGCCCGACAAGGGTGGCCACCCCGCCAAGGGAGGGCACGGGCGGCCCTCCACCAGCAGGAGCCACCGCTCCACCGCCAAGGGAGGACTCCCCGGCGAGGGAGCCTGTCGTCGACGAAGTCCGCGAAGGTAAGTCTTACAGCTTTTTCTTCTTGGACTTGTCTTTTTGGATATTTGCTTGATCTTCTCTTTTCTTCTTTTTCTTCTAGATCCTCCTCCCCCAGAGCGGATGGAGACGGAGGTCGTCGTCGAGGAGGAGGGCGCGCAAGGCGACGCCGGCAATGCCACTGTCGTTGAGGACATGGCAGGAGCCGACGAGCCTGCCGCAGAGGAGACTACCCCGACCGCAGACGCAGCAGCCGGGGAGGGGGACGGCGGCCACACTGCCGGCCCGGAGGCGGCAGGAGCGTCAAGCGCTGCGCCGGCCGCCGACCCCTCCGCCGGCAAGGAGCGGTCGGGCATTTACCTTGAGGCCCCCAACGGCGTCTTCATACAAGTGCCGTGGGGGTCCTCGTCGCGAGCCCCCGTGGAGGGAGAGACCTTCGATGGAGAGGTCCTCGCCTCCGCAGGGTTGAAGATCGTTGAAGCGCCCGGCGGGAGCGACGAGCCCGAGGAGGAGAAGTTGCTCCGCCGGCTCCTGGCCCTTTACCGGGCCAGGCAGACGAAGCTGGAGTCGCGAGAAGCCCTCACCACCAAGGCCGGAGCAGACTTGGAGAAACGCGCCGCAGAGCTCCGCGCCGCCAACCAGGCGGCTCTCCGCGACTTAGCGGAGGAGCGCGAGAGGCTTGCCGGAGAGCAGCAAGAGTTTCTCCTGGAGAAGGCTGAGGCCGAGGAGCAGCAGAGACTGGTCGGTGAAGCGCTGTCCCAACGAGAAGGAGCGCTCAACCAGCGGAAGGTCGACCTCGACGCTCACGAGGACGACCTTACCGCCCGGGAGCAGGCCCTTGGCGGAGAGTTGAAGGAAGCGAAAGCCGCCGCAGCTACCGCGGAGACCGCCAAGAAGGACCTTGAAGCTAAGGTGGCGCAGCTGGAGGAGTACCTGAAGGCGAGCACGGAGAGGGTCACCGCACTTAATGTGGAGCGGGAAAAGGACGCCCACACCAACTCTGATCTTCAGGTACGCCTCTCCAAGCAGGGCGACGAGCTCAAAGCCGCCAAGGACTCAATTGCTGATCTGGAGTTGAAGGTCTCCACGCTGAGAGATTCACTCGACGCCGCCCGGGACCGCGAGACCAAATTGAAGGAGGAGCTCCGCAAGGAGCGGGAGCTGGTGGAGAGCACTGCCACCTCCGCGAACCTCTTCAACCAGGCGGTGGAGCAATGGACGGAGGAGCTGGTCACTTCCGCCGCCAACATCGACAAGGAGCTAATGGCGCTGAGGGTGGAGCACCTCGTGTACTCTCCGGACCCGAACCTCCCCCACAGCGCCAAGCTCAGTCTTTTCTTCAGGGGAATCGCGCCGGCGCTTGCACGGCTACAGGAGAAGCTCCCCGCGCAGCTGGCCGAGGAGTCGCGCCAGCTCTGCGCGGGTACCTTGGAGCGCGTCTTGACCAAGATCGTCTACCGCAACCCCGGTATTAATCTTGTCAACGTTCTCCGTAGCTTGCCGGCCGATGCAGATCAGGAGGCGCTGAAGGCGCAGGTCGCCCACATCATCGCCAAGGTGAACAAGATCTCCAGGCGTGAGGGCGATCGCGTAGATTAGGCCTCTTTCTTTTTATTTCCTTTGCTGCTGCAAAGTGTGCCATGAACATGAATCTATTAGTCATTGCGACAAGTTATCTCTGTAATATATTATCTTATTTCCGAGCAATTGACGTATTGTTATCTCCCTTTCTTTGGTCCTTTACTTTGTATGCTTTTTACCCTACGCTTTTAGGGAACTCGCCGGCAAGGGACCCTTGCCGCGAGCGCTGAGTGCTGGACTCTGAGCAGCCTGCTGGCAAAGGCCTTACCGGCAAGCAACCTTGCCGCAGCTAGTCGCAACGCACTTAGCTTGCTGAGCGAACTCGAAAACGAAGTAAGGGCGCGGCACTTGTCGCAGCTCACTTAAGTCGTTGAGCGTACTCGAAAACAAGGTAAGGGTGCGGCTAGCCATGGGTAGGTTCCTCCGCGCACAGGTTTTCCATACAAAGTGTGGTTGTTCAAGGAAGATAACTAAAATTTAAAAATTTGAACTGCTCAAATTCTGGTAACTTAGCTTTCATATGTTGCTTGTTCCCCGACAAGGCTCCACTTTCTTGAACAACACTTGGTTCATCCTCCATCTCCTTCCCCCCCGGCAAACTTGTGCGCGAGGAACATTCCTTCTGCTTAAGAGGGAAAGAGAAAGAAGAGGGAAAACAAGTATAGGGTCTCTCGGCGTGCTAATGCTTACCGAGTATGTGTGTTGCACAAGATGCCAAACAATGCATGCAAATAACATAGAAAAGCATGGAAAAGGCAAATAGTGCAAAATACAAAAGCTTTACTGATGCACGGGATCTGCGCCCGGCTTTGTACAAAGGATTACATGCAACAGCGGCAAGACTTGTGCAAAAGGTGGTTGCCGGAGCGGATCACGGCAACCGCGCCTTATGGGTGAAACTTGCGAAGATGCTCTATGTTCCAGGAATTGCTCACCGGTAAGCCTTCTTCGGTCTCAAGGCGGACAGCGCCGGGCCTTGTGACTTGTCTCACCCGATAAGGGCCTTCCCACTTCGGCGTCAACTTGTTGGAATTCTTGGCGGACTTAACACGCCGAAGAACAAGGTCGACTTCCTCGAGACTCCTGGCCTTAACCTTGCGGCTATGGTAGCGTCGCAAGGCTTGCTGGTATCGAGCAGCTCGTACAGCAGCCTGGAGACGTTCCTCCTCGAGGAGCAATGCATCATCTTGTCGCAGTTGCTCTTGCTCGAGCTCATCATAAGCGAGCACTCGAGGAGATCCGTATACGAGTTCCGTGGGGAGAACTGCCTCTGCTCCATAGACAAGAGCAAAGGGTGTCTGTCCGGTGGCTCGACTTGGTGTCGTCCTGATTGACCAAAGAGCCGCCGGTAGCTCCTCTATCCAGTTTTTTCCGCACTTGCGCAGCCTGTCGAAAGTTCTTGTCTTGAGTCCGCGCAGCACTTTAGCATTGGCCCTCTCCGCTTGACCGTTGCTCCTCGGGTGAGCAACAGAAGCGAAACAGACCTTGGCGCCAAGGTCTTGGACGTACTGCATGAAGGTGCGACTAGTGAACTGTGTGCCGTTGTCGGTGATGATTCTGTTAGGGATTCCGAAACGGCAAACAATTGACCTGAAGAACCTGACTGCTGACTGTGCTGTCACCTTTCTCACTGGTTCCACTTCCGGCCACTTTGTGAACTTGTCGATTCCAACGTACAAGTACTCAAAGCCCCCGACAGCACGGGGGAAGGGGCCGAGGATATCGAGCCCCCAGACCGAGAAGGGCCAGGACAAAGGGATCGTCTGGAGAGCTTGAGCTGGCTGATGAATTTGCTTGGCATGGAACTGGCACGCTTCACACTTGGTTACTTGTGCAGTTGCATCTTGGAGGGCTTCTTGCCAAAAGAACCCTTGCCGGAACGCCTTCCCGGCAAGTGCCCTTGCGCCAATGTGGTGGCCACATATGCCTCCATGTATTTCTGCCAACAGCTTCTGTCCATCTTCTCTGGAAATGCACTTCAACCTGACACCATTGAGCCTTCTTCTGTACAGTTCGTTATCCACGAACTGGTACATACTTGATTGTCTTGTTATCTTCTCTATCTCTTCTGGGTCGTCGGGAAGTTCTCCAGTTTGCAGAAAACGGACGATCTGCTGTGCCCATGCTGGAGCCCGAGGCTCAACGGCAAGGACTAAAGGCATGAGGGCCGCTGCGGGAACCTCAGCTTCTACGGCAAGAACCTCTGGCTCCGCCGGAGCTGATGGTTCCCCGGCAAGCCTGCCGGGGCAAGGCTTGTCGGGAACGCTTGCTTCAACTGTATGGATTCTTGGATCTGCAGGAGCAAGCTGTTCCTCAGCGTTCTGACTGTTGATCTTGGGGACCTTGGCGGCGGCTTCGGGAAGATCCGCCGGCAAGTTGTCGCCGGAGACCAATTTTCGCTTCTTGTTTTGCCCAACTGATGGTGTAACGGATGGCTGAGTTAGCTTGAGCAGGAAGGTCCCTGGTTCCACAGGTAACTTCATCGCAGCACACTTTGAAAGGCCATCTGCAATATCATTCTGAGCTCTTGGAACGTGCTCCATTTGCAGACCTTCAAAGTGTTCTTCAAGCTTCCTCACTTCATCAACATAGGCTTCCATCAGAGGGCTCTGGTAACTTTTGTTAACTTGCCGGACCACCAACTGAGAATCTCCCCGCACAATCAACTTCCTGATCCCAAGTTCGGCCGCAATTCTGAGACCGGCAAGCAAACCTTCATACTCTGCAGTATTGTTTGTCGCTTGCTCCCTGGGAAAGTGCATTTGGATAACATACTTGAGGTGCTCTCCGGTGGGCGCTATGAGTACCACGCCGGCACCGGCGCCTTGCAGCGAGAAGGCACCATCAAAGTACATTACCCATTCGCCGCTTGCTTCTTGTACGGGGGTACTTGTTTCTGGAACTTCTTCATCGGGCGTTGGGGTCCATTCAGCTATGAATTCTGCCAAAGCTCGGCTCTGTATAGTTGAAGTACTTTCAAACTTGAGACCAAAGCTTGACAGCTCTAGTGCCCACTCGACGATCCTGCCTGTTGCTTCTGGATTGTGCAATATCCTTTTCAACGGAAAGCGAGTGACCACTGTTATCTCGTGTGCTTGGAAGTAATGGCGCAGCTTTCTCGAGGCCATGAGGAGGCCGAAAAGCAACTTCTGCACCCCAGAGTACCTTGATCTAGCCCCCTGTAGAAGGGAACTCACAAAATACACTGGGCGCTGTACCATCTTCCTTCGCACTTCTCCTTGCTCCTGCGCAGAGTTGTCCTTGTCGGGGCCAGAGCTTGTCGGAGCAGCCCCCTGCTTGTCGCTGGATTCGCTTGCCGGTGGTGTAGACTCTTCCTCTGCCTCCCTCTCCGCTACTAACGCAGCACTAACCACTTGATTGGTTGCTGCTAAGTACAACAGCAACTTCTCTTGTGGCCTAGGTGCGACAAGTATTGGAGTGGAGGATAGGTATCCTTTCAAGTCTTGCAGCGCTGCCTCCGCTTCCGGAGTCCATTTCATAGGACCTGCCTTCTTCAAAATTTTGAAGAAGGGCAGGGCGCGTTCCGCAGACTTTGAAATGAACCTACTGAGGGCAGCTACACAACCTGCAAGTCTCCTTACGTCCTTGACGCGCTTCCGGGCTTCGATCTGCTCGATGGCTTTTATCTTGTCGGGATTGGCCTCAATCCCCCTCTGGGACACAAAGAACCCGAGAAGCTTGCTGGAGGGGACTCCAAAGACGCACTTCTCGGGGTTCAACTTAAGCTGGATCTTGCGCAGATTTGCAAATGTTTCTTCTAAATCTTGTATCAGGGTATCTTTGCTCTTGCTCTTCACCACTATGTCATCCATGTAGGCTTCTACATTTCTGTGGATCTGTGGCTCAAAAGCAGTGTGCACCACCCTTGCAAATGTCGAGCCTGCATTCTTCAATCCAAAGGGCATGCGTATGAAGCAATACGTGCCGCATGGAGTAATGAATGCAGTCTTCTCTTCATCTTCCTTGGCCATAAAAATCTGGTGGTAGCCTGAGTATGCATCAAGGAAAGAGAGCAGCTCACATCCATCAGTGGAGTCAACAATCTGGTCAATGCGCGACAAGGGAAATGGATCCTTGGGACATGCTTTATTCACATCGGTGAAGTCTATACACAGTCTCCACTTCCCGTTGGCCTTACGCACGACAACTGGATTTGCTAACCACGTCGGATGGATCACGCCTCTAACCAGGCCCGCTGCTTCTAGCTTCTTGATTTCTTCGGCAATAAATTCTTGGCGCTCCACGGCTTGCTTCCTGACCTTCTGCTTGACGGGCCGCGCATGAGGAAAAACAACAATCTTGTGCTCAATTACCTTCCTGGGAACGCCGGGGATGTCAGATGGTTGCCAGGCAAACACATCGATATTCGCCCGCAGCAAGGCAACGAGCGCGCTTTCCTATTTGCTGTCAAGTGTAGCACTGATGGTGAAGGTACCACCAGTGCCGTCCTCCTTGGCGGACACCTTCTTGGTTGCCGGTGGAGCGGCCATCCCCTTCTTGCACTTGCCGGTGGAGCTCGATGGGACGTCCTCGACGGCAGCGCAACACTCCGAAGAGGTGCGCTTGCCGGAGTGGGCCCCAGAGCACTTGCCGGACTTGGTCTTGGTCTTCTTCCCCCCAGGAGCTTCAGCGGCAAGTGTGTTGCTCTCCGCTGCGGCTGCTGCATCCCGGTATATCTTGTCGGCGCAGATAAGCGCGTCCTTCTTGTCGCCAGGGACAGAGATGACGCTTATCGGCCCCGGCATCTTGAGTATATTGTAGGCGTAGTGGGAAGCTGCCATGAACTTGGCGAGGGCAGGACGTCCAAGTATCCCATTGTATGGCAATGGGATATCGGCAACATCAAAGGTTATCCTCTCTGTCCTGAAGTTGAGCTCCCCGCCAAAGGTCACCGGCAGAGTGATCTTCCCCTTGGGCTTGCTCCTCCCCGGGTTTATTCCTTGGAACGAACCGGTCTCTTCGAGCTCGCCGTCTGGAATCTGGAGTTTCTTGATCACAGCCGAGGAGATCAAGTTCAGGCCGGCCCCGCCGTCAACCAACATTTTGGTGACCTTGAGGTTGCGGATGGTTGGTGAAACCAACATCGGCAAGCACCCGACCGCAGTGGTGCGATCAGGGTGATCCTCAAGATCAAAAATGATGGGCGTGCTGGACCACTTCAGGAGTCTGCGTGACTCAACGGGCGGCTCAGCTGCATTTACTTCCCGAACCCACTGCTTGAGTTGGCGGTGGGAAGTATGCAGGGAGGCGCCTCCGTCGACACACAACACTTCTGTGGCCTTCTGGAACTCCTGCTCGCTGTTATCACCTTCCTCCATGTCGTCGTCGTCGTCTTCCTCTTCATCCTTGTCGCGGCCCCGGGGAGGTCGATCACCTTGCCGCTGCTTGGCCTTGCCGCGGCGTCCTCCCCGGCCATTGAACGGCCGCTTTTTGCTTGGCTCTCCCCCGCCACCTTGGGCCTTCTCCTTGTCGCGCCGCTCGTATTCAGCTTTCTGCTGCTCTACGAGGTACTCGACTCGCTTGCAGTTCGAAAGGTCGTGTCCCTTGGTGCGGTGGATCTTGCAATATTGCTTGTCGGAGCCGTCCTGCTTGTCGGCTGCCGCCACAGGGGCAGGCTCCTTGCCGGAGCTGCCAGCCTGTGCTGTCTTGGCGGGAGCCTCCTTGCCGGACTTCTCGGCGACCAGCACTTCCTTTCTCTTCTTCTTTCTGTTGTTCCGCCGCCGGCTCTTCCTTGCCGGGGCGGCGTCCTCGCTGTCGCTTCCCCCTGCGCCAGCATCCTCTCCGGGGAGTCTCCTCCCCTCTTCGGCGCACACACACTTGTCGGCTAGAGCATAGAGCTCGCTGACATCCCGTATCTTGGTCATGGCCATCTCCTCCCGCATGCGGCGGTTACGCACGTTCTGGTGGAACGCGCTAATAACCGCAGCAGGGTGGACATCGGGGATGTTGTGCTGCACGCGGCTGAATCGTTGGATGTACTTGCGCAGGGGCTCTCCTTCCTTCTGGGCCAAGATGTGGAGATCACTCTCCTGGCCATGGGGTTTGTGGCCGCCCGTGAAGGCACCAACAAATTGGTGGCACAGATCTGCCCACGAAGAAATGGAGCCTTCCGGCAAGTGCATAAGCCAGGAATGAACGTTCGGCTTAAGCACCAGCGGGAAGTAATTCGCCAGTATCTTCTCGTCGCGCCCCCCGGCAGCCTGCACCGCGATGGTGTAGATGCTGAGGAACTCCGAGGGGTGCGTCTTGCCGTCGTACTTCTCCGGTACGTCGGGCTTGAAATTTTTCATGCTGGGCCACTGGACGCGCCGCAGCTCACGGGTGAACGCAAGGCTACCTGCCGCGTACGGCAAGTCGCCCGGTTCACCGGGCGCGTGCGTGTCGACAGCGGTCCCAGCGCGCTGATCTGATTGTCGCCGGGCTTCTCGGCGGCGCTCGATTGTCGTCCGAGCGTCTTCTTGTCGCCGGTCGTCAAGGACCTGGCGCTGGTCCCGACAAGCCCGCGGATCCGACGACGCCGTGGATTTGTCGTCGACGTTAATCCGGCGGGGAGGCGTCTTCTGCTTCCGCGGCGGGGAGTGCACGGTGGTTGCACCCCCGGCGGTCTTGTCGCCATCGGCCTTCGTCTTCTCGACTTGCCGTGGCCGCGAGGTCGCCGGCTGCTGCGGCGTGTCGTTGTTGGCGAAGGCGATGAGGCTTTGGATTGTTGCCCTCCAGTCTTCGGCCTTGTCTGCCGCTGGAGGGAAATCGAGGAGCAGTTGCGCTCTCGCGAGAGCTTCTGCTGGAGAGGAGGGGAGCGGGGGCGAGCGGTGCGAGGAGCGGGATATGCTCAGACTCCTAACAGGGTTAGAAGGAGCAGTTTCTCGCCCCGGCGACCGCGCCTTGCTCGTGCCAGGGCGATGTCCTTGAGCGTCCCGCGAGCCTCCGGTTTGTCCTTGGCCCAGCAAGCGGATGGTACCTCCCGTACCACGGCGCTGCTGGCCAGTCGTCTGCTGAGATGGGCGTGGCGCGTCTACGGACACCGAGGCCTTGGAGTTGGTCCGGTCGTCCGCCTTGTCCTTGGACTTGGCGGTGCCGTGAGTTTCCTCGCCGGCGACCACCCTTCCGCCGGCGTCTCCTCCACCCACCGTTGGTTCTGGTGGTGGGGGAATCGACGCAGACGGGCCTGCGACCTCCGAAGCCTTCTTCTTCGGGGCCATGCTGTTGCTGATGAAGTTGATGCGGCTGGAGAGGTTGATGAAGATTGCACCCGCGTGAGCGCCGGATCAGTTTCGCACAACCTCGACGCCGCCCCTACCTGGCGCGCCAAAGATGTCGGGGGAAACTGTCCACCACGAGCACCTATGGGACCGGAGCCCCTTGTACGTTGCGGTAAGGGAGCGGAGGGAGCACGAAGAGCAGATCGAGGAGAGCACGCGGGCAGTTTACCCAGGTTCGGGCCGCGCGGACGCGTAAAACCCTACTCCTGCCTTGGTTGTATTGAGTTCGGGAGCTTGAAGAGCTACAGTACTAGCTACACCAAGCGTGAGAGTTGCTAAGGATTCGAACCCCCTCTACGTTGTGCATGGGCCTCCTTTTATAGCTCAAGGGGTCACCGACAGGTGTCAACGTAGAGGAGGGTAAAAATGTAACTTTGGTGGTAGTTGTAACAGTGCGGGAATAATGCGTGAACAGTGGATGAATAGTGGTCACCACCTAACTTGACAGTGGGGGACAAGGGCATTAAATGCCCGTCACCGTCGACCCCAAAAGCGCCCGCTCATGCGTCTCCGTTCGCCACGGCGGTAGCCTCGTCACCGTGGAGTGCCACCGTGTGCCCCAGGCTGCACAGCCATCCGCCACGCGTCCCTGGAAGGGCCCCAGGGCGACGCGTGGGCCGATGAGCTCGAGCGCGGGCACACAGTGCAGGCTTCCCCCGGCAAGTACCTTGCCGGGGTCTTGATCTTGCCGGGCCCGGAAGCTTGTCGCTCCCCGGGCCCTGTCGAGGCGCATGCTGCGCCAAGGCGTGTCTTCTGAGATGCAGTCTTCTGGTCTTCCTGGCAAGCTCCTCTTGCCAGGGTCTTGCGCTAATGTGATAGTCTTGATCCTGGGACGGCCTTCCCGGCAAGCTCCACTTGCCGGGGTCTTGATCTTCTGACTTGTGTACTTTGTTTTTGAATGGCTTTATATGGACCGGAAAGGTTTCTGGCAAGCACGTGGTAAACCCTGCCGCGGGAAGCTGCTACTGCCCGTGCACAAGTTGGGGTACTAAGGTACCCCTATCTTAGTACACCGACAATTACCAAAAAGGAGGAGATTGAAAGTGCAACTATCCCCGAGTGGTTTTGGTAATTACTAACAACATATAGCTCATTGAACTAATGCTATCTCAAGACAATATTTCAGGGAAGTTCAATGATTGGCATGGCATGGATTAGGATTGTGGACTCCTCAAAATGATAAAGACGAAATGATTGGATCAAGCTCAAAGCTAAGGACTCTACATTTTCTATTTCAGTGATCCAAGATCACATTGAGTCCATAGGAAAGCCAATACTATTAAAAGGGGATGAGGTGTTGCTTAATGGCTTGCTTGCTCATGATGCTTAGGGATATGCTCCAAAACCCTCAACCACTTTCTCACATCCACATATGTCCCAAACCAAAAGTCAAACTCGGCCCCACCAAAAATATCTATCCGGCGCCACCGAGTTCATTTGACATAGCCACTGCCAAAAAACCTAATCATTTTGGTCTCACCAAAAGGGATCTCGGTCTCACCAAGATGGGATTGCAAACTCTCTGTTGCCTGTTGCAATATTTTAGGTCTAACCGAGATGTGCAATCGGTTCCACCGAGTGTGTAATGCAAACTCTATGTTGCCTCTTCGTAACATTTCGGTCTCACCAAAAGGAGCGAATCGGTCCCACCGAGTTTGCCTGACCAACTCTCTGTGTGCTTATTACCAAAATCGGTCTCACCGAGTTTGTGTAATCGGTCCCACCGAGATTACGTTATGCCCTAACCCTAATGAAATCGGTCCCACCGAGTTGATCATATCTGTCCCACCGAAATACCTAACAGTCACATTATGAACTAAATCGGTCTGACCGAGTTCTTTGAATCGGTCCCACCGAGTTTGGTAAATTGTGTGTAACGGTTAGATTTTGTGTGGAGGCTATATATACCCATCCACCCACTCTTCACTCGTGGGGAGAGCCATCATAACATACCTACACTTCCATCATTCATGTTCTGAGAGAGAACCACCTACTCAAGTGTTGAGATCAAGATATTCCACTTCTACCATATGAATCTTGTTCTCTAGCCTTCCCCAAGTTGTTTTCCACTCAAATCCTTCTTCCACCATATCCAAATCTGTGAGGAGCTGTTTAAGTGTTGGGGAGACTATCACTTGAAGCATTTGAGCAAGGAGTTCATCATCAACACACCATTTATTACCTTTTGGAGAGTGGTGCCTCCTAGATTGGTTAGCTGTCACTTGGGAGCCTCCGACACGATTGTGGAGTTCAAACAAGGAGTTTGTAAGGGCAAGGAGATCACCTACTTCGAGAAGATCTACCGCTAGTGAGGCAAGTCCTTCGTGGGCGATGGCCATGGTGGGATACACAAGGTTGCTTCTTCGTGGACCCTTCGTGGGTGGAGCCCTCCGTGGACTCGCGCAGCCATTACCCATCGTGGGTTGAAGTCTCCATCAACTTAGATGTACGATAGCACCACCTATCGGAACCAAGACAAAAAACATCGTTGTCTTCACTTGTGTTTGCTCCCTCTAAACTCCTTCCTTTAGCTTCATATGCAATTGTTTACTTTCCGCTGCTATACTCTTAGAAGTGCATGTGTAGGTTGATTGCTTGACTTGTGCTAAATTGCTAAAATCTGCCAAGAATTAAAATTGGGAAAAAGGATAGATTTTTATTTGGTCAAGTAGTCTAATCACCCCCTCTAGACATACTTTTGATCCTACATTTGTACCTAAGTTATCAGGTCTGAGGGCATATGTTACCATGCTATTACTTAGAAGTTATCAATGGTATGTTTTAATTTCAACAACTTTTTTCCACGGGTCAAAGTTATCGTGGTGTTTGTACATAAATTATCAGGTTAGGGGACGTATCTTACCATGCTATTACTTAGAAGTTATCGGTGGTATGTTTTCAATAACTTTTTCTCACGAGTCAAAGTTATCGTGGTGCTAGCAACTAAGTTATCAGGTCCGGGAGCCTATATTATCATGCTATTTACACAATAGTTGTCGAGGTATGTTTTCAACGTTTTTTTAACCAAATAATGGGTAAGTGGGTCTACAATATACATGTTTCTAAAACATATACAACTTGGTAACTACAAAAATAACCATGTTCATAACTACAACCCGGTGACTACATAATTGTTATAAGAGAGGACAAAGCATCAGCAACAAAAAGGAATAAGAAGGGAGACAGGGGTCACCTTGCCTCAGCCCCCGAGATGGGGTAAACGTCTCAAGTAGCTTTCCATTGAACTTGACAAAGTATTTAACAGACTTAACACAAGCCATTATCCAAGAAATCCACTCCAACGAAAAGCCCAAATTAACTAGGGCTTGCTCCAAAAAATCCCAATCCACACGATCATACGCATTCGAGAGATCAAGTTTATGAGCACAAGCTACCGGTCTGTTATTTTTCAGCGATTGTATATGATGGATGCACTCGAAGGCTGAAAAAATCAGGGTCAACCTCCGCCAAAAAAATCGCTGCCCATATGTCCACGTACTAGAAAAGATCGGGATCAACCTCTGCCAAAAAATCGCTGCAGCCCACATACGAGAAAATATCGGGATCAACCTCTGCCCAAAAGTTCGCTGCCCATATGGCCATATACCAGAAAAAAGGGGTCTGATTTAACCTCCCTTGCACCAAAAGAATAGGAAACAAACCCCGCCTATCATGTTCATGATCTCTAAAAATCCAAGTGAAATCATTAGGAGCGGCCGCGGTGAACGAAATCATCGGGAGCGAGCGCAAAAACTGAGGGAGGGAAAAAGGAAACACGGGGTCGCGCACGACTGTAGGTTCTGGAACGAACAAGATCCAATGCATTCAGATCTATTGTAGAAATCATGTCGTCGGGATTTTAGCTTTTCCGATCAAATATATCTTTGTTCACTTTGCCATCCTTCTTATCCGCCAAATACTTGGGGGCAGTTCCGCTTCCAGTGACCAGTTCCTTTGCACTAGAAGCACTCAGTTTCAGGCTTGGCTTCGGACTTGGGATTCTTTGCGGGAGTAGCAACTGGCTTGCTATTCTTCTTGAAGTTCCCCCTCTTTCCCTTGCCCTTTTTCTTGAAACTAGTGGTCTTGTTAACCATCAACACTTGATGCTCCTTTTTTATTTCTACCTCTGCAGCTTTCAGCATAGCAAAGAGCTCGGGAATTGTCTTCTGCATCACTTGCATATTATAGTTCATCACGAAGCCTTTATAGCTTGGTGGCAGTAATTGAGGAACTCTATCAATAACACTATATTAATCAACTTTTCATCCATGTTGAGTCATGTGATTGTAGTACCCAGACATTCTGAGTAAGTGTGTGATAGAATTGTTCTGCTCCATCTTGCAGCTATAGAACTTTGGAGACTTCATATCTCTCAATTCGGGAATTTGCTTGAAATATTAACTTGAACTCTTGAAACATCTCATATGCTCCATGACGTTCAAAACATCTTTGAAGTCCCGATTCTAAGCCGTAAAGCATGGCACACTGAACTATCGAGTAGTCATCAGCTTTGCTCTACCAGACGTTCATAACGTCCGGTGTTGCATCTGCAACGGGCTTTTCACCTAGCGGTGCTTCCAGGATATAATTCTTCTGTGCAACAATGAGGATAATCCTCAAGTTACGAACCCAGTCCATGTAGTTGCTACCATCATCTTTCAACTTAGCTTTCTCTAGGAACGCATTAAAATTCAAGGGAACGGTAGCATGGGCCATTGATCTACAACAACATAGATATGCAAAAACTACCAGGACTAAGTTCGTGATAATTTAAAGTTCAATTAATCATATTACTAAAGAACTCCCACTTAGATAGACATCCCTCTGGTCATCTAAATGATCACGTTATCCAAATCAACTAAACCATGTCCGATCATCACGTGAGATGGAGTAGTTTTCAATGGTGAACATCTTATGTTGATCATATCTACTATATGATTCACGCTTGAACTTTCGATCTCTAGTGCTTCGAGGCCATGTCTGTACATGCTAGGCTCGTCAAGTTTAACCCGAGTATTCTGCATGTGCAAAACTGTCTTACACATGTTGTATTTGAATGTAGAGCTTATCACACCCGATCATCACGTGGTGTCTCAGCACGACGAACTGTCGCAATGGTGCATACTCAGGGAGAACACTTGTACCTTGAAATTTTGTAAGGGATCATCTTATAATGCTACCGACGTACTAAGCAAAATTAGAAGCATCATAAGATAAACATCACATGCAATCAAAATATGTGACATGATATGGCCATCATCATCTTGTGCTTTTGATCTCCATCTTCAAAGCATCGTCATGATCTCCATCGTCACCGGCTTGACACCATATCTTCATCGTAGCGTCGTGGTCGTCTTGCCAACTATTTCTACTACTACTATCGCTCACTCATAGTGATAAAGTAAAGCAATTACATGGCTTTTTCAATTCATACAATAAAGAGACAAGCATAAGGCTCCTGCCGGTTGTCGATAATTTACAAAACATGATCATCTCATACAATAACATATAACTCATCACGTCTTGACCATATCACATCACAACATGCCCTCGAAAACAAGTTAGACGTCCTCTACATTGTTGTTGCAAATTTTACGTGGCTGCTACGAGCTTAGCAAGAACCGTTCTTACCTACACATAAAAACCACAATGATTTTTCGTCAAGTGTGCTATTTTAACCTTCAACAAGGACCGGGCGTAGTCACACTCGATTCAACTAAAGTTGGAGAAACTGACACCCGCCAGCCACCTATGTGCAAAGCACGTCGGTAGAACCAGTCTCATGAACGTGGTCGTGTAATGTCGGTTCGGGCCGCTTCATTCAACAATACCGCCGAATCAAAGTATGACATGTTGGTAAGCATTATGACTATTATCGGCCATAACTCATTGTGTTCTACTCATGCATATCATCTACGCATAGACCTAGCTCATGATGCCACTGTTGGGGAACGTAGTATTTAAAAAAAAATCCTACGATCACGCAATATCTATTTAGGAGAAGCATAGTAACGAGCGGGAAGAGTGTGTCCATGTACCCTCGTAGACCGAAAGCGTAAGCGTTTAGTAACGCGGTTGATGTAGTCGAACGTCTTCGCGATCCAACCGATCAAGCACCGAACGCACAGCACCTCCGCGATCTGCACACGTTCAGCTCGGTGACGTCCCTCGTATTCTTGATACAGTTGAGGTCGAGGGAGAGTTTCGTTAGCATGACGACGTGGTGATGGTGTTGATGATGTTACCTGCGTAGGGCTTCGCCTAAGCACTGCAACAATATGACTGAGGTGTGTAACTGTGGAGGGGGCACTGCACACGGCTAAAACACTTGTCAACTTGTGTGTCTTTGGGTGCCCCCTGCCCCCGTATATAAAGGAGCAAGGGGAGAGGCCGGCCGACCCCTATAGGGCGCGCCCCAAGTAGGATTCCTACGAGGAATAGGAATCCTATTCCTAGTAGGTTTCCAACAAGCGAAGAGAGGGGGAAGGAAGGAGAGGGAGAGAGGGACAGAGAAAGAGAGGGGGCGTGCTACCTATTTAGCATGCGTTGGTTTTCCCTTGAAGAGGAAATGGTGATGCAACAAAGTAGCGTAAGTATTTCCCTCAGTATTTGAGAACCAAGGTATCAATCCAGTAGGAGACTACGCGCAAATCCCTAGTACCTGCACAAACAATTAAGAACCTTGCAACCAATGCGATAAAGGGGTTGTCAATCCCTTCACGGCCACTTGCAAAAGTGAGATCTGATAAAGATATTAAGATAAATATTTTTGGTATTTTTGTTGTATAGATTGAAAAGTAAAGATTGCAAAATAAACTATGATAAAAATAGCTAGTTGACGGGAGATTAACATGATGGAAAACAGACCCAGGGGTCATAGGTTTTGCTAGTGGCTTCTCTCAAGATACCATATTTTACAGTGGGTGAACAAATTACTGCCAAGCAATTAATAGGAAAGCGCATAGTTATGAAAATATCTAGGCTTGATCATGTATATAGGCGTCACGTCCATGACAAGTAGACCGAAACGATTCTGCATCTACTACTATTACTCCACACATCGACCGCTATCCGGCATGCATCTAGAGTATTAACTTCATAAGAACAGAGTAACACATTAATCAAGATGACATGATGTAGAGGGATAAACTCATGCAATATGATATAAACCCCATCTTTTTATCCTCGATGGTAACAATACAATACGTGCCTTGCTGCCCCTGCTGTCACTGGGAAAGGACACCGCAAGATTGAGCCCAAAGCTAAGCACTTCTCCCATTGCAAGAAAGATCAGTCTAGTAGGCCAAACTAAACTGATAATTCGAAGAGACTTACAAAGATATCAAATCATGCATATAAGAATTCAGAGAAGAACCAAATATTGTTCACAGATAATCTTGATCATAAACCCACAATTCATCGGATCTCGACAAACACACCGCAAAAAGTATTACATTGAATAGATCTCCAAGAAGACCGAGGAGAACTTTGTATTGAGATCCAAAGAGAGAGAAGATGCCATCTAGCTAATAACTATGGACCCGAAGGTCTGTGGTAAACTACTCACACATCATCGCAAAGGCTATGGTGTTGGTGTAGAAGCCCTTCGTGATCGATTCCCCCTCTGATGGAGCGCTGGAAAAGGCCCCAAGATGGGATCTCACGGGTACAGAAGGTTGCGGCGGTGGAAATAGGGTTTTGTGGTGCTCCTGGTTGTTTTCAGGGTATATGAGTATATATAGGCGAAAGAAGTAGGTCGGTGGAGCTACGAGGGGCCCACGAGGGTGGGGGCGTGCCTACCCCCTGGGCGCGCCCTCCTGCCCCGTGGCCGCCTCATTTCTACCTTGACGTCCACTCCAAGTCTCCTGGATTGCGTTTGTTCCAAAAACGATCCTCGCGAAGGTTTCATTGCGTTTGGATTCCGTTTGATATTCCTTTTCTGCGAAGCACTGAAATAGGCAAAAAACAACAATATGCACTGGGCCTTTGGTTAGTAGGTTAGTCCCAAAAATAATATAAAAGTGCATATTAAATCCCATTAAACATCCAAAACAGATAATATAATAGCATGGAACAATCAAAAATTATAGATACGCTAGAGACGTATCAAGCATCCCCAAGCTTAATTCCTGCTCGTCCTCGAGTAGGTAAATCATAAAAACAGAATTTTTGATGTGGAATGCTACCTAACATAATTTTCAATGTAATTCTCTTTATTGTGGCATGAATGTTCAGATCCGAAAGATTCAAGACAACATTTTAATATTGACATAAGAATAATAATACTTCAAGCATACTAACCAAGCAATTATGTCTTCTCAAAATAACATGGCCAAAGAAAGTTCATCTCTACAAAATCATATAGTTTGGCTATGCTCCATCTTCGTCACACAAAATACTCAAATCATGCACAACCCCGGTTTCAGCCAAGCAATTGTTTCGTACTTTATTTTTTTTTCAAACTTTTTCAACTTTCACGCAATACATGAGCGTGAGCCATGGACATAGCACTATAGGTGGAATAGAATGGTGGTTGTGGAGAAGACAAAAAATAGGAAGATGGTCTCACATCAACTAGGTGTATCAATGGGCTATGGAGATGCCCATCAATAGATATCAATGTGAGTGAGTAGGGATTGCCATGCAACGGATGCACTGGAGCTATAAATGTATGAAAGCTCAACAAAAGAAACTAAGTGCGTGTGCATCCAACTTGCTTTCTCACGAAGACCTAGGGCATTTGAGGAAGCCCATTGTTGGAATATATAAGCCAAGTTCTATAATGAAAAATTCCCACTAGTACATGAAAGTGACAAAATAAGAGACTCTCTATCATAAAGATCATGGTGTTACTTTGAAGCACAAGTGTGGAAAAAAAGATAGTAGCATTGTCCCCTTTTTTGGGCCTTCCTTTTTTTGGCCTTTCTCTCTTTTTTTCTAATTTGGCCTTTCATTTTTTTGGCCTTTTCCTTTTTTTCCGGGACAATGCTCTAATAATGATGATCATCACACTTCTATTTAATTACAACTCAAAGATTACAACTCGATACTAGAACAAAATATGACTCTATATTGTCGGATTACGGGCTCTGCAAAACCAAGAAGTTCGAACACAGGGGCGTGAACAAAGATCTCTCCCGCTCGCGTCTACCTAGCGCCACGCCCTCGCCCGGTGGTGAGATTCAAGCAAGCAACAAGTAAAAGCACACACGAGTTTACCCAGGTTCATGCCACCTTGCCGTGTAAAACCCTACGTCCTGCTTGAGTGGATTAGCCTCAGGAGGGCTTGAGTGTGAAAAAGTACAGCGGTTCTTGAGCTCAGGAGGAGAGCTCAAGAGGGTCAGGAGGCAAGTGTTCTTGCCTCCTTGAAGCGAAGGTGGTGTGTTCTAGGTGAGGTCAATCCGGATCCAGATGCAGATGTCGATCCCCACGATAGTGGAAACCCTAGCTACTTATATAGGCGGCCAGGGTCCTCTTCCCCCGAAATGTTTAGGCGGGAAGGGATCCCACAACGGCCATTTTGAGCGGGAACATAAGGACGCCCCTATCCTGACAAAAGCGGTCTTCGCCTACAAAGAGATCAGAAGATGACGCGGTGGTGGGCTTAGTGGTGACATCCTCCCTGTCGTCCTTGCGGTCTTAGGTCTTGTTGCACCGAAGGGGAAACCTTTGTCTCGTCCCTCGAGAACTTGCGTCTGCGTTGTCTCCTTTGCACCAAAATGGCAACTGCGCCGCTGGCACGCGCTATCACCCGCTGGCGCGGTGCATCACTGCTCGCGTCACTGCCTCCTCCTAAGGCAGGCTTGGCCTTGAGTTCTCCGCCCCTCCGGAGTAGCCTAGCCGAGGCCGCTCTTGAGAGGGTATTGGTGTCATTCTCCTCGCAAGGCTTAGCCCCCTCGCGAGGGTCTTGAGCAGCGGGTCGATTAGCTGGGCCATACTAGGCCGTAGTAGGAGCGCGTCGCGGTCCGCAGGCAGGCAAGTCTGGGTACCCTGGTTCCCAGGACGCCGACATGTATGGATGCCTCCGGCGGTGTACCAGAATAGGGAATGAATCAAGAGTGACATGTATGAAAAATCATGCATGGTGTCCTTGCCACAAATACGATGTCAACTACATGATCATGCAAGGCAATATGACAATGATGAAACGTGTCATAATAAACGGAACAGTGGAAAGTTGCATGGCAATATATCTAGGAATGGCTATGGAAATGCCATAATAGGTAGGTATGGTGGCTGTTTTGAGGAAGATATATGGCGGGTTTATGGTACCGACGAAAGTTGCGTGGTACTAGAGAGGCTAGCAATGGTGGAAGGGTGAGAGTGCGTATAATCAATGGACTCATCATTAGTCATAAAGAACTCACATACTTATTGCAAAAATCTACAAGTCATCAAAACAAAGTACTACACGCATGCTCCTAGGGGAATGGTTGGTAGGAGTTAACCATCGCGCAATCCCGACCTCCACACAAAGGATGACAATCAAAGAAATACCTCATTCTTCAAATTTGTCACATAACGGTTACCATACGTGCATGCTACGGGACTTGCAAACCTTAACACAAGTATTTCTCAAATTCACAACTACTTTGCTAGCATGACTCTAATACCACCATCCTCGTATCTCAAAGCAATCATCAAGTATCAAACTTCTCATAGTATTCAATGCACTTTATATGAAAGTTTTTATTATACCCATCTTGGATGCCTATCATATTAGGACTAATTTTATAGCCAAAGCAAATTACCATGCTGTTCTAAAGGACTCTCAAAATAATATAAGTGAAGCATGAGAGATCAATAATTTCTATAAAATAAAGCCACCACCGTGCTCTAAAAAGATATAAGTGAAGTACTAGAGCAAAATTATCTAGCTCAAAAGATATAAGTGAAGCACATAGAGTATTCTAATAAATTTCGATTCATGCGTGTCTCTCCCAAAAGGTGTGTACAACAAGGATGATTTTGGTAAACTAAAAAGCAAAGAATCAAATCATACAAGACACTCCAAGCAAAACACATATCATGTGGTGAATAAAAATATAGTCTCAAGTAAAGTTACCGATGGACGAAGACGAAAGAGGGGATGCCTTCCGGGGCATCCCCAAGCTTAGGCTTTTGGTTGTCCTTGAATTTTACCTTGGGGTGCCTTGGGCATCCCCAAGCTTATGGTCTTGCCACTCCTTATTCACAAATCCATCAAATCTTTACCCAAAAACTTGAAAACTTCACAACACAAAACTCAACAGAAAATCTCATGAGCTCCGTTAGTATAAGAAAACAAACCACCACTTTAAGGTATTGTATTGAACTCATTCTTTATTTATATTGGTGTTAAACCTAATGTATTCCAACTTCTCTATGGTTCATACCCCCCGATACTAGCCATAGATTCATCAAAACAAGCAAACAACACACGCAAAACAGAATCTGTTAAAAACAGAACAAATTGTAGTAATATGTAACTTTCGAATACTTCTGTAACTCAAAAAATTCTGAAATAAATTGGTGGACGTGAGGAATTTGTCTACTAATCATCTTCAAAAAGAATCAACTTAAAAGCACTCTCCAGTAAAAAAAAATGGCAGCTAATCTCGTGAGCGCAAAAGTTTCTGTTTTTTACAGCAAGATTGCAAAGACTTCACCCAAGTCTTCCCAAAGGATCTACTTGGCACAAACACTAATTAAAACACAAAAAACACAATCATGGCAGTAGCATGATGAATTATTTATTACTAAACAGAAGCAAAAAGCAAAGAAAATACAATTGGGTTGCCTCCCAACAAGCGCTATCGTTTAACGCCCCTAGCTAGGCATAAAAACAAGAATAGATCTAGGTATTATAATGATAGGGAAAATCGCGAAAACTCATCTCATACTCCCTACGTTCAGCAGCAAGTTTTCTTTGTGGCAGGCAAAAGTAATCAAAATGGCTAAATTAAATGGGACAAATCACAAAAGTCACCAAGATCAAGCTAGATCAAGCTCGGGAGGTATTGGTTCCTCCTTTGGCCCCTCATATTGCACAACCAATTCATCGTTATAAGCATTCTTTTGGCAGAGCGTCATGAGCCTTTGCTCAAGAGAAAATCCTAACCCATTGTTCCGAATAGAAAAATCACCATTAAGTTCAGAAATCCTATCAACTAGAACATCGATAGGAACCTTTTTTCTAAGGTTTTCATTATAAGCAACATGATCTAAAGATTGTAAATGCATTATGTCTTCGTGATTAAAAATGATTGCTTCTATGGGAGGACGACCAACATCCACCCTATAATGCGCAAAAATTTCATTGGCTTCTTTTATTATAAATCTGAACTCATGTGCTAAAAAGATGGTAGCTGTTCGCTTAACAGAAGAATACTCACTATTGGAAAATTTTAGAAAAAATCTCTGAATACAAGGATGCAAGTGGATAAATTGTCTTTCAAGTTCAACTACAAGCAAAGATATAGCATCCACAAGACTACTGGTTCTATGAAGAATAGATCCACCCATAGTGGGCAAAGCACCGACACAAGTAAAGAAATCTTGAATAACTCATTTTCCGATAATATTACCACTACCAATCCGGAACTTTTTAGTGTGTAAAGTAGTAGGTTCCTCATGAGGATTATTAAAAGCATCAAAGTTTCCCCCATCGTTACTACTATCTTTTTCAACGATAACCTTCCTAGTTTCAGACATGATGGCAACAAACCGCACTAAGGACGAACACACAAGAGGCAAGCGAACGGAAAAGAGGCGAATAAAATGGCAAAGGTGAAGTGGGGGAGAGGAAAATGAGAGGCAAATGGCAAATAATGTAATGCGAGCGATAAGAGTTTGTGATGGGTACTTGGTATGTCTTGACTTGTGCGTAGATCTCATCGGCAACGGCGCTAGAAATCCATCTTGCTACATCTGGAGCATGCGTTGGTTTTCCCTTGAAGAGGAAAGGGTGATGCAGAAAAGTAGCGTAACTATTTCCCTCAGTTTTTGATAACCAAGGTATCAATCCAGTAGGAGACTACACACAAATCCCTAGTACCTGCACATGTAATTAAGAACCTTGTAACCAACGCGATAAAGGGGTTGTCAATCCCTTCACGGCCACTTGCAAAAGTGAGATCTGATAAAGATAATAGGATAAATAGTTTTGGTATTTTTGTTGTATAGATTGAAAAGTAAAGATTGCAAAATAAACTACGATAAAAATAGCTAGTTGACGGGAGATTAATATGATGGAAAATAGACCCGGGGGCCATAGGTTTCGCTCGTGGCTTCTCTCAAGATAGCATATTTTACGGTGGGTGAACAAATTACTGCTGAGCAATTGATAGAAAAGCGCATAGTTATGAGAATATCTAGGCATGATCATGTATATAGGCATCACGTCCGTGACAAGTAGACCGAAACGATTCTGCATCTACTACTATTACTCCACACATCGATCGCTATCCAGCATGCATCTAGAGTATTAAGTTCATAAGAACAGAGTAACGCATTAAGCAAGATGACATGATGTAGAGGGATAAACTCAAGCAATATGATATAAACCCCATCTTTTTATCCTCGATGGCAACAATATAATACGTGCCTTGCTGCCCCTGCTGTCACTGGGAAAGGATACCGCAAGATTGAACCCAAAGCTAAGCACTTCTCCCATTGCAAGAAAGATCAATCTAGTAGGCCAAACTAACCCGATAATTCGAAGAGACTTGCAAAGATATCAAATCATGCATATAAGAATTCAGAGAAGAACCAATTATTGTTCATACATAATCTTGATCATAAACCCACAATTCCTCGGATCTCGACAAACACCCCGCAAAAAGTATTATATCAAATAGATCTCCAAGAAGATCGAGGAGAACTTTGTATTGAGATCCAAAGAGAGAGAAGAAGCCATCTAGCTAATAACTATGGACCCGAAGGTCTGTGGTAAACTACTCACACATCATCAAAGAGCCTATGGTGTTGATGTAGAAGCCCTCCGTGATCGATTCCCCCTCCGGCGGAGCGCCGGAAAAGGCACCAAGATGGGATCTCACGGGTATAGAAGGTTGCGGCGATGGAAATTGGGTTTCGTGGTGCTCCTTGTTGTTTGCAGGGTATATGCGTATATATAGGTGAAAGAAGTAGGTCGGTGGAGCTACGAGGGGCCCACGAGGGTGGGGGTGCGCCTACCCCCCTGGGCGCACCCTCCTGCCTCGTGGCCGCCTCGTTGCTTCCTTGATGTCCACTCCAAGTCTCCTGGATTGCGTTTGTTCCAAATATGATCCTCGTGAAGGTTTCATTCTGTTTGATATTCCTTTTCTGCGAAACACTAAAATAGGCAAAAAAACATCAATTTGCACTCGGCCTTTGGTTAGTAGGTTATTCCCAAAAATAATATAAAAGTGCATATTAAAGCCCATTAAACATCCAAAACAGATAATATAATAGCATGGAACAATAAAAAATTATAGAAACGTTGGAGATGTATCAGGGCACTGCGTCCTCCTAGTACAATTCGGACCCCTCATGGGGGGCGGCCAGCCCTAGAGGCCCATCCTCTCTCTCACACAAGGCCCATGTTGGCCCATTAGTTTCCCCGGGGTTTCCGATAACCCCCCGGCCACCCGATATTTATCCGGTGACCCCGGGAACTCATCCGGTGTCTGAATAACATCGTACAATATATCATTCTTTATGTATCGACCATTTCGAGACTCCTCGTCATGTCCTTGATCTCATCCGGGACTCCGATCAACGTTTGGTACATCAAAACACATAAACTCATAATACCGATCGTCATCGAACGTTAAGCGTGCGGACCCTACGGGTTCGAGAACTATGTTGACATGACCGAGACACATCTCCGATCAATAACCAATAGTGGAACATGGATGTTCATATTGGCTCCAAAATATTCTTCGAAGATCTTTATCGGTCAAACCGCGTAACAACATATGTTGTTCCCTTTGTCATTGGTATGTTACTTGTCCGAGATTCGATCGTCGGTATCATCATACCTAGTTCAATCTCGTTACCGGCAAGTCTCTTTACTCGTTCCGTAATACATCATCTCGTGACTAACTCATTAGTCATTTGCTTGCAAGGCTTATTATGATGTGTATTACCGAGAGGGCCCAGGGATACCTCTCCGACACCCGGAGTGACAAATCCTAATCTTGTTCTATGCCAACACCACAAACACTTTTGGAAACACCTGTAGAGCATCTTTATAATCATCCAATTACGTTGTGATGTTTGATAGCACACAAGGTGTTCCTCCAGTATTTGGGAGTTGCATAATCTCATAGTTAAAGGAACATGTATAAGTCATGAAGAAAGCAATAACAATAAAACTAAACGATCATTGTGCTAAGCTAACGGATGGGTCTTGTCCATCACATCATTTCCTAATGATGTGATCCCGTTGATCAAATGAAAACACATGTCTATGGTTAGGAAACACAACCATCTTTGATTAATGAACTAGTCAAGTACATGCATACTAGGGACACTCTGTTTTGTGTATGTATTCACACATGTATCAAGTTTTCGGTTAATACAATTCTATCATGAATAAAAGACATTTATCATGATATATAAGGAAATATAAATAACAACTTTATTATCGCCTCTAGGGCATATTTCCTTCCGAAATCACTTGCGGGTACTCTACAAGCCGACCCAACTTTAGTCACATCATGCATCATGTATAGTATGTATATAGTATATACATGTGATCACCTCCCGAAGTGACCACGTCCCGATAGTATAGCATGGCAGACAGACAAGAATGTAGGGCCCCTAATGGAATACTAGCATCCTATACTAAGCATTTAGGATAGCAGGTAGGTATCAAAAATTGTAGCAACAATGACAAGCTATGCAACAGAATAGGAGCTATCAAATCATCAATAGTAGCAAACCTAATGCAAGAATAAGAGAGAAGAGAGTGTGCGATTCATGTATACTACACAACCTTCTTCTTGTAGACTCGTGTTGGGCCTCCAAGCGCAGAGTTTTGTAGGACAGTAGCAATTTTCCCTCATGGGGATGACCTAAGGTTTATCAATCCATGGGAGGCATAGGATGAAGATGGTCTCTCTCAAACAACCCTGCAACAAAATAACAAAGAGTCTCTTGTGTCCCCAACACACCTAATACAATGGTAAATTGTATAGGTGCACTATTTCGGTGAAGAGATTGTGATACAAGTGTAATATGGATGGTAGATATAGGTTTATGTAATTTGAAAATATAAAAACAGCAAGGTAACTAGTAACAAACGTGAGCATAAACGGTGTTGCAATGTGTGAAAACAAGGCCTAGGGTTCATACTTTCACTAGTCCAAGCTCTCTCAATGATGATAACATAATTAGATCATATAACAATCCCTCAACGTGCAACAAAGAGTCGCTCCAAAGTTACTAATAGCGGAGAACAAATGAAGAGATCATTGTAGGGTACAAAACCACCTCAAAGTTATTCTTTCTAATGATCTATTGGGCTATTCCTATAAGTGTCAAAAACATCCCTAGAGTTCATACTAAAATAACACCTTAAGACACACATCAACCAAAACCCTAATGTCACCTAGATACTCCAATGTCACCACAAGTATCCACGGGTTTGATTATATGATATGCATCACACAATCTCAGATTCATCTATTCAAACCAACACAAAGAAATTCAAAGAGTGCCCCAAAGTTTCTACTGGAGAGTCAAGACTAAAACGTGTGCCAACCCATATGCATAAGTTCACAAGGTTACTGAACCCGCAAGTTGATCACCAAAACATACATCAAGTGGATCACGTCAATATCCCATTGTCCCCATAGATAAGCACATGCAAGACATACATCAAGTGTTCTCAAATCCTTAAAGACTCAATCCGATAAGATAACTTCAAAGGGAAAACTCAATCCATTACAAGAAGGTAGAGGGGGAGAAACATCATAATATCCAACTATAATAGCAAAGCTCGCGGTACATCAAGATCGTGGCAAATCAAGAACACGAGAGAGAGATAGAGAGAGAGAGAGAGAGAGAGAGAGAGAGAGAGAGAGAGAAAGAGAGAGAGAGAGAGAGAGAGAGAGAGAGAGAGAGATCAAACACATAGCTACTGGTACATACCCTCAGCCCCGAGGGTGAACTACTCCCTCCTCATCATGGAGACCATCGGGATGATGAAGATGGCCACCGGTGATGGGTTGCCCTTCCGGCAGGGTTCCGGAACGGACCCCCGATTGGTTTTTCGTGGCTATAGAGGCTTGCGGTTGCGGAACTCCCGATCTAGGTTTATTTTCGATGGTTTCTGTATTTATAAGAATTTTTGGCATCGGGGACAAGTCAGGGGGACCCACAAGGCACCAACAATGACGGGGGCGCGCCCTCCACCCTTGTGGTGGCATCGTGGCTCTTCTGGTCCATCTCCGACACTCCATGGACTTCTTTTGGTCCATAAAAATCACCGTAAATTTTCAGTTCAATTGAACTCCATTTGATATTCCTTTTGTGCGAAGCTCAAAAACAAGGAAAAAACAAAAAATGGCACTGGGCTCTAGGTTAATAGGTTAGTCCCAAAAATCATATAAAATATCATATTAATGCATATAAAACATTCAAGATAGATAATATAATAGCATGGAACAATAAAAAATTATAGATATGTCGGAGACGTATCAAGCATCCCCAAGCTTAATTCCTGCTCGTCCTCGAGTAGGTAAATGATAAAAACAGAATTTTCGATGTGGAATGCTACCTAACATATTTATCAATGCAATCTTGTTTATTGTGGCATGAATATTCAGATCCGTATGTTTCAAGCAAAAGTTTATGTTTACATGAGAACAATAATATTTCGAGCGTACTAGATAGTAAATCATTAAGCTTCAAAAATAACATGGCTAAAGAAAGTTATCCGTACAAAATCATATAGTCTTATTATGCTCCCTCTTTTCAACACAAGGTAATCATGCCCACCCAGTGTTAACCAAGCAATTGGTTCATACTTTTTAATGCGCTTCAGCCTTTTCAACTTTTTATGCAATATATGAGCGTGAACCATGGATATAGCACTATGGGTGGAATAGAAGGTGGTAATAGACAAAAGTGCGGAGATAGTCTTACATCAACTAGACAAATCAATGGACTATGGAGATGTCCATCAATTGATATCAATGTGAGTGAGTAGGGATTACCATGTAACGGATGCACTAGAGCTATAAGTGTATGAAAGCTCAAAAGAAAACTAGTGAGTGTGCATCAACTTGCTTGCTTATGACGACCTAGGGCACTTGAGGAAGCCCATCATTGGAATATACAAGCCAAGTTCTATAACGAAAATTCCCACTAGTATATGAAAGTGACAACATAGGAGACTCGCTATCATGAAGAACATGGTGCTACTCTGAAGAACAAGTTTGGAGAAGATAGTAACATTGCCCCTTCTCTCTTTTTCTCTCTTTTTTATTTATTTATTTTGGGCTCTTTGGCCTCTCTTTTTTTGGGTGGGCTTCTTTGGCCTCTTTTATTTATTTGGGCTTCATTGGCCTCTTTAATTTTTGATAACCTCACATGCACTACAAGAAATATGTCAACTTATGACCTTTAGTTAGTGACCCTGGAAGAATTGGTCATAGAGCTATGACCATTTCAGACCAATTGGTCAAAAGCTGTTCGGGGGGCTCCAAACCCTAAACTATAACGACCATTTTGGTCAGAAAGGTCATAATTTCCTTACACGAAATGGTCACAAAGAAGATAGCACTGGTTCGCTGCCTTATTTCTAGCTGTTCATGACCAATATAGATGGTCATAACCTTGAAAATTGTGGTGGGTTGCTACGACTAGGCGCCACCTCATCAGTTTTGCCTATGTGTCATGTCCATGTGGCAGTTTTTGCCCTAGGTTGTGAAGCAACCTATATTTCTGTCATTCCCAAAATTCCCCAAAAAATCTCATAAATTCTTTGGGTCATATCTTCGTCAAATATGTAAAAAACCTTCCTTGCCTAGTTCAAAAATAATTCAAAAATATTCATTGTCCTATTTTGTTCAAAAAAACACTTTGTGAAGGAAGTACCACTTTGGCATGTCCAAATGGTATCCATTTTCTACAGTGCTTTCCTATGCCCAAATAACTATCCTCCACCAAATGCCAGCTCAATCCATTCATTATTTTGAGCCCATCTTCAACATTCGTATTTATGTCCAGTGTGGTACTTTGCAAAGCAAGTACCACCTAGACTCCTCCTTTTGAGCTGAAAATTTGTGAAGACGGTCTTCCTAGTAACTGATCATCCTCAACCAAAACTCACGCCCATTAGCCATGTGCATTTTCCGTACCGCTAATCAAACACTTGGCTGCTAATTCATGTTTGAGCATCGATCGGTCTCCGTGATAATCTTATGTTGTAATTTTCTTCCTAGCACCTACCTGGGGAGTGGCCAACCCACTAGACTTGCCTAGGCCGCCCAGAACACATGGCAACGCCACAGTCACGCGGTGACCACGCAGCGGGCATGCGAGTTTACGCGCTCTAGAGTTGGGGCCCTCGACCACCGCCCAAACCTCGACGTATCGCCACCAAACCATGTATTTATGATTAAATAGGTACTTACATACCTAGAAATGATTTTTGGAAAATATAAATAGCAAACTATGAGGCAGCCGCAGTTCAAATTTGACCCGCTTCCAACTGAATCGGCGGAAATTTGTCTTTTTCACGAGAGGTGGATCAAAACTTTTTACACCCAACCATTTTGTCAATTGTGCATTAAATATGTCCTAGTATTTTAGAAAATTGATTTGGTCAAATTTTGCAATAATTATTTGGGAGGTCCTTCACAAAAAAACCTCCTTTTGGGCACTCGAAAAATGGAAAATGAATTTTTCGTCCAAAGAAAATGAAAACTTCCTTAGGCAACATTGTTTGCCATTCCAAGATGGACCCTTGTGCACAATATGAGATCATTTGAACAAACTATGCCATGAATGTGGCCATAGGATTGATCATTTGGCTTGAAAGCCATGAATCTTCACGCATGATAGCTCATTTCTGAGAACACTTTTTAATAGAATTTCTGTATTACAAGTTTATTATTTCTCCTGGTAACTTGGTCATATATAATGACACAATGCGAAGGTGTTCCAATTTTTTGATTTTTTTTTGAATTTTTTATGCCCGTTTCAAAATGCGGTCAAAACGGCGGGAATGACCGTTCCTAGCTAGTGGTTGAATCTTGGAATTTTTTTGGTGTTTCTCTGATTAAATAGGTACTTATGTACCTAGAAATGATTTTTGAAAAAAATAAAAAGCAAACTACGAGGTAGCTACAGTTCAAATTTGACCCGCTTCCACCTGAATCGGCGGAAATTTGTCTTTTTCACGAGAGGTGGATCAAAACTTTTTACACCCAACCATTTTGTCAATTGTGCATTAAATATGGCCTAGTATTTTATAAAAATGATTTGGTCCAATTTTGCAACAATTATTTGGGAGGTCCTTCACAAAAAAACTTCCTTTTGGGCACTCGAAAAATGGAAAATGAATTTTTCGTCCAAAGAAATTGAAAACTTCCTTAAGCAATATTGTTTGCCATTCCAAGATGCACCCTTGTGCACAATATGAGATCATTTGAACAAACTATGCTATGAATGTGGCCATAGGATTGATCATTTGGCTTGAAAGCCATGAATCTTCACGCATGATAGCTCATTTCTGAGAACAATTTTTTAAAAGAATTGCCGTATTACAAGTTTATTATTTTTCCTGGTAACTTGGTCATATATAATGACACAATGCGAAGGTTTTCCAATTTTTTGATTTTTTTTCGAATTTTTTATGCCCGTTTCAAAATGCGGTCAAAACGGCAGGAATGAATCTTGGAAAACTTTTGGTGTTTCTCTGATTAAATAGATACTTACGTACCTAGAAATGATTTTTGGAAAAAATAAAGAGCAAACTATAAGGTAGGCGCAGTTAAAATTTGACCCGCTTCCAGCTAGATCGGCCGAAATTTGTCTTTTTCACCAAAGGTGGGTCAAACCTTTTGACACCCAACCATTTGGTCAATTGTGCATTATATATGGCCTAGTATTTTAGAAAATCAATTTGGTACAATTTTGCAATAAATATACGATAGGTCCTTCACAAAAAAAGTTATTTTGGGCATTCAAAAAATGGAAAATTATTTTTTCGTGCAAAAGAAATAAAACTATCTTTGTCAATATTGTTTGCCAATCTAAGATCTAAACTTCTGCAAAATATGACATTATTTGAACGGATATTTGATAGGTGTTTCACAAAAAAACTCATTTTGAGGATTGAAAAATGGAATGAAAAATTTGTGTGAAATCAATCATGACCAATTTATATGGTCAAAAGGTCTTCAGATTGTTTGGTGCGTTCTGATTGGTCCAGAGGCATATCACGCGGATCATGTATCAACCACCGTCGGATGCTTCTAGATCCAACGGCAGCCCTCACCTCCTCACCCTCTCACCCAAACCCTAACTCAGATCCACTGAACGCACCAACACACACTCTCTCTCGCTCGATCCCACCCAAACCCTCGACGCCTCCTCTCTCCCCCGAACCCCTCTCTCCCTCGCCGCCGCCACCACCCACGCCGCCGCCGCCACCCACGCCGCCCGGTTCCGGCGAGCTCCGGCCGCGCGCAGCACGCCGGCGAGATCCCCTTGGTCCGCGTCTGCCTTACCTCCGTGCAGATCCGCGGCTCCCCCACTGGCTAGGGTTTTGTATCCCCTTTTGTTCGCCGGGATCCGCCACGGCAGGCCACGGCGAGGCCATAGGTGACCTGATCCAGCACTGGTAAGCCCCTCCCCCTCCTTCTTCGCCCACCATCTCCTCCTCACCTCACCTCACCTCATCTTCTCTTCCTTCTTTGTAGGTTGCCATGGGCATGCCGGCGATGATGGTAGGAGGGGCGCACCTCCGTGGGGCGGGACGCCGCCATGGAGATGGATTCCCTTGTCTCCCACCACGCAGCTGACCCATGGAGCCTCCCAGCGCCCCAAACCCTAGCGGGGAGAGAGGAGCTGCTCCTAGTACAGCATGCCATGGAAGGTTCTTTTTTTGCTGTTTCTCTTCCCGATCTAAACATGTGGAAGGACCTTTTCCTCACCATGATTTATTCATCTCCCCTTCCTCTGTTTTGTGCAGGTTGCTCTAATGGCGAAGTTTCTGCTGCAGGACGCCCTCCACCTCTCCCCTGCATCCATCTCCCACCCCCATACATGGTGAGCTACAACCTCTCTTTCTAGCCCTTGCAAATCTGATCTGAAGTGGACATCAATTGCAATTGTCATGGACACTACATAACAGCAAGTATTGGTTCAGGTTTTGTGTGAAATTTGATTGTCATTGTTCTTTTTGATGCTTGCTTCAGAAAAATAAAATCATGGATAGTTAGAAGATGGAAACAGTGAGCTTCCTTTCAAGTTAGTAATACTAAAAATCATTTGGCTTATCAATTTTTCATGTCTTGTGTTAAATCCACTCCATTGCAATCTGGCTATGTATGGATGGTTTGGTACAGTTTGCCATGGACGAGTATACGTAGTTACGTACACATGAGCTCTGAAGTTTTAGTTCTTCTTGTATTGCTGCACTTAGTCTAGAGATACACCAACATTAGTTAGGTCCATGGATGGATGGATCAACACATACAATTGTTGATCGTTTGGATCCAGTGGGAAGGTGCGGAGGCGGACGACGGCCGGACTCCCTGTTAGAGACACCTTTGCCTCTTCGTCGGGCAGGTCGACAACTTTGAATCTCTCAAGCGACGAGTTTTAAGGAATAACAACCTTTGCCTCTCACATCTTATATCAGTATTCTGAAAAATAAAACACCGAAGTACCATCTCACTATGTAATTGTAATGCTTTCAGATTTGGGAGTATAGTTTGTCCATCTCACTATATAATTGTTGCTGTATTGTTTCCAGAGCTTGAAGTATTCCGCCTCACTATGGAGTGTGGAGCTTGGACTACTTTGCCTTGCACCCAGATATTAGTGCATGGCTAGCTGCCGCTCTATGTTTGCTTACTAATCAAACCATCAATCTTTCGAGACTTGGATAGTTGTCTGTTTATTTTTATGGTGGATAGCTGGCAGTTTGAGGAGCTTGCTTTCCTAGATCCTACACCCCTCTCTTCTTTAGATGTTACTTTTTTATATGTTTCCCTGGATAGGTGCCTCGAGGTTAGGAGGGGCTTGGCTGGTCATTTTTTGCCTTTTCCAATAAATCAGTGGCATCTGCAAGGCTATAATTCTTTGGTAGCATCAGTGAAAATTAATTAAATGTGTTCTCTCAATTGTTATAGTTAGCTTTGTTTCCTTCAGGCTCTTGATATGATAGCATAAAGTTATCCAAAGTATTGATGTTTATGATGCAAACTTCATAGTGGGACGGTCTTGAACTAATGCTGAATCCGGTAAGGGGGACTTCTCTCAGATTCAATTTTTAAATTACTAATTCCCTTGAGTGGGAATTGCTAATCAGGACGCACCAAATTAGAATGAAAATTTCACTGACAAGTTCCACTGACAAGTTCCCTCAGATCCAGTTTGACCTCGTCTTCGAGAAGGAGTTTGAGCTGTCACACAATTCCAAGACGTCCAGTGTCTTCTTCTCTGGGTACAAGCTTTTCCAGCCTGCCGAGGGAGATGAATATCCTTTTTTTATTTATACTAATACTAGTAATAATGTGTCTTCCATCTTCGATCAAGTACTCCCTTAGTTCTGATTTACTCGTCATGGTTTTAGTTCAGATTTGAACTAAAACCAAGACAAGTAAATCAGGACAGAGGGAGTACACATTTACATGTATTCTGTACTATGCCATGCTACTTGAGTCTTGTTTCCTTGACCTGCCTTTTCCCCCTGTTTCCATGATGGATTTTGATTCCGAAGATGAATCTGAGGAGGAGGAAGAGAAGATCATCCCAGCACTCACCAAGGAAAATGGTATGCAGATTTCAACCTTGCTTCTAGTTCGTGCACTCACCTTGCTTCTAGTTCGTGCACTGACCAAGGAAAATGGTATGCACTCACCAAGGATTATGGCGGAAAATCAAAACCTTGTATGATGTGTATTTTTTGTTAAAGGTAAATAGTGATTGTTTGGCATATAGACATATGTGAAACATGTTTCGCTTTAATAGCCACACTTGAACATGAGGATAGAACTTAAATAAAATACTTGTGCCAAATCTGTTAACCATTTAGTCCATGGACATTTAATTTGTTTTGTGTATAGTAGGTAAAATAGCAGAGTACACCAATTACCATTCTGTCTGCTGACATACACTTCCAAAGACAGTTATGCAGTGGTCCCTACACTATGTCTTTTTGCAATATATATATATATATATATATATATATATACAACCGGTCTATTCTCATAACATTATGAGAATAATATTCTCATAACACTTCCGAACTGCATTGAAAAAAATGCATTTTAGAACTATGCGCACTGCTTCCGTCTTCTTCTGTGCACCACATAGAGGTGCAGCAGGAAACATTCATCTAGCATCGTTTCTGGCTAGTTTCACTGATTTGTGCTGGTTTATTCGCGCTTGCGCTGATTTAATTTGCGGTTAAGCACTGAATTCTGCGAGAAAACGACGGAAATCATTGGATTTTGGCGGATCTGCGTCCGTTCGTCCGCCTTTCTCTGTTTTCTCTGTTCTCCCCAGTGCGGATCGAAATTGCTGCGTTTTGTTTGTAATGTTCTGTTGTTTTCGACATTTACGGGCTGCTTTTGATCTATCCGTATAAATTGGAGCGGATTAAGTTGTTATTTTGGAAGAATTTTAAGTTTTCTGTCCATGTTTTTTTGCGGCGCGACTAGCTCTGGTCGTTTATCAAAAGATGTTCTTTGAGTTTTTTTGCATTGTATAGTTGTTAGAACTGCATCACATGCTGTGTGTTTCGTTTGTGAATCGCGGTCAAGAGTGGTGGACTGCAGTAATATGCAAATGCGCGTTGAATTTTTTGTAGTGCGGCGAACTGCATTAATATGCAATGCGAGCCTGTATGAACTGCATCACAGCCACGGTTGCGTGGGGCTACTAGTTTTATAAGTTTTTTCGATTGGTCAAGCGAGGCGGACTGCTTTTTTTGCGTTGCTTCTGGTGTATTTTATTTTATGAGAATTATGAGAATAAGTGAAGTGCTCATTTTTATATATAGTTTTCCATGTGCAGCAGCAATTGAAGAACATGCATTCTGGAAACCCCCACCGAGCTTTTCCTCTTTTTTAACCCACATACGGAACTATAACTTTTTTTAATAAAAGAGCACTACATCAAACTTCTTTAATAGGAGCAGTTTTTGTGAAAGAATTCTCTATGTGAACTGTTCTGATAGTTTTGTTATTTTATGTGTATCCTAGCTACATCAGTGGTTTTGAAGCAATGTACATAATGAAAACAGAGTACTGAGAACTGCATATATTTGATAGATAGAAACTACGGTTCTGGGGTCATAATTAACATACTACATCATGAAGCAAACTAACGCAACATAAGCAAACATTGTCCGAAAGCAAACTAGAACGAAAGCAAACTAATCTACATATGCAGAAGGAAACTAAATCGAGCACTTGCGACAGGAATCGTTGGGTTTCAGCATCTGTCCTGCTTCACCAGTTCCACCCGTTGGAGTTGGAGGTGGAAGTTGATGCTCCCTTGCCCCACGGCTTCCAGGAAGACCTCGGGCGCTTCCTGGTCTTCTCTGTTTCAGCGCGCGCGAGGCCTTTCTTCATGGTGCTGATTCTGTTCCATATCTCGAACGCGGCGTAGGCGTCCTTGGCAGCATACTCGACGTGTTTGGTGCTGAGAATGGAAGTCCACAGGCTGTGGTCGTGGTCTGTCATCTTCATCTTCATGTCTGCGTACTCGTCGTCGATGATCGCAGCAGCTACATCGCCCAGCGAGTCCAGTGGCTTTGTTCCATCAGGCACCCTCCAGTTCGTCTGGATGTCGACGAAGTTGGCGACGTGGAGGTTGCAGGCTGCGAGCTTCTGCTTGTCCTGCTCGATGGCGAAGCCAACGAACTCGAACCTAGGGAAAGTGAACCGCAAGTTATACCTTTTCCGAACTGCATACACGGGCATATAGAACTGCAACGCGTACTCGGCAGAGAGAATTGCTTACCTTGGGTCGTCGAGGAACGTGTCGAAGGGGGCGCATCTCTCGCCCAATGTACCACATACCTGGAAAACAAGCACTGGCTGGTACTTGCCGATGGATAGTTGAACCACAGCCGCCCTGCGGTGGTCGGGTGTGTACTCCACGTCGATGCCGACGATCTTCTGGCGGCGCCGCTGGAGATGTGTCTTGAATTCTTCGACGTACGTCGCCATGGCGGCGACGTCGGTGGTGTAGATCACCTTCAGCTTCGTGTTCCCGTGCGCATGCACGACGTCGTAGGTCCTGCTGAACCCCATTGCTGCAAAGAGGACGAAGAGGAGGAGGAAGGGGCAGCGTCGTGTTTGTGCGGACGGTCTGTTCGATGGAGCGCGGGATTTAAATGGGAGCGATAGTAACTTCTGCCGAGGCCACGATCTCGTCTCCCAAACGTGGTGGCGATCGTGGGTTCGTGATGATCGTTGCAGTTCGTGCGGCGTGCAACCGCCGGGATAGAGGATGGGTGGGGGGCGCGGGCGCTTCGGCCGATAGTGGGCACATTTATTTTAGGGCAGGCGAACCGAATCGTCAGCCGTAAGCGAACTGCATCGCTTCAGAAGCAGAATCGTCCGCCGTAAGCGAACTGCAACGCTTCAGAAGGCGAGGCGGTTTTCGGTAAGCGAACTGCATCGTGTTACAACACCGAGACGTTTTTTTATTTTTTGTCTATGACCTGTGGGCCTGTCGGACGGTCTTTTATTCATTAAGTCTCTCTTTCAGCCCCCTTGCCCGCCTCCACTTCCCTCTCCCCCGTGCTCGCACAGAAACCCCCCCCGCCCTCGTGCTCCCGTGGTGTAGAGCGACGACGCCCGCAGCCGCCGGCGACCGAAGGGGCTCACTCGTGGTGGAGGGCGACGACGCCCGCAGCCGCCGCCGTCCGTAGGCGCTTCCTCCGCCGTTGCCGTCCGCACCCGCCTCGTCCTACAGTCACTTCGTCCCACGGTGAGCCCCAAATCGCCCCTAATCCGGTCCAGATCTTGTGCTAGGGTTATTTTTCGTGCCAGCTTTCTCTTCTTAAGGTTGTTTTTGTATGCTTGAAATTGCAACCCCCTATGGACTGAAAGTTTTCCCCTGCCTGAATTTGGTGTTTGCTGTCTAGGTTTAGGTTTTAATTATCATCCCCTGTTGATCGGAGGCATAGTATGGCTTCTTCCTCACCAATTGATGCGTCACCGGTTAGAACGGCTTCTCCATCTGGTAACTACATTAAACTGAACTGCAGTTTTCATTCAGGGGTCAATTTACTTGTTTTTTGTCGAACGAAATAGTGTACTGCATCTTAGATCCCTTTTTAGTAAGGCCTTTTTTTAAGACACGCGTGGCAAACTGATATGAACTGCGTCAAGTTAATTGTTTTTTACTTTTTTGGAAGGACATTAAGTTAGTTGTTGTGTTTTTTATGTTAAACATAAACTGCTAAAAGAGCACTGCATTTTGGACACTGCTTTGTATTTTTTTCCCTATCCACTATGCGGTTTTTGTGAAATCGATACGAGCTGCATTAAGTTTTAGTTTTTGCCTCTCACAGAACTGCATGTTTTTGTTTTGTTTGGCATATCTAAGCGCACTTCTTTTTTTTATATGCGGTCAATTGGTCACTTGAATGAATTAGTGCACTGCATCATAAAACCCTGGTCCAATGTGCACTTTTTCAGACACGCGTGAATATGATATTCAAGTGACATGAACTGCATTTTTTTAGGTTTACTGTTTATGTTTTTGATTGCTAAACATAAAACTGCTGGAAAAGTGCACTGCATTTCTACATTTTTTTTGTTTTTTTCCAAGGTGATATGAGCTGCATTAAGTTTAGCTCATCATCTCACAGACACATCTTTTCTTATGTTTTTTCTCACCCACAGTTTTATCTCCTGGTGGGTCAGGGGGTGGTGGCGTTAACTATCTGATTACACGTTATTTCACAGCCGATGTTGTCGGTGGCGGTACGTCCGATCAGGTCAACATTCCACCTGAGTTGATTGAAACCCAGTCGCAATCTGTTGATGGCACAGAGCCAGTTACACAGGACTGGATGGTCCCTGATCAGATTGCAGCCGACGTTGAGAGGAGAAGGCAGAAAGCTATTGCGCTTGGTAATACTTTCGTGAAGGCTCATAGGGCGAAGGAAGTAAAGTTAGGGGAGGGTAAGGAGATAGGAAGGAGGATTGCTGATTCAAAGAAGTCTGCTAAATTTGTCCCCGCAAAGAATCCTGTGAAGAGGAAACTGAACACTGTCGCAGAGCAAGGTTTAAGTTCTCCACGCCGGAGCCCGCATGTTGATTACTCAAAGAGACCTAATTACGCCGAGGTTGATGTGGGTGGGATTCATGGAAAGCGGAGACGCGCGGACGATCACTCTGGTGTTGATTGTGAGCGTCGATCCAAGCTTGCGCGGGAAACTGCAGCTGAAGAAGCTCTGGACAGTGATTCTGATGAGGGGGATGTTGATGTTAGTAAGGTATACGCTGTTTATTTACTTTTTCTCTTGTTTTTTTTAAGTTGTTTTTGCATGAGTTTTTGCTGATGTGAACTGCATTTTTTATTCTTTTTGTTTTTTTTGTAGGCTGCTAAGAGTACGAAGAGGAAGAGGTCTGAAGACGATGCTGCGCACGAATGGCATTTCAACAAGACTATTCGTCTGTCCATTCCAAATGTAATCAAAGCTGTCGCTTTGCTGGGTGAGGTGCACAGAACTTTGGTGCGGCAAGCAGGTTTTGGCATTGTCTTTGACCTGAAATTAGAGAAGAATGTTTCTCGTGTTTTGATGTGCAAGCTAATGGGAAAGATTGACCCCGACACGATGAGACTGGACTGTGGGCCAAACAAGGTTCTGGAAATCAATCGCGAGGCTGTCCATCACATTTTCGACTTTCCTATGGGTTCTCACACTGCTCCCAGGCCTGCTGCCAGCGGCCACGACGATTCGCTGACTAACCTGAAGGATGAACTCGGGTTCAACCGTTCTAGGAGCATAGATGCGAAGGACCTACTTACCTTACTTCGCACGCTGGCTGCGGACCCAGGGAAGGTTGATAAGCCGGTGAAAGTTTTTTTTCTCATTATCTTCCAGTGCTTGCTTTGTCCTAGCCCCGCAACTCGGTTGTCCAGGGTAGCTGCTATGGTTGAAAACTTGGATATTGCATCTATGGCTAGCATGGATTTTTGTCAGCTTGTTGTCGACGAGCTGCAGGCCGCTGTGTACAAGTGGAATTCTATAGGGAGCAAGCAGAACTGCGCTGAGGGTTGCACCATCGTCCCCCTGTTCATGTACCTGGATTCCTTGAACCTTTGAAAAGTATCGGTGATGGATAAACGCACTCCGCGCGCCGCAATACTGTCCCATGTGCAGTTGAAGAAGATTCACAACGCCGACATCGTTTTCAGGGGAAAGATTCACCTGGACTCTTACAAGTTTGGCAAGCTGCCGGTGAGTGCATAGCCATCCTTTGTTTTTGTCTTTATTCCTTTTTTTTCGCGCATGCTAAAATGTCAACCTCTTATGTACTTTTCTTTGTGAACTGCATCTCTTTTTTTTGTTAATTTTTTCAGTGGAAGGCGGAAGCGGACATTGTGTATAAGCGGACTGCAGTTGCGGAAGCCCCTGAAATGTTTTGTGAGCCTCTTGCTAGGGCTGCTCCAATTCGACGGGGTCATGGTTTTGCTAGGGCTGCTGCTGGATGTTTTTCCGGACATGCTTCTGGTGATCGCAATAGATTTGTGCAGGTCGATGAGCTTCTCGATAGGGTCATCAATATAACTAGTGATGTCCCAACATCCGGTTCCAGGATGAGGAATATTGCCGGTTTGTTTCCTGAAGGCAAAGGCCCTTCTGAAGCAGAAATCGAGGCCGCTCATAACTTTGACCGTGGGCAGCTTGAATTCCTTAAGCAGGCTGTAATGAATATCAGATCTTCATTCGTTCAGCTTAAGCAGTCTCAGGATGACAGGTGTGCTGCGTATGAGCAGGAAGCGGATGCAATCGTGAAGGAAATGAACAGGCATGAAGATGTTGTCCAGCCTTCTCTGCCCGACCCCGCAGATGTGGATGTATGTCTTTTTTCCACATGTGAACAGTTTTTTTTACCCATATTTTGTTATCTATTTTTTTTGTGCGTTTTTGTTGCATTGACTATTTGTTTTTTCTATCGTTTTTGTTCTTTCCCCAGTGTGTCGGAGAATCCTCCAAGGCTAACGATGGTCGTGTTGATGAGCACCAGGACCACGACGGTGTTGATTCTGATCACTTGTTTGACAGGCCATTATCGCCCGTTGACGAAGCTGCCAAAGACAATCCTATTGACGAAGTGGTCATGGACAAGGTTTGATTTGTTCCTACCATTTTTTTTTGCTACAGCGAACTTCATTGTTTGATTTTTTCATGTAGTGTCCAAAACAAACAATTATATTTTTTTTGCACCAGCAGTGGCAGCGAACTGCATTTTTTAACTTTTTCTTTGTATTTTTTGCGCACCAGAAGTGGTAGTGCACTGCAGTTGTTGTCTAGAGAAGAAGCATCATCTTTTTTTGTTAGCAGTGAACTGCATGATCTGGTGTTTGTTTTGTAGTTGTAGAACTGCAGATTTGGATAATAGTTTTATTTATGTTTTAATGTTTTTTAGGTTGCCGAATCAAATGTGGAGATACATGGGAAGGAGGCAGATGGTGACGACGCTGGCAAGGAGGAGGAGGCTGACAAGTGTGAAGAGATGGAAGGCGACGACGCTCCCCTGGTGAGTATAGAGAATTTTTGCATTTTTTTGTTTTATTTTTTATTTTTCGTGGTAGCTTCATGGTCCGTTTTTATTAGTGAACTGCATTCTAGCTTTTTTTGTGTAATATGTTTTATTTTTGTTAACTCATCAGAACTGCGGATTAAATGTCGAAATCCAAGCGGAGCGGATCATTGGGGATGATAACGTGGAAGGGAGAGGAGGGCAGGAGCCTGATGCGGAGGTTGATAAGGCAGAAGGTAGAGAAGGAGGGGAGTGTCCCGTCGAGGCTGATAAGGCACAAGAGGGAGAGGGGAGGGATGACATTGTGGATTGTGATAAGGATGAAGAGAAAGAAGGAGCTCCTGGTGTTACAGTTGAAGTTGCAGAAGAGACAGAAGGAACTCGTAGAGTCGGATTTGACGATGCTGGGACATCCGCCGGCATCGATGTTGATGTTGGGCCTACTGTTTTGTTGGTTGGCGACGAGGTGCCTGATAAATTTTGTGTGGTCCCTCGCGCCTCTGAGCAATCTGTCGGCAATCTGGCTTTCCTAGCCGATACAACCAAAGCCCCAGCCGAGACAGTTTAGATTGATTCCGAAGAGGAACAGCCAAGACTTTCTCAGGACATGAGTAATCAAGCGCCGCTTGACGATGATATTACCGGGCTGGAGCACTTGACCCTCAGCAAAGATGTATACGAGCAGCCGCAGGAAGTTTATTCCGAAACCGAAGGTAAGCGAACTGCATTATTTTTTGTTCTTTTTCCCGGTGTCGAAATGGACCGTGTGTGTGTTTATAATCTGATATCGTCCCCCACCCTGTATGCAGATGAGGAATTACCTGTTGTTACACCATCAAGGATTGATCTAGCTCTTATGAGGAGATACAATGAGTTGTATGACGCTGTTACGAGGGCTAGGAGGGACAAGAAGAAGCAATATGATATTTTATGTCTTACGCGCCCGGTTAATTAATATGTTATTTTTTTAGGGACGCTCCCATCTTATCAATTTTTGCTGTGCTTTTTTCTTCTTGTCTGAAGGCATCTAGTTGCGTTCAAGGGAGAGTTTGGTGATATTACTATCGGCCATGTCGGTGATTCTTTTTGGTCGTATGGAACGCTGAGCACGCGCCTCGCAAACATTGGCGTGTCTATGCTAGCTGAAAGGTTCAAAGGATCTCAAACTATGATTGTCCCGTACAACCTATGCGTAAGCATTTTTCATTAATTTATATTTTACCCCCCTCGTCCAATTTTTATTTGTGCTATAACCACTTTTCATTAACTCTCTGGTTTTGTCTTTTTTGCAGAATTCCATTTGGAACGGCGGTGCCACAAATAGGGCTTTGAAAAAGATGTTTTCTTCAAGCGCAGAGGAACGTGTGGACAAGAAAAACTTGGTAATGCATCTTGACCATTTTTCGTCATCTTGAAAATAAGTTTTCTGTTTTTTCTATTTTTTCTCATCTGTTTTTGTTTTATTTTCTTTTTTTTTATTTCAGATTATCTTTGCAACATTTGACCCTCCTCCCGCAACAGTGAAGGACGCGATAGGCCACTACTGCTTGGTCACTTTGAACCTGTGAGAGAAGCGTTTTGAGCTTCTCGACTCATTGAACGAAGGAGACAGTGCTGCTGCAAGTGTTGTCTTCAAGAAAATGGTCAGGAACATCAAAAAATTCTGGAAAGATGGCAGTGCAAGGTGCGACGAGCCGTTGAACCCTCCCACCCTGGATGGCTATGCGCTGACTCATATTAACGTCTCGCAACAGGGAAACGGGTTTGTACCTGTTCTCCTTTTTTCTTTTTCCTCCTTCATTTTTTTCTTGTGTAAGTGAGCTGCATTGTTTTTACTAAATTAGAAGCACCTTTTCCCTTTTGAGCGAACTGCATTACTATCTGTGTTATTTGTTGTTCTCCCTCGGTAATCTTTTTGTGTGTATGGAGCTGCATTGTTTTACTAACATCAGTAGCACTTTTATTACTGAGTGAACTGCATTGTTAATGTGTTTTGTGTTGTTTTTTCTTTTTGCAGGCATGATTGTGGATTTTACATGTTCCAGTTCATGCAGACCTGGGATGGTGAAACGATTGCCAAGTTTGGGAAGGAGCACATTGGCTACATCAGGAAGGCGATGCTCTATAGTTGGCTGACCTCGTCGCATTGCTGTCTGGACCTGACATCACTTTTAATTTTTAAAGAAGGTTATTACATTTTTTTTGAGTCACACACCTTTTTTTATTAAGTGAACTTCATTGTTACAGAGAGGGTAGGTCGACTACTTTTGTTAAGCTTTTTTAGCAGAACCCCATTTGTGTGTTTAAAATGACTTTTTCTTTAGGGAACTTGATGATTCTTTTTCACAACTTTTGCTCATTATCTATTTTTTTTGTTTTTGTGCAGGCTTTGATGAAGGCGCACACCATGGTGGTATTTCCTTGTTTGAAACTCAGGTTCATACTCCAACTATTCAGAAAGTTGTCCTTGATGAACCTCCCGTCAAGGTCGTGAAAGAACCTGTGGGTAAGATGTTGAGGAGTGACGCCGGCACTTCGAATGAGAAAGCTCTTGAGAAATCTCCTTTCAATGTCAAGCATGGGAAGAAAGCCGCGAGCCCTCCGAACGCTGAAGATAGCGATGATGATTTTGAGAGGCCACCACCAGTGCCTAGGAGGACCAGGAGCGCAGCTGTGGAACCCCCGACGGACAGCGAGGCACTAATTCTATCAAACAGGAGGCCTGTGCAGAAGCCATCAAAGTTTCGATCTCCTATAGAGAAGTTGAATCCTGCAAGATTCAGCCATCTTGTGGAGATGAGGAAAGTCTTGCAACTCATCACGAGCACACAATTCAGGAAGAAATACAGCGAGTCAGTTCTTTTTTCGTTAGTTTTTTATATTTTTTTGATTTTTAATGTGTGTAATGTTTCTTTTTCTGTGTTTTTGCTTTTGTGCTACTAACCCCCCCTCCTTTTGCCATTTCTTTTGTGCAGGTCCGCGCTTTTCCTGCACAGAAATCCTATCGAACTCTACACCGTGACTGTGGAGTACATGTTCCTAACTTTCACCAAAGGTGGTTTTATGGACTCGGAATTGATGGATCATGTCATCAGGTTCTGGAAGAATGATGAGAGTATGAATGTGGTTTATCGATCTGGCGAACGCGTTCTGCTGTCCCCTTTGTTTATCACGGTATTTATCTTTTTTTTATCTTATTTTTTTTATGCTCTAGTGAACTGCAGTAAATAGTGTATAATAATTTATTTTTAGAATGTACTGAACTGCATACATTTTTTTTGTGTGGCTTAACCGATGCATCTTAAAACGAAACAAATTATGGCGAGAATTTGTGAACTGCATACTGTTTTTTAGAGAAGCGTGATACGTTTTTTATTAAGCGTCGGAGCGAACATCTTTTTAAGGTGAACTGCATTAACTTTCTTTTGTGAATTACCCACACGCAGTATGTGCTTCAAATGAATGATCACGCGGATAGAGATGCAGATGGAAATGTTGTGTTGCCTTTTGTCAACAGCAAGTTTAACGTCGAAGATGCAGCACAGCAGTTCGAACTTTATGTCTGTGAAGACGAGAACCTTCTTGATTGCAAATTAGTAAGTTATCAGATTTGCTTTTGTTCAGTCTTTTTGTATTTATTTTCTCTCCATTTTTTTTACAGTAATCCCTTTTCACTGATCGATTCCATAACAAATTTGATGAAACAAAATCAGATTCTGTTACCACGGTTGAAAGACCAGCATTATTCACTATACACGATGAATAGGCACCGCGAGACCCTTGACATTCATGACACTAGGAGGTACAGCGGACCGGTTGATCGAACGACGCAGTGGCATAAGTCTGATTACCACAGCGACCGCGCTGAAATGGTAAAAAATTTCCCTTTTTCACCTTTCTTGTTTTTTTTTCATGCGTGGGTGTGTTCAACAATTTTTGTTGTGATGTGTTTTTTTTTTCCACCAGATGATCAGGATGACTGCATTGTTGAAGAGGGTTTATGGAGAAAAAGAGTACAAGAGAAAGGAGTCGGTAGACTGGGTGGGTGTTTCAAAAAAAGCTAGCTATTTGGGCACCCCTGAGCAGGGCCCGAACGAGTGCGGCTTTTATGTTCTGAAGATGGCTCAGTATTTCGACGGCAAAACCTTTGTTGTGAAATTCGGAAAGCGTAGTGTAAGTATCTTCTTTTTAACTCAGCAATATCTCCTCATTCATTGATATTTTTTTCGTCAGTTTCTTTTTTCGTATATGATGTTGTATATTTGTTTATTTTATTTTTTTCTTCATCGCAGGAAGCTGTTATTCAGGATTGGAAGGCTGAGTTTTTGTTCCAGATTCTGTTCCACCCAGAAAATTTGGTCGTTGTCACCGAGTTCCCGGAGGATCTAAGAAATCTCTGCATTTCTCTTGGCTTCTCTCCAAGACTGGTTTCGAAGGAGCAGGATGAGGCATAAATGATAGCAGATCTTTTTTCTACGTGTGTTGATGTCTTGTTCGTGTGTGCTCCAGAACTTTATGTAAACAGCAATGTATGGTCGCTGTGTGTTAGTTCTCGATGCCCAAAGCTGTAAACACCACGCTGTGTGCTTTTGTATATATCGGTCTAGTTAGTTTTTGTGTCTGTTTTTTTTTGGTGGCACATGGTGACAATGTCAAATCTGTGCATAATGGAGCTTTCAGCCAACTCCTCCTTGTGAGTTGTAACATGTTCGCAGCGCACTGCGTTATCTCATATGATTAGCAGCCAAGTTTTTTTTAAAAATATATGCATCCGCACTGCATCTCACCTTATCACATGGGACTGCAAAGATGAATTCAACGTGTTTGTCGTCGAGTTTCAAAATTCATCCGCACTGCAACCAAGTTTTTGTTTTTCACATTTTTTTTGCACTAAGCGCACTGCATTGTGTACTCGAAGCGTACTGCAGTACAAGCTTTTAAACGCGACGCACGCACTACAGTGTACGCGAATCCTAGTCTGACTCTACATTTTTTTGTCTTCTAACTGCATTCTGTATTGATTCATGGTCATGTCAGGTTCTATACGACGAAGAGAACTGCATTCTCCAAATGACATTCCGATCTCAGAGTTCTTATACAGAAGAGAACCGCATTCTGAGATCTTATTTTCTTTTTCGTATAGAAGAGAACTGCATTTTATCAAACATATTACAAGTTAATATGTTTTTTAAAATGTAAAACTGCATATGTGTTGATCTACGCCCTTTTTCCTAGTGCTTCTTCTCAGATTGTGTACTGCAGTTCGCATCCACGACGAATGCGATGGAGTAGTCATCTTTGCAGTTCGCTTCCGCATGTCATTCATGAATGAGGCAGGATGCTTCAGCGGCAGATCCCCCCGGTGGTCTTGGGGCGAAGGTGAGGTGCGTCGTCGCTTCCTAAACGCCGCCGCGGAAATATCATCGCCGACGGACTGCATTGCCGGTCGTTTCGGCTCGCTATCCGTGGTGCTTGGCGCGGAAAAGGCGGGGAGGTGTGGGGGGTGGCCGCCGGCCGCCGGGGCGGTTGCGCGGAAGAAGGCGGGG
>LR738711.1:89475011-89507960 GCA_902687465.1 Secale cereale | reverse complement strand
CCCCCGTGGACCGCCTTTTCCAGTTTAAAAAATAATAAAAGAAAATGATGGAAATGTCAAAAAAATAAAAGAAAATAAGTTTCCCATGTGATATGTGGTATACTTGTATGGAAAATTTACACATATGAATTTCGACTTTATTTGCAAAATATCTCTGGAATTTGAAAAACGGGCATAACTTTTGCATACGAACTCGGATTAAAAAGTTTTTTATATGAAAAATCATCTACTCGAAAAGTTACATCCGTTTGCTTGGTGCGCCACTAGGAACCCCGTTAAACATTTTCAAAATCCCCAAAAAACTAATAGAAAAATAGTTATAGGGCTTTTAACATCTTGAGGGAAAAAATGGAAAAAAGTTCAAACTTACTAGTGGCGCACCGTTTGCTAGGTGCGCCACTAGTAACAGAAAAAATAATTGATTTCGATTTTTTTTACTTTAAAAAAAATAATTTTTTTCCAAATATGATACGTAATATGACCGGGAAGTTTGAAATATTTTTTCAAAATTTCATCATACTCTTGAACATGAACAAAGTCCTTAGAAATCAAGAAGGTTTAATAGGATTGATATGATAGATATATCAACAAGTGCCTGTGAAGTGAGCTGGTGCTGGGGTTGGATAGAACTGCGAAGTTAAGCGTGCTCGGGCTGGAGTAGTGTGAGGATGGGTGACCTTCTGAGAAGTTTGACCGTAGAGTGCGATTTGACTTGAGATTAAGCATATTGACCAGAGATTAAGCCATAGTGACTAGAGATTAATGAAAAAACGAAAAAAATGAAATTTTTTTTGAAACAAAATAATTTGAAAAAAATTCTGAAAAAAATTTGTTACTAATGGCGCACTTCCATGTGGTACACCATTAGTATATCAGATACTAATGGCGCACCCTGGGCTATACTAATGGCGCACCAGTGGTGCGCCATTAGTATACCAGATACTAATGGCGCACCACTGGTAATGGCGCACCACTGGTGCGCCATTAGTAAAAAATACTAATGGCGTGGTACTAATGGCGCACCAGTAGTGCGCCATTAGTAGGCAAAACTGGTGCGCCATTAGTAGGCCTTTTCCTCGTAGTGCACTGAACCGGAAAGAACTCCAGAATTGGCAGAAGCAAATGTTGACGCCATGCTTGATGATCCGCCACTACCGGATCATGATCTTTTCGTTGAACAAGAAGTTGATCCAACGGGCCATGTTGATAAACCAACCAACCCAGTCCGAACCAATGATAAACCGGCAAGCCCAGTCAAGGCTGCTGATGATACGATGGAAGATGTTATGATCACTGGTTTTGGCCACACCACTCCTGGCGATCCTATCGCTTTATCAAAGCATAGTGCCAAGGAGGAATTTTCTGCTATGGACAAAGGTAAATGGAATGCCGATTTGTCAAGCTATGCCCACCTCAGTACCCATGACCTTCACTCTAGATTTTTGAACCGTCTGTACACAAGCCGCAACTATGAAGCCGGTTTAGTGACACTGATGAAAGAACGATATGAGGTAACTGTTGCTTAACTTCTGGAATACTGTTTCTCCCTTGTCAAATTTCTTATATCAACTCCAGTGTAGCCCCCAAGGGCCGGTTTATCTTTTCAAGATGAACCGGGACTTTTAGAATATCAAACTTGCAACTTTTCTCCTGTATAGTCCCCAAGGGATGGTTTATACTTTTCAAGATGAACCGGGACTTTTGTCCTGTAATTTTATTTTGAGCAAATATGCATTAGCCCCCAAGTGCCGGGAACAATACTTGTATTGAGCTTGGGATTTGTAAAAACTTCTGATAACAAGCAAATAGGCATTAGCCCCCAAGTGCCAAGTGTCTAACTTTGTTATGTGCTTGGGACTTCAAATATGTTCTGCCAACTCATGATATATATGTCTCTTACAGGCTAATCTGAGCAAAAAGGAATCCCAAACCACTGACCTTCAAGAAAACCTCAAGTTCTAGCAAGCAGAAACCTCCAAAGCCAAGGATGAGCTGACCAGTGCCTTAGCAGCTATGGAAAAGTTGAAGGAGAATTTTAAGAAGGAACATGCGGATTGGGACATAGAGAAAGCCGCATTGCAGAAAAGGGCTGATGATGCAGGTGCAGCCCTTAAACCGGTGGTAGAAGAGCTAACTGGCTTAAAGCAACAGATAAACGCCATGACCACTGCTGTGTTTGGTAAGTATCTTTATAAGATTTACACATGTATTATCCCATAAACTGTCGGTTTATCAACGTTCGTCATGATGCAGGAACCCGCATTACACATCTGGGCTCTGACATGCAGAAGAAATTGAAGGCTACCTATACTCTTATAGAGCAATTGTATATCGGCGTGTAGCGGATCATTTGTACCGCCTCTCATAACAAGCCGCCCTCCACTTTGATCAAGGAAACCTTAGAGAAATTGTCAATGCTGCCTGCCCGGTTTGAAGAATTAAAAAGATAAGGTGCAAGGGCATGTGCTGTGACCGCACAAACCCGGGCGAAAGCATGGGTACCTGACCTTGATCTGGCTGACGTGGGGAATGGCTATCCTAGCTTAAAGGAAGACGGATCAGATTTTGATAATGATGATCTCCGAGCTTTGACAAAGGAAATGCGCCCCTTGGCTAGCAAGTTGGCTGAAGAAGCCGATCTTTCCCACTATCAGTCGGTTTATGATGCTGACAACAAACGGGTTAGCGCGCCTACTCATGATGTGCAAAATCTTATCCCGCCCATTCGTAAGCATACTTATGCCCCTGGTGTTGAACCCTCCATGCTTATAAGCGATGAAAATGTATTCCAAGACTTAACTGGGATCGATTGGGCAACCATTGACTTCCAGCCACTTGGTGGAGAGGAGGAGGATGAACCGGCGCAAGGCGACCCACATACGTCAAACCAGCCAGGCGGGGAGTCATGAACCGAGAGTCGGTTTAGCCTTCTGCATACTGCAATACTTGCTGAAAACAGTTATTCTTTTGGGCATCAAAGCACCTTGTAATAGGGCTAGTTGAAATACTTGGTCTGCTTTGCCATCGTGCATATTCATTTTGCGTGCCGCTGTTAATCCGCCATCATTATACTATCTCTATTTATCCTTCTGAACAGCTTTATTCAACATGTTTCTGCATACAACAAGTTAAAAGTGTCCTGGCGGTTTATCACCGGACGGGTCATAATGCCCAACACATGACCTAGGTTTATAACCAAGGCTGCATTTTGAAATAATATGAAATATATCATACCTGTGATATTGAATCACACCGTTGGCTTTACCAACTTTTGTAGTAAGGGTGATAACCCCAATCATGAGTATTGATGACTCCTGCAATATTTCGCCGGTTTATAATAAAACAGTACCGGGTTGTGATATACACCGAATTATCCGTATATGATACTGGCAATTTGTAATCGAAACCAGACCGGTTAATAACACCGGTTTAGTTGATAGTAGTGACTTATAGTCAACAACTAAGCCGAGTCAATAAACATCGGTTTATCATAAAAATATTGTAAACCTCAACAAAAGAGAAAAACTTGTCAAATAAAATCATGCGAGGCTTTTCATGGGCTGCTAGGCCTAAAATCGAGGCTTTTCATGGGCTGCCAGGCCACTGAGTTAAACCATTTTACAAAGCCTTTTAAGATGGACCTCACATTAACCAATCGTCGTTTTAACTTTGACAAGTTCAGTGTCTGTATAAGATTGACTTGTCAAACGTTCGGCGGGTCATACCAGGATTACCTGGACGGAATGACTTACTTTGATGAAGGAAGGTTAATCCGGGGTTTTAGGTGAATACACCTGGCTTGATAGCCTATTACAAGGGTCTTAAAAACTCTTTGTTGCTATGCAACAAGAGCCCCCATGTAACATTTTGAGCTGTGCTCAGTGGGTGCCTATGTTTGAGTTGTGCTGTGCAACAAACTCTCTTTGGCTCCTGATGATAATATTGGCTTAATAGCCGGATTACAGAAGTAACCAGAGTTGTGCTCTTATAATAATATGGGCTTGATAGCCGGCTCAAGAAGGTAGTCAAAACTTCACTTTATAAACAGAAGCCCCCATGTAACTAAAACTTTTATGGGAAAAAACAGCAGAGGCCCCACTTTAGCAGGGATGATGGTTTATTATATTGATCATAATATATATATTGTCAAAAATATATACATAAGAGGAGCCTATGGCTCAGGTGTTGTAAGGCCGAAGATGAGCAATGTTCCACGGCCGGTGGGTCTCCTCCTCCGATGTGCGTGAGTCCTTGTGATCTCGAACGTCGATAAGGTAGTATGACCCGTTATGCAGATTCTTGCTGACCACAAAGGGTCCTTCCCAAGGCGAGGATAACTTGTGCATATCAGTCTAATCTTGGATGAGCCGGAGCACCAGACCGCCTTCTTGAAAAGTTCTGGTTCTAACCCGGCGGCTGTGATAACGACGCAGATCTTGCTGGTAAATCACCGACCGAGCTGCTGCAATGTCACGTTCCTCATCTAACAGGTCAAGTGCTTCCTGTCGTGCCTTCTCATTGTCAGCTTCGACGTAAGCCGCCACACGAGGCGAGTCATGACGGATGTCACTAGGGAGAACTGCCTCTGCTCCGTAAACCATGAAAAAAGGCGTGTAACCCGTAGATCTGTTGGGCGTGGTATTGATGCTCCATAACACAGAAGGTAACCCTCCACCCAACAACCTGGCATCCTCTGCAGGGGAACCATAAGCCGGGGCTTGATGCCTCTCGGGATCTCTTGATTAGCTCTCTCAGCTTGACCATTAGATTGAGGATGAGCCACTGATGATACGTCAAGCCGGATGTGCTCACGTTGACAAAAGTCTTTCATAGCACCCTTGGACAAATTAGTGCCATTATCAGTTATAATGTTGTGTGGAAAGCCAAACCGGAAAATCACCTTTTTGATGAATTGAACCGTCGTGGCTGCATCACACTTACTGACTGGTTCTGCTTCCACCCACTTGGTGAACTTATCAACTGCCACCAAAAGGTGGGTTTTCTTATCATGGGATCTCTTGAAGGGCCCAACCATATCTAGCCCCCAAGTTGCAAACGACCAAGTGATTGGAATCATCCTCAATTCTTCAGTCGATACATGAGCACGCCATGAGAATTTTTGACAGCCGTCACACTTTTTGACCAAGTCTTTAGCATCAGCATGAACCATCAGCCAATAGAAACCGTGCCGAAAAGCTTTAGCTACCAAGGATTTTGAACCGACGTGGTGAACACAATCTCCTTCGTGGATCTCACGCAAAATCTCACGGCCTTACTCAGGAGATACGCAACGCTGAAATGCCCCTGTTACACTGCAATGATGTAATTCTCCATTGACGATAGTCATTGACTTGGACCACCGGATTATCTGCCTGGCCATAATCTCATCCTCTGGTAACTTGCCTTGGTTCATATACGCCAAATATGGAACCGTCCAATATGGGATAACATGAAGAGCCGCTACCAACTGAGCCTCCGGATCAGGAACAGCCAAATCCTCCTCTGTAGGTAGCTTGACCGACGGGTTATGCAAGACGTCCAGAAAAACATTGGGTGGAACCGGTTTACGTTGAGAACCCAAACGGCTTAAGGCGACCGCCGCTTGATTCTTTGGCCGGTCCACATGATCCACTTGATAACCTTTGAAGTGTCCAGCAACAATGTCCACCTCTCGACGGTATGCTTCCATGAGCGGGTCCTTGGAATCCCAAGTACCAGATACTTGTTGAGCCACCAGGCCCGAGTCACCAAAGCACTTAACCCGACTTAAATTCATCTCCTTAGCCATTCAAGGACCATGGAGTAAAGCCTCATATTCAGCTGCATTGTTAGTGCAAGGGAACATTAAACGGAGAATATAACAAAATTTATCACCTCGTGGGGAAGTTAACACGATTCCAGCCCCCGAGCCTTCCAATTGCCTGGATCCATCGAAGTGAATAGTCTAGTAAGTATGATCCGGCTTTTCTTCTGGCACTTGTAGCTCCGTCCAATCATCGATGAAATCCAAAAGTGCTTGGGACTTGATTACCGTACGAGGCACATAATTTAACCCGTGAGGTCCAAGCTCAATGGGCCACTTGGCAACCCGACCAGTTGCTTCTCTGTTTTGGATTATATCCCCCAAAGGGGCAGAGCTGACCACAGTGATGGGATGACCTTGAAAGTACTGCTTAAGCTTCCGGCTTGCCATGAAGACTCCATACACCAGTTTCTGCCAATATGGGTACCTCTGTTTACACTCAATAAGCACCTCGTTGATGTAGTAAACCGGTCGTTGAACCGGATATTCCTTCCCAGCCTCCTTGCGCTCCACCACAATGGCCACACTGCCAGCCCGGGCATTAGCAGCCACGTACAACAGTAGTGGCTCTTTATCGACTGGAGCAGCAAGGACAGGTGGCTGTGCCAACTGCTTCTTCAAGTCCTCAAATGCCGCATTAGCAGCATCACTCCAAACAAAATTGTCTGTCTTTTTCATCATCTGGTATAGAGGGATAGCTTTTTATCCCAATCGGCTGATAAACCGGCTCAGTGCTACAATACGACCCGCCAGACATTGGACGTCATTGATACACGCCGGTTTAGCCAGAGACGTAATAGCTTTGATTTTTTCCAGATTATCTTGAATGCCCCTGTTAGACACCAGAAACCCCAAGAGCTTGCCTGCCACCAAAAACACACTTGGCCGGATTAAGCATCATCTTATAAACCCGGAGATTATCAAAAGTTTCCTTCAAATCATCTATTAACGCCTCCTCCTTCCTGGACTTCACCACAATATCATGCACATATGCATGAACATTACGCCCAATCTGTTTATGAAGACATTTCTGCACACAACGCTGATAAGTCGCCTGGGCACTCTTGAGCCCAAAAGGCATAGACACATAGCAGAAGGCTCTAAAGGGAGTTATAAAAGTTGTCTTCTCCTGGTCCTTAACTGCCATTTTGATCTGATGATTGCCGGAATAAGCATCCAGAAAACTCAAATGCACACAACCCGCTGTAGCATCAATGATTTGATCAATACGAGGAAGAGCAAAGGGGTCAGCTGGACAAGCCTTGTTCAAATATGTGTAATCAACACACATACACCAAGTTTCGTTCTTCTTAAGTACCAACACAGGATTAGCCAACCATTCAGGATGAAATACTTCAACGATAAACCTTGCCGCCAAGAGCCTGGCTACCTCCTCACCGATGGCCTTGCATCTTTCTTCATTGAAGCGGCGGAGAAACTGCTTGACCGGTTTAAACTTGGGATCGACATTAAGAGTGTGCTCTGCGAGTCCTCTCGGCACACCTGGCATGTCAGAAGGTTTCCATGCAAAGATGTCTCGGTTCTCATGGATGAACTCGATGAGCGCGCTTTCCTATTTCGGATCCAAGTTAGCGCTGATGCTAAACTGCTTGGATGAATCGCCAGGAGTAAAACTAACCAGCTTAGTCTCATCGGCCGATTAAACTTTAAGTCTGGATCATCCTCTATAGTTGGCTTTTTCAAAGGAGTCATATCCGTCGGATCAACATTGTCCTTGTAGAACTTCAGCTCCTCTGTTGCACAAACCGACTCAGCATAAGCCGCATCACCTTCTTCACATTCCAAAGCAATCTTACGGCTCCCATGCACTGTGATGGTCCCCTTATGACCCGGCATTTTGAGCTGTAGGTAAACATAACAGGGCCTTGCCATGAACTTAGCATAAACCGTCGTCCAAACAGGTCATGATATGGGCTCTTGATTTTTACCACTTCAAAGGTCAAAGTCTATGATCTTGAGTCATGCTCATCTCCAAAGGTAACCTCCAAATCTATCTTACCAACTGGATATGCCGATTTACCAGGCACTACACCATGGAACACAGTGTTTAACGGTTTAAGCTTTTTTATCTGTTAACCCCATGCGACAGAAGGTTTCATAATAAAGGATGTTGATGCTGCTCCCTCCGTCCATGAGCACCTTGGTGAACTTATACCCCCCAACCTGAGGTGCCACCACCAATGCCAGCTGACCCAGATTATCAACCCGGGGCGGATGATCCTCTCGACTCCACACAATGGGCGGTTCCGACCAGCGTAAGTAACGAGGCACCTTCGGTTCAGCGGAGTTCACTGCCCTTTTATAAACCTTCTGATCACGCTTACACAAGCTAGTGGTGAAGACATGATACTGCCCACTATTCAACTGCTCCGGGTTGCTCTGGTAACCCAACTGTTGCTGCTACTGATTCCCCTGATGGTTATAACCACCTTGGCTGCCTTGACTGCTCTGATTGCCATGTCCGCTTTGATTGCCTTGAAATCCTGAGCTAGAACCGCCTCCACCATAACCCGACCCATGAGAACCGGGCCCTGAACCGTCGGACGGTCCATGATCATATTGGAAACGATCCGAATTTTTGAACTCCCGCATAATAAAGCGATCCTTCCCGAGGTGCGTAGCTGGTCTTTCTTTCGTCCCGTGCCTCAGGCAAGGCTGATTTAACAGGCGATCACGATTGATACTTGCTCCTCCGCTCCGCGGGGGCGGCCTACCCTTACGACGCTGACCCTCATTCTGCGTGTTGGTATTATCCACAAAATCTGAATTGTTATCCGCTTTACGCTTACCGCTATTTCCATGGCCCGCCGGATTATGCTGCTGCGCTTTACCGTTCATCTTTCCCTTTCCCGACTTTTCATCGTCAGACTCAGGGTCCTTGGTACTATCAGAATCAGCGTACTTAACCAGAGCTGCCATGAGCGTTCCCATGTCATCGCAGTGACACTTGAGTCGTCCCAACTTCAATTTCAGAGGCATGAACCAGCAATTACCTTCCAATGTTAAAACTGATGTATCAGCATTGATGCGGTCCGATGAATGCAAGATCTCTAAAACCCGGCGCACCCAATGGCTTGTCGATTCATTCTCTCCTTGGACACAGGCTGCTAAGTCCATAATTGACATGGGCTGTTTGCACGTATCTTTGAAATTCTGGATAAACCGGGCCCTTAACTCGGCCCATGACCCAATGGAGTTAGCCGGCAAACCTTTTAGCCAAGTATAAGTTGTTCCTTCCAACATCATGGTGAAGTATTTAGCACATGCCGCATTGTCCACATCCAGCATCTTGATACGTCTCCAACGTATCTACTTTTCCAAACACTTTTGCCCTTGTTTTGGATTCTAACTTGCATGATTTGAATGGAACTAACCCGGACTGACGATGTTTTCAGCAGAATTGCCATGGTGTTGTGTTTATGCAGAAATAAAAAGTTCTCGGAATGACCTAAAAATTCACAGAGAATTATTTTGGAAAATATAAAAAATATCTGCGGAAAGATCCAGACCAGGGGGCCCACACCCTGTCCACGAGGGTGGGGGGCGCGCCTCCTCCCCCTGGGCGCGCCCCTGCCTCGTGGGCCCCCTGTTGCACCACCGACGTACCCACGGACTCCACATATTCACTTTTGGGAGAAAAAATTCAAAGAGGAAGAATTATCGCGTTTTACAATACGGAGCCGCCGCCAAGCCCTAATTTCTCTCGGGAGGGCTGATCTAGAGTCCGTTCGGGGCTCCGGAGAGGGGAGATCATCGCCATCGTCATCATCAACCTTCCTCATCACCAATTCCATGATGGTCACCGCCGTGCGTGAGTAATCCCATCGTAGGCTTGCTGGACGGCCATGGGTTGGATGAGATTTACCATGTAATCGAGTTAGTTTTGTTAGGGTTTGATCCCTAGTATCCACTATGTTCTAAGATTGATGTTGCTATGACTTTGCCATGCTTAATGCTTGTCACTAGGGCCCGAGTGCCATGATTTCAGATCTGAAACTATTATGTTTTCATGAATATATGTGTGTTCTTGATCCTATCTTGCAAGTCTATAGTCACCTACTATGTGTTATGATCTGGCAATCCCGAAGTGACAACAATAGGGACCACTCCCGGTGATGATCGTAGTTTGAAGGGTTCATGTATTCACCATGTGTTAATGCTTTGGTCCGGTACTCTATTAAAAGGAGGCCTTAATATCCCTTAGTTTCCACTAGGACCCCGCTGCCATGGGAGGGTAGGACAAAAGATGTCATGCAAGTTCTTTTCCATAAGCACGTATGACTATATTCGGAATACATGCCTACATTACATTGATGAACTGGAGCTAGTTCTGTGTCACCTTAGGTTATAACTTTTACATGAGGAATCACATCCGACATAATTCCCCATCACCGATCCAATGCCTACGAGCTTTTCACATATTGCTTGTCGCTTATTTACTTTTCCGTTATTACTGTTACAAAAATTACAAAAACACTACCGTTACTAAACTATTACCATATTACTTTGCTACTAAACTACCTTGCTGCAGAAACTAAGTTTCCAGGTGTGGTTGAATTGACAACTCAGCTGCTAATACTTAAGAGTATTCTTTGGCTCCCCTTGTGTCGAATCAATAAATTTGGGTTGAATACTTTGCCCTCGAAAAATGTTGTGATCCCCTACACTTGTGGGTTATCAAAAATATTTTCTGGCGCCATTGTCGGGGAGCATAGCTATATTCTCTAAGTCACTTGGAATTTATATCTGTTGATCACTATGAAGATTTTGAAGGACTCAAAAACCAAGATCTTTCCCTCAACTACGAGGGGAGGTAAGGAACTGCCATCTAGCTCTGCACTTGATTCTCCTTCTGTTATGAGTAAATTTGCGACACCTACTCCTGCTATTGAATCTGATATGTCACATGTTCTTGATGATGCCACTTCTACTATGTATGATGAAACTACTTCTATGCTTGATAATATTGTGCCACTAGGTGAATTTCTAGATGAACAAATTGCTAAGGTTAGGGAGAATGCAAATATTGAAACTGATAATATCTATGAAAGTGATGATGAAGCTTCTCCCCCTAGATATGAATTGCCTATTGTTCCTGAGGGTTATGTTATGGCTGAAGAAACTGCTAGAGACTTTCTTGCTTGCAACGATAGATATGATCTTAAGAAATTATTAGCTAAGTTGAAAGAAAAATCTTTGAATGCTAGAATGAAATATGACCCTGCTTTTGCTACTTCACCTATCTTTGTTACTGATAAGGATTATGATTTCTCTATTGATCCTGAGTTAATTACTTTGGTTGAATCTGATCCTTTCCACGGCTATGAATCTGAAACTGTTGTGGCACATCTTACTAAGTTGAATGATATAGCCACCCTGTTTACCAACGATGAAAATATTCGTTATTACTATATCCTTAAGTTATTTCCTTTCTCGTTAAAGGGTGATGCTAAGACATGGTTTAATTCTCTTGATCCTGGTTGTGTGCGTAGTCCCCAGGATATGATGTATTACTTCTCTGCTAAATATTTTCCCGCTCATAAGAAACAAGTTGCCTTACGGGAAATATATAACTTTGTGCAAATTGAAGAAGAGAGTCTTCCACAAGCTTGGGGGAGGCTTCTCCAATTACTTAATGCTTTGCCTGATCATCTTCTTCAGGGGAATGAAATACTTAATGTCTTTTATAATGGATTAACCGATGCTTCCAGAGACCACCTGGATAGTTGTCATGGTTGTGTTTTCAGGGAAAGAACAGTTGATCAAGCTGAATTACAATTGAATAATATGTTGGCCAATGAAAATAATTGGACACTTCCTGAACCGGTCCCTAAGCCAACTCCAAAGAAAAGGGGTGTTCTATTTCTCAGTCCTGAAGATATGCAAGAGGCAAAGAAATCTATGAAAGAAAAAGGTATTAAAGCTGAAGATGTTAAAAATTTACCACCTATTGAAGAAATACATGGTCTTGATAACCCGGCACAGGTAGTAAAGGTAAATTCTCTTTATAGATTTAATGAAGGTGATATTCCTCGTTATAAGTCTGCTAGCCAATGCTTAGATGAGTTTGATAATTTTATTGTGAAACAAGAAAACTTCAATGCTTATGTTGGTAGACAATTGCAACGTAATGCTTATATGATTGAATGCTTGAGTGATTATATGTCTAGAGTTAAAGGTGAATTGAAACTCATTAGTAAACATGCTTCTATGGTTACCACTCAAGTAGAAAAGGTACTTAAGGCTTAGAATGATTTGCTCAATGAATTAAATAGTAAGAATAATGACTATGCTGATAGAGTTGCAACTAGAGGTGGTAAAATGACTCAGGAACCTTTGTATCCTGAGGGCCACCCTAAGAGAATTGAGCAAGATTCTCAGAGAGCTAATTTAGATGCACCTAGTTCTTCTAAGAAGAAGAAAAAGAAAAATAATAGGACTTTGCATGCTTCTAGTGAACCTGTAGCTGACACACCTGAGAATCCTAATGAAATATCTATCTCTGATGCTGATACACAATCTGCTAATGAACATGAATCTAGTGATAATGTTAATGATGATGCTCAACCTAGCAATGATAATGACGCAGAGATTGAACCTGTTGTTGATCTTGATAACCCACAATCAAAGAATCAACGTTATGATAAGAGATACTTTGTTGCTAGGAAGCACGGTAAGGAAAGAGAACCATGGGTTCAGAAACCCATGCCTTTTCCTCCTAAACCATCCAAGAAAAAAGATGATGAGGATTTTGAGTGCTTTGCTGAAATGATTAGACATATCTTTTTGCGTATGCGTTTGACTGATATGCTTAAAACAAATCCTTATGCTAAGTATATGATACCTGAAGTAGAAATTTCCACCATGCTTTCCAATTACACTTTTAAAGGTGGAATACCTAAGAAACTAGGAGTTCTAGGAGTACCCACTATACCTTGCTCCATTAAAGGAAACTATGTTAAAACTGCTTTATGTGATCTTGGAGCCGGTGTTAGTGTTATGCCTCTCTCTTTATATCGTAGACTTGACTTGAGTAAGTTGACACCTACTGAAATATCTTTGCAAATGGCCGATAAATCAACTGCTATACCTGTCGGTATTTGTGAGGATGTGCATGTTGTGGTTGCAAATGTTACTATTCTAACTGACTTTGTTATCCTTGATATTCCCGAGGACGATAGTATGTCTATTATCCTTGGTAGACCCTTTTTGAATACTGCAGGGGCTGTTTTTGATTGCAACAAAGGCAATGTCACTTTTCATGGCAATGGTAATGAGCACACGGTACACGTTCCGAGGAAACAACCTCAGGTCCACAGTATCAATTATATTGGAAAATTTTCAATTATTGCTACTGGAGGTTTTCAATTTCCTCTTCCTACTGTCAAGAAGACATATGATATTCTTATTGTTGGGGACATATATATCCCCATTGAGGTAACCTAGTGTTATTCGAAAATTCTCTGGTTTCATGTTATTCGGAAAGAGTTTATTAACAAGACCTGATCAACCTTGTTATTGAATTCCTTTTGATGAGCATGAGATGGGTGAATCTAGATAGCACAACCTTTTGTATACTCCTTTTACTTTCTGTTAATTAGATTAAATAAAGCAAAAATAGTATATTCTGTCTGTTTCCAAACTTATCCGTGCAATAAAAATACCCCAAAAATAAAAGTTATCCAAATGCCCTAAAAATGAAATATGTTTTTTTCTAGAATATTTGAGAATATATGGCACATAAAACACAGCTAGGGGAGCCAGCACCTGGCCACAAGGGTCCAGGGCGCGCTCCCCGCCTCAGGGCCCCACGTGGCCCCCCTCCACTTATCCCTGCACCCACACACTTCTTCTTCCTCCCAAAAAAATCACCATCCAGCTCAATCACGAGTTATAGCTCATCTTGCTGCCATTTTCGATCTCCTTGCTCAAAGCTCCATTCACAAAACTGTTTGGGGAGATTGTTCCTTGGTATGTGACTCCTCCATTGGTCCAATTAGTTTTTGTTCCAGTGCTTTATTTATTGCAAATTCTTGCTGCTATGGTGACCTTGTTCTTGAGCTTGCATGTCAATTTTTTTGGTCCCAAGTAGTTCTAATGCATGATATAGTCCCTAGGAACTTGTAGGAGTTGTTGCTATCAATCTTGTTAAGTTTGGTTAACTTTTATTTTGAGTTACTAAAAAATTCAGAAATTTTCAGAGCAGGAAAATGATAAAGAGATTGTTGAGAGGCTCCTCGAGTAAAAGTTTAGAGGATAAGAATAAGGAAGAAAATAAGAAGCGCAAATATAATCTTCCTTGCATTGCGGAAGTTCGGCCGTGTGAATGGCCTTGTAATGAGTTCATGAAAGCCGCCGGGATTTACGAAGACTTTTATTATTTGGGGAACAATGCAGGCATCACTGACTTCCTCCATGACTAGCGTGAATAGTATCTCTTACTCACTAATATTTTCACGCAAAAATTTCATTTTCATGCTAAGAAATCACCACCTACAGTGGAGTTTCATTTATATGATGAGGTTAAGGAGATGTCATTCTTTGAATTTTGTGAAGTATGCAAGATACCCTGTGTTGGTAGTCTTGATGAACCACATCGTGAAGACGTTGAAGGGTTTATTGACATGATAGCTGTAGGGGAAACTAGACAAGTCTCAGGGGCAAGAATTACTAGTATACATTTTCCTGTTCTGCGCTACTTTGCTTTATTTGCTAGTAGATGTTTAATTGGTCGTGGGAACAGTGGGAATCTTAGTGCCCCTGCCCCTGTTTATCTAGATTATAAGAGTATGATAGCACATGATTTTATTGTTAAAGACAAGGTGAAGTTGGTTAAGTATAAATTGAGGTTTGATGAAAAATATTGTGAAATTGTTACCTTGCCTGCACCATCTCTGTTTGATCTATTTTCAGGCATATATCTCGTTACGTCAGATGCCTTCTCCAAGTACCAGAGCCAGGCACGAGCTTCAGAGCCTGAGCCGGAGCCACCACTAGATCCTTACCGTCAGTCTGTTTATGGGTGGGATTCGGATGAGCTTGCCAACCAGTGGCACCCAGAGGACACTTCTCAGTACACTGGAGAGAGTAGCTTCGATCTGTGGCCATAGACCAACTTAGGCCAAAAGCCTAAGCTTGGGGGAGTATGTGTTTCTCACCGACATTACATTCATGTTCACACACTTATTCTAGTTGTCAGTGCTCACACTCTTTCTTTGTACCATCCATGCTAGTTTCAATTCTTTTCTTAGTCTTTTTTTTTGTGTGATAGAAAAACCTTAAGAAAAACAAAAAAAAATAGTTGTAGTTTTTAGCTAGTTTATTTTCCATGCTTGTAGTAGTAGTAATTAAAAGAAAACCCCGAAAGATTTCTCGTTCTTCTTTTGCTTGTTGGGAGCTTTCTCGTGTAAATAGTTTCTTTTCTTTTCTTTGGGGGTCAAGAGTAGAAGACCATGGTTGAAAATGCTTAGTGGCTCTCATATGCTTTATTGTTGATTTAACCTTGAGCCATATTACCTTGTCTTCTCTCTTGTATAATATGCTCGCAGATTCCAGCTTAGTCCAATGCACGTGCACTATTATTATTATCCACACCGTTCGGTCGTGCGAGTGAAAGGCAATAATGATGATATATTATGAAATAATTGAGATGAGAAAAGCTGGTATGAACTCGACCTCTCTTGTTTTTGTAAATATGATAGTTCATCGTTCCTGATTCAGCTTGTTATGAATGAAACATGCTTGCAATGATAATTAGAGATCATAGCTGCTTATGCCATGGTTAATTAGCTGAGAGTTTATAATGGTCTATCTTGCATACCAACATGATATTAAAATGGTTGTGATGTGGTATGATGGGGTGGTATCCTCCTTTGAACGATTCAAGTGGTCTGACTTGGCACATGTTCACGCATGTAGTTGAAACAAAATCAACATAGCCTCCACGATATTTATGTTCATGGTGATTTATATCCTACTCATGCTTGCATTCACTGTTGATTAATTTTAATGCATGTTCATGACTGTTGTCGCTCTCTAGCTGGTCGCTTCCCAGTCTCTTTCTAGCCTTCACCTGTACTAAGCGGGAATACTGCTTGTGCATCCACTTCCATAAACCCCAAAGTTATCCCACATGAGTCCACCATACCTTCCTATATGTGGTATTTACCTGCCGTTCCAAGTAAATTTGTATGTGCCAAACTCTAAACCTTCAAATGAAGTTCTGTTTTGTATGCTCGAATATCTCATGTATCAACTAGGGCTGTCTATATCTTCCATGCTAGGTGGGTTATTCTCACGATGAGTGGACTCCACTCATCATTCATGATAAAATGGCTGGTAACCGGGATGCCGAGTCCCATGCTCAAAATCAAAATAATTAAACAAAAATCCCCCAGGGCTGTTGCTGGTTTGGACGGTACCCGTTGTTTCGGGCCAGCTATGGAGTGTGCTTGTTGGTGGTTGGGGGAGTATAAACTTTACCATTCTATTTGGGAACCACCTATAATGTGTGTAGCATGGAAGATATCGATATTCTTGGTTGTTATGTTGACAATGAGAGTATACCGCTCAAAATGTTATTCATCTCTATTTAAAAATCGAGCTCCGGCACCTCTACAAATCTCTGCTTCCCTCTGCGAAGGGCCTATCTATTTACTTTTATGCCGAGTCATCGTCCTCTTATTAAAGAGCACCAGTTGGAGAGCACCTCTGTCATTTGCATGTATTGCTATTAATTTGCATTGAGTATGACTAGACTGGATCTCTTTTACCATGAATTACAATGTCTAGTCAGCCCTAATGACCCGGAGGCGTCGGTACATGTTGTGACGGATTGATCTGATGAGGCGGATCCGTCGGGTGCGGCTGGACCGATGCCCTCGTTCCAAGCGCTTCTGCCCGGTTTACCACTGGTTGATTGCTGGTTCCTGCTCCCGGCGTGCTAAAGAGATTCCTTGCCTCATAAACCGGAGGCAGGTGAGACCGGTACCTTCTCCTCATTACATCATTTGATGCGTTCTAATCCAACATAAGCCGATAAGACTGTGCATCCAACTCGGCCCGCTCTGCAGCCATACTAGTGTGTTCAGCTGCCAGATCTACCTTGGCTTGAGATATCTGATCCTTTACCTTAGCAACTTCTGCGTCATGCCGCTCCTGATCTGCTGGGTTAACTTCAACGACAACAATGATGTCAAAGTATCGAATAACCCGGACAGATGCTGAGCCGGTGGCTGCGCAGGGCCTCCTGCCCCGACTGTTGCTGCCGCTGCCAAACTGGAGGTCAACGCTGCTGCGGTCGAAGAGTTTTGCATGGACTGTGATCCGGCCATGAAGACTGCAACTCGGCTCGGCGGATCGAAAGGGTCCGGAATACTGTCGCCATTGGAATAGCCCCCAAACCGGCCATCTTGCAGCTGGTACAACGACTCGGTCTCTCCGGTGGATGACTCGTCACCGGAGTAAACGACGCTCTCACTACCAGATACTGATCTATCCTCAGATTCCGCTCCGTGGACGACTCCAACGAAAGCACGCTTCACGGCAGGCCGAACCCGGGCATGTCTTGCATGCTAAGCCATTTCAACAATGTCGGTGTAGATGTCCGGCTCAGCGCCCGGTTGGCCGATCTTGTCAATGAAAACGTGAATGCCGCCGAAGGGGACCCTATATCCGTACTCAATTGAGTTGGCCTCGGGGCCCCAGCCTGCATCGTCGATGTAGATCTTACCACGACGACTCTTGGTCATCCGACCCACTGCGTATCCCTTGATCCCTTCGAAGCTGCCCTCTAAGAACTCGAAACCATCGTGCGATAGCCCCACGGTGGTTGCCAATTGTTGTGGTTTTGTCACGGCAGATGTCCTAGTGTGAGGACTTAGTCGTGGAGCCATCGTGACGGGTTAGCTTAAAGGGGTGTAAGCGGACAAAGGACGCAAGGAATTTATACTAGTTCGGCCCCTTGCGGTGAAGGTAAAGGCCTACTATAGTTGTTGTGGTATTGCTAGGGTTTCGATGGCCAGGGAGCGAAACCCAGTTTGCCTGGCTCTCGAGTTGTTGTTTGTTGTCCTTGAACCGTCGTCGGGTCGTCCCTTTATATACACAGGATGACGCCCGGCCGGTTTACAGAATCCCGATGCCGGCTCATAAACGTGTCCGGCTCGGTTTCTACCTTTCCTATCTTACAACACAAGTTACACACCATATGGCAGTTTGTGTCTACGGGCCCTAATCCGCCTTTGGGCCCTGGGCCTTTTATTTCTCTATAGTAAAACGCCATACTCCTTGTCTTCTTGGGCTTCAACATGGATAATTCAGTACAGGTACAACCCGGCCCCTCCTAGGCAGTTTATACCCAGTAGTTATATCCCCAACTTATCAACGATACCGTCAACTTAATTCCGCCGGTTCGTCCTCACACCTTTGCTCCTGACATTGATCCTGCTGAACTTATCAACGATGAGGTGTATTTCCGGGCCTTGGCGAAGATTGATTGGCGTGCGCTGGATTTCCAACCGCTTCATGAGGATGAAGATGTTCCGGATCAAGGCGATGTCCAGCCGCCTCAACAAGGAGAAGCATGACTTCGAGATTTATTTCTGTAACCATGATCTGTATTCCGTCAAACAATGTTTCCAAACTGTTTGGCTTGCCATTCCTTGTAATAGTTTAGCCGAAACTTAACGTGCTTCAAACCGAATATTTTGCCTTTCTGAAATACTCTCCGGTTGACCTGTTGTTTTATGTTGGTTGCCTTCCTCTGCTCATACAGAAAAACATCGAAAAATATGTCCTAGTGGCTTACCACTGGACGGATTAACTTGTTCTCTTAAAACATCAAATAAGCATATCTTTATACTAAAGATAACTTTTATACCTGAGATTTATATGTGGCCAATACTCTTTAAAACCGGCAGGACTTTAAAGTCGCTTTATGAAGATCTTCATGGATCGAAATAGAAACTTGAAATTCTCCGGTCCATCTTGATGATAAATCCAGTTCATCTTGTTTCGGAAAGTTGTAACTTTTGCCAGATACGCGATCCGGGTTTTAATGAACGCCGGTTTACTTAGTCTGATATGCATGATCCAGACTTTCCATTTTATAGATATGTGGTCAACTTGTGTAGCTGTTCCACTCTGGTTTAAAAGGTTATAGAACACAAAAACACCAAAAATATGCAAATTTTGCAAATAAGACCATGTAGTCGAGGCTTTTTCAAAGAGCTGCCAGGCTCAAAGCAAGGTTCAGCCAATCACTGGGACGCGGATTGGCCGACACTCCCAGAGGGCCTAGCCAATCACTGAACGTGGAATTATCCAACTTTTTAGAGGGCCGAAAGAACCGTATATAAAAATTGATCCGATCACTGGGACGCGGATTGGCCGACACTCCCAGAGGGCCTAGCCAATCACTGAACGTGGAATTATCCAACTTTTCAGAGGGCCGAAAGAACTATGAAACTAATCCGATCACTGGGAGTGGATGATACCAACTCCCAGAGGGCCTCCAGGGTTCCTCCTGAACCGGTGGGTCAATGTACAAACTGAGCCAATCACTGGGACGCGGATTGGCCGACACTCCCAGAGGGCCTAGCCAATCAGTGAACGTGGCATTATCCAACTTTTCAGAGGGCCGAAAGAACTATGAAACTAATCCAATCACTGGGAGTGGATGATACCAACTCCCAGAGGGCCTCCAGGGTTCCTTCTGAACCGGTGGGTCATTTATGAAGTCTTCTCTCCTTGAACCGGATATAATCTCATGTTCTTGAGAGTTCTATTGCTCCTTCACATATTCTGCAAAAAATCAATTTCTAAACCGGCCAATATATTGAAATATAATATCTGATAATAAACTTGTATGGTTGCTCTTCACAGGATTTTTGTATATGGAAAAAGGGCTAAGCCCCCGGTTTACCGAGGGTGCCGGTTTATTCATTACTCATAATATATACATAGGATACATTGGAGCACATAGCTCAAGTATAGTATGGCCGTAAATGGGCGATGTTCCACGGCCTCTTCGTCCCCTCTTCTGATGTCCGTGAGTCCTTGTGTTCTCGAATGTCCACCAAGTAATATGAACCGTTGTGTAGATTCTTGCTGACCACAAAGGGCCCTTCCCTAGGTGGGGATAGCTTGTGCATATCTGTTTGATCTTGGATGAGCCGGAGTACCAAGTCACCCTCCTGGAATGTCCTTGTTCTAATCCGGCGACTATGATATCTGCGCAGGTCTTGCTGATAAACCGCCGACCGCGCTGCAGCTATATCACGCTCTTCATCCAACCGGTCTAAACCGTCCTGTCTTGACTCCTCGTTGATTGCTTCTACATAGGCCGTTATCCTTGGTGAGTCATGACGTATATCACTTGGAAGAACTGCTTCAGCGCCATAAACCATGAAGAAAGGCGTGTAGCCTGTAGACCGGTTTGGTGTAGTATTAATACTCCAAAGAACAGATGGCAATTCTTCAACCCAACATCCTGGGGTTCTCTGCATAGGTGTCATAAGCCGGGGTTTGATGCCTCGCAAAATCTCCTGATTTGCCCTTTCGGCCTGGCCGTTGGTCTGAGGGTGAGCCACAGAAGATACGTCTAATCGAATATGTTCTCTTTGACAGAATTCCTTCATTTCACCCTTAGATAAATTAGTACCATTGTCTGTGATGATGTTGTGTGGAAAGCCAAACCGGAATATCACTTTTTTGATGAATTTAACCGCTGTTGCCGCATCACACTTGCTTATAGGCTCCGCTTCAACCCACTTTGTAAACTTGTCTACTGCCACTAGTAGATGAGTTTTCTGATCTTGGGATCGTTTGAAAGGCCCAACCATATCAAGCCCCCAAGTTGCGAAAGGCCAAGTTATTGGTATCATCCGGAGTTCCTGTGCCGGCACCAGAGCATGCCTTGAGAATTTCTGACAAGCATCACACTTCCGGACCAGATCTGCCGCATCTGCATGTGCGGTTAACCAATAGAAACCATGTCGGAATGCTTTTGCTACCAATGATTTTGAACCGGCATGATGACCACAATCCCCTTCATGAATCTCCCTTAGAATCTCACAACCTTCCTCAGCTGAAACACATCGCTGAAATACTCCAGAAGTACTACGATGGTGAAGCTCTCCGTTTGCAATTGTCATGGACTTAGAGCGCCGGATTATCTATCGTGCTTCTTCTTCGTCTTCCGGCAACTCTCCTCGGCCCAGGTATGCCAAATAGGGTAGCGTCCAATCCGGAATAATATGGAGCGCTGCAACTAACTGCGCCTCTGGGTCCGGAACAGCTAGGTCTTCCTCCGTAGGTATCTGGACCGAAGGATTGTGCAATTCATCCAAAAAGGTGTTTGGTGGTACCGGTTTACGCTGCGACCCTAGCCGGCTCAGAGCGTCGGCCGCTTCGTTTCTCCGCCGGTCTATGTGATCCACCTGATATCCCTTAAAGTATCCTGCAACTACTTCAACCTCTCGTCTATAAGCCGCCATGAGGGGATCTCTTGAATCCCACTTGCCAGAAACTTGCTGTGCCACTAGATCTGAGTCACCCAGGCACTTAACCCGGCTCAAATTCATCTCCTTTGCTAACCGCAAACCATGAAGTAATGCTTCATATTCCGCTGCATTATTAGTACAAGGAAATAATAAGCGGAGGACATAGCAAAAAATTTCACCTGTGGGGGAAGTTAAGACAACTCCAGCCCCCGAGCCCTCCAACTGTTTTGAACCGTCAAAGTGAATCGTCCAATAAGTAAGATCCGGCTTCTCCTCAGGAGTCTGCAACTCTGTCCAGTCATTGATGAAGTCTACCAATGCCTGAGATTTTATAGCAGTGCGTGGTACATATTTCAACTCATGTGGGCTGAGCTCGATGGCCCACTTTGCTACTCAGCCTGTAGCTTCCCTGTTCTAGATTATATCCCCTAATGGAGCTGACTAACCACAGTTATCGGATGTCCTTGGAAATAGTGCTTCAGCTTCCGGTTTGCCATGAACACCCCATATACTAATTTCTGCCAATGAGGGTATCTCTGGTTGGACTCAATGAGTACTTCACTTACATAATAAACCGGGCGCTGAACCGGATGCTCCTTCCCTCCTTCCTTGCGCTCAACCACAATCGCAACGCTGACCGCTCGTGTATTAGCAGCAACGTATAACAGCAAAGGTTCCCTGTCAATGGGCGCAGCCAAAACCGGTGGGTTTGCTAGTTGCCTTTTCAGATCCTCAAATGCTGCATTTGCCTCATCACTCCAGATAAACCGATCTGTTTTCCTCAGCATCTGGTAAAGCGGGATCGCCTTCTCTCCCAAGCGACTGATGAACCGGCTTAACGCTGTGATCCGGCCAGCTATGCGCTGAACATCATTGATACAAACCGGTTTAGTCAAAGACGTGATGGCTTTGATCTTCTCCGGGTTAGCTTCTATTCCTCTGTTTGAGACCAAAAATCCCAAAAGCTTACCAGCCGGAACACCGAAAGCACATTTTTCCGGATTAAGCATCATCCTGTAAGCCCGAAGATTATCAAAGGTTTCCTTGAGATCCTCTATCATTGTCCCTTCCTTCTTCGATTTGACCACAATGTCATCCACATAGGCATGAACGTTCCTCCCTATCTGCCCCTTCAAACAATTCTGAACGCAACGTTGATAAGTTGCCTGTGCACACTTAAGTCCAAAAGGCATAGACACATAGCAAAAAGCACCAAAAGGAGTTATGAAGGCCGTCTTCTCTTGGTCTTCCACCGCCATCTTGATCTGGTGATACCCTGAATATGCATCCAGAAAACTTAGCCGCTCACACCCCGCCGTGGCGTCGATGATCTGATCGATGCGAGGTAGAGCAAAAGGATCAGTTGGGCAAGCTTTATTGAGGTCCGTGTAGTCCACACACATCCTCCACTTCCCATTCTTCTTTAAGACCAGCACCGTATTAGCCAACCACTCCGGATGAAAAACTTCCACTATGAACCATGCGGCCAAAAGTCTGGCCACTTCTTCTCCTATAGCCTTGCGCCTTTCTTTGTTGAAGCGGCGCAGATACTATTTAACTGGTTTAAACTTCGGATCAATGTTTAACTTGTGCTCAGCGAGTTCCCTCGGTATACCTGGCATGTCGGAAGGTTTCCATGCAAAGATATCCCGGTTCTCACGGATGAACCCGATGAGCGCGCTTTCCTATTTGGGATCAAGGTTAGCGCTGATAGTGAATTGTTTAGACGAGTCCCCCGGCACAAAATCAACTTGCTTGGTCTCTTCAGCTGATTTAGACTTCAACACTGGATCATGCTCGGTAGTTGGCTTCTTCAGCGGAGTCATATCTGCCGGATCAACATTATCTTTATAAAACTTCAACTCCTCTGTGGCACATACTGCTTCTGCATACGCTGCATCACCTTCCTCACATTCCACTGCTATCTTACGGCTTCCATGAACCGTAATCGTGCCTTTATGACCCGGCATCTTAAGCTGCAGATAAAGATAACACGGCCTAGCCATTAACTTAGCATAAACCGTCCTTCCAAACAGAGCATGATATGGACTTTTAATTTTGACGACTTTGAAAGTGATCATCTCTGACCTGGAATCATACTCATTTCCAAAGGTAACTTCTAAGTCAATCTTACCAACCGGATAAGCTGACTTACCTGGGACCACTCCGTGAAACACTGTTTTTGATGATCTTAACTTTTTATCTGTCAGACCCATACGACGGAAAGTCTCGTAATATAAGATATTGATACTGCTACCACCATCCATGAGGACCTTAGTAAAATTGTAACCTCCCACCTGAGGTGCTACTACCAAGGCTAAATGTCCTGGATTATCCACCCGTATGGCGTGGTCTTCTCTGCTCCATACAATGGGCTGCTCCGACCATCGAAGAAATTGCGGTGTCGCCGGTTCTACTGCATTAACAGCCCGCTTCAAAACCTTCTGGTCTCTCTTACACAGACTTGTGGTGAAAACATGATATTGCCCGCTGTTTAACTCCTTCGGATTACTCTGATATCCGGACTGCGGCTGCTGTTGCTGACGCTATTGCTGCTGATTTCCCTGATTATTATAACTTCCTTGGCCCTGCTGCTGATTATTCTGACTACTGTAACCACCTTGATGATGTGATTGATTGCCCTGACCATTATAGTTTCCTTGATTATTTTGGCCGCCTGCCCGGGGTTGATAACCACCGTTATTGCCCCTATATCCTGATCCGGAGTTGTTCCCCTGATGACCCGGACCATAAAATCCAGGCCCTGAACCGCCATGTGGGGGTCGATTAGGAGGATTGAAACGGCCCGCTACTGCCTTCATAAGGGGTATGCACTCTCTCATGGTATGCTTCGCCACCTTCCCTTTTCCTCTATGCTTTGGACAAGGCTGATCCAACTCCTGCTCCCAGCCAAGAGCTCCTCCGCCGGTTTGTAAAGCTGAATCTCCTGGATTACGCTGAAAACCACCTTGAACTTGAGTGTTAGCCACGAAGTCTGAACCACCCTCTGCCTTCCGTTTGCCCAAAAAACCTAACGTAACCGGATTGATTGGCGCCGGTTTACCAGACTTGCCGGCCTTCCCAGCCTTATCTCCTTCTGCTTCCGGATACTTTGTGTTATCAGAGTCTCCGTATTTCACCATGGCACTCATCAAAGTTCCCATATCATTGCAGTCTCTCTTAAGCCGTCCGAGTTTTAACTTTAAAGATTCAAACCAGCAATTGTTCTCCAATGTCACTATTGCCGTACTAGGATTAATACCATTTGAAGAGTGTAAAATCTCTGCTACTCTCCGTACCCAAGCTGCTGTAGACTCCTGCTCTCCTTGCACACAAGCTGCCAGGTCTATTACTGACATCGGTTGTTTGCACGTATCCTTGAAGTTTTTGATAAACTGGCTGCGCAGTTCTCCCCATGATCCAATAGAGTTCGGGGGTAGAGCTTTCAGCCAAGTCCGGGCCGTGCCCTCGAGCATCATAGTAAAATATTTGGCACAAGCTGATTCATCCACGTCCAGCATCTCCATGGCCATCTCATAACTTTCAACCCAAGCTTCTGGTGGCAAATCGGCTGTGTAATTAGGTACCTTGCGGGGCCCTTTGAAATCTTTGGGCAGCTTGACACTCCGTAAAGCGGGGATAAGACACTGCACCCCGAAGGAACTCGCCGTAACCCCTGTTTCCGCAGTGGCTGTGTGAACCGGCGTCGTTTGACGAATCTCCTCCCTGGCACCTGATCTGGCCCGGTTTATGTCTGGAGCTGGCATCGCCGCCCCTGCCGGATTATCCTGCCTGCGCTGATGTCTTGTGCGCTCACTGCTAGATACTTCTGGCTCCTCCCAATGCCTAGTATAACTTCGGCTGGGACGCGGTGTTGAATGTAACCTTTCCCTGCTATGAGAATATGCTTGCTGCTGCCTCAGCGCCGTATTAAGTAGCTTCTGGACCCTGCGCGCCTCTATCGCCACCGGAGATGTTTCTTCTGCAGGTAAAGCGGCCAAACGCGCCGCAGCTGCAGCAATGTTGTCCAAAGGGTTTGAATAATGACCTGGAGGGACAGGAACATAAGGTGCCGACGGAATCCGGCGCTCCTGCTCTGCGGTGGGTTGCCGAACCGGATCCTCCCTGGCCGGAGGTGTCCTCCGGTTTAAAGCCGGATGGTTACTAGCCCCAGCCCCAGGCGTCCTGAACAGATTCGTTGATTCATAACCCGGCGGTATACGGGACCGGTACTTTCGTCCCCTTACTCCTTCCATAGAAGCTTGCTCCATCCTTAGATAAAAAGCTTGATCATCCAATTCCGTTTGCCTCACCGCTATCATCTCTCTTTCTGCCTTCAGGTCCTCCTTTAACTGATCAATCCGGCCTTTCAACTGAAGGAGCTCTGCATCATGATGCGCCTTGTCTGCTGGAGCTACTGCTTCCACCGCTTTAGCTGTGAACTCCTCGATCAAGGTGGATAGAACTTCAGTAAGTGAGGGGTTTGAGCTGCTTCCCCCTGCACCAGTTTCCGCTGTCGTTCCGTTCATCGGGGGCTGTGAACCGGCCATGAAAACCGCCACCCGGTTTGGCGGGTCAAAGGGGCCCGGAATACTGTTTCCATCGGACTCGCCCTCAGACCGGCCGTCCCGCAACTGATACAGAGATTCAGTTTCCCCGGATGAAGAATCATCACCTGAGTAGACGATTGTTGCACCATCAGATTCCGAACCGCTCTCGGCTCGACCCCCGTGGATCGCTCCAACGAACACGTGCTTTACGGCAGGCTGAATTCGGGCCGATCTCGCTCGCTGAGCCGGCTCGACGATGTTGGGGAAGATGTCCGGCTCAGGCCCCGGTTCGCCGATTTTGCCGATGAAGACTTGGATGCTGCCGAAGGGGACCCGGTACCCGTATTCGATCGAATCGGCCTCCGGTCCCCAACCTGCGTCGTCGATGTAGATCCGGCCGCGGCGACTCTTGGTCATCCGGCCGACCGCGTAACCCTTGAGCCCTTCGAAGCCGCCCTTCAAGAACTTGAAACCATCGTGCGCAGGCCCCACGGTGGGCGCCAACTGTCGTGGAAATAGCACGGCAGATGTCCGGTTTAACGGACTTGATGATGAAACCATCGCACGGGTTAGCTTGAAGGGGTTCATAGCACACAAAAGACACAGAGGGTTTATACTAGTTCGGCCCCTTTTATGAAGGTAAAAGCCTACGTCTAGTTGGTTTGGTATTGCTTGGGCGTCGGATTACAGGGAGCGGATTCGCTTGCCTGCGTCTCGACGGATTGATTGTTGCTTGTCCCTGAACCGTCCGGGTCGTCCCTTTATATAGAGGTGACGCCTGGTCCGGTTCACAGAGTCCCGAGGCCGGCTCATACTTGTGTCCGCCTCGGTCTCTGTCTTTTCTTTCTTATTTCTCAAGTTACATCATCGGGCGGTTTACAAACCACACTTCTATACACGGGCCTTAAGATCTCATGGGCCGGAGCCTTCACTAAAATATTACAACCAAGTATAATATAACTAAGCCGGTTTACACTAGCCGGTTCATACCTGCTAGTCATATCCCTGACACCCCCCGACCTTCATGCAAAGGTAACAATCAAGACACAATGCGCTTCAATTCGGTTACACAGTTAGGAGACCATATGTGCATGCTACGAGAATCACGAACCTTAACACAATTATTTCTTCAATCCCACAATTTACTACTAGCATGATTCTAATATTACCATCCTAATATCTCAAAACAATCATAGGAAATCAATACTTCTCATACTATTAAATGCTCTATATATGAAAGTTTTTATTATATCTCCTTTGGATGCCTATCATATTAGGACTAAATTAATAACCCAAGCAAATTACCATGTTGTTTAGAGACTCTCAAAATAATATAAGTGAAGTATGAGAGTTCATCAAGTTTTATAAAATAAACCACGGCTGTGCTCTAAAAAGGTATAAGTGAAGCACTAGAGCAACTGACAAACTACTCCAAAAATATATAAGTGAAGATCAATGATTAATCAAATGATTAACTAGCTATGATAAGACCCTCTCTCATTTAAGAATTTTAGATCTTAAGTACTTTTTCAAACAGCAAGAAAAAAAATGACATTGCAAGGATAGCACATATCATGTGAAGAAGCAAAAACTTGGGCTCAATCGATACTAACCGATAATTGTTGATGAAGAAAGGTGGGATGCCAACTGGGGCATCCCCAAGCTTAGATGCTTGATACTTCTTGAAATATTAACTAGGTATGACTTGGGCATCCCCAAGCTTGAACTTTTGTGTCTCCTTAATTCCTTTTATATCACGGTTTCGCTAAATCTCAAAAGCTTCATCCACACAAAACTCAACAAAAACTCGTGAGATAAGTTAGTATAAATCCATGAAAAACCTTATCATTTTCTACTGTAGAAAATTACTAAAATTAATATTTAAAATTGCATACTAAATGCCTCTGCATATTTAATACTCCCATCCTCAAATAGACCCATTAAACAAGCAAACATATGCAAACAATGCAAACATAACAGCAATCTGTCTAAACATAACAGTCTGTAAAGGCTGCATCAAAATCCATACTTCTCTAACTCAAAAAATAGAATTTATCATTGCATGTTGTTCCAAAATTTCAAGCTTTTATCACATTGTGACTTTTCTCGAGAATTTTTGCAACAACGACAAACTTTCTGTTTTGAAATGACAACTCATATACTTGCAAATTGTGCATGGTAAAGACTATCCTTGACACTTTTATTGAAACAAAAGATACAAAAAATTATTCTAAATAGCATCAAGCAAATCCAAACAAAAGAAAATGATGCTCCAAGCAAAACACATATCGTGTGACGAACAAAAATATAGCTCCAAGTGAGGTTACCGATAATGTCGAAGACGAAAGAGGGGATGCCTTCCGGGGCATCCCCAAGCTTAGTTGCTTGTATCTTCCTTGAATATTACCTTGGGGTTCCTTGGGCATCCCCAATCTTAGTGTCTTTCCACTCCTTATTCCCATCATGCCGATATCTCACCCAAAACTTTAAAACTTCAATCACACAAAACTTAACGGAACTTCGTGAGATGCGTTAGTATAATAAAGCAAATCATTCACTTGGGTACTGTAAAAGACAAGATTCATAATTGTTCTCACACAATACCTACTGTAACTTATCATTTCCACAATTTATGTCACTTAATATAAGCTATGGAAACATTAAAACAAGCAAACAATGCATTGAAAACAAAATCTGTCAAAAATAGAACAGTCTGTAATGATCTGGGCAACCACCATACTTCTGCAACTCTAAAAATTCTGAAAAATTAGTACAACGTAGACAATTTGCATATCAATCTTGTGTAAACTTTTCAGCTAATTATCACTTTCCAATGAATTATAGAATTTTGTGCACTGGACGCAAAACTTTCTGTTTGGCACAAAATCAAATCAACTATCATCCACACTATCCCAAAGGTTTTACTTGGCACTTTATTGAAACTAAATATATAAAACATGATTACCACAATAGCTTAATCATGTGAACACAGACAAAATGGTAGGTAAAAGTATCGGGTTGTCTCCCAACAAGCGCTTTTCTTTAACACCTTTTAGCTAAGCATGAAGATTTCAATGATGCTCACATAAAGATAAGAATTGAAACATAAAAAGGGCATCATGAATCGTATGGTAAGAACATTTAAGTTTAACCCACTTCCTATGCATAGGGATTTTGTGGCCAAACAATTTATGGGAACAAGAATCAACTAGCATAGGAAGGCAAAACAAGCACAACTTCAAGATTTTCAATGCATAGAGAGGAAACTAGATATTATTGCAATACCTACAAGCATAAGTTCCTCTCTCATAATAATTTTCAGTAGCATCATGAATGAATTTAACAATATAGATATCACATAAAGCACTCTTTTCACTATGCATAAGCATAGAAGTTTTACTACTCTCCACATAAGAAAAATTCTTCTTATTAATAGTAGTGGGAGCAAACTCAACAAAATAGCTATCATGTGACACATGATTAAAATCATGATGAAAAGTTTCATTGTTATTAGTATTCTTTATAACATAGGTGTCATCACAATAATCATCATAAATAGGAGGAATGCTTTCATCATAATAAATTTGCTCATCAAAACTTGGGGGACTAAATATATCATCTTCATCAAACATAGCATCCCCAAGCTTGTGGCTTTGAATATCATTATCATCATGGATAATTGCAATCATGCTCATCATTCAAAAATTTAGTGCCAAACATTTTATTGACTTCTTCTTCTAACACTTTGGCGCAATTCCTTTCCATCATTTTCACGAAAGACATTAAAAAGATGAAGCATATGAGGCAACCTCAATTCCAGTTTTTGTATTTTTTTATAAAACAAACTAGTGATAAAACAAGAAACTAAAAGATTCAGTTATAAGATCTAAAAATATACCTTCAAACACTCACCTCCCGGCAACGGCGCCAGAAAAGAGCTTCGTTGACGGGATGTGAGTGCCGCTTACCTAGCCTCCCTGACAACGGCGCTAGAAAAGTGCTTGATGTCTACTACACAACCTTCTTCTTGTAGACTTGTGTTGGGCCTCCAAGCGCAGAGTTTTGTAGGACAGTAGAAATTTTCCCTCAAGTGGATGACCTAAGGTTTATCAATATGTGGGAGGCATTGGATGAAGATGGTCTCTCTCAAACAACCATGCAACCAAATAACAAAGAGTCTCTTGTGTCCCCAACACACCCAATACAACGGTAAATTGTATATGTGCACTAGTTCGGCGAAGATACGGTGATACAAGTGCAATATGGATGGTAGATATAGGTTTTTGTGATTTGAAAATATAAAAACAACAAGGTAACTAGTAACAAACGTGAGCATAAACGATGTTGGAATGTGTGAAAACAAGGCCTAGGGTTCATACGTTCACTAGTGCAAGTTCTCTCAACAGTGATAACATAATTAGATCATATAACAATCCCTCAACGTGCAGCAAAGAGTCACTACAAAATCACTAATAGCGGAGAACAAACGAAGAGATTATTGTAGGGTACGAAACCACCTCAAAGTTATTCTTTCTGATCGATCTATTGGGCTATTCCTATAAGTGTCACAAACATCCCTAGAGTTCGTACTAAAATAACACCTTAAGGCACACATCAACCAAAACCCTAATGTCACCTAGATACTCCAATGTCACCACAAGTATCCGCGGGTTTGATTATACGATATGAATCACACAATATCAGATTCATCTATTCAAACCAACACAAAGAACTTCAAAGAGTGCACCAAAGTTTCTACCGGAGAGTCAAGACAAAAACATGTGCCAACCCATATGCATAAGTTCACAAGGTCACTGAACCCGCAAGTTGATCACCAAAACATACATCAAGTGGATCACGTGAATATCCCATTATCACCATAGATAAGCAAATGCAACACATACATCAAGTGTTCTCAAATCCTTAAAGACCGAATCCGATAAGTTAACTTCAAAGGGAAAACTCAATCACATAGCTACTGGTACATACCCTCAGCCCCGAGGGTGAACTACTCCCTCCTTGTCATGGAGACCGCCGGGATGATGAAGATGGCCACCGGTGATGGTTTCCCCCTCCGGCAGGGTGTCGGAATGGGCTCTGATTGGTTTTTCGTGGCTACAGAGGCTTGTAGAGGCGGAACTCCCGATCTACGTTTATTTTTTAGGGTTTCTGTATTTATAAGAATTTTTGGCACCGGGGACAAGTCAGGGGGACCCATGAGGCACCGACAAGGACGGGGGGCGCGCCCACCACCCTTGTGGTGGCCTCGTGGCTCTTCTGGTCCATCTCCAGCACTCCTTGGGCTTCTTTTGGTCCATAAAAAATCATCGTAAATTTTCTGGTCAATTGGACTCCGTTTGATATTCCTTTTCTGTGAAGCTCAAAAACAAGGAAAAAACAGAAACTGGCACTCGGCTCTAGGTTAATAGGTTAGTCCCGAAAATTATATAAAATAGCATATTAATGCATATAAAACATCCAAGATAGATAATATAATAGAATGGAACAATCAAAAATTATAGATACGTTGGAGACGTATCAGCGATATCTAGTTGATCAAAGGGGGTTGGCTTGCCTGGAAGCTCTATTGCACAGGAAGCAGGGTCATCGTTGATGCATTCGATCACAGTGGCACCGGCAGCGGTCTCAGTCCCAGTGTATATCGGAGAGAAGAGGGGGAATGAACAATAAATATAAAGCAAACATCGCACCACAAAGCACAACATGGAAATACGCGGTGCTACGTGTGACCTAACGCGGTACTAAGTGATACTGGCGACGATGGAAAACATCCGGGAAAGTATTCCCGGTGTTAGGCATTTTCGGACTGATGGAACGGAGGGGGCGGTTGCATGCTTGCTATTCTAGGGACGTGTGGCGGACGAACGAACTGTGTATTCGGATCCGTCTCGTCGTTCTATGCAACTTTCATGTACAAAGTATTTTCATCCAAATTACAGATTATTTTATATGATTTTCTAAAGTTTTAACAATATTCTGCAATTATTTTAATTTAAAAATAAAAGTGAAATTGCTAAGTGTACACAGCATGTGTACACATCCTGGCCATTAGAGAGGTACAGTGGGACCTGTTGACTAGGTCAACTGGGCAGCGGACCCACATGTCAGTTTTCTGTTAGTGTTAACTAATTAGCCAAATAGGTAATTAGGGTTAATTAAACATAATTAACTTAGATACTTAATTATTTGTTTATTTATTTAATTTAATTATTATTTTTAATATATATATTTTCCTTTTTTTGTTTCCAAGGGTTGGGCCCCATGTGAAGTGGCACACATGCCTAAGCGGGCGCAGGGCGTGGGTGCGGCCGTGCGAGCGTACTCCGACCAGGGGAAGGGTGTGGCCCCGGGCGGGGACGGCGGCCACAGCGTGCAGTGGCCATGCCGACAGGCTGTGGCGCGCGCGGGCTAAGGCGAGGGGTGGTTGCGGCGTACGAGGCGGAGCGGCGGCCGGCTCGGGGTGATTGATGGGCGCGCGGTGGGGGCGCTGGAGAGCAGTAGCAGCGAGCAGCGAGCGGGGCAGCTGGCCGGCAACGGCGAGCGGCAGCAGGTAGCGCGGGATGGACGACCACACGTGGGCGGATGGAAAGGCAACGATGGGGCGGCGGCGGCTGCAAAGACGAGCGGGAGGCAGATGTAGGTGGCTGGCGGCAGGCTTCTGCATGCGGTCGAGTGCAGCAGCGCGAGGTGCATGAGGGGCTGGAGTGGGGCGTGGCCAGCACAAGGCAGCGGCGGGGGCTTATCACGGCGGGCGACCAAGGCCGTGGCCAGGGCGCGGGCGCGCGGTGGCGAGGCATGCACGGGATGCGGGGGTGACCGGCCTGGGCCGCGGCACAGGCAGCAGTAGCAACGGAACATGGGCGGGGCCGACAGTGTGCGGGGAGGCAAGCTAGGCGATTAGAGCAGTGACCGCATGGAGAGAGAAGAGGAGAGGGGCGCGGCTAACGGGCGATGTAGTGGTTCATGGGCCGACGAAGCTTGGTGAAGCCATCGGGGTAGGGGCGAGGAGGTGTCCGATGACTAGGAGGTTGCTGGGGGGCAGCTCCGGCGAGGG
>LR738711.1:89401053-89474919 GCA_902687465.1 Secale cereale | reverse complement strand
GGCGTCGATGCCCTGATGCAGATCTGGATCGGGGGAAGGGAAAGGGATCATGGGGGGCAAGTAGGGTGGTGGCGTAGGGCTCGATCGTCTGAAGTTGGGTTAAGCAGGGGGCGGCCTGGGCCAGGTGGGCCGGCCTGGCTGGCGGTGGCAGCTGGGCCTAGGCCCACCGGGGAGGGGGAGTTCGTCTTGCCAACTATTGCTTCCACGACTATCGCTACCGCTTAGTGATAAAGTAAAGCAATTACATGGCGATTGCATTTCATACAATAAAGCGACAACCATATGGCTCCTGCCAGTTGCTGATAACTTTACAAAAACATGATCATCTCATACAAAACCGTATAACTCATCATGTCTTGACCATATCACATCACAACATGCCCTGCAAAAACAAGTTAGACATCCTCTACTTTGTTGTTGCAAGTTTTACATGGCTGCTACGGGCTTAGCAAGAACCGTTCTTACCTACGCATACAAAACCACAATGATATTTCGTCAAGTATGTGATGTTTTAACCTTCACAAGGACCGGGCGTAGTCACACTCGATTCAGCTAAAGTGAGAGAGACAGACACCCGCCAGTCACCTTTAAGCAACGAGTGCTCATAACGTTGAAACCAGTCTCGCGTAAGCGTACGCGTAATGTCGAGCCGGGCCGCTTCATCTCACAATACCGCCGAAGCAAAGTATGACATGCTGGTAAGCAGTATGACTAGTATCGTCCACAACTCACTTCTGTTCTACTCGTGCATATCATCTACGCATAGACATGGCTCATGATGCTACTGTTGGGGAACATAGTATTTCAAAAAAAATCCTACGATCACGCAAGATCTATCTACTAGATGCATAGCAACGAGAGGGGAGAGTATGTCTATGTACCCTCGTAGACCGTAAGCGGAAGCGTTTATCAACGCGGTTGATGTAGTCGTGCACCTTCACGATCCGTCCCGATCTAGTAACGAACGTACGGCACCTCCGTGTTCAGCACACGTTCAGCTCGATGACGTCCTCGCCTTCTTGATCCCGCAAGACGGGCAAAGTAGTAGATGAGTTCCGGCAGCACGACAGAAACTAGGCGGAGGATAAACTAGAGGGTCGGGGTTACCGGCACACGGCTTGGTGTATCTTGATGTGTCTTGGGTGCTAGCCCTACCCCTCTATTTATATGTTGAGCCTTGTGTTGGGGAATGTAGCAGAAATCAAAAAAAAATCTACGCTTCACCAAGATCAATCTAAGGAGTCATCTAGCAACGAGGGAAAGGGGAGTGCATCTACCTTTAAAGATCGCGCGCGGAAGCGTTCAAGAGAACGTGGATGATGGAGTCGTACTCGTCATGATCCAAATCACCGATGATCCTAGCGCCGAACGGACGGCACCTCCGCGTTCAACACACGTACGGAGCAGCGACGTCTCCTCCTTCTTGATCCAGCAAGGGGGGAGGAGAGGTTGATGGAGATCCAGCAGCACGACGGCGTGGTGGTGGATCCAGCGGTATTCCTGCAGGGCTTCGCCAAGCGCTGCGGGAGGAGGAACGGGTGTCACGGGAGGGAGAGGGAGGCGCCAGGGGCTAGGGTGCGGCTGCCCTCCCTCCCCCCACTTTATATAGGGGCCCTAGGGGTTGCGCCGGCCCTAGAGATGGGATCTCTAAGGGGGGGGCTTGCCCCCCAAGTCACGTGGGGCGCCCCCCACGCCTAGGGTTCCCAACCCTAGGCACAGGGGGAAGGCCCAAGGGGGGCGCACCAGCCCACTATGGGCTGGTTCCCTTCCCCTTTCAGCCCATGAAGCCCTCCGGGATAGGTGGCCCAACCTGGTGGACCCCAAGGACCCTTCCGGTGGTCCCGGTACAATACCGGTGACCCCTGAAACTCTACCGGTGGCCGAAACTGGACTTCCTATATATAATTCTTTACCTCCGGACAATTCCGGAACTCCTCGTGACGCCCGGGATCTCATCCGGGACTCCGAAAAACATTTGGGTTACCGCATGCATATATCTCTATAACCCTAGCGTCACCGAATCTTAAGTGTGTAGACCCTACGGGTTCGGGAGACACGTAGACATGACTGTGACGACTCTCCGGTCAATAACCAACAGCGGGATCTGGATACCCATGTTGGTTCCTACATGCTCTTTGATGATCTCATTGGATGAACCACGATGTCAAGGATTCAATCAATCCCGTATACAATTCCCTTGGTCTATCAGTATAGTACTTGCCCGAGATTCGATCGTCGGTATACCGATACCTTGTTCAATCTCGTCATGGCAAGTCTCTTTACTCATTCCGTAATACATCATCCCGTGACCAACACCTTAGTCACATTGAGCTCATTATGATGATGTCTTACCGAGTGGGCCCATAGATACCTCTCCGTCATACAGAGTGACAAATCACAGTCTCGGTTCGTGCCAACCCAACAGATACTTTCAGAGATACCCGTTGTGTACCTTTATAGCCACCCAGTTACGTTGTGACGTTTGGCACACCCAAAGTATCCCTACGGTATCCGGAGTTGCACAACCTCATGGTCTAAGGAAAAGACACTTGACATTGGAATAGCTTTAGCATTACGAATTACACGATCTTGTGCTAGGCTTAGGATTGGGTCTTGTCCATCACATCATTCTCCTAATGATGTGATCTCGTTATCAATGACATCCAATGTCCATGGTCAGGAAACCGTAACCATCTGTTGATCAACGAGCTAGTAACTAGAGGTTTACCAGGAACACGTTGTGGTCTATGTATTCACACATGTATCACTGTTTCTGGATAATACAATTCAAGCATGAATAACAGACAATTATCATGAACAAGGAAATATAATAATAACCATTTTATTATTGCCGCTAGGGCATATTTCCAACAGTCTCCCACTTGCACTAGAGTCAGTAATCTAGTTACATTGTGATTAATCGAACACCCATAGGGTTCTGGTGTTGATCATGTTTTGCTCGTGGAAGAGGTTTAGTCAACGGATCTGCGACATTCAGATCCGTATGCACTTTACAAATATCTATGTCTCCATCTTGAATATAATTCCGGATGGAGTTCAAACGGCGCTTGATGTGCTTGGTCTTCTTGTGAAACCTGGGCTCCTTGGCAATGGCAATAGCTCCAGTGTTGTCACAGAAGAGAGTCATCGGGCCCGACGCGCTTGGAATGACTCCTAGGTCGGTGATGAACTCCTTCATCCAGACTCCTTCGTGCGCTGCTTCGCAAGCAGCTATGTACTTCACTTCACATGTAGAATGCGCCACGACGCTTTGCAACCAGCTGACTGCCCCACCATTCAAAATATACACGTATCCGGTTTGTGACTTGGAGTCATCCAGATCTGTGTTGAAGCTAGCATCGACGTAACCCTTTACGACAAGCTCTTCCACCTCCATAAATGAGAAACATATCCTTAGTCCTTTTCAGGTACTTCAGGATGTTCTTGACCGCTGTCTAGTGTTCCATACCGGGATCACTTTGGTACCTCCCTACCAAACTTATGGCAAGGTTCACATCAGGTCTGGTACACAGCATGGCATACATAATAGAACCTATGGCTGAGGCATAGGGGATGACATTCATCTTTTCTCTATCTTCTGCCGTGGGTATTGAGCCGTGCTCAATCTCATACCTTGCAATACAGGCAAGAACCCTTTCTTGGACTGATCCATATTGAACTTCTTCAATATCTTATCAAGGTATATGCTTTGTGAAAGACCAATGAGGCGTCTCGATCTATCTCTATAGATCTTGATGCCTAATATGTAAGCAGCTTCTCCAAGGTCATTCATAAAAACTCTTATTCAAGTAGGCATTTATGCTTTGCAAGAATTCTACATCATTTCCCATCAGCAATATATCATCCACATATAATATGAGAAATGCTATAGAGCTCCCACTCACTTTCTTGTAAATACAGGCTTCTCCCCAAGTCTGTATAAACCCAAATGTTTTGATCACATCATTAAAGCGAATGTTCCAACTCCGAGATGCTTGCACCAGCCCATAGATTGAGCGCTGGAGCTTGCATACCTTGTTAGCATTCTCAGGATCGACAAAACCTTCCGGCTGCATCATATACATTTCTTCCTTGAGGAAGCCATTAAGGAATGCCATTTTGTCGTCCATTTGCCATATCTCATAATCATAGTATGCGGCAATTGCTAACATGATTCGGACGGACTTTAGCATCGCTACGAGAGAGAAAGTCTCGTCGTAGTCAATCCCTTGAACTTGTCGATAACCTGTAGCGACAAGCCGAGCCTTATAGATGGTCACATTACCATCCGTGTCAGTCTTCTTCTTAAAGATCCATTTGTTTTCTATGGCGTGCCGATCATCGGGCAAGTCCACCGAAGTCCATACTTTGTTTTCATACATGGATCCTATCTCGGATTTGATGTCTTCAAGCCATTTGTTGGAATCCGGCCCCGCCATCGCTTCTTCATAGTTCGAAGGTTCACCGTTGTCTAACAACATGATTTCCATGACAGGGTTGCCGTACCACTCTGGTGCGGAACGTGTCCTTGTGGACCTTCGAAGTTCAGTAGTAACTTGATCTGAAGCTTCATGATCATCATCATTAACTTCCTCCCTAGTCGGTGCAGGCACCACAGGAACATCTTCCTGCGCTGCGCTACATTCCGGTTCAGAAGGGGTGATTGTCACCTCATCAAGTTCCACTTTCCTCCCACTCACTTCTTTTGAGAGAAACTCTTTCTCCAGAAAGGATCCATTCTTGGCAACGAAGACCTTGCCTTCGGATCTGAGGTAGAAGGTGTACCCAATAGTTTCCTTTGGGTATCCTATGAAGACGCATTTTTCTGATTTGGGTTCAAGCTTTTCAAGTTGAAGTTTCCTGACATAAGCATCGCAACCCCAAACTTTCAGAAACGATAGCTTAGGTTTCTTGCCAAACCAAAGTTCATACGGTGTCGTCTCAACGGATTTAGACGGAGCCCTATTTAAAGTGAATGCGACAGTCTCTAAAGCATAACCCCAAAAAGATAGCGGTAAGTCGGTAAGAGACAGCATAGATCGCACCATGTCCAACAGAGTACGATTACGACGTTCGGACACACCATTACGCTGAGGTGTTCCAGGCGGTGGCAATTGTGAAACAATTCTATAGTTCCTTAGGTGCATGCCAAATTCGTGACTTAAATATTCTCCTCCACGATCCGATCGTAAGAACTTTATTTTTCTGTCACGTTGATTCTCAACCTCATTCTAAAATTCCTTGAACTTTTCAAAGGTCTCAGACTTGTGTTTCATTAAGTAGACATACCCATATCTACTTAAGTCATCTGTGAGGGTGAGAACATAACGATAGCCTCCACGAGCTTCAACACTCATTGGACCACACACATCAGTATGTATGATTTCCAATAAGTTGGTTGCTCGCTCCATTGTTCCGGACAACGGAGTCTTGGTCATCTTGCCTAAGAGGCATGGTTCGCACATGTAAAATGATTCATAATCAAGAGACTCTAGAAGTCCATCTGCATGGAGCTTCTTCATACGTTTGACACTAATATGACCAAGGCGGCAATGCCACAAGTATGTGGGACTATCATTATCAACCTTACATTTCTTGGCATTCACACTACGAATATGTGTAACATCACATTAGAGATTCATTAAGAATAAACCATTGACCAGCGGGGCATGACCATAAAACATTTCTCTCATATAAATAGAACAACCATTATTCTCGGATTTAAATGAGTAGCCATCTCGCATTAAACGAGATCCAGATACAATGTTCATGCTCAAAGTTGGTACTAAATAAAAATTATTAAGGTTTAAAACTAATCCCGAGGGTAGATGTAGAGGTAGTGTGACGACGGCGATCACATCGACCTTGGAACCATTCCCGACGTGCATCGTCACCTCGTCCTTCGCCAGTCTCCGCTTATTCCGCAGCTCCTGTTTTGAGTTACATATGTGAGCAACTGCACCGGTATCAAATACCCAAGAGCTATTACGAGCGCTGGTAAGGTACACATCAATAACATGTATATCATATATACCTTTGACATTGCCGGCCTTCTTATCTGCTAAGTATTTGGGGCAGTTCCGCTTCCAGTGACCCGTTCCCTTGCAATAAAAGCACTCAGTCTCAGGCTTGGGTCCATTCTTTGGCTTCTTCCCGGCAACGGGCTTACCGGGCGCGGCAACTCCTTTGCCTTCCTTCTTGAAGTTCTTCTTACCCTTGCCTTTCTTGAACTTAGTGGTTTTATTCACCATCAACACTTGATGCTCTTTCTTGATCTCCACCTCCGCTGATTTCAGCATTGAATACACTTCGGGAATGGACTTCTCCATCCCTTGCATATTGAAGTTTATCACGAAGCTCTTGTAGCTAGCTGGGAGCGACTGAAGGATTCTGTCAACGACCGCTTTGTCTGGGAGATTCATTCCCAACTGAGACAAGCGATTGTGCAACCAAGAAAATTTGAGTATGTGCTCGCTGACAGAACTATTCTCCTCCATCTTACAACTGTAGAATGCATCGGAGACGTCATATCTCTTGACTCGGGCATGAGATTCGAAAACCATTTTCAGCTCTTGGAACATCTCATATGCTCTGTGGTGCTCAAAACACTTTTGGAGCACCGATTCTAAGCTGTAGAGCATGCCGCACTGAACCAGGGAGTAATCATCACAACGCGACTACCAAGCGTTCATAACGTCTTGGTTTGCTGGGGCGGGACCGTCACCTAGCGGTGCTTCAAGGACATATGTTTTCTTGGCAGCTATGAGGATGATCCTCAGGTTACGGACCCAATCCGTATAGTTGCTACCATCGTCTTTCAGCTTGGATTTCTCTTGGAACGCGTTGAAGTTGAGGGTAACATGAGTGTGGGCCATTGGATCTACAAGACATATTGTAAAGATTTTAGACTATGTTCATGACAATTAAGTTCATCTAAACAATTTAATGAACTCCCACTCAGATAGACATCTCTCTAGTCATCTAAGTGAAACATGATCCGAATCGACTAGGCTGTGTCCGATCATCACGTGAGACGGACTAGTCATCAACGGTGAACATCTTCATGTTGATCGCATCTTCTATACGACTCATGTTTGACCTTTCGATCTTCCGTGTTCCGAGGCCATGTGTGTACATGCTAGGCTCGTCAAGTGAACCCTAAGTGTATTGCGCGTGTAAATCTGGCTTACACCCGTTATATGCGAACGCTAGAGCCTATCACACCCGATCATCACGTGGTGCTTCGGAACAACGAACCTTAGCAACGGTGCACAGTTAGGGGGAACACAATTCTTGAAATTTTAGTGAGAGATCATCTTATTTACTACCGTCATTCTAAGCAAATAAGATGTATAAACATGATAAACATCACATGCAATCAAATAGTGACATGATATGGCCAATATCATTTAGCTCCTTTGATCTTCATCTTCGGGGCTCCATGATCATCATCGTCACCGGCATGACACCATGATCTCCATCATCATGATCTCCATCATCATGATCTCCATCATCGTGTCTTCATGAAGTCGTCTCGCCATACATTACTTCTACTACTATGGCTAACGTTTAGCAATAAAGTAAAGTAATTACATGGCGTTATTCAGTGACACGCAGGTCATACAATAAAATACGACAACTCCTATGGCTCCTGCCTGTTGTCATACTCATCTACATGCAAGTCGTGATTCCTATTACATGAACATGATCAATCTCATACATCACATATATCATTCATCACATCCTTTTGGCCATATGACATCACACGGCACATGCTGCAAGAACAAGTTAGACGTCCTCTAATTGTTGTTGCAAGTTTTACGTGGCTGCTATAGGTTTCTAGCAAGAACGTTTCTTACCTACGCCAAAACCACAACGTGATATGCCAATTTCTATTTACCCTTCATAAGGACCCTTTTCAATCGAATCCGATCCGACTAAAGTGGGAGAGACTGTCACCCGCTAGCCACCTTATGCAACTAGTGCATGTCAGTCGCTGGAACCTGTCTCACGTAAGCGTACGTGTAAGGTCGGTCTCGGCCGCTTCATCCCACCATGCCGCCGAATCAAGATAAGACTAGTAGCGGTAAGAGAATTGAACAAATCTATGCCCACAACTGCTTTGTGTTCTACTCGTGCAAGATACTACGCATAGACCTAGCTCAGATGCCACTGTTGGGGAACGTAGAAAAAATCAAAAAAAATCTATGCTTCACCAAGATCAATCTAAGGAGTCATCTAGCAACAAGGGAAAGGGGAGTGCATCTACATACCCTTGTAGATCGCGAGCGGAAGCGTTCAAGAGAACGTGGATGAGGGAGTCGTACTCGTCGTGATCTAAATCACCGATGATCCTAGCGCCGAACGGACGGCACCTGCGCGTTCAACACACGTACGGAGCAGCGAAGTCTCCTCCTTCTTGATGCAGCAAGGGGGGATGAGAGGTTGATGGAGATCCAGCAGCACGACAGTGTGGTGGTGGATGTAGCGTTATTCCTGCAGGGCTTCGCCAAGCGCTGCGGGAGGAGCAACGGGTGTCACGGGAGGGAGAGGGAGGCGCCAGGGGCTAGGGTGCGGCTGCCCTCCCTCCCCCACTTTATATAGGGGGCCTAGGGGTTGCGCCGGCCCTAGAGATGGTATCTCTAGGGGGCGGCGGCCTAGGGGGGGGGGGGCTTGCCCCCCCAAGTCACGTGAGGCGCCCCCACCCCTAGGGTTCCCAACCCTAGGTGCATGGGGAAGGCCCAAGGGGGCGCACCACCCCACTATGGGCTGGTTCACTTCCCCTTTCAGCCCATGAAGCCCTTCGGGATAGGTGGCCCCACCCGGTGGACCCCCGGGACCCTTCCGGTGGTCCCGGTACAATACCGGTGACCCCCGAAACTCTCCCGGTGGCCGAAAATGGACTTCCAATATATAATTCTTTACCTCCAGACCATTCCGGAACTCCTCGTTACGTCAGGGATCTCATCCGAGACTCCGAACAACATTCGGGTTGCCGCATGCATATATCTCTACAACCCTAGTGTCACCGAACCTTAAGTGTATAGACCCTACGGGTTCGGGAGACACGTAGACATGACCGAGATGACTCTCCGGGCAATAATCAACAGCGGGATCTGGATACCCATGTTGGTTCCTACATGATCCTCGATGATCTCATCGGATGAACCACGATGTCAAAGATTCAATCAATCCCGTATACAATTCCCTAAGTCTATCGGTATAGTACTTGCTCGAGATTCGATCGTCAGTATACCGATAACTTGTTCAATCTTGTCATGGCAAGTCTCTTTACTCGTTCCATAATACATCATCCCGTGATCAACACCTTAGTCACATTGAGCTCATTATGATGATGTCTTACCGAGTGGGCCCAGAGATACCTCTCCGTCATACGGAGTGACAAATCCCAGTCTTGGTTCACGCCAACCCAACAGATACTTTCGGAGATACCCGTTGTGTACCTTTATAGCCACACAGTTACGTTGTGATGTTTGGCACACCCAAAGTATCCCTACGGTATCTGGGAGTTGCACAACCTCATGGTCTAAGGAAAAGACACTTGACATTCGAAAAGCTTTAGCATTACGAACTACACGATCTTGTGCTAGGCTTAGGATTGGGTCTTGTCCATCACATCATTCTCCTAATGATGTGATCTCGTTATCAATGACATCCAATGTCCATGGTCAGAAACCGTAACCAACTGTTGATCAACGAGCTAGTAACTAGAGGTTTACCAGCGACACGTTGTGGTCTATGTATTCACACATGTATCACTATTTCCGGATAATACATATCAAGCATGAATAACAGACAATTATCATGAACAAGGAAATATAATAATAACCATTTTATTATTGCCTCTAGGGCATATTTCCAACACCTTGGGGTCGAAACTTGGAGTAAAAGCCTTCAAAAAGTCGGTTTCACCCGAAAGGCAAGAGTCCTTCTCGGACTCCAGGGCCAGATGCCAGGGTTCCCGGCGTCTGGACTGCAATGCCCAGGATGGGACTATACCTCCTACGTGTCGAGGCACGACTTAAAGGTATAAGCCCATCCTAGAATGATCTCAAGTTTGGTATCTTTGCACGACTCATGTAAAAGAGGGATTAAATTGCAAAAGGAGATAGTTGGCTTACACTCGCCACTTCACACAATACAATACATAAGCAATACATCATTCAAAACATCACAACCCGACTACGGGTGAAGATCCAAAAGAAAGATACCAAAACAACATAAAGCCACAGGTCAGGATCGAATCCTAGTAGAAACCACTACTGAACATCGAAACGTCACAAGCAAACGGTCAAACTCTTCATCGAGCTCCTGGTGAAGTACTGATCCATCTCCTGCTTCAAGCTCGGCTAAACCTGCATCTGGTGTGGTGAAGTAACTGTGAGCCACAAAGGACTCAGCAATCCCGTTCCCGGGTAACAAGACTATTTAAGCCTTGGGTGAGGACAAGGCTGAAGAAAGAACGAGAGGTGAAGGAACAACAAGAGTCTGTAGCAGCAACTAGCACTAACTTACGTAATAGAGAGCGAGAAGAGAAGATGCCTCGGTCGAGAGATGATCACGAAGTGATCCTAGCTAAAGCCGGTCAAACATAACCCCACCGTGTTCAACTCCCGAATCCCTATTCAGAAATTGACAGTCACGGTACACACGCTGGTAGTGTATTGAAACATTGTGTCAAGTTATCTACAACCGGATATTAACAAGCTCCCATCTGCCACATAACCGCGGGCACGGCTTTCGAAAGTTCAAACCCTGCAGGGGTGTTCCAACTTGACCCATTACAAGCCCACGATCCGCGGAGTCGCAACTCCATAGGTGGGAAGACCCGAGTATTCTCGGAATCCCGTGCTCAAGTTAAACCGAACTAAGGTAAGGCTAATCCAGCAAATCCTCCCGGCGTGTCGACACCCTGATAGTAGCCGCGCGTATCTAAGTCTCAGGACACGATCGGATGAGTCATCCTACAGGTTTTTACCAAACCTCAAGTTTCCTTGAGGTGGCCCCGCAGTCTGCTCGTTTCGGACCAACACTCATGTGGAGCACTGGCCCGGGGGGTTGAATTAAAATAAAAGGGATAGCTAGTCCACATGCAAGTTTTATTAGTTATTAGGCAAATAGTACCAATGTTGGGACTTGCTGGAAAAGACTTAGCACTTAGCGGTTTATCAAGGGGGTCCCATACACCCCAACCGTGTTAGGAACGCATAATCAAGGAACATAACACCGGTTTATACGGTTCCTAACGGCATGAGTGGAACAAATCACCAAGCAAAAGGCTTAGCCTTCCACCCTTGCCAATATATAGATGATTTCATTTTTAAGCATATATATAGTGTGATATAACCCCACCAAACTTCAACATGAAGCAAGCATCTTTAATCTTCACCTGCAACTAACAATGCTATAAGAAGGGCTGAGCGAAGCGTACTTAGCCAAGCAACGGTTTGCATAGGTAGGGTGGTTAAACAGGTTCATGGTTACAATAGGAGGCTGACAGAAAAACATGGGCATCGAGGCAAAACTATAGAGCGAAACTACTAGCAATAGGCAAAGATAGTAATGGTATCCGGGTTCGGTCATCTTGCCTGGGATTCCACAAGGGAGAAGAACGGATCCAAGAAGACGGAGCAACACCGTCGAGAGAATCCTCACAACTCCGGAACGAAACCGAAGCTAACAAGAGAAGCAACCGGAAAGAAAACAAACAACGCGGTAAACACACATATCATAAACATGGCATACGATGCACAAGCAAGCATGTTGCATGTCCGGTTTAAATAAGCATGGCATGGCAAAGTGCACAAACAAAACTACAAGTTAAGTGGAGCTCAATATGCAACGAGTTGCATATTGACGAAACACCACATTTATTATTTAGTTGACTCTCGTTATTTACAAGACAAGATTAAATGTTTTTAACATGGCAAGAGGTGAAGCATAAAAGAAACTACACTATTTAGACATTTTAAATGAGGCCGGAAATAACAACAACATATCCGGAAAATCCCCATGAGCATGGTTAATAATTATAAAGCAACAACAATTAAACATTTTAGTGTTGTTAACATGATGCGGATGACATGATCAAGTTTTATGCAAGTTTATTAAAAGGTTGATATAAGAGATATGAAGCATTTGTCACCGTGGTGGAAAGAAAAGAGTGCCACGGCAACGATTCCGAAAATGATGCCACGGCAACATCTCGGTTCCGGTAACTCGGTGAGAGACCGGTGCAAAATAAGAATCGGCGTGAGCGAGTCAAACGAGATGAAAGGTGGGCGATCCCGTTATCGGGTTCCCACGAGTCGGTGACGAGGCAACCGAGGAACATGTCAAACGGACGAAACGGACACGGTGCACACACGGGAAACAACTCATACAATACAACAAGCATCCACGGGTCATCCACGGGGTCGTCTCATTATACCTTTGAAGCGTGCGTTTCGGGGCGGTTCGAGACGTAGAGGAAGGAGTCGTTCACGCGATTCGTAGAGGAAGTAGATGTTCCGTTCGGAGAGGAAGTAGACGTTCTCATTTCTTCACCGAAGGTAGTCGTTCTCGTAGCGGTACTCGGGCGACGGTAGTGGTACTCGCGGTCGTCGAGCGACGGTAGTGGAAGTAGACGATCTCGTAGATGTACATGTCGACGGTAGTGGTACACGTGGTCTTCGAGCGTAGTGGTACTCGTTTCCGGCGACGGTAGTCGTTCACGTATGTAGTGGTACTTGTTCCGTAGCCGTTCACGAGCTCGTTTTCCCGTAGATGTTCGGTCGTCGTTATGTAGTTGTACTCGTTTCTTCTGTCAAAACAGTAGCACGACAACACAACAAAAGAACAACACAACAACAACACGGAACACAGCAGCACGGAGGGACGACGAGGACACGGCAGCAGCACGGTGAGGCGCTGCGGAACCAGCCGACGAAGAGGAGGCAGCAGGCCTCGGGGTCTTGCGCAGGAGACGAAGGAAGGCTGCAGCCTTGGGCGTCGGGTGCAGGGCCATGGCGCGGCTCTGAACGAGGGAGGCGCTCGGGGTGGCATGGACGGAGGGAGGAGGGCCCGAGGCAGAGGAGGCAGGGCCCGGCCGCGGTGCTGGGGTGGCTTGACGACGGAGAAGGACGGCGCAGAGGGAGCGCTCGGGGAGGTCGGGGCGCCTGCGGAGCCGACGCGGGCTACGGGCGTGGGGCCGACGGGAGGCCGGGGCGCTCGACGCTAGAGGCGAGGATGGGGGCGGCCGGCGCTGGAGGACGCGGCGCGGGGCGGCCATCGCCGGCGCTGGGGAGAGGTGGTCGCCGGCTCCCATGGCGAGGGAGCTGCGGTGGCCTAGCAGTGTCCATCGGGGAAGGCGCTCGCGGGGGAGGGATCGGGACTCCTGCGACGAGGGAGAGGGTCGATGGTTCGGCGAGAGGAGCGGGGTGCGGGGTCGAGAGGAGCGATGGGGAGATGCGGGTGCGGTCGAGCGAGGCTGGAAGATGGGGCTCGGGGCTAGCGAACGAGAGGGTGGCGGCGGAGGAATCGGGAGGGAGCGAGGGGAGTGCGAAGGCTAGGGTTCGAGGCAGGCTGGGCCTGCGGGCTGGAGTGGCCAGTGGGCCTGATGGCTGGAGGAGAGGGCCGACTGAAAAAAAAGGGCCGGCTAGGAGGGGAAGGATGCGGGATGAATGGCCTTGGGCCCAAGGAGGCTGCTGGGCTACTCTCCTTCTTTATCTAGTTTTTAGCAAAAAACAAAATAAGAGAAGATAATAAAAAGAGGAGGGGTTAGGGCAAAAGATAGCACATGGAACTATTTTTCTCGGGCTCGTAAAAATGAGCACGACCGGAGAAAAATACAAAAGACCAGATCGGAAAATAATACAAACATATTTGAATTTAATTCAAATAGGTTTGAACTAAGACGAGATTATTGAAGTGTCCAAAAATGTTCAAATTTTTGGAGGAACCTCGGAACAACGGAAAGAATTATTGGCAAGGTTTTTGTAGGAGAACTCGAAGTGGAAAAGACATGGGGAAATTATGCAAGTGTGTTATGGTGATTCCGAAGCAATGGAATAATTAATAAATATAGCTCCCTAAATATTGAGAGGCTTTTATATGTTGTAAAGAGAAGGCAACCTTCCCTCGATTTAAATGGACCGAAGGTCCACACGATTTATTAAAGTTGAGATGCAAAAATAAATATGACATGATGGCATTATGACATGATGCAATGCAAAATAAAAACACAAGCACAAAAGAAACACACGGGCAACCCGGAACATCTGGAATCTTCTGGGATCTTCTGGGACGTCGGTCTTCGGGCGTCACAACTCTCCCACACTAACAGAGGATCTCGACCCGAGATCCTAGAGATATCATCGGGTAAAAACGGAAGAGGAAGAGGTAAACAAAGTTGCTTCTTCGACAAACGAGTGAAACCAAGGAACCTCGAGAGGTTGACCAAAATTAAAGAAGAATACAACAGAGATGAATGAAGTTAAGGGCACTTCGGTAAAAGGAGGTACAAGGAACATTAAGAGAACCTTGTAGGTTGAAAGACATGAATAAAGAGCTTACGAACCAATAGAATATGAAACTGCAATGGTATAGCCAAGGAATAAGAATGACAGAATTTGGACAGCACTCCGTCTGAAAATGGAAGGAATTAACAGGAAGTTGAGGAGAAGGGATGATACTTGATGAAAACAACAACACACAGCCTCCGGAACAATAGAAAGAATGGCACAAGAGGTAAGAAAGATTCAGACAGCACTCCGGTTAAAAGAGAGGAAAAGCTAGATAAAAGACGGAACTTGAATAAAGAATACAACACTCCGGTTAAATGATAAGCAAAAGAGAATATGATCTTGATAAAATGAGATGATGGTTCGAAGAGAGCAACATCACAATGCCTCCGGAATGAAAGAATAGCATATAAATGAAAGTAAGAATTGAATGGAGAAGAAAAAGACAACTTCTCCCACAAATGAATTAGGAAAGAGCATCCTTACAAAGAAGGGTTGAACAGAGTTGTTGGAATTCAACAACGAAAGAATAAGCTCGTTGTGGGCTTATGGAAAACATCTCAAAATTATGAGGTGACAACCAACCACTAACTTAAACAATTGATTTGATTGAGATCAACAAGGAGACGAAAGAGTTATTTCACCGGAAGGATAAATGAAGAACTTGGGTCATTATAAGCACCATAATATCAACAATCCTTAGGGAAAAGCTTTAGGTGAAATAGAACCCAAGATGACTCCAATGAATAAATTGAAGGGTTGGAAAGATCTCCTGAAGAAGGAAAATGATGGTTTAAATGTCTCATTCTTGACAACTTGTGAATCATGAAACATGAAGGAATTGTCAAAATGACATAACCCCATCTGAAAAGATAAGGTAGAACGGATTGCAATTGGAAAGCATGATGAAAATGCTTGAGCTCCAACAAGAATCTTGATGAAGACTTCGAGGATGAATTAAATCTTGATGAACCACCATGAAGAACTCCGATAATGAAAGCATGAGAAGTGAAAGACGAAAAGAATATGATTCAAGACCTGCGATGAATTAGATGAAGTTTGAAATGATGTAATCAGAATAACTTGGAGCTCCGGAAAACAAGATGAAGAATTTAGAACCAAGGATATGATATGATGAACAAGCTCCAGACAAAAGAATTAAATCACCTTGAAGGAATAAGAATAAGAATTATGTCATGCATCTCCTTTACCAATTTAAATTGATGACAACCAAAGGATTTGGCATACTACTTATTCTCGTTGGAAAGAATTAAAGAGAGGTCTAGCACAAGCTTGGGTAAATCTTCAACGAACCACCGGTAGGATTATGAAATGAACGAGTGAAATAAAACGATAACAACGGAAGGGTAACTTGAAAGAACCACCGTAAGAATATAGAGACGAACGAAGAGACATCAATGAAGAATATTTGGAGGATGAAGTTGAAAACTGAGAACGAAGAAATATTCTGAAATGATGGCCTTCGGAGGATCACAAAGGAAAGAATTCTTTAAATGCTTCGGATGGGTATAAAAAGAATTCCTCACAATCTGAACAATAATGAGGATGGCATGAAGCTAGAACCACACTTCTTCAAGAGCACGGGCCAAGATTTAAGAGAAACACTTCTCCGGTCTCCAATGCTGAGAATGAAGACGAGAAATGCCATAAGAATTGTTTAGCACTCCGGAATGAAGAATTAAAAAGGTTGAACCAATGAAGAAAAGAATTTGAAAGCGATCTTGGAGAAGGCATGTGACTGATGGAAATCATTCTTACGTCACGCTTTGAAAAGAATTGAGTATAACTCCGGAAAAGAAGAGTCAGGTAAGATCCTGGGAAAGACCTGTGGGTTAGGGCCCACTCAAAGAAATCATCGTTGGAAAGATTGCTTAAGAGATATTGCACCGGTTGAATTAAATGGCTTGAGTAAGATAACAATCCTCAAAATAGCTTGAATGGATTAAGAATGGAAACACGAATCTTCAACACTCCGGATATGAATAGCAAGAGGAGAATGATTAATTGGAGCACCGGAATAAGAAAGCATTGTGAAAAGAGGAAAAGGATAAGATCAACACCGAAATCTTGAATTACATCCACCGGCAGAATTAGAGAACAAAAGAATGATGAACTTGAAGCTCTTGAGCATCTTCACGATAAGCACCGGATAAGAACATTGAAGGAAAAGAATGAAGAAACATCACATGAATAAAATGAATACTTCATTTGAGAATTCTGGCTCCAAAAGAAGAAGGGTGGGAGGGTGGGAAAAACAAAGACAACTTGGCACGAATGAAACAGACAAATCGTTAGATTTCTCAACGCGTCCGTATGGAATAACTTGAAGAGAAGGCACACCGGTTGAAAAGGATTAACATGAAAATCTCGATGGTCAAGAAGAATTAGCACTCCCATAGAAATATGAGAACACCGATTAGGAAAGGTATGGAATCAACATTTGACATCGAAGCAACCCGAATACCAGAATCAAATGAAACAAAGGATAGAATGTTGCAGAAGAATCTTCACAATATCATCCGAACAGAGAATTGAACGAATGAATTCCGCAGGTACATCAACTTGACGAGAATCCACTTGGAAGAACAAAAGATAAATAAAAAGGAACAAGGATCAGATAGAACAAATACAAGATAGAAGCTTCTTTCGACAAATTCGTGATGAAAGCTCATGGAACGTGTTACAAAAGGGTTTTGTCATCCCCGGATCAGCATAGCCAAGGACCCTTTAAGATGCAACTCCCGATCAGAATAAGTCCATAAAACCACTTCACTCAATGTAGAACCCCAAACTTCATATCGTGCATCCGTTGGAAGAATGCCTAGAACTACTAGATGAACCCACCTATAGAGTTCCGAAAGTTTCCAGTTATGCAATCAGGTGTTGGGGATACACGGGAAGCACCGCGCAATCAACTCTAAACCTACATCCAGGTGTATCCATCCTTCAACACATAACCAGTCTTTCTCGGAAACTGTTTACCTCGGACCTTCGAAAAGCATCCACTATACAAGCTATGGCAATACTCTCGAACTACCTCCCCAGTACTGGGTGATGTCGGGGTTATCTTGCCACTGGCCGTATAGGAGAGATTTTCGATGTCGGCCGTCTTAAGTATTTAGTACTGCCGCGATATGCTTGTGACAACAATACCCCGAAGCTCAACTCCTCGGTAACAGGAGGCATCGAGAACAATATCCTTGTCACAAGAACATCGAAACAATCCCAGAATACTCGCGGGATCCTAAAAAAATTTGGTGCAATTTTTGAAAGTAGAAGAGACAAGAGTAAACGTCAGGAGTCCTCACCAGAGAGAAAAAGGGGATGAGAAGCAAAGAATTCCTACTCTCCGATATAATATAGGACTCAAAACATTTTTAGTGTGTGCCTAGACTCAACCGTCAACGATTCGATCAATCAGTGGGGGCTTCTAGGTCGGAGAAGGCTCTGAATACCAACTTGCAATGCCCAGGATGGGACTATACCTCCTACGTGTCGAGGCACGACTTAAAGGTATAAGCCCATCCTAGAATGATCTCAAGTTTGGTATCTTTGCACGACTCATGTAAAAGAGGGATTAAATTGCAAAAGGAGATAGTTGGCTTACACTCGCCACTTCACACAATACAATACATAAGCAATACATCATTCAAAACATCACAACCCGACTACGGGTGAAGATCCAAAAGAAAGATACCAAAACAACATAAAGCCACAGGTCAGGATCGAATCCTAGTAGAAACCACTACTGAACATCGAAACGTCACAAGCAAACGGTCAAACTCTTCATCGAGCTCCTGGTGAAGTACTGATCCATCTCCTGCTTCAAACTCGGCTAAACCTGCATCTGGTGTGGTGAAGTAACTGTGAGCCACAGAGGACTCAGCAATCCCGTTCTCGGGTAACAAGACTATTTAAGCCTTGGGTGAGGACAAGGCTGAAGAAAGAACGAGAGGTGAAGGAACAACAAGAGTCTGCAGCAGCAACTAGCACTAACTTACGTAATAGAGAGCGAGAAGAGAAGATGCCTCGGTCGAGAGATGATCACGAAGTGATCCTAGCTAAAGCCGGTCAAACATAACCCCATCGTGTTCAACTCCCGAATCCCTATTCGGAAATTGACAGTCACGGTACACAAGCTGGTAGTGTATTGAAACATTGTGTCAAGTTATCTACAACCGGATATTAACAAGATCCCATCTGCCACATAACCGCGGGCATGGCTTTCGAAAGTTCAAACCCTGCAGGGGTGTTCCAACTTGACCCATTACAAGCCCACGATCCGCGGAGTCGCAACTCCATAGGTGGGAAGACCCGAGTATTCTCGGAATCCCGTGCTCAAGTTAAACCGAACTAAGGTAAGGCTAATCCAGCAAATCCTCCCGGCGTGTCGACATCCTGATAGTAGCCGCGCGTATCTAAGTCTCAGGACACGACCGGATGAGTCATCCTAGAGGTTTTTACCAAACCTCAAGTTTCCTTGAGGTGGCCCCGCAGTCTGCTCGTTTCGGACCAACACTCATGTGGAGCACTGGCCCGGGGGGGTTGAATTAAAATAAAAGGGATAGCTAGTCCACATGCAAGTTTTATTAGTTATTAGGCAAATAGTACCAATGTTGGGACTTGCTGGAAAAGACTTAGCACTTAGCGGTTTATCAAGGGGGTCCCATACACCCCAACCGTGTTAGGAACGCATAATCAAGGAACATAACACCGGTTTATACGGTTCCTAACGGCATGAGTGGAACAAATCACCAAGCAAAAGGCTTAGCCTTCCACCCTTGCCAATATATAGATGATTTCATTTTTAAGCATATATATAGTGTGATATAACCCAACCAAACTTCAACATGAAGCAAGCATCTTCAATCTTCACCTGCAACTAACAATGCTATAAGAAGGGCTGAGCGAAGCGTACTTAGCCAAGCAACGGTTTGCATAGGTAGGGTGGTTAAACAGGTTCATGGTTACAATAGGAGGCTGAAAGAAAAACATGGGCATCGAGGCAAAACTATAGAGCGAAACTACTAGCAATAGGCAAAGATAGTAATGGTATCCGGGTTCGGTCATCTTGCCTGGGATTCCTCAAGGGAGAAGAACGGATCCAAGAAGACGGAGCAACACCGTCGAGAGAATCCTCACAACTCCGGAACGAAACCGAAGCTAACAAGAGAAGCAACCGGAAAGAAAACAAACAACGCGGTAAACACACATATCATAAACATGGCATACGATTCACAAGCAAGCATGATGCATGTCCGGTTTAAATAAGCATGGCATGGCAAAGTGCACAAACAAAACTACAAGTTAAGTGGAGCTCAATATGCAACGAGTTGCATATTGACGAAACACCACATTTATTATTTAGTTGACTCTCGTTATTTACAAGACAAGATTAAATGTTTTTAACATGGCAAGAGGTGAAGCATAAAAGAAACTACACTATTTAGACATTTTAAATGAGGCCGGAAATAACAACAACATATCCGGAAAATCCCCATGAGCATGGTTAATAATTATAAAGCAACAACAATTAAACATTTTAGTGTTGTTAACATGATGCGTATGACATGATCAAGTTTTATGCAAGTTTATTAAAAGGTTGATATAAGAGATATGAAGCATTTGTCACCGTGGTGGAAAGAAAAGAGTGCCACGGCAACGATTCTGAAAATGATGCCACGGCAACATCTCGGTTCCGGTAACTCGGTGAGAGACCGGTGCAAAAGAAGAAGCGGCGTGAGCGAGTCAAACGAGATGAAAGGTGGGCGATCCCGTTACCGGGTTCCCACGAGTCGGTGACGAGGCAACCGAGGAACATGTCAAACGGACGAAACGGACACGGTGCACACACGGGAAACAACTCATACAATACAACAAGCATCCACGGGTCATCCACGGGGTCGTCTCGTTATACCTTTGAAGCGTGCGTTTCGGGGCGGTTCGAGACGTAGAGGAAGGAGTCGTTCACGCGATTCATAGAGGAAGTAGATGTTCCGTTCGGAGAGGAAGTAGACGTTCTCATTTCTTCACTGAAGGTAGTCGTTCTCGTAGCGGTACTCGGGCGACGGTAGTGGTACTCGCGGTCGTCGAGCGACGGTAGTGGAAGTAGACGATCTCGTAGATGTACATGTCGACGGTAGTGGTACACGTGGTCTTCGAGCGTAGTGGTACTCGTTTCCGGCGACGGTAGTCGTTCACGTATGTAGTGGTACTTGTTCCGTAGCCGTTCATGAGCTCGTTTTCCCGTAGATGTTCGGTCGTCGTTATGTAGTTGTACTCGTTTCTTCTGTCAAAACAGTAGCACGGCAACACAACAAAAGAACAACACAACTACAACACGGAACACAGCAGCACGGAGGGACGACGAGGACACGGCAGCAGCACGGCGAGGCGTTGCGGAACCAGCCGGCGAAGAGGAGGCAGCAGGCCTCGGGGTCTTGCGTAGGAGAGGAAGGAAGGCTGCAGCCTTGGGCGTCGGGTGCAGGGCCATGGCGCGGCTCTGGACGAGGGAGGCGCTCGGGGCGGCACGGACAGAGGGAGGAGGGCCCGAGGCAGAGGAGGCAGGGCCCGGCCGCGGCGCTGGGGTGGCTTGACGACGGAGAAGGACGGCGCGGAGGGAGCGCTCGGGGAGGTCGGGGCGCCTGCGGAGCCGACGCGGGCTACGGGCACGGGGCCGACGGGAGGCCGGGGCGCTCGACGCTGGAGGCGAGTATGGGTGCGGCCGGCGCTGGAGGACGTGGCGCGGGGCGGCCATCGCCGGCGCTGGGGAGAGGTGGTCGCCGGCTCCCATGGCGAGGGAGCTGCGGTGGTCTAGCACTGGCCATCGGGGAAGGCGCTCGCGGGGGAGGGATCGGGACTCCTGCGACGAGGGAGAGGGTCGATGGTTCGGCGAGAGGAGCGGGGTGCGGGGTCGAGAGGAGCGATGGGGAGATGCGGGTGCGGTCGAGCGAGGCTAGAAGATGGGGCTCGGGGCTAGCGAACGAGAGGGTGGCGGCGGAGGAATCGGGAGGGAGCGAGGGGAGTGCGAAGGCTAGGGTTCGAGGCAGGCTGGGCCTGCGGGCTGGAGTGGCCAGTGGGCCTGATGGCTGGAGGAGAGGGCCGACTGAAAAAAAAGAAGGGCCGGCTAGGAGGGGAAGGATGCGGGATGAATGGCCTTGGGCCCAAGGAGGCTGCTGGGCTGCTCTCCTTCTTTATCTAGTTTTTAGCAAAAAACAAAATAAGAGAAGAGAATAAAAAGAGGAGGGGTTAGGGCAAAAGATAGCACATGGAACTATTTTTCTCGGGCTCGTAAAAATGAGCACGACCGGAGAAAAATACAAAAGACCAGATCGCAAAATAAGTCAAACATATTTGAATTTAATTCAAATAGGTTTGAACTAAGACGAGATTATTGAAGTGTCCAAAAATGTTCAAATTTTTGGAGGAACCTCGGAACAACGGAAAGAATTATTGGCAAGGTTTTTGTAGGAGAACTCGAAGTGGAAAAGACATGGGGAAATTATGCAAGTGTGTTATGGTGATTCCGAAGCAATGGAATAATTAATAAATATAGCTCCCTAAATATTGAGAGGCTTTTATATGTTGTAAAGAGAAGGCAACCTTCCCTCGATTTAAATGGACCGAAGGTCCACACGATTTATTAAAGTTGAGATGCAAAAATAAATATGACATGATGGCATGATGACATGATGCAATGCAAAATAAAAACACAAGCACAAAAGAAACACACGGGCAACCCGGAACATCTGGAATCTTCTGGGATCTTCTGGGACGTCGGTCTTCGGGCGTCACATGGACCCACCCTGGCGTCTGGCCCCTGGACTCCGCAAAACTTCCTTTTGTGCCTTCCAAAAACCTTGTATGCTTTCCCTTTTGGCCCAAATAAAGTGTTCTCGTACCCAAACATTTCGGGAAACATCCGGAACCCCTTCCGGTGAATTCTGAAACCCTTCTGGAGGTCAAACACTATTATCCCATATATTAATCTTTATCTCTGGACCATTCCGGAGTTCCTCGTCATGTATGTGATCACATCCGGGACTCCGAATAACATTCGGTCACCAACATAGATAACTCATTAAGTACTATATCGTCAACGAACGTTTAAGCGTACGGACACTACGGGTTTGAGAACTATGTAGACATGACCGAGATATCTCTCCGGTCAATAACCAATAGTGGAACCTGGATGCCCATATTGGCTCCTACATATTCTATGAAGATCTTTATCGGTCGAACCGCATAACAACATACGTTGTTCCCTTTGTCATCGGTATGTTACTTGCTCGAGATTCGATCGTCGGTATCTCAATACCTAGTTCAATCTCGTTACTGACAAGTCTCTTTACTCGTTCCGTAATACATCATCTAGTGACTAACTCATTAGTCATTTGCTTGCAAGGCTTATTATGATGTGCATTACCGAGAGGGCCCAGAGATACCTCTCCGACACTCGGAGTGACAAATCCTATTCTTGATCTATGCCAACACCACGAACACCTTCGGAGACACCTGTAGAGCATCTTTATAATCACCCAGTTACGTTGTGATGTTTGATAGCACACAAGGTGTTCCTCCGGTATTCGGGAGTTGCATAATCTCATAGTCATAGGAACATGTATAAGTCATGAAGAAAGCAATAGCAGTAAAACTAAACGACCATAATGCTAAGCTAATGGATGGGTCTTGTCCATCACATCATTCTCCTAATGATGTGATCCCGTTGATCAAATGACAACTCATGTCTATGGCTAGGAAACATAACCATTTTTTATCAATGAGCTAGTCTAGTAGAGGCATACTAGGGACATACTGTTTTGTCTATGTATTCACACATGTACTAAGTTTCCGGTTAATACAATTCTAGCATGAATAAAAGACATTTGTCATGATATAAGGAAATACAAATAACATCTTTATTATTGCCTCTAGGACATATTTCCTTCAGTCTCCCACTTGAACTAGAGTCAATAATCTAGATTACAAAGTAATGATCCTAACGTACCCATGGAGTCCTGGTGCTGATCATGTTTTGCCCGTGGAAGAGGCTTAGTCCATGGGTCTGCAACATTCAGATCTGTATGTATCTTGCAAATCTCTATGTCTCCCTCCTTGACTAGATCGCGGATGGAATTGAAGCGTCTTTTGATGTGCTTTGTTCTCTTGTGAAACCTGGATTCCTTCGCCAAGGCTATTGCTCCGGTGTTGTCACAAAAGATTTTCATTGGACCCGATGCACTAGGTATCACACCTAGATCGGATATGAACTCCTTCACTCAGACTCCTTCATTTGCTGCTTCCGAAGCAGCTATGTATTCCGCTTCACATGTAGATCCCGCGACGATGTTCTGCTTGGAACTGCACCAACTGATAGCTCCACCGTTCAATAAAAATACATATCCGGTTTGTGACTTAGAGTCATCCGGATCAGTGTCAAAGCTAGAATCGACGTAACCGTTTACGACGAGCTCTTTGTCACCTCCATACACGAGAAACATATCCTTTGTCCTTTTGAGGTATTTCAGGATGTTCTTGACCGCTGTCCAGTGATCCACTCTTGGATTACTTTGGTACCTCCCTGGTAGACTTATATCAAGGCACACATCAGGTCTGGTACATAGCATTGCATACATGATAGATCCTATGGCTGAGGCATAGGGAATGACTTTCATTTTCTCTCTATCTTCTGCAGTGGTCGGGCATTGAGTCTTACTCAACTTCACACCTTGTAACACAAGCAAGAACCCTTTCTTTGACTGATCCATTTTGAACTTCTTCAAAACTTTATCAAGGTATGTGCTTTGTGAAAGTCCAATTAAGCGTCTTGACCTATCTCTATAGATCTTGATGCCTAATATGTAAGCAGCTTCACCGAGGTCTTTCTTTGAAAAATTCTTATTCAAGTATCCTTTTATGCTATCCAGAAATTCTATATCATTTCCAATCAACAATATGTCATCCACATATAATATCAGAAATACTACAGAGCTCCCACTCGCTTTCTTGTAAATACAGGCTTCTCCGAAAGTCGGTATGAAACCATATGCATTGATCACCTCATCAAAGCATATATTCCAACTCCGAGATGCTTGCACCAGTCCATAGATGGATCGCTGGAGCTTGCACACTTTGTTAGCACCTTTTGGATCGACAAAACCCTCTGGTTGCATCATATACAACCCTTCTTTTAGATATCCATTCACGAATGCAGTTCTGACATCCATTTGCCAGATTTCATAATCATAAAATGTGGCAATTGCTAACATGATTCAGACAGACTTAAGCATTGCTACTGGTGAGAAAGTCTCATCGTAGTCAACTCCTTGAACTTGTCGAAAACCTTTCGCAGCAAGTCGAGCTTTGTAAACAGTAACATTACCGGCTGCATCGATCTTCCTCTTGGAGATCCATTTATTTTTGATGGCTTGCCGATCATCGGGCAAGTCAACCAAAGTCCACACTTTGTTCTCATACATGGATCCCATCTCAGATTTCATGGCTTCAAGCCATTTCGTGGAATCTGGGCTCATCATCGCTTCCTCATAGTTTGTAGGTTCATCATGGTCTAGTAACATGACTTCCAGAACTGGGTTGCCGTACCACTCTAGTGCGGAACGAACTCTGGTTGATCTACGAAGTTCAGCGGAAACTTGATCTGAAGTTTCATGATCATTATCATTAGCTTCCTCACTAATTGGTGTAGGAATCACTGGAACTAGTTTCTGTGATGTACTACCTTACAATTCGGGAGAAGGTACAATTAGCTCATCAAGTTCTACTTTCCTCCCACTCACTTCTTTCGAGAGAAACTCGTTCTCCAGAAAGGATCCATTCTTAGCAACGAATATCTTGCCTTCAGATCTGTGATAGAAGGTGTGCCCAACAGTCTCCTTTGGGTATCCTATGAAGACACATTTCTCCGACTTGGGTTCGAGCTTATCAGCTTGAAGCTTTTTCACATAAGCATCGCAACCCCAAACTTTAAGAAACGACAACTTTGGTTTCTTGCCAAACCACAGTTCATAAGGCGTCGTCTCAACGGATTTAGATGGTGCCCTATTTAACGTGAATGCAGCTGTCTCTAAAGCATAACCCCAAAATGATAGCGGTAAATCGGTAAGGGACATCATAGACCGCACCATATCCAATAAAGTACGGTTACAACGTTCGGACACACCATTACGCTGTGGTGTTCTGGGTGGCGTGAGTTGTGAAACTATTCCACATTGTTTCAAATGAAGACCAAACTCGTAACCCAAATATTCACCTCCACGATCAGATCGTAGAAACTTTATTTTCTTGTTACGATGATTCTCTACTTCACTCTGAAATTCTTTGACCTTTTCAAATGTTTCAGGCTTGTGTTTCATCAAGTAGATATACCCATATCTTCTCAAATCATCAGTGAAGGTCAGAAAATAACGATACCCGCCGCGAGCTTCAACACTCATTGGTCCACATACATCTGTATGTATGATCTCCAACAAATCTGTTGCTCGCTCCATTGTTCCGGAGAACGGAGTTTTAGTCATCTTGCCCATGAGGCATGGTTCTCAAGCACCAAGTGATTCATAAACAAGTGACACCAAAAGTCCATCACAATGGAGTTTCTTCATGCGCTTTACACCAATATGACCTAAACGGCAGTGCCACAAATAAGTTGCACTATCATTATTAACCTTGCATCTTTTGGCTTCAATATTATGAATATGTGTATCACTACAATCGAGATCCAACAAGAATAGACTACTCTTCAAGGGTGCATGACCATAAAAGATATTATTCATAAAAATAGAACAACCATTATTCTCTGATTTAAATGAATAACCGTCTCGCAACAAACAAGATCCAGATATAATGTTCATGCTTAACGATGCGCACCAAATAACAATTATTCAGGTCTAAAACTAATCCCGAAGGTAGATGTAGAGGTAGCGTGCCGACGGCGATCACATCGACTTTGGAACCATTTCCCACGCGCATCGTCACCTCGTCCTTAGCCAATCTTCGTTTAATCCGTAGTCCATGTTTCGAGTTACAAATATTAGCAACCGAACCGGTATCAAATACACAGGTACTACTACGAGCATTAGTAAGGTACACATCAATAACATGTATATCACATATTGTCGGGGGAAACTGTCCACCACGAGCACCTATGGGACCGGAGCCCCTTGCTTGTGCGGTAAGAGGGCGGAGGGAGCACGAAGAGCAGATCGTGGAGACCACGCAGGCAGTTTACCCAGGTTCGGGCCGCGATGGACGCGTAAAACCCTACTCCTGCTTAGTTTGTATTGAGTTGGAGAGCTCGGGAGCTTGAAGAACTAGCTACACCGAGCGTATGAGCGATCTAGGTTCCGAACCCTTTCTACGTTGTGCATGGGCCTCCTTTTATAGTGCAAGGGGTCACCGACAGGTGTCAACGTAGGAGGAAGGGTAAAAATGTAAAAGAGGTGGTAGTTGTAACAGTGCGGGAATAGTGGAGCTACAGTGTATGAACAGTGGTCGCTACCTACTTTGACAGTGGGGGACAAGAGCATTTAATGCCCGTCGCCGTCGACCCCAAAAGCGCCCGCCCTTGTGTCTCCGTTTGCCACGGCGATGGCTTACCACCGTGGAGTGCCACCGTGTCCCCCAGGTTGCGCAGCCACCCGCCACGCGTCCCTGGAATGGCCCCAGTGCGACGCGTGGTTCGATGAGCTGGAGCGCGGGCACACAGCACAACTCTCCCCGGCAAGCACCTTGCCGGGGTCTTGACCTTGCCGGGCCCGGGAGCTTGTCGGGCTCTGAAGCTTGTCGCTCCCCGGGCCTTGCCGGGGCGCATGCTGCGCCGAGGCATGTCTTCTGTAACGCAATCTTCTAGTCTTCTTGGCAAGCTCCTCTTGCCAGGGCCTTGCGTGGGTGAGGTAATCTTGAGCCTGGAACGGCCTTTCCGGCAAGCTCCACTTGCCGGGGTCTTGATCTTCTGTCTTGTATACTTTGTTTTTGAATGGTTTTATATGGAGCAGGAAGGTCTCCGGCAAGCGCGTGGTAGGCCCTGCCGCGGGAAGCTGCTACTGCCCGTGCACAAGTTGGGGTACTGAGGTACCCCTACCTTAGTACATCGACAGGAGCCCCCGGGCCTGGGCCACACACGGTGCCGAGCGCTGTTGGGCCAGGCCCAAAACAGTGCACGGGCACGCGCGGCCCACGGCACGCCGAATCCACTTCCGCATCCGCCGCGTCCCTCCGTAACGGCACGCGTCGATTGCGGCGTCGTGGGATGGGACGTGGCCACGTTCTTTTAATGGAAAGAGCGAAACGTCCCCCACTTCCCCATAAAAGCAGAGGAAGCAGGAGCAGTTCCCCTCCTACGCCTTCATTGCTTCTTCTTCCATCTCCAGAGATCCCCTCTTGCGCTCCGCCTCCACACCTCCTCCGCCGCCTTCCGCATCTGCGGCGCCGCCGGACTCTTCGCCCCCCTTCCCTCGCCGCCTCCGCCATGGCCCCGAAGACCGAGGAGGCGAAGGCGGAGAAGACCAAGAAGGAGAAATCGGAGCAAGCGGCGAGGCTCACCTTGTTGCGGAAGCGGAACGTCGTCTTCTCGCCGAGGCTTAGCGCGCGGGAGCTCTGGAACAAGTATTACTTGTCTTGGGCCAAGGAGACCAAGGCGCATCCTCGGACCAGAGCCTACCCCGCCGCCGCCAAGGACAACTACCCCGGCGGGTACTTCTTCTTCGCAGCTTCCTTTCATTGCGGCCTTTGTCCCCCTTTTTCCGATTTCTTCTGCGATATCATGCACACCTACGGCCTCCACCTTCTTGACTTCACCCCCAACGCCATCCTCACGATGGCGGTTTTCGCACATCTGTGCGAAAACTATATTGTGATATATCCAAATGTAGCGCTGTTTAGGCACTTCTTCACCCCTAGAGTAGAAGCCGGCGCTCCCCTCTCCGGAGGGATTTCTTGGGTCTTCCGCTTGAACAAGAAGGAGTCCTACTTGCCGGGGGAGCTCCGCGGCAAGTGGGAGGAGTGGCGTGCAGACTGGTGTTGGATAGTCGAGGACGAGCCGCAACCTTTCACTGCGCCGCGCACAACGCCTATCGTGCGCGGCAGGGACTGGAGCGAGCTGGATTCGGACGACATCAAGCTCAACGTCGCCCTCGTCCGGATTCTTCGTCTTCGGGTAGCAAAATTGTCTGTCGGAGAAGTAGGCGCAGATTTCCTCCGCCGCCGCATTGCCCCTCTACAGGATAGGAAGAGGCCGGCATGGGAGTACGGCAACGCGGCGGATATAATGAGATTGCGCCCGGGGCTAAACTTCAACTTCACGGCGCTCGAGCTGAAGGGGATGGTCCGGGAACTCTTTAAGCACGACCCGGCACACCCAGAGTGGTTCAGAGCTCCCCGGGGAGTGGTGCCTCTCTGCAACAGCACGGCCCGGGATCCTCTTCGCGCCATGATGCCCGCGTGTGACTCGCACGGCGTGGACCGCACATGGATTCCGCCCAAGTCGTCAGACATCATCAGCTTCTTCGACAACCTTGTGGAGGTGGCGAAGAACAAGGATGAAATCAAGGGGCTCACACGGGACACCACCGACCAAGAGATTGCTTATATAGCTTCTCGAGTTGAAGAGGCCGCTGCAGCCGCAGCGGCAGGAGAGTTTGGCTTCACGCCCGATGAGGCAGAGGCTGCGGATGCGTCCTGCCAAGCAGAGGAGGCGGAGATCCGCAGGCTGCTTAGGGATCCCCGGAATCCTGACCGAGGCCGCGGCGAGGGGCAGCGCCGCCGGAGGAAACAGAGGCGCCGCAGGGAGCGGAGGCGCCGGAGGGGGCGGAGGCGCCGGAGGGAGAACGGCCGCAGGGCAAGGCGCTGGGTCCAGCAAGCCTGCCGGGGAGGAGGAGGAGGAGGAGGACGCCGAGGCCGCCGAGGACTCCGACGGGTCTCTGGGGCTCTATGCCGACGACGTCTCCTCGTCATCGGAGACCTCCCCGCCCCGGGCAAGTCCCAAGCGGTCTCCGCTGAAACGTCTCCGCAAGGCGACGACGGGGACGAGGGCGCAGGCGCCCCGACAACAACCAACTCGCCGGGCAGCGCGAGCTTCCCGGGGGAGTCAAGCTGCGACGGGGGCGCCCGGCGCACCAACCACGGCGGGGGCGACCCGCACACAGGCCACGGCGGAGGCGACCCGCACGACAGCGCCAAGCGGAGGAGGGTCTTCGCAGAGCGGAGCGGCTGCTCAGCCTGCTCCCCGGGCCTCGGCGTCCACGGGGGCCGGGTCTTCGCAGCCCCCAGCCCCGGGGACCGCCAAGCGCCCGAGGGAGTCTTCGCCTCCTGCTCCTCGCGCGGACGCGCCTCAGGTAGCGTTTGACTTCTCCGCCCTGAGCGACGACGACGACGAGGAGGAACAGGAGTAAGAACTTGAGGTTTTGCATCTTCTTTAACATTATCTTGATTCTTGTTGATTCTGATCTTGCTTTCTGCTTGGATTTCAGGACCCTGGCCCAGCGAGTGGCGAAGAAGGCCAAAGTTCCCGTTGTCGAGGTCGCGGACGACTCGCCCGTCGCGGTGACTGCGGACGCGCCGGAGACGAGCCTGCCGGACCCGAGCGCTGCTCCGAGGAGCAGCCCCCAGCGCAGCCCCCAGCGTAAGTCTGGGTTCTATACTTCCGCTCGTCGGGCGCGCTTGAGGAATTTGTCTTGTGCTAATATCTTGATGTTTTTGTCTTGTCTTGATTGTCTTGTGCAGAGGTGGAGCCACAACCACAGGAGCATCTGGAGGTCGCTCCCGAGGAGCCGCAGGCCCCGCCGTCCCCGCCAAGGGCGAACTCTCCGGCAAGGGAGAGCACTCCACCAAGGGCGGGTACTCCGCCAAAGGCGAGTACCCCGCCAAGGGCGAGTAGCCCGGCGAGGGCGGCCACTCCGGCAAGGCAGAGCTCCCCGGCGAGGGAGCCCGCCGCTGACGACGTCCGTCAAGGTAAGTTCTGTAACTTTGTCTTCTTGGATTCGTCTCTTTTTGGATATTTGCTTGAACTTCTTTCACTTTTTCTTCTTCTTCTAGATCCTCCTCCCCCCGAGCAGATGGAGACGGAAGTCATCGTCGTCGAGGAGGAGGGCGCATAGGGCGACGGCAGCAACGCCCCCGTCGCTGAGGACACGGCGGGAGCCGCCGAGCCGGCTGCGGAGGAGACCGCTCCGGCCGCAGACGCGGCGGCCGGGAAGGGGGACGGCGGCCATACTGCCGGCCCGGAGGCGGCAGGAGCGTCAAGCGCTGCGCCGGCCGCCGGCCCCTCCACCGAAAAGGAGCCGTCGGCCTATTATCTTGAGGCCCCCAACGGCGTTTACATCGAGGTGCCGTGGGGTTCTTCATCGCGAGCCCCCGCGGAGGGCGAGGCCTTTGATGGAGAGGTTCTCGCCTCCGCGGGACTGAAGATCGTCGAGGCGCCCGGCGGAAGTGACGGGCCCGAGGAGGAGAAGCTGCTTCATCAGCTCCTGGCCCTTTACCGGGCCAGGCAGGCGAAACTTGCGTCTCGGGAGGCCCTTGCCGCCAAGGCCGCCGTTGAGATGGAGAAGCGCGCGGCAGAGCTCCGCGCCGCCAACCAGGCTGCCCTCCGCGACGTGGCGGAGGAGCGCAAGAGGCTTGCCGGGGAGTACCAGGAGTGACTCCTGGAGAAAGCCGAAGCCGAAGAGCAGCAGCGACTCGCCGGGGAGGAGCTGTCCCAGCGAGAAGGAGAGCTCGCCCAACGGAAGGTCAACCTCGACTCCCACGAGGAAGACCTTGCCGCTCGGGAGCAGGCCCTTGGCGGAGAGCTGAAGGAGGCGAAAGCCGCCGCGGCTGCCGCGGAGACCGCCAAGGAGGAGCTCGCGGCCAAGGTCGCGCAACTGGAGGAGTCACTGAAGGCGAGCGTGGAGAGGGTCACCGCGCTCAACACAGAGCGCGAGAAGGACGCCCACACCAACTCCGAACTCCAGGTGCGCCTCTCCAAGCAGGGCGACGAGCTGAAGGCCGCCAAGGATTCAATTGAGGATCTGGAGCTGAAGGTTTCCACGTTGAAGGACTCGCTCGACGCCGTCCGGGACCGGGAAACCAAGCTGAAGGAAGAGCTCCGCAGGGAGCGAGGCTTGGTGGAGAGCGCCAACACTGCGGCCGAGAACTTTCGCCGGACCGTCGAGGTGTGGACCGACGACTTGGTGTCCTCTGCATCCAACATCGACCAGGAGCTGCTGGCGCTGAAGGTTGAGCATCTCATCTACTCTCCAGATCCAAACCTCCCTCACAGCGCCAAGCTCAGCCTCTTCTTCAGAGGGATCGCGCCGGCTCTTGCAGATCTTCGGAAGAAGCTCTCCGCGCAACTGGCCGAGGAGTCGCACCAGCTCTGCGCGGGAACCTTGGAGCGCGTCCTGACGAAGATTGTATACCGCAATCCCGATATAAACCTCACCAACGTTCTCCGCAGCTTGCCGGCCGACGCGAACACGGAGGCGCTGAAGGCGCAGGTCGCCCACATCATCGCCAAAGTGAACAAGATCTCCAGGATTGAGGGCGACCGCGTAGATTAGGCCTCCTTTTTCTTTATCTCTTTTTGTTGCTGCATAGGGTGTTATGAACTCATTAATCATTGCGACAAGTTATCCCTTGTAAGATATTTATCTTATTTTGATCAATCAGTGCAATGTTATCTTCCTTGTCTTGGTTCTTTACTTTGTATGCCCTTTTACCCTATGCTTCCAGGGAGCTTGCCGGCAAGGGCCCTTTGCCGCGAGCGCTGAGTGCTGGACTCTGAGCAGCCTGCTGGCCAAGGTCTTACCGGCAAGCAACCTTGCCGCAGCTAGTCGCAACGCACTCGGCTTGTTGAGTGAACTCGAAAACGCACCAAGGGCGCGACACTTGTCGCAGCTCACTTGAGTCGTTGAGCGTACTCGAAAACAAGATAAGGGTGCGGCTAGCTACGGGTAGGTTCCTCCGCGCACAGGTTTTCCATACAAAGTGTGATTGTTCAAGGAAGACAACTAAAAATTAAAAATTTGAACTGCTCAAATTCTAATAACTTAGCTTTCATATATTGCTTGCTTCTCGGTAAGGCTTCTCTTTCTTGAACAGCACTTGGTTCCTCTTCCATCTCCTTCCCCCCCCGGCAAACTTGTGCGCGAGGAACATTCCTTCTGCTTAAGAGGCAAGGAAAAAGAAGAGGGAAACAAGTATATGGACTTTCGGCGTGCTAATGCTTACCGGATGTGTATGTTGCACAAGATGCCAAATAATTCATGCAAATAGCAAAGAAAAGCATGGAAAAGGCAAATAGCGCAAAACACAAAGCTTTACTGATGCACGGGGTCTGCGCCCGGCTTTGTACAAAGGGTTACATGCAACAGCGGCAAAGCTCGTACAAAAGATGGTTGCCGGAGCGGATCACGGCAACCGCGCCTTATGGGGGAAACTTGCGAAAATGCTCTATGTTCCAGGAGTTGCTCACCGGTAAGCCTTCTTCGGTCTCAAGGCGGACAGCGCCGGGCCTTGTGACTTGTCTCACCCGATAAGGGCCTTCCCACTTCGGCGTCAACTTGTTGGAATTCTTGGCGGACTGAACACGTCGAAGAACAAGGTCGCCTTCCTCGAGACTCCTGGCCTTGACCTTGCGGCTATGATAGCGGCGCAAGGCTTGCTGGTATCGAGCAGCTCGTACAGCAGCCCGGAGACGTTCCTCCTCGAGGAGCAATGCATCATCTTGTCGCAGTTGCTCTTGCTCGAGCTCGTCATAAGCGAGCACTCGAGGAGATCCGTATACGAGTTCCGTGGGGAGAACTGCCTCTGCCCCATAGACTAGGGCAAAGGGTGTCTGCCCGGTGGCTCGACTTGGTGTCGTTCTGATTGACCAAAGAGCCGCCGGTAGCTCCTCTATCCAGTTTCTTCCGCACTTGTGCAGTCTGTCAAAGGTCCTTGTCTTGAGTCCGCGCAGCACTTCAGCATTAGCCCTCTCCGCTTGACCGTTGCTCCTCGGGTGAGCAACAGAAGCGAAACAGACCTTGGCGCCAAGGTCTTGGACGTACTGCATGAAGGTGCGACTAGTAAACTGTGTACCGTTGTCGGTGATGATCCTGTTAGGGATTCCGAAACGGCAAACAATCGACCTGAAGAACCTGACCGCTGACTGTGCTGTCACCTTTCTCACTGGTTCTACTTCTGGCCACTTTGTGAACTTGTCGATCGCAACGTACAAGTACTCAAAGCCCCCGACGGCTCGGGGGAAGGGGCCGAGGATATCCAGCCCCCAGACCGAGAAGGGCCAAGACAAAGGAATTGTCTGGAGAGCTTGAGCTGGCTCATGAATTTGTTTTGCATGGAACTGGCATGCTTCACACTTGGTTACTAGTGCAGTTGCATCTTGGAGGGTTTATTGCCAAAAGAACCCTTGCCGGAAAGCTTTCCCGGCAAGCGCCCTTGCGCCAATATGGTGGCCGCATATACCTCCGTGTATTTCCGCCAACAGCTTCTGTCCATCTTCCCTGGAGATGCACTTCAACCTGACACCATTGAGTCTTCTTCTGTACAGCTCGTTATCCACGAACTGATACATACTTGACTGCCTGGTTATCTTCTCTATTTCTTCTGGGTCGTCGGGAAGTTCTCCAGTTTGCAGAAAACGGACGATCTGCTGTGCCCATGCCGGAGCCCGAGGCTCAACGGCAAGGACTAAAGGCGTGAGGGCCCCTGCGGCGACCTCAGCTTCTACGGCAAGAACCTCTGGTTCCGCCGGAGCTGATGGTCCCCGGCAAGCTCGCCGGGGCGAGGCTTGTCGGGAACACTTGCCTCAACTGCACAGATCCTCGGATCTGCAGGAGCAGACTGTTCCTCAGCGTTCTGATCGTTGATCTTGGGGACCTTGGCGGCGGTTTCAGGAAGATCCGCCGGCAAGTAGTCGCCGGAGACCAACTTTCTCTTCTTGGACTGCCCAATTGATGGTGTAACGGATGGTTGAGTTAGCTTGAGCAAGAAGGTCCCTGGTTCCACAGGTAACTTCATCGAAGCACACTTTGAAAGGCCATCTGCAATGTCATTCTGAGCTCTCGGGACGTGCTCCATTTGCAGACCCTCAAAGTGCTCTTCAAGCTTCCTCACTTCATCTACATAAGCTTCCATCAAAGGGCTCTGGTAACTCTTGTTGACTTGTCGGACCACCAACTGAGAATCTCCCCGCACAATCAGCTTTCTGATCCCAAGTTCGGCCGCAATCCTGAGGCCGCGGAGCAAACCTTCATATTCAGCAGTGTTGTTTGTCGCTTGCTCCCTGGGAAAGTGCATCTGGATAACATACTTGAGGTGCTCTCCGGTGGGCGCGATGAGTACCACGCCAGCACCGGCGCCTTGTAGTGAGAAGGCACCATCAAAATACATTACCCATTCACTTGTCGCTTCTTGTACGGGTGCACTTGTTTCTTGGACTTCTTCATCGGGCGTCGGGGTCCACTCAGCTATGAATTCTGCCAAAGCTCGACTCTTTATGGTTGAGGTACTTTCAAACTTGAGTCCAAAGCTTGACAGCTCCAGTGCCCACTCAACGATCCCGCCTGTTGCTTCTGGATTGTGCAATATCCTCTTCAGCGGAAAGCGAGTGACCACTGTTATCTCATGTGCCTGGAAGTAATGGCGCAGCTTTCTCGAGGCCATGAGGAGGCCGAAAAGCAACTTCTGCACCCCAGAGTATCTTGATCTAGCCCCTTGCAAGAGGGAACTTACAAAATACACTGGGCGCTGCACCATCTTCTTCCGCACTTCTTCCTGTTCCTGCACAGAGTTGTCCTTGTCGGGGCCAGAGCTTGTCGGAGCAGCCCCCTGCTTGTCGCAGGATTCGCTTGCCGATGGTGCAGACTCCTCGTCGGCCTCCCTCTCCGCTACTAACGCAGCACTAACCACCTGGTTGGTTGCCGCTAGGTATAGCAGCAACTTTTCCTGTGGTCTAGGTGCGACAAGTATTGGAGTGGAGGATAGGTACCGTTTCAAATCTTGCAGCGCTGCCTCCGCTTCCGGAGTCCACTTCATGAGACCTGCCTTCTTCAAGATTTTGAAGAAAGGTAGGGCGCGTTCTACAGATTTCGAAATGAACCTACTCAGGGCAGCCACACAACCTGCAAGCCTTCTGACATCCTTGACGCGCTTCGGGGCCTCGATCTGCTCAATGGCTTTAATCTTGTCGGGGTTAGCTTCAATCCCCCTCCGTGACACAAAGAACCCGAGAAGCTTGCCGGAGGGACTCCAAAGACGCACTTCTCGGGGTTCAACTTAAGCTGTATCTTGCGCAGGTTCTGAAATGTCTCTTCCAAATCTTGGACCAGGGTATCCTTGCTCTTGCTCTTCACCACGATGTCATCCATGTAAGCCTCTACATTTCTGTGGATCTGTGGCTCGAAAGCAGTGTGCACTACCCTTGCAAATGTTGATCCTACATTCTTCAGTCCAAATGGCATGCGTATGAAGCAATAAGTGCCACACGGAGTGATAAATGCAGTCTTCTCTTCATCTTCCTTGGCCATAAAGATCTGGTGGTAGCCTGAATATGCATCAAGAAAAGAGAGTAGCTCACATCCGGCAGTGGAGTCAACGATCTGGTCAATGCGCGGCAAGGGAAATGGATCCTTAGGACATGCTTTATTCACATCGGTGAAGTCTATACACAGTCTCCACTTCCCATTGGCCTTGCGCACGACGACTGGGTTTGCTAACCACGTCGGATGGATCACACCTCTGACTAGTCCTGCTGCCTCTAGCTTCTTGATTTCTTCAGCAATGAATTCTTGGCGCTCCACGGCTTGCTTCCTCACTTTCTGCTTGACGGGCCGCGCATGAGGACAAACAGCAAGCTTGTGCTCAATTACCTTCCTGGGAACACCGGGGATGTCAGATGGCTGCCAGGCAAACACATCGACATTCGCCCGCAGGAAGGCAACGAGCGCGCTTTCCTATTTGCTGTCAAGTGTGGCACTGATGGTGAAGGTACCACCAGTGCCGTCCTCCTTGGCGGACACCTTCTTGGTTGCCGGAGGAGCGGCCATCCCCTTCTTACACTTGCCGGTGGAGCTCGATGGAACGTCCTCGACGGCGGCGCAGCACTCCGAAGAGGTGCGGTTGCCGGAGTGGGCCCCAGAGCACTTGCCGGACTTGGTCTTCGTCTTCTTCCCCCCGGGAGCTTCAGCGGCAAGTGTGTCCTTCTCTGCCGCTGCTGCTGCATCCCGGTAGATCTTGTCGGCGCAGACAAGCGCATCTTTCTTGTCGCCATGGACAGTGATGACGCTTATCGGCCCCGGCATCTTGAGTACGTTGTAAGCGTGGTGGGAAGCTGCCATGAACTTGGCGAGGGCGGGACGGCCGAGTATCCCATTGTATGGCAATGGGATATCGGCGACGTCGAATGTGATGCGCTCAGTTCTGAAGTTGAGCTCCCCGCCAAAGGTCACCGGCAGAGTTATCTTCCCCTTGGGCTTGCTCCTTCCCGGGTTGATTCCTTGGAAAGAACCGGTCTCTTCGAGCTCGCCATCTGGGATTTGGAGTTTCTTGATCACAGCTCAGGAGATCAAGTTCAGCCCGGCCCCGCCGTCAACCAACATTTTAGTGACCTTGAGGTTGCTGATGGTGGGTGAGACCAGCATCGGCAAGCACCCGACCGCAGTGGTGCGGTCAGGGTGATCCTCAAGGTCAAAAATGATGGGCGTGCTGGACCATTTGAGGAGCCTGCGCGACTCTACGGGCGGCTCGGCTGCATTCACCTCGCGCACCCACTGCTTGAGCTGGCGGTGGGAGGTGTGCAGAGAGGCGCTACCGTCGACGCACAGGACCTCCGTGGCCTTCTGGAACTCCTGCTCGCTGTTATCCTCATCCTCCATGTCTTCGTCGTCGTCTTCTTCATCCTTGTCGCGGCCCCGGGGAGGTCGGTCACCTTGCCGCTGCTTTGCCTTGCCGCGGCTTCCTCCCCGGCCATTGAATGGCCGCTTCTTGCTTGGTTCTCCTCCGCCACCTTGGTCCTTCTCCTTGTCGCGCCTCTCGTACTCAGCTTTCTGCTGCTCGACGAGGTACTCGACGCGTTTGCAGTTGGAGAGGTCGTGGCCCTTGGTGCGGTGGATCTTGCAGTATTGCTTGTCGGAGCCGTCCTGCTTGTCGGCTGCCGCCACAGGGGCAGGCTCCTCGCCGGAGCCGCCAGCCTGTGTTTGCTTGGCGGGAGCCTCCTTGCCGGACTTCTCGACGGCAAGCACTTCCTTCTTGTTCTTCCTTCTATTGTTCCGCCGCCGGCTCTTCTTTGCCGGGGCAGCGTCGTCGCTGTCGCTTCCTCCTGCGCCAGCATCCTCCCCGGGGAGTCTCCTCCCCTCTTCTGCGCGCGCGCACTTATCAGCTAGAGCATAAAGCTCGCAGAAATCCCGTATCTTGGTCATGGCCATCTCCTCACGCATGCGGCGGTTACGTACGTTCTGGTGGAACGCACTGATAACCGCGGCAGGGTGGACGTCGGGGATGTTGTGCTGCACGCGACTGAAGCGTTGGATGTACTTGCGCAGGGATTCTCCTTCCTTCTGGGCCAGAATGTGGAGATCGCTCTCCTGGCCGTGGGGTTTGTGGCCGCCCGTGAAGGCGCCAACAAACTGGTGGCAAAGATCTGCCCAAGAAGAAATGGAGCCTTCCGGCAAGTGCATAAGCCAGGAACGAACGTTCGGCTTTAGCACGAGCGGGAAGTAGTTCGCCAAAATCTTCTCGTTGCGCCCCCCGGCAGCCTGCACCGCGATGGTGTAAATGCTGAGGAATTCCGAGGGGTGCGTCTTGCCGTCGTACTTCTCCGGTACGTCGGGCTTGAAGTTCTTCATGCTGGGCCACTGGACGCGCCGCAGCTCGCGGGTAAACGCGGGGCAACCTGCCGCATACGGCAAGTCGCCTGGTTCACCGGGCGCGCGCGTGTCGACAGCGGCTCCAGCTCGCTGATCTGATTGTTGCCGAGCTTCTCGGCGGCGCTCGATAGTCGTTCGAGCGTCTTCTTGTCGCCGGTCGTCAAGGACCTGGCGCTGGTCCCGACGAGCCCGCGGATCCGACGACGCCGTGGAGCCGTCGTCGGCGTTGTTCCGGCGGGGCGGCGTCTTCTGCTTCTGCGGTGGGGAGTGCATGGTGGTTGCACCCCCGGCGGTCTTGTCGCTGTCGGCCTTCGTCTTCTCGACTTGCCGCGGCCGCGAGGTCGCCGGCTGTTGTGGAGAGTCGTTGTTGGCGAAGGCGATCAGGCTCTGGATGGTGGCCCTCCAGTCTTCGGCCTTGTCTGTCGCTGGAGGGAAGTCGAGGAGCAGTTGCGCCCTTGCGAGCGCTTCTGCTGGAGTGGAGGGGAGCGGGGGCGAGCGGTGCGAGGAGCGGGATATGCTCGGACTCCTAACAGCGTTAGAAGGAGCAGGGTCCCGCCCCGGCGACCGCGCTTTGCTCGTGCCAGGACGATGGCCCGGAGCGTCCCGCGAACCTCCGGTTTGCCCTTGGCCCAGCAAGCGGATGCCACCTCCTGTGGCATGGCGCTGCTGGGTTGTCGTTTGCTGAGATGGACGTGGTGCGTCCACGGAGACCGAGGCTCGGTCGTCCGTCTTGTCCTTGGATTTGGTGGCGCCGCGCGTGTCCTCGCCGGCGACCACCCTTCCGACGGCGTCTCCCCCGCCCGCCGTCGGTTCCGGTGGCGGCGGATGAGACGCAGACGGGCCTGCGACCTCCGAAGCCTTCTTCTTCGGGGCCATGGCGCAGTTGCTGATGAGGTTGCTGATGAAACTGGAGAGGTTGATGAAGAATGCGCCCGCGTGAATGCCGGATCAGGTTCGCACAACCTCGACGCCCCCTACCTGGCGCGCCAAAGATGTCGAGGGAAACTATCCACCACGAGCACCTATGGGACCGGAGCCCCTTGCTTGTGCGGTAAGAGGGCGGAGGGAGCACGAAGAGCAGATCGTGGAGACCACGCAGGCAGTTTACCCAGGTTCGGGCCGCGATGGACGCGTAAAACCCTACTCCTGCTTAGTTTGTATTGAGTTGGAGAGCTCGGGAGCTTGAAGAACTAGCTACACCGAGCGTATGAGCGATCTAGGTTCCGAACCCTTTCTACGTTGTGCATGGGCCTCCTTTTATAGTGCAAGGGGTCACCGACAGGTGTCAACGTAGGAGGAAGGGTAAAAATGTAAAAGAGGTGGTAGTTGTAACAGTGCGGGAATAGTGGAGCTACAGTGTATGAACAGTGGTCGCTACCTACTTTGACAGTGGGGGACAAGAGCATTTAATGCCCGTCGCCGTCGACCCAAAAAGCGCCCGCCCTTGTGTCTCCGTTTGCCACGGCGATGGCTTACCACCGTGAAGTGCCACCGTGTCCCCCAGGCTGCGCAGCCACCCGCCACGCGTCCCTGGAATGGCCCCAGTGCGACGCGTGGTTCGATGAGCTGGAGCGCGGGCACACAGCACAACTCTCCCCGGCAAGCACCTTGCCGGGGTCTTGACCTTGCCGGGCCCGGGAGCTTGTCGGGCTCTGAAGCTTGTCGCTCCCCGGGCCTTGCCGGGGCGCATGCTGCGCCGAGGCATGTCTTCTGTAACGCAATCTTCTAGTCTTCTTGGCAAGCTCCTCTTGCCGGGGCCTTGCGTGGGTGAGGTAATCTTGAGCCTGGAACGGCCTTTCCGGCAAGCTCCACTTGCCGGGGTCTTGATCTTCTGTCTTGTATACTTTGTTTTTGAATGGTTTTATATGGAGCAGGAAGGTCTCCGGCAAGCGCGTGGTAGGCCCTGCCGCGGGAAGCTGCTACTGCCCATGCACAAGTTGGGGTACTGAGGTACCCCTACCTTAGTACACCGACACATATACCTTTCTTCACCTTGCCATCCTTCTTATCCGCCAAATACTTGGGGCGGTTCCGCTTGCAGTGTCTAGTCCATTTGAAGTAGAAGCACTGAGTTTCAGGCTTGGCTCTAGACTTGGGTTTCTTCGCGGGAGTAGCAACTGTCTTGCTATTCTTCTTGAAGTTCCCTTTCTTTCCCTTGCCCTTTTTCTTGAAACTAGTGGTCTTGTTAACCATCAACACTTGATGCTCCTTTTTGATTTCTACCTCCGCAGCCTTGAGAATAGCGAAGAGCTCGGGAATTGTCTTTTGCATCCCTTGCATATTATAGTTCATCACGAAGCCTTTATAGCTTGGTGGCAGTGATTGAAGAACTCTATCAATAACACTATCCTCGTCAACTTTGCAACCAAGTTGAGTCATATGATTATAGTACCCAAACATTCTGAGCAAGTGTTCACTGATAGGACTATTCTCCTCCATCTTGCAGCTATAGAACTTATTGGAAATCTCATATTTCTCAATCCGGGCATTTGCTTGAAATATTAACTTCAACTCCTGGAACATCTCATATGGTCCATGACGTTCAAAACGTCGTTGAAGTCCCGGTTCTAAGCCGTAAAGCATGGCACACTGAACTATCGTGTAGTCATCAGACCGCGTCTGCCAGACGTTCAAAGCGTCTACATTAGAGGGAGGGGGCTTGTCACCTAGCGGTGCTTCAAGGACATAATTCTTCTGTGCAGCAATGAGGATAATCCTCAAGTTACGGACCCAGTCCGTGTAATTTCTACCATCATCTTTCAACTTAGCTTTCTCTAGGAATGCATTAAAATTCAAAGGAACGGTAGCACGTGCCTTTGATCTGCAACAACATAGATATGCAAAAACTATCAGGACTAAGTTCATGATAAATTAAAGTTCAATTAATCATATTACTTAAAGAACTCCCACTTAGATAGACATCCCTCCGGTCATCTAAATGATCACGCGATCCAAATTAACTAAACCATGTCCGATCATCATGTGAGATGTAGTAGTTTCAATGGTGAACATCTTATGTTGATCATATCTACTATATGATTCACGCTCGACCTTTCGTCTCCAGTGTTCCGAGGCCATATCTGCATATGCTAGGCTCATCAAGTTTAACCCGAGTATTCTGCTTGTGCAAAACTGGCTTACACCCGTTGTATTTGAACGTAGAGCTTCTCACACCCGATCATCACGTGGTGTCTCAGCACGACGAACTTTCGCAACGGTGCATACTCAGGTAGAACACCTATACCTTGAAATTTTGTAAGGGATCATCTTATAATGCTACCGTCATTCTAAGCAAAATAAGAAGCATAATAAGATAAACATCACATGCAATCAAAATATGTGACATGATATGGCCATCATCATCTTGTGCTTTTGATCTCCATCTTCAAAGCACCGTCATGATCACCTTCGTCACCGGCACGACACCTTGATCTCCATCGTAGCATCATTGTCGTCTCGCCAACTATTGCTTCCACGACTATCGCTACCGCTTAGTGATAAAGTAAATCAATTACATGGCGATTGCATTTCATACAATAAAGCGACAACCATATGGCTCCTGCCAGTTGCCGATAACTTTACAAAAACATGATCATCTCATACAAAACCGTATAAATCATCATGTCTTGACCATATCACATCACAACATGCCCTACAAAAATAAGTTAGACGTCATCTACTTTGTTGTTGCAAGTTTTACGTGGCTGCTACGGGCTTAGCAAGAACCGTTCTTGCCTACGCATACAAAACCACAACGATATTTGGTCAAGTATGTGCTGTTTTAACCTTCACAAGGACCGGGCGTAGTCACACTCGATTCAGCTAAAGTGAGAGAGACAGACACCCGCCAGTCACCTTTAAGCAACGAGTGCTCATAACGGTGAAACCAGTCTCGTGTAAGCGTACGCGTAATGTCGGTCCGGGCCGCTTCATCTCACAATACCACCGAAGCAAAGTATGCCATGCTGGTAAGTAGTATGACTAGTATCGTCCACAACTCACTTGTGTTCTACTCGTGCATATCATCTGCGCATAGACCTGGCTCATGATGCCACTGTTGGGGAACGTAGTATTTCAAAAAAAATCCTACGATCATGCAAGATCTATCTACTAGATGCATAGGAATGAGAGGGGAGAGTGTGTCTACGTACCGTCGTAGACCGAAAGCGGAAGCGTATATCAACGCGGTTGATGTAGTCGTGCACCTTCACGATCCGTCCCGATCTAGTACCGAATGTAGGGCACCTCCGCGTTCAGCACACATTCAGCTCAATGACGTCCTCGCTCTTGATCCAGCAAGACGGGCGAAGTAGTAGATGAGTTCCAGCAGCACGACGGCGTGGTCACGGTTGTTGATGAAGAACAATCTCTGCAGGGCTTCGCCAAGCACTACAGAAACTAGACGGGGGATAAACTAGAGGGTCGGGGTTGCCGGCACACGGCTTGGTGTATCTTGATATGTCTTGGGTGCTAGCCCTACCCCTCTATTTATATGTTGAGCCTTGGGGTCGAAACTTGGAGTAAAAGCCTTCACAAAGTCGGTTTCACCCGAAAGGCAAGAATCCTTCTTGGACTCCAGGGCCAGACGCCAGGGTTCCCGGCGTCTGGACTGAGACGCCAGGGACCCTGGCGTCTGGCCCCTGGACTCCGCAAAACTTCTTTTTGCGCCTTCCAAAAACCTTGTGTGCTTTCCCTTTTGGCCCAAATAAAGTGTTCTCGTACCCAAACATTCTGGGAAACATCCGGAACCCCTTCCGGTGAATTCCGAAACCCTTCCGGAGGTCAAACACTATTATCCCATATATTAATCTTTATCTCTAGACCATTCCGGAGTTCCTCGTCATTTCCGTGATCACATCTGGGACTCCGAATAACATTCGGTCACCAACATACATAACTCATTAAGTACTATATCGTCAACGAACGTTTAAGCGTGCGGACCCTACGGGTTCGAGAACTATGTAGACATGACCGAGACATCTCTCCGGTCAATAACCAATAGCGGAACATGGATGCCCATATTGGCTCCTACATATTCTACGAAGATCTTTATCGGTCGGACCGCATAACAACATACATTGTTCCCTTTGTCATCGGTATGTTACTTGCCCGAGATTCGATCTTCGGTATCTCAATACCTAGTTCAATCTCATTACCGGCAAGTCTATTTACTCGTTCCGTAATACATCATCTTGTGACTAACTCATTAGTCATTTGCTTGCAAGGCTTATTATGATGTGCATTACCGAGAGGGCCCAGAGATACCTCTCCGACACTCGGAGTGACAAATCCTATTCTTGATCTATGCCAACACCCCGAACACCTTCGGAGACACCTGTAGAGCATCTTTATAATCACCCAGTTACGTTGTGACGTTTGATAGCACACAAGGTGTTCCTCCGGAATTCGGGAGTTGCATAATCTCATAGTCATAGGAACATGTATAAGTCATGAAGAAAGCAATAGCAGTAAAACTAAATGAACATTGTGCTAAGCTAACGGATGGGTCTTGTCCATCACATCATTCTCCTAACGATGTGATCTCGTTGATCAAATGACAACTCATGTCTATGGCTAGGAAACATAACCATCTTTGATCAATGAGCTAGTCTAGTAGAGGCATACTAGGGACATACTGTTTTGTTTATGTATTCACACATGTACTAAGTTTCCGGTTAATACAATTCTAGCATGAATAAAACACATTTATCATGATATAAGGAAATACAAATAACATCTTTATTATTGCCTCTATGGCATATTTCCTTCATTCATTTCTCCGCATCAAGGCACCATGATGAAATTGTCGTCCTTCCTTTGGGGTCTTCATCGTAATTACGGAAAAGATAAGGAGGGGAAACTCGGGAAGGACAGAGCTCATCATGTTAGGCACCTAGGTCTATCTCAATGAACGAGGCATAGAGGAATCTCTCGAGTTGAATTTCAAGAAAGAACATCGAGAGCATGTAAGGGGACAATAAGAAGTTCCAAGCAGATAGACATTCGTTTGATGTCTGAAATAGAGTGTGAAAGGGGATCAGAGCAACGCGAGTCAGTAATGCGGCTGATACCAGAATAGATCACTAGGAAGGTGGCTCGTGGTCTACATACGAAGCCAAGCGGGGGAATAACTTTGGAAACAGGGGGTGTACATGAGAGTCAGGGTTTGATCCTATGGAACTGTGGGCTATGGGGTCACCATGCGGGTTAAAAGGAGGAAGGCCGGTGACGTCTTGCACGATCATGTAAGCAAGGCATGTCAGATGATAGCATGTTAGTTATGTTGGCAACAACATCGGTACCAAGGACGAGGAACGAAGAGAACCATTTTCCTACTCGTTGAACGAGGCGAACCAATAGGCAAAGTTCTCGTCCATCGATGGTTACCGGAATGTCATCAAAAATACTAACAATGTCTTACTGACAGAGTTGTACACCGAGGTGCTTACTTAAGAAGGGACTTATCCCTCCTTAGATCATACAGATCACAAGAAAGGTGAAACAAACCAACGGAAAGGAAAAATGTGAGTAAACACAAGTATTAGGAGTATATCCTTCCCAAGGATAAGCACAAGCAGGACATGACCATTTAGATAAAAGGGGAAAGAAGAATCATGATATGTACCCATACAATGGTGTTTGGGTAATAAAGCAAGAAACATTAGCATTGGCCTTCAAATGTTCTTGTTGAAAATCGGAGTACCACAGACATGCTTCGAGATAGCATTGACATGGTCATTGGGTAAAGCTCAAACTTTGGATACACCAAGGATCCATCAGGAACAACTTATGAAATAAGTCATGCAATTTCAGCAAGGAAAAGATGAGGGTGCGGCCGACGGGCTCAGCAACAATTCCTCAAGATTTCCACGAACATGGATTTCCACAATTGAGTGAACAAGGAGATAACATTAGTCAGATCAAATGATATAATGATGTATGCTTGGGGAAAACATACACAATTAAACATTGGCTGGAAGGTGCACCCGAGATATGGGTTGGGTTGCACAATCAATGTTAGAATGGTGACTCAATGAACAAAAGGCTTAGAATGATAATATCGACCATTCACTTCAAAGCAATAGGGTTGCTAGAAGTACAGAATCCAAATGGCATCGTTCACTTGTTCGTATCCCGGTTAGAATCAACACGGGGACCGAGAAAGAATGGTGATGGTGAGAAGTATCACTGTCCCGAGAATTCTTTAAGAGGTGGAGCAATTCTCACCACATTCTTGACATAACAGATGGTAATACTCCAAGGTAGAACATATCGCAAGCTGGATGGCAAGTTGCATCCATAGTGTCAGGGATATTACTACCAGGTATAAACCGGCCAGGAGGGTCCGGTTTACGTTATCAGGACTATAATACCAAAGGCCCAGCAGAGTATGAAGTAGAAGATTGTAGCCCAAGAGGCTTAGAGCCCATGTGTTAGGGCCCATGATTTGTAAACCGTCATACTATGTAACTTGGGATGTAAGATAGAAAGAACAGAGACCGAGGCGGACACGTTTATGAGCCGGCCTCAGGACTCTGTAAACCGGACCGGGCGTCGCCTCTATATAAAGGGACGGTCCGGCGACGGTTCAGGACAGACAACAACAGCTCGAGACACAGGAAAAGCGGATTCGCTCCCTGGTCATCGAAGCCCAAGTAATACCACACCAAACTAGACGTAGGCTTTTACCTTCATCGAAGGGGTGGAACTAGTATAAAATCCCTGTGTCTTTTCGTCCGCTTTAACCCCTTTAAGCTAACCCGTAGCAATGGCCTCACGACTAAATCCTGTTGCTAGGACATCTGCCGTGCTAAATCCACGACAGTTGGCGCCCACCGTGGGGCTATCGCACGATGGTTTCGAGTTCTTGAAGGGCAGCTTTGAAGGACTCAAGGGCTATGCAGTGGGCCGGATGACTAAGAGTCGTCGCGGCCGGATCTACATCGACGATGCAGGCTGGGGCCCCGAGGCCGATTCAATCGAATACGGGTATCGAGTCCCCTTCGGCAGTATCCACGTCTTCATCGGCAAGATCGGCGAACCGGGCCCTGAGCCGGACATCTTCCCCAACATCTTCGAGTCGGCTCAGCGTGCGAGACCTGCCCGGATTCAGCCCGCCGTGAAACGTGTCTTCGTTGGAGCAGTGCATGGAGTACAAGCCGAGGATGGATCGGACTCTGGCGGCGAGACTATTATTTATTCCGGCGATGAATCTTCTTTCGGAGAGACAAAATCTTTGTATCTGCTGCAGGATGGCCGGTCTGAGGGCTGTTCCGATGGTGACAGTATTCCGGACCCCCTCGATCCGCCAAACATGGTGGCTGTCTTCATGGCCGGATCACAACCCGTGCAGCAGTCCTCAACCACAGCGGCGTTAATGACAGAAACAATGGGAGCTAGAGCTGGAGATCCTCCCCCGTCTCCAGCTGACACTTTATCCACCTTGGTTGACACTTTGACAGCGCTATTAACAGCAGAGGTAGCACAGGCCAACAAGGAGCAGCATGATGCGGAGGTCGCTCTAGTGAAAAGCCGGATTGAACAAGCCAAGTTGGACCTGGCTGCTGAGAAAGCTAGGATGGCTACAAAACAAGGGAAGCTTGACGCTCAGGCCTATCGACTCATGTTGGATTAGACTGCTTCACAAGAGGTAATGATAGGAAGGCAACGATCTCGCCTGCCGCCAGTTTATGAGGCAAGGAATCTTTTTAGCACGCCAGGCGCAGGAACCAGTAACCAGCCAGAGGTAAACCGAGGAGGAGCACCGGGAACAGGCGCATCAGTTCAGTCACCGGCCGTAGAGCCAAACCGCCAAGTTGTGCCGACCCAACATGTGCCCACCCCTCCTAGTCATTACTCTAATCCGTTGGACAACATAGTTGCTATCGCTTCACGACTGGCCGCCCTTCCTATTGAAGGAACGTCCCCCATAGCAGTGGAGGCACGACGGGCCAAGGAGTTTTTGGACACGGTGCTAACTCAACAGCAAGCTTATTCCTGTAGCCGGGAGAGGATTCATTCGACCCCCCGTCCGAGCCGGAGTTATACAAGGCGTCTGGATGAACCGGCCGTATCATGCAGCGCGCGGAGGCATCATCAGCAGAGGTGGGATAATCCGGCAGTAGAAGAGGCGCACGCTCAAGAGGTGGTGGATCAGGCCAGACAGCGCCGGGAGGCCGAGGTAACAGCGTAGTACGAAGCCCGTCAGGCGACGCCGGTTCGTCCCACCGCCACAGTTGAACCGGGGGTCATGTCCAGTTCCCTGGGCGTGCCGTATCTCATCCCTACTTTACGGAACGTAAAACTGCCCAAGGATTTCAAGGGGCCGCGCAAGGTGCCCAACTACACGGGTGATCTTGCTCCAGAAGGATGGGTTGAGAGTTATGAGATGGCAATGGAGATGCTTGATGTGGATGAGGCAACATGCGCCAAATATTTCACAATGATGCTCAAGGGCACGGCCCGAACATGGCTGGAGGGTTTACCATCTAATTCCATCGGATCATGGGCTGGGCTGCGGGGCCGATTTATCAAAAATTTCAAAGACACATGCAAACAGCCAATGTCTGTTGTCGACTTAGCTGCCTGCGTTCAAGGAGAGCAGGAGTCTACAAGCAGTTGGGTGCGTCGAGTGTCCGAAATCTTGCACTCCTCCAATAGCATCAACCCAAGTACAGCAGTGGTAACCTTGGAAAGTAATTGCCTGTTTGAACCTTTGAGGCAGAAGTTGGGGCGGCTTAAACGTGATTGCAATGACATGGGAACGCTCATGGGCGCTTTAGTACAATACGGAGATTATGATAGCACCAAACATCCAGACGTAGAGGGAGACAAGACAGGGAAGGCAAGCAAGAATGGTAAACCGCCACAGGCCAATCCGGCGAACCAAGGATACAATGGTAAGCGTAAAGCGGATGGCAGCTCAGATTTTTGGCCAACACCAACGCTCAGGAGGATGGGCAACGCCACAAGGGTAGACCGCCCCCACGTAATGGGAGGCCGCCTATTAATCTGGAGCGCTAGTTGAACGTGCCTTGCCGAAAGCACGGTACGGTGGAAAAACCAGCTACGCATCTCTGGAAGGATTGTTTCATCATGCAGGAGTTCATGAACCGGAACAGGTATGATCACGGGCCCCCCGGCAGATCAGGCCCTAGCTTCCAAGGTCCGGGTTATCAAGGTGGTGGGTCCGGTTCAGGATATCAAGGAAATAATAGTAACCACAATGGGCACAATCAGCATAACCAGCAGCATGGTCAGGGCGGATACAATAACCAAGGGCATCAACACCGTCAACAGTAGCAACAATCCGGATATCAGAATAATTCGAAGGAGCTGAGCAGTGGGCAGTATCATGTCTTCACAACAAACTTGTGCAAACGGGACCAGAAAGTTCTGAAGAGGGCGGTGCATTCTGTTGAACCGGCGATACCACGTTTTCTACATTGGTCTGAGCAGCCCATTGTGTGGAGTAGAGAGGATCATCCACACCGGGTTGATAATCCGGGTCAGTTGGCTCTAGTGGTGGCACCACAGGTGGGTGGTTACAAGTTCACCAAAGTGCTTATGGATGGAGGCAGCAGCATCAACATCCTGTATTATGAGACTTTTCGGTGTATGGGGCTGACGGATAAGAAGCTTCGATAGTCCAACACAGTGTTCCATGGGGTGGTACCCGGTAAATCGGCCTATCCAGTTGGCAAAATCGATCTGGAGGTCACCTTTGGAGATGAGCATGACTCTAGGTCAGAGACTGTGACCTTTGAGGTGGTAAAGATCAGAAGCCCATACCACGCTTTGTTTGGGCGGCCATTTTATGCCAAGTTCATGGCTAGGCCGTGTTATGTTTATCTACAGCTCAAGATGCCAGGCCACAAGGGAACTATTACGGTCCATGGGAGCTGCAAAATTGCATTGGAGTGCGAGGAAGGAGATGCAGCTTATGCTGAAGCGGTCTGCGCAACTGAGGAGCTGAAGTTCTATAAGGACAACGTTGATCCGGCAGATATGTCTCCGCTGAAGAAACCAGCCACAGAGTATGATCCGGCGCTGAAGTTCAAGTCAGCCGAAGAGACCAAGCAGGTGGACTTTGTTCCTGGCAATTCATCCAAGCAGTTCACTATCAGCGCTAACCTAGATCCGAAATAGGAAAGCGCACTCATCGAGTTCATCCGTGAGAACCGGGACATCTTTGCATGGAAGCCTTCTGACATGCCAGGTATGCCGAGGGAACTCGCTGAGCACAATCTTAATATCGATCCTAAGTTTAAACCGGTCAAGCAGTATTTGCGCTGCTTCAATGAGGAGAGGCGCAAAGCTATTGGAGAAGAAGTGGCTAGGCTCTTGGCTGCAGGCTTTATAATTGAGGTGTTTCATCCAGAGTGGTTGGCTAATCCGGTGCTAGTACTTAAGAAAAATGGCACTTGGAGAATGTGTGTTGACTATATAGATCTGAACAAAGCTTACCCAACTGATCCTTTTGCTCTCCCCCGTATTGATCAAATTATTGATGCTATGGCAGGATGTGAGCGGCTGAGTTTTTCGGATGCATACTCAGGTTATCATCAGATCAAGATGGCAGTTAAGGACCAGGAGAAGAGATCCTTTATAACTCCTTTCGGAGCCTTCTGTTATGTATCTATGCCATTTGGGCTTAAGAGTGCCCAGGCAACCTACCAGCGTTGTGTTCAGAACTGCCTTCAAGGGCAGATTGGGCGAAATGTTCATGCATATGTCGATGACATTGTGGTGAAATCCAGGAAGGAGGAGACACTGATAGATGATTTGAAGGAAACTTTTGACAATCTCCGAGTTTACAAAATGATGCTTAATCTGGAGAAGTGTGTCTTTGGTGTTCCGGCAGGCATGCTCCTGGGGTTCTTGGTATCAAACAGAGGAATTGAAGCTAATCCGGAGAAGACCAAGGCGATTAGGTCCCTGGCTAAACCGGCGTGCATCAACGATGTCCAACGCGTGGCGGGCCGTATTGCACCACTCAGCCGGTTTATCAGCCGTTTGGTGGAGAAGGCGATCCCGCTTTATCAGATGATGAAAAAGATGGACCGTTTCGTCTGGAGTGAGGCTGCTGATGCTGCGTTTGAGGATCTGAAGAGGCAATTGGAAGAGCCGCCGGTCCTTGCTGCCTTAGTTGACAATGAGCCACTATTGTTATACGTGGCTGCCAACGCCCGTGCGGTAAGCGTTGCTATTGTGGTAGAGCGCAAGGAGGCAGGCAAGGAATATCCGGTTCAGCGGTCGGTTTACTACATCAGTGAGGTGCTCATCGAGTCAAAACAGAGATATCCGCATTGGCAGAAGTTGGTGTATGGGGTTTTTATGGCAAACCGGAAGCTAAAGCACTATTTTCAGGGCCACCCAATCACCGTTGTCAGTTCAGCTCCGTTTGGGGATATAATCCAGAACAGAGAAGCTACTGGTCGAGTTGCAAAGCGGGCCATTGAGCTTAGCCCGCACGGACTAAAGTATGTGCCCCGTACTGTGATAAAGTCCCAAGCACTGGTGGATTTCATCAACGATTGAACAGAGTTGCAAGTGCTTGAGGAGAAGTCGGATCATACATACTGGACTATTCACTTTGACGGTTCAAGGCAATTGGACGGCTCGGGGGCTGGAGTCATGTTAACTTCCCCACGAGGTGATAAGTTCTGTTATGTCCGCCGTTTAATGTTCCCTTGTACTAATAATGCTGCTGAGTATGAAGCTCTCCTCCATGGTTTGCGGATGGCCAAGGAAATGAACTTGAGCCGGGTTAAGTGTTTTGGCGATTCGGATCTGGTGGAACAGCAAGTATCTGGCAAGTGGGGCTCCAAGGATCCGCTCATGGAAGCATATCGACGAGAGGTGGATGTTGTCGCTGGACACTTCAAAGGATATCAGGTGGATCATATAGACCGGCGGAAAAATGAAGCAGCCGATGCATTAAGCCGGCTGGGTTCCCAGCGTAAACCGGTTCCACCTAATACCTTCTTGGATGAGTTGCATAATCCATCGGTGCAATTACCTTCAGAGGAGGACTTGGCTGTTCCTGATCCGGAAGCACAATTGGTCGCAGCACTTCATGTCATTCCCGTTTGGACGCTTCCTTACTTGGCATACATGAACCGAGGTGAGTTACCAGAGGACAAAGTTGAGGCCCGGCAGATAATCCGGCGGTCTAAATCTATGACTATTGTAAATGGAGAACTTCATCATCGCAGCGTTTCGGGAGCTTTTCAGCGGTGTGTATCACCAGAAGAAGGCTGTGATATCCTTAGAGAGATTCATGAAGGGGATTGCGGTCATCACGCCGGTTCAAAATCTTTGGTGGCTAAATCTTTTCGTCATGGGTTCTACTAGTTGACGGCTCACGCCTACGCAGAGGACCTGGTCAGAAAATGTGATGCTTGCCAGAAATTCTCACGGCGTGCTCATATACCGGCTCAGGAGCTGAGGATGATCCCAATTACCTGGCCGTTTGCGACTTGGGGGCTTGATATGGTTGGACCCTTCAAGAGATCCCAAGACAAGAAAACCCACCTGTTAGTGGCAGTGGACAAGTTTACGAAATGGGTTGAAGCGGAGCTTGTCAGTAAGTGTGATGCAGCAACAGCGGTTCAGTTCATCAAAAAGGTGATTTTCCGGTTTGGCTTTCCACACAACATTATAACTGATAATGGCACCAATCTATCCAAGGGGGCTATGGAGGAGTTCTGTCAGCGAGAGCACATTCGTCTCGATGTATCATCAGTAGCTCACCCTCAGTCTAATGGCCAAGCTGAAAGAGCCAATCAAGAGAAATTGAGAGGCATCAAGCCCCGGCTTATGGTTCCTTTGCAGAGAACACCGGGTTGTTGGGTGGAGGAGTTGCCTTCTGTACTATGGAGCATCAACACTACACCTAACAGATCGACAGGGTACACGCCTTTCTTCATGGTATATGCAGCTGAAGCGGTCCTCCCTAGTGATATCCGTCATGACTCGCCGCGGGTGGCGGCTTATGTTGAAGCGGATAATGAACAAGCAAGACAAGACGCCTTGGACCGGCTGGACGAGGAACGGGACATGGCAGCAGCTTGATCGGCGATTTATCAGCAAGACCTGCGCCGGTACCACAGTCGCCGGGTTAAGACCAGGATGTTTCAAGAAGGAGACCTGGTGCTCCAGCTCATCCAAGACCAAACGGACATGCACAAGCTATCCCCGCCTTGGGAAGGACCCTTTGTGGTTAGCAAGAACCTGCGCAACGGATCATACTACCTCGTCGACGTTCGAGAACATAAGGACTCACACACGGCGGAGGAGACCAAGCGGCCGTGGAACATCGTGCTTCTTCGACCTTACTATACTTGAGCCATAGGCTCCGCTTTATGTACAATGTATATATTATGATTAATATAATAAACCGGTGCCCCCGGTAAACCGGGGTATCAGCCATCTTTTTCATAAGAGTATCACATGGGGGCTTCCACGGGCAAGGGAGTTTCCTATGGCCTCTTAAACCGGCACCCTTGATAAATCGAGGTATCAGCCTTCTTTTCTGTTCATAAAGAGTATCACATGGGGGCTTCCGCGGGCAAGGAAGTTTCCTATGGCCTCTTAAACCGGCGGCCACATCAAGACCATCATAAGAGCACCGATCTGGTTGCTTCGGCAATTTCCACATGATGATGAAGGGCAAAAGAGAGTTTGATGCCTAGCACAACTCAAACATAGGCCCCGACGAGCAATTCTCAAACGCTACCTGGGGGCTCCTGATGCAAGTTCATCAGCGAGTTGAAAACTCTTGTAGTGAACACGGCTTGGAAGCTTGGTGTATACACCTAAAACCCCGGATTAACCTACCTGCATCAAGTAAATCACGCCGTCCAGTTAAACCTGGTATGACCCGTCGAACGTACACACAAGTCAATCCTTCGGGACCCTGAACTTGGTAACGTTAAATTGACGATCATCAAGTGATTACACAAGTCAAATCTTTATAAGATTTTGAACATTGGTAGCATTTGACATTGATGATTTGGTTAAGGATTGCGGATCAATCTTAACAGGCTTTGCTAAAATGGTTAATGACAGTAGCCTGGCAGCTCATAAAAAGCCTGGAATTTGGAGCCTAGCAGCTCGTAAAAAGCCTCGACTACATGGTCTTATTTTCCCAAAAACTTTATTTTTCATTTTTTATGTTTTCTCAAATCTTTATCTTCAAGGTCATTGGTTTTTCAACCAAGTCCATTGATTCAAGACTGGACAACTACAAAGTTGTTACTACATCTGTATTTACAGAGTTATTGTCTGATTTATAAACACCAGTACTAGTTTACAGTTAAACCGGAGTTCATTGTAACCCGGATCGGCCTTCAGGATGAGCCGACAAAGAACCAAGGGAGTCATCAACACTTACACCTTGAATCGTTCTTGCCGGATTAAGATTTAAAGATACACTTAATCACAGGTATGATACATGCTTATATTTTATACACAGTTCAAGTTATTAACTTAGATCATGTGTTTGGCCAGTATGACCCGTCCGGCGATAAACCGCCAGTACACTTTGAGCATTGTTTATGCAGACACAAGTAATATAAACTGTCAAAGCATTGCAAGCAGGAGATATTTTAGAAGTTGCCAAACAAAGTAATGCCATGAAAGATAGTGTGGGACAAAGACAATATCTCAACTATTCTATTACAAGGCACTGGCAGGCCCAAAAGAATATCAGTTTTCTCACAAAGCGTTCAACACATAAAGGTAAACGGAGCCGGTTTAGGATTCTGCTTCAGCTTGCTGTGAAGACTAAGGGTCAGCTTGTTCCGGGTCTTCGACGACTTTTGGCAGCTGTTGGAAATCAGGGGTGCTCCAGTCAATCTTGGCAAGGGCGTGGAAATACAGTTCATCATTTATAAGTTCTGACGATTCAATGTCAGGAGCGAAGGTATGCTTACGAACGGGTGGAATAAGATTTTCAATATCATAGGACGGACGCTCCACCCGCACATTCTCCAGATCATAACCCGGGTGATACCTTGATAAGTCTGCTTCATCAGCAAGCTTACTAGCAAGAGGCCGCATATCTTTGGTTAAGGCGCGAAGATCCTCAGCAGAGAAAGCTGACCCGTCCTCTTTCATCAAAACCCCTCAAAACCATTATGTCCATGTTTGAAGTTTGAGCAACTTTACATTGCCAAACTTGTCCAAATGCTCTCAAACTTGGTACACATGCTAGAATGGTCTAATAATGCATCTAGACCAAATGGCACAAGCTTTGGAGAAGGGTAACTTGATTAGAGTACCCCAAAACCATTTCTATTCAAATTCAAATTTGAACAACTTTACATTACCAACTTTTTACTTGGGGCTTCAAACTTTGTGGGCATGATCACAACCCCAAATGATGACACTACACCAAGTGGTGCATCGAGGAGGGGTGATTAGCTTGACTCAAACATGGTGAAACCATTTCTGTTGATTTATAGGGTTCACCAAAGTTACATTGGCAAGTTTCTTCAAATAAGCCCAAACTTGGTGAAACACCCAATTTCCATATGCCATTTCATCCTGTTAAGTGTCATGGCTAGTGGAGATCATTTGATTGCTCAAAACCACATCAAACACCTTCTGGTGATTTTCCAAAGTTACAATTTTCACCTCTTCCCTTGTTCTCCTTGAGACCAACTTTTTACCACAGCTTCCCTAGGATCCCTTGCGCCTCCAGTAACTTCCCCATGGCCAAAGCTCAATAATTGAGGGGTGAAAACCCCATTTTACTCTACTGGACAGCCCAATTTTCACTCTCCATCAACCTCCCTCCTCTTCATTGGGTAACCAAGGCATCCAAGGCCACAGCCCACTTGTTTACTCCTCGCCTGACCCCCCAGACAAGGTGGCCGCGTCCAGCAAGCCAAAGGTATGCCCTGGCATGCAATAGGCGTGCTCCAGAGCGCGCTACAGTGCACACCCGCACTGTAGCCTCCTCCAATCAGCAGCCCCCGACCACCTCGAGCCTCCCCCTCGCGCCAGTCGATGCGCCTCGACATCCGCAACACGCCCCGGCGCTGTCCCCCTCCTCCTTCTCCCTCCTGTGGCTGCCCTCGCACGTGCGCCAGCCGCCCGCAAGCTCCAATCTTCGGCCTCGCACGCGCGTTGCTCTGGATGCTTTCCCCGCTCTCTCTCTTCCTCTCCCCGGCCCTGGACCGCATCCAGCAACACCACAGACACCACCCCAGCTCCTCCCGAGCCCTATGGCAACGGGCAGAAGCTCGCCGGCGCACAGGTCCACGGCACCTCGTCGTTCGCCTATAAATGGACACCTCGCGCCCCTCCTCTCCTCACCAACCGCTCTATCACCCACCTAATCATCCCCCTACGCCACTCACTCCACTCCAGACAGGCCCGAGCTCGAGATCGAGCTCGAGCTGCGTCACGGCGGCTCGCCGTCGTCCGCTCAGTACGGGCCGTCCCCGCTATCCCTGAGCCTCGATCTGAAACCGCCGAGCCTCACTGACCATTTCCCCCTCGTTTCCCCTCTCTACAGCTGTCGGAAACGGCCGGAACCACGACCACCCGAAGCTCCTCCGTCGCGTGACCTCGCTGTCGGCGAACCAGGCCACTCCGGCGACCAACTCCACCTCCACCAGATCGGCGACACCACGCTGACTCCGTCCCTGCCTTTGCCTGCCCTCGCCGTGCCCCGAATCGCCGCCAGTGAGCTCGCCGGCCCTCTGCCGGAGGGTTAGGGATGACAGGCGGTCCCGCCCGTCAGCCTCCCCTCGCCCTCGCCTCTCTCCCCTCTCACTGACGCCGGGCCCCGCCCGTCAGGTTTGAAACCTGGCGCGCGCGCAGGCACCCGTGCGGTAGGCTGATTTCCCCCTGGGCCTGCTGCACTGTGGCCATTCTGGCCCAGTTGCATAGGAACCTTTTCCTTTTTCTTTTTCTGTAGGATTTTCAAATATTTTCACAGGATTAAATATTTATCCAAATGAATTAATTCCAGTTCCTAAAAACTTATAAAATTCCAACCTATTTAATGATGTCACTTTCACCCATATCCATGGACCTTTTCTGTTATGTTCAAATTTAAATATATATTTGAACACTAAAACCTCTGTTCAAAAATTCATGTACCCCATTCTGTCACTCCAAATCTCAAACTAAGAATTTTTGCCATCTTAGTTTTCCCTCTCGTATTTTATAAAAATAAGTTGACATTTTTCTGAGCACTTTGGTTTTCTGTTTTCATTATGGTCTTATTTTCCCGTTGTTTATTGCGACGATTAGATACCGTATTTGACGAGGTTGGTGAAGAAGGAGGGGAAGGATTTGAAGACCTTGAAGACCAAGCCAATCCAGGCAAGCAGCCCTTTGTCCATGATACCCCTTGTGTTCCTCGGAACCCTTTCATTTCCGAATGCATGTTGATAAGAGTAACGGTGGTGAACTAGTTGAAAGCCACCACATGATGCATGCCCTACTCATGATCCTTGCCATGTGCTTATATGCTATGACAAATGATTAGTTGTGATGCTTAGTGATGCATATGTGCCATGAATCCTTCGTGGTTGCATTCTTTTTGAAAACCCCATCGGGTGCCCCTAATGCCCGAGGGTGACGTTGAGTTAGATGATCACTTGAGGAAGAAGTGGTGTGCCAAGAAAGATCTCGTGTGTAGGTGAAATGATGGATTAGATTTATGTGTGACTACCGTACCAACCAAACATGTGCAACCACTCTACCCCTTATGGGACGGGGCATTATTGATTACTTAGGTTGATACTAGCATGGTGCCCACATCACTAGTGACGGGGGAGACTTGAGGTCACTCCCGGAATGGGGTCGTGCTTGGATAGGCGACCATGACTATTTTTACAGGGCACTCGACACACCGTTGGTCCCTTCATGTACGCGTGACATTGAAAAAAGGGCAAGTCCCATGATCTATTGTTTGTACTCGAGGGCCGTGCACCAACGAGTGGACCCTATGTTAGTGTCGTCTAGGGAAAGGTAATGACCGGGTGCTTCCCCCGAGTACTCGAGGTACTGCGGGATCGTGTGTGACACGAAAGCTTCCCGGATCTTGTGGGTAAAGTGCGCAACCTCTGCAGAGTGTAAAACTATTCGAATAGTCGTGTCCACGGTCATGGACAGTTGGGAGGTGCTACTTAAACTATGTCCATAATTTTACAATCACGGTGAAAGTATGTGTGTGTGTTGAGTCAAGGTGGTGACTTGACTCGATGATAAAGAATTGAACTCTATTCATGTTGATATCTGTAACCTGTCTTCGAGGTTACCCAAATTCATTGATGCATGTTACATGATGGTAGAATAACTTAGCTAGCTTGCACTCAAGGTACTAAACCATGAGCATTGGGTTAATGACACTGAGGTGGAGTACCATGTGGAAGTGATCGTGAAGGCAAACGATCCTCCCACAAGTTGGTTCTTTGAGGGACCCCAGATGGCAACACTACCCCTCGCTGTCGAGGCTGCTGCACTCAAGGTACTAACCCGTCTCCGCGAGCTTCTTCCGGAGATGGCAGCCAAGATGACAACCCGCTTCTTGCCTTACCGGAAGGAAGGTGAAGATGAAAGCAGCGTGCAAGCCCCTCCACTGATGGAAGGACTTCCACTTCGATTCCGGACCTACTTCAGCCTATGTGCCGACAGCTTGGCACAATATTTGGCCTCGGAATCGATGAAGCTCCGAGAAGAACTTCACCAGACCAAGGCACTTCGTTGTCGAGCACAAGAGAAGACATATAGGATCAAGAAGGAAGGTGCGCCTCCCAGACAGTCCGCTATCGCGTATCGAGGCGGAAGGCCCTCAGGAGATGTATCTTCCAAGGATGAAGAACCACCCCGGCGACGCCGTATGACGGCAAGGGAATATCGCAAGCTTTTCCCTGCACCACCGACAAAACACCGCCGTATCTAACTCCTCCACTCCCCCACACCCTCAAGTGATAAGGGGGCCCAGATAGATGAAGACAAGGAGGAAGACCCAGAAGAGCCAGAATATGCGACCGAGCATTCCGCCGCTTAGGCATTATTCGCAACCCGGATATGCCAGTTCGTGACCTCTATGGTAGGATAGGTCGTGTAACCCCTATGCGAAGTCAAGTCCTTGTATGGTTCATATGAAGCCATCTAGTATTTGCTTTTGTTGCGTTTGGATGTACGTCGTATCTTCCCTTCGGGAATATGTAAATGACTGCATCACCCATTTGGATTTTAATGAATGTGTTTGGCCCTTTCGGCCCTTGCATGAAATGATTAGTGTCACACCCACCCCCTTACTAGGCACCCATCTTTATTGCTTTCCCTCTTCCAAATCATGAGACCTTTTATCGCTCCAACATGATGCCTGTTGTAACTCGTACTGGTGCCTCTACCCAGCAGCCTGAAGCTGGAGCATCCGCCCAATCAGAGGCCGGCCAAGACCCAACCTACGACCAAGCTCCACCACCACCTCCTCCGAACATGGACATGGCTCAGCTTCTCCAGGATTTCCGAGAGGAACGCCAAGCCAACACCGCAGCCCTTCAGATGATTGCTCAAGCCGTCACCAACAACCGCCAGCCGGCGAGGAATGGCAATGGACGTTCCACGTTGGCAGAGTTCAAGAAGCATGCACCGCCAACTTTCATCGAGACTGCTGAACCCGTGGATGCAGACGACTGGGTCCGCACCATTGAGGACTTGCTAGAACTAGTCGAATGCACTGAAGACCGCGAGAAGGTGGCTTATGCTGCCCACTGCCTCGGGGGGACTGCTAGAGCTTGGTGGGATGGATTCAAGGTCATGCATGCTGGGCAAGACATCACTTGGGACAACTTCAAGGCAGAATTCCGCAAGGCCCATATTCCTTCTGAAATCATGGCTATCAAAAAGCGTGAGTTTCGAGCCCTGAAGCAAGGAAGTGGCACTGTCAAGGAGTACATGCAGAATTTCAGTGTTCTGTCAAGGTATGCCCCTGAAGATGTCAGCATTGATGCTGCAAAAAGGGAGCGCTTCATGGAAGGCCTCAATCAGACTCTGCAGTACTCGCTTGTCGTATGTGACTGCCCAACCTTCCCTGACCTGGTGAACAAAGCACTCATGCTTGAAGACAAGCGGCGTGCTTTGGAAGACACTCGCAAGCACAAGATGGTCAGCAAGGGAAGTTCCAGCAACCAGAAGCCTCGCCCGTGGCAGCCAGCCCCGGTCAAGCCAACCTACCTGCAGCCAAGAGCTCCTGCACTTCGCACCAATTATCAGCCTCAGCCGTATGCCAACCCAAGGCCAGCATTCAACCCCAATAACAGTGGTGGCAACAAGATCAATAATCCAAACCAAGTCACTTGCTTTGGATGTGGTCAGTCAGGACACATCTCAAGGGTGTGCCGCAACAAGAAGCCTGATGCCCCGCGCCCCAATGCGCAGAACCCTGTACACGTGCATTCGGTGATCTCGACTCTTAAGTCGGGGTCCCCACACCATGCCTTGGCCCGGGTTAAAGCCATTAGAGAACCAGCTCTGGCGGAGGACTTCTTCACTTCAATAATGCGAGCAGGCAAGATTGATAGTTTCTCCAGAGTACCTTGGATGGTGGTTGGAGCCGGTTTATTGTGGGAGATAGCACTAATGGCCCTATGTGCGCCGGAATATAACTGCTCCACCGAAGTGTATGCAGCCTTCAGTTTCTTCCGCATATCATCCCCAAGATGAGTAACGCGCCTCCCTGTGTAAAAATGATGAGTTAAACGAGAGCAGCACAAGATAGCAAGGATAAGCTTATGTTAAACAAAAACGTACCAAACATAGCAGATGTCATATCATTTATATGCTGCCTTAACCCGGAAAACTCTTCCGTCACCGGGTTAAGAGCTGCTTCAGCATCACTGGCTCTTTTTTCCAAGGCAGCCTTTTCCACCTCCCAAGTGGACCGCTCTGCTTCAAAATCTTTCTTGAGCTTCTCCATATTAGCTAATGCAAGGGTAAGCTTCTCCTTGGATATTGCAGAAGCATTCTCTTGGAATTTTAAACTATCCTGGAGCTCAGTTACTTCAAAAGCCCTCTGGTTCAAGTCAGTCTGCCAAAAGTGAAAGGATATCAGATATTCATAAGAACAATTTAATTAAAAGTCCCAAGCACATAACAAGTTATGCACTTGACACTTGGGGGCTAATGTACGTTTGCAGTGAACAGGCAAAAAAATTCAGACAAAGTCCCAAGCATACAACAAGTTATATACTTGGCACTTGGGGGCTAATGTGACATCATTCTCAAACATAGGAGAAGTCCCGGTTCACCCGTAGCGGAGTAAACCGGCCCTTGGAGGTTACAAATGCAAAGAAAAGTTATTCTAGTTGATATACTGAAGTCTCGGTTCACCCTTAAGGTTAAACCGGCACTTGGGAGCTACAATGGACTAAAGGTACAGTTACAAGACACAAGCAGAAATACAAGGGAAAAGGAATTACCTCATATCTTTCTTTCATTAAGTTCACCAAGCCGGCCTCATGGTCACGGCTGGTGAATAGCCGGTTTAAGTACCCAGAATGGAGCTCCTGGGCAGTAAGCTGGGCATAGCTGGACAGGTCGGTGCTCCACTTGCCCTTGTCTTTTTGAAGAATTTCTTCCTTGGCAGTATGTCTGGCCAAGATGGCAGGCTCAGCTAGGGTGGTAAACCCAGTCCCAGTAATCTCGACGTCGTCCGTTGAAGCAGCAGTTGGCCTGGAGGGATCAGCAGCAGTAGGATTGGTGTGCACCGGGCTAGCAGGGGCCGGACTAACCCGAGCAGGGCTAGTCCGGGCAGGGCTGACCGGATCAGCAGTGTATTCCATGGGGCCATCCCCTGGAGCAGCAAGGTCTTCTGGATCCATAGGAGAAGGATCATCGTGTGGAGCTTCAACATTTTCTTCTAGAGGATTGGCAATTTCAGGATCTTCTGCCGGTTCAGAAGTGGTATTTTCGGCGGCCGGTTTATTTAATTTTGCCTTTTTGCTAGGCTTGGGCATACTGAGAAAAGATTAAAAGGGACAATGAAAATCACAAGTCAAAAATAGAAGGATAAACCGGGCAGAAGGAAAGACAACTTACCCGTGAACAGTCTTGAGCACAGGGACTTGTGTGGCTGTCGACTCACCAGAGGATGACAAAGGAGTTTCCTGGTAATTCGGATCAGACGGTTTAAGGGGTTGACGAAAAAGACCCGCTTTAGGATGAAGAATAGTTGGAGTAAGTAAAACCTCTGAACAGCGCCTTCGAGCCGGAGTGTGGGTCAGTCCGATCGACTCGACCACATGACCACTATGGCGTGTGGTGCGGCGAGCCTCATGTTGTTGTTTCTTCAAAAGAAAATGGGGATCCAGTTGAGCATAAGGGTGAGAAAATGGATATTTCCGGGCAACCCGATGAACTTTGGGTGGCAATGGCTCTGAATCAGAGGAAAGAGAGATTACCTCAACTTCATCCGCTTTACTACCTTCAGCCGGATCCTGGGAAAAAGCATTGTTAATAGAAATACAGACAAAGGAAAGGTTAAAAGTCATAAGAAACAAGTGGTACCTCAGAGGCCGGATCATATTCTTCTGCGTTTGAACCGGACGCAGCGGCAGGCTTCTTCTTATGTTTCTTTACAGCCAGGCTCTTCTTGCGAGATGGCTTCGCCGGTTTGTCCTGGGCTTTCCTCTTCTAGAAAGGGTCGTTAGCCTGTTTAAAAGAATAAAAGCATATTAATGCCAAGCTATATGGACGGATTAAAACAAAGAGAAGGGACAGGAGAATCTCTTCCCGACGGCGGTTTGTTATTCACGCAGAAGGGTGCTAATCCAGTCCGACTGCACTCCTCCAGAGGTATATTCAGCATCTTTTTGTCAGATTCGGTAACTTCATTATCTGGAAGCACCATCTCCATGTGACGCAGAGGGTCCTTGGGGTTGCCAGTATACTCGCACATTAAACCGGAGCGCCGGCTTAATGGGAGAATGCTCCAAGAGAGCCAGCAGCGGACAAAATCAACTCCAGTTAAACCGTTGGCTACAAAGGCCCTGAGCTTTGAAAGCTGGGGGCATATCAAGCTCGGTCTTGGGCGCTCAAACGTTGTGGGAAAGGATGGTCCACTGTCAGACGGTGGGAGCGATAACCCAGCATGGGATTTTCCCCTTCTGGTGAAGTATCAACACAATAGAACCAAGTTTGGTTCCAATCTTTGGGATGGCAATGGAGGGTAGCATGAGGAAAGCTGGCGTCCTTCCTCTTCTAGATACTCATTCCGCCAAGTTCAGTATTTGGCCCATCATGAAATTCAGTCCGGCGATTCAGATGGAAGAAGTCCCGGAATAACTCCACGGATGGCTCTTCTTGCAGATAGGCTTCTGAGAAGACTTGGAAGTTGCAGATATTTGATATGGAGTTGGGGCCTATGTCTTGGGGATGGAGCTGAAAGTCTGCCAACACGTCGCGGAAAAACTTTGACCCTAGAGGGCTAAAGCCCCGGGCTAAGTGATCAAAAAAGACGATAATTTCTCCCTCCTTAGGCTTAGGGGGACACTCCTTTCCAGGGGCCCGCCAGTGAAGAACCTCCTTCGGACCTAAAGCGCCAATTGAGGCCATCTTTTGTAAGTCATCCTCGGTAATCCGGGATGGGACCGAGTTGCAAGCGATAAACTGCTTGGCCACGGAAGTCATCTTTTTCCAAGGGGGAAGGCTGAAAAATACAATAAAAGATCCGGTTTACTATCCACACGGATTTAAACCGGCATGTTCTATGAAGGCATTGATCTAGTTGGCGGTTTAAGCAGGGGACTAATGGTATCTACTGATCCGGAACAACTATGAACGTGACATCTATCGGATTATGAAGTTTGGAAGGAGAAAGTTAAACCGCCAAACACAGGCAGGTGAGGTACAGATCTAAAGCTAAACCGTCGACACATGCAAGTAAGGCGCAGATTTAAAGATGAACCATCGACATAGGCAAATGAGATGCAGATCTAAAGTGTGGGAAACAACTTTAACACGAGCAGCAGATACATATGGATCTACAGCATATGGAAAACTCAAGATAATTCAAGTCATATTCATCGGAGACAGATGAAGGTTTTTTTACAGATCCAGTTTAAACTAGCAGTATTGGGGGAAGTAAGGTTACAACGACGGAGAGGGGTCATGCTAATGATAATTGATCTAAAAGGTTTGAGGATCTACAGCAAAACCCTATCTATGGCGAAGAACCGCGAAGAACAGGAGCTCATCTATAAATGCGCAGGAAACCCTAGAACTGGGATCTATGGGAATGAGATGAGTTAACGCACCTGAGGCAATGGAAGCAGAAGGGCGCCGGTGAATCTCTGGACACGCTCAGGTTGATGCAGCGGCCGAGCTTGATGAAGACGACGAGCTCGATGGACGGCGGCGGAGCTTGAGCGCTGGAGGACAGAGGAAGAAGAAGCAAGGGGAAGAAAGAGATACCCCTTGGACCCTATTTATAAGCCGAGGGGGTAAAACGGCAAGCGCGGGAATCGAGGAGACCAAAAATCGGATATGGATGGTGCTGTCGCCTCAATCTTCAGGACATTAATAAGTAAAGGTAAAAAAACAGGTACAGGTTTTAAATGCGCGGATGGCGTCACAACGGTTTAAAGCGATCTGAGAAGATGACGTCATGCCGGTTTACAGAGCATACTGAAGTTGCAGAAAGGAAAAAACTGTACAAGACTTTGAAGATTGACATGAACAGGTTCAAATCAATCTGGGGCCTAATGTCAGGGATATTACTACCAGGTATAAACCGGCCAGGAGGGTCCGGTTTACGTTATCAGGACTATATTATCAAAGGCCCAGCGGAGTATGAAGTAGAAGATTGTAGCACAAGAGGCTTAGAGCCCATGTGTTAGGGCCCATGATTTGCGTCATACTATGTAACTTGGGATGTAAGATAGAAAGAACAGAGACCGAGGCGGACACGTTTATGAGCCGGCCTCGGGACTCTGTAAACCGGACCGGGCATCGCCTCTATATAAAGGGACGATCCGGCGACGGTTCAGGACAGACAACGACAGCTCGAGACACAGGAAAAGCGGATTCGCTCCCTGGTCATCGAAGCCCAAGTAATACCACACCAAACTAGATGTAGGCTCTTACCTTCATCGAAGGGGCCGAACTAGTATAAAATCCCTGTGTCTTTCATCCGCTTTAACCTCTTTAAGCTAACCCGTAGTGATGGCCTCACGACTAAGTCCTTTTGCTAGAACATCTGTCGTGCTAAATCCACGACACATAGCACGAACAAGTTTGTGATGAAGGGAAGGTAAGGATGTTGTCGATGGTAACTCAATTTACCATGGGATGAGGATGGCACTTATCATCAAGAATTCTATTGATATCCTGGAAGGGGTCAAAATGTTGATGACTATCACGAATTTTTTTGTCGAGAGGCTCTACGAAGAAGCAATCGAACAGCGACTACATAAGGAAAAAGACTGGTGCAGCGACAGATTATTGGAACCACAAATACGACACAAACTCGCAGTCAAGTTTGATGTTCAAGGTGAAGCGATAAGATGAGGAAAAATTGACGTAATCTTAACTCATCATCAAAAATTGTGCTTCGGGAAGAAAGACTTTGTAGCACAGTTAAAATTACACTTCCCACTAGTATTACGTGATGGAGTATTACACTTCCCACTAATAGCGTACTAGAAGTACTGAATTGTAGTGAGGATTCGATTCACTACTCGGCGTTCTTGGTTGACAACAACCCAGAACCCATGGAGTGACTAGGACATGGAAATATACTACTTCATCAGAAATTCATAAGTTGTAGTGCGATGGCGTGATATCCTCGGGATATGAGGGGGTAATACTCGAAGGTAGATCAAAATAGAGTTTGGGTAGGCATATTGATCTATAGAAGGCAAGTACTTTAGCTTGCCCGGAAAATGGTATCAAAGAAAAACAATCATGGTCAGAACCACAGTTGCAAAGGACCAAACATAGATACAAGATGAACTTCTAACAAGTGGATTAATATTATTTGCATGAAGCTTCCATGATAAGTCTCACATCGGGTCCATGGGCATGAACACAAAGTTCAAGGTTGACTCCCACTACTTCAATGCATAACCTTTCATTCACTGGTCTATAAAAAATGATTTGAGTGTGAAGACCTGCCTGGTGAATTACCAGAGGAGTATGAATCTTGGAAAACTTTCGGGTTCACACAAATTAATGAAGGCATAAGTTCAACCCATCGGGGCATCTTAGAAACATATACCACAAGCTTCGAGAGTAATTATCACCAGCTCGAAAATAGAGCATAGTTGGCCAAAAAAGAGATTAGGATTACCAATGGAGTTACGTATCAGAGAAAGAACTTCTTGAGGTCTTTGTATACGAAGGACACTGTGGATGATAATTCAACAAAGGACCTGATGGTCCATAATGGGGCTGATGTGAGCATCGGCACTCGATAAAAGTACGAAACAAAGCAAATTCTTTGGATTATAGAAACAACTGACTAATACAAAGTTCAAAGGCAAAAGAATAAATATTTCCTAATCAATGTATCAGGAGCAAGGGATCTGATTAAGGATGGATATCGAGTAGGCATAAGGGAATAATCGACAATAATTTGATTCATCGAGATCCAACTCAAGTTTAAAATGATGTCTGAGCTGGAAGGATGAATTCTAGGATCTTTTTGAGGATCGCGAGCATTCGCAAAATATAGAATCAAGGGACTCAAAATGATAGTGACAAAGGATGTCAACAAAGATTGCTAGAAATATAAAATTAACCATAATGCAAGCAGACAAGGATTTGCAGAGCATTAGTTGGCAGTGGATTATCAGAAGTCTGGATAGTATTTCAAAGTAACTAGTGGATCACATGATCAACTAGGAATGAACAAATCCTCGATAAGAAGTATCCGTAGATGTATTCAAACAGAAATGGAGCCGCAAGGCAGCAGGCACATTAGATAATCGGGATATTGGAAAGTTTCAGGGAATCTTGTAATAACAAGAGCAATTTGGAATGAAGGTATGGACGGCAAGTGTATGTAGCTATCCATAGGGATTTATCGGTGGTAGGGAATTACAAATAATTTTCATGAAGTCTCAAGAGGACATCGGAGGGTATCTTCAGAATCTTCTGGTGCACCAAGCAATCATCTGGAATGTGGGGCTCTTAGGAAGAAAGTATTTACAAGATCATAGAGTTAGAGTTATCAAAATCATTTAAACCGAATAGAAGAGACATTAGAGTCCTAGAGCATAGACGAGGAATAAAATATCCTAATACCACCCAATGGCGACGTGGGCCCTTAAGCCACACAACCATGTTAGTAAAAGTTTTCAATGACTAGACTCAACTTCGGCCAAGGAGTTGGAAAGGGGGATTCCTACAGGCAGTCGGCTCTGATACCAACTTGTGACGGCCCCGATTTGACTGTACACTAATCATGCACGCAAATGTGTACGACCAAGATCAGGGGCACACAGGTAGATATCACAACACAACTCTAGACACAAATTAAAGATCATACAAGCTTCATATTACAAGCCAGGGGCCTCAAGGGCTTGAATACATAAGCTCGGTCATAAACGAGTCAGCAGAAGCAACAATATCTGAGTACAGACATAAGTTAAACAAGGTGCCATAAGATGGCTAGCACAAACTGGGATACAGATCAAAAGAGGCGCATGCCTCCTGCCTCGGATCCTCCTAAACTACTCCTGGTCGTCGGCAGATGATACGTCTCCGATGTATCTATAATTTTTTATTGTTCCATGCTATTATTTATGAAGTCTTGGATGTTTAATGGGCTTTATCATTCACTTTTATATCATTTTTGGGACTAACCTACTAACCCAAAGGCCCAGTCCAGATTGCTGTTTTTTGCCTATTTAAGGGTTTTGCAGAAAAAGAATATCAAATGGAGTCCAAACGGAATGAAACCTTCGCGAGAGATATTTTTGGAGGAAATCACGCACGAAGAACTTGAGAACCACGTCAGAAGAGCCACGAGGGGCCCACGAGGGTGGGGGCGTGCCCCCTGCCTCGTGGAGCCCCCGTGACTCCCCCGGTGCCCTCCTTCTTCCTATATAAGTCTACGTCCCCAGAAACTCCGTGAACAGAGAGAAAACCCTAATTCCACCGCCGTACCTTCTATTCCCGTGGATATCCCATCTTGGAGCCTGTTCCGGAGCTCCACCGGAGGGGGGTCCGTCACGGAGGTCTTCATCATCATCATCATCGCCCTCACCATGATTAGTTGTAAGTAGTTTACCACAGACCTTCGGGTCCATAGCTAGTATCTAGATGGCTTCTTCTCTCTCTCTGGATCTCAATACAAAGTTCTCCTCGGTCTTCGAGGAGATCTATTCGATGTAATCTCTTTTTGCGGTGTGTTTGTCGAGATCCGATGAATTGTGATTTTATGATCAAGGTTATCTATGAAAGATATTTGGTTCTTCTCTGAAATTTTTATGTGTGTTCATAATATCCTTTCAAGTCTCTTCGAATTATTGATTTGGTTTGGCCTACTAGATCTATAGTTCTTGCAATGGGAGAAGTGCTTGGCTTTGGGTTCAATCTTGTGGTGTCCTTTCCCAGTGACAGTAGGGGCAGCAAGGCACGTATTGTACTGTTGCCATCGAGGATAAAAAGATGGGGTTTATATCATATTGCTTGAGTTTATCCCTCTACATCATGTCATCTTTCTTAAGGTGTTACTCTGTTCTTATGAACTCAATACACTAGATGCATGCTGGATAGCGATCGATGTGTGGAGTAATAGTAGTAGATTGATACGTCCAAAACGTATCTATAATTTCTGCTTGCTCCATGCTTCTTTTGGGTGATATTGCTATGATATTTATACACTTCCATACACTTTTGATCATATTTTGACTAACCTATTAACTCAGTGCACCCCAGTGCCAGTTTCTGTTTTCGGCTGTTTTTGTATTTCAGGTTTTCACGTTACGAGAACTGCCAGAAAAAATCCAGAAAAATTATATAAAAAATCAGCGTTCGAGAACCTACCGTGCGCCCGAAGGACAGCCGGGGGGGGGCACCAGGGCTCCAGGCGCCCTGGCGGCGTCCCCCCCCCCCCCCGGGCCGCGCCGGGGGGGCGCCTGGGCCCCCCGAGGCTCCTCTGATGCCCCCCTTTGGCATATATTTAAAGCGTCTCCCGAAACCCTCAAAACAGAAACTCTTTTTCGCGATCTCATCTCTGTTCTGCCGCCGCCACTTCCAAGATCGGGAGCACCAGGAGAACCCTTCCCGGCACCCTGCCGGAGGGGAGGATCACCACCGGGAGCTTCTCCACCACCATGGACGCCTCCCGGATGAGTTGTGAGTAGTCTCCCTTGGACCATGAGTCCATGACCAGTAGCTATGTGATGTTCTCCTCCCGTTCTTGTGCTTCACTAATTAGTCCTCGTGAGCTGCCCTACATGATCGAGGCACATATGTAATCCTTATGATGTTGCTATGATGAGTTTGCTGGGATCCGATGGATTATGAGATTATGTTCAGATTGTGTTTGAGTAATATATTTGATTCACCTCTTTTATGTTTATGTTCATAAGTAATTCTTGCATGTTCTCCGTTGTTATTTATTGCTTTGGCCAAGTAGTAGGTAGTGACTCCAAGAGGGAACGTTATGCTTGATTGTGGGTTCATGCCCCTCGATGACTAGCTTGAGTGACAGAAACATGAGTCTAGGGGATGTGCTGTTGCCACAAGGGGGAAAACAACGGTGCTTGTGCCCGCGGGTGCAAGGACTGTTTACTTTACGCAAAGTTCTTTTAATGCAGTTGTCTGTTGCATTGAGTTTACACTATGGGTGGGACTCGCAACTTAATACCAGCGAGATGTTCTGGATAGATATCTCAAGGTGGATGATTAGTAGTAGATATTGATGGATTTCGGTCTACTTACTTTGGCGTACCGCCCATGCTTTGAACCTCAACCTTTCTTGCAATGTAATCAGCATTGGTTTGCGCACATGGTCATGTCAATTGCCCAGCTGTAATTCGTTTACCTCACATAGCTGTTTTATCGTCTTTTGGGAGAGAGACATCACTAGTGAACATCATGAAACTCCGGTCCATATTACCATCATTGATCACATCCGCTATTTACTTTTCCGCTATTTACTTACTATTGCAATTATACCTATCACTATTATCACTTGCGTTTGATCCTTTGTAAACTACAAGGCCGGAGGGATTGACAACCTCTCTGTACTCGTTGGGAGCAAAGTTATTTGTATCTGTGTGCAGGTCCACGTTGATTGCTAATATCCGGCGCCGTTAGCAGTTGACACCTTCTTGTTGAAACTGGGAGTCTCTGGGAAATCGATCCTTGGTATTACCAAGGGAAAACTTCTGCTACACTGCATCTCAAACCTTCCACTTGGGGTAACCAACGAGGGGTGAGAAGCCACCTAGCAAAGCAATTTCTGGCGCCGTTGCCGGGGACTCCACTCTTCGGGATAGGGGAGTTGCACGCTATCTTTTACCTTTGCTTTTAGTCTTGTTAGTTTACCTTTCAGTTTTTGCTTTAGTATCTTTTATCGAAGTTGTCATTATGTCATTCTTTAGTTGTCATTATGTCGGGTCCTTTTGTCTTTGACGAGGCGGAAGTTCTCACCTTTAAACAAAGAGGTGGGAAAAGTTTGAAAGATGCTTGGTATGGAATTAGTGATTCACAAAAAAGAGCCACCAAGAAGCAACCTACTACTATCTTGCTTAGAAATTTTTATGTTGGAATTACTTCTTGGAATAGGTTTATTCTAGATACTTCTATCAATGGGAATTTCCTAGAGGCCCCAGTTTGGGAGTCCCTTAGTATTATTGAAAATCTTGTTGGGAATCTCCCTGTTGTTAGCAGTCGAGAGGACATCACCCTAGCTCACATTATGAAAAAACTTGAAAAGATAGAGCTAGAGATGCCAAGCATTAATAAGATAAATGGGTTGGATCGTAAGATCCAAGGGAATTTGAATAGACTTGATAGCTCCATGCATAAAATTTTCAAAATTTTGGAGACCGTCAAATTCCATGACTTGGACTCTTCTAGGATAGACAAGATTGAGGATATCATTGATACCCTAGGAACTACCTTCTCCTCGATCAAAACCAAAAAGGTAGAAACTCCGGCAAAGAGGGAGCCTAAGTTCGTTCACGTTCCAAAGGCTCCCCGTTCTAAAAGTAATCCATCTATTGCCAAAGGGGTTGAAACTGTAAAGACTTTGGAAGAAACACCTCTCTTTGATGAATTTATAAATGAATCTTCCCTTGACTTTTATCCTTTTGGTCTTATACCTAGAAGTATCTCTATGAGGCCTTTATTTGAAAGTCCTCTTAAGACTAGTTGTATTATTGAAGAACTTTTTGATGATCTTGATGATGGTTCAATTGATACAACTTAATCTATATGCATTATGCCTAGCTTAAAGGCATAAAAGAAAGCGCTTTTGGGAGGCAGCCCAATGAATAAATTTATTTTGCTTTTGTTGTGTCTTGATGTTGTGTACTACAGTAGCATCATCATTGTATCTTTACTTTTCAATTTTGTGCCAAGTGTAGCCTCTGATTGCTAGAAAGTTCAAAAGTTGTGAGGTGTTGTCCAGGAAACAGATTCTGTCCTTGGATAGAAAAATTCGTATAAAATCACCAGACATCTTTTTGGTCTGAATTTTTTCGACAGCGTTCTCTATATAATTGTCTTTCGTGCGTCTGCTCTGAGTTTTTTGATTTGAGTTGCAGAAGTGCCCCGAACAAATCATTTACTACCTGCTGTTCTGTTTTTCACAGATTCTATCCTGTTTTGCTTTTCCTTCATTTTGCAAACCAAGAGCTTGCTTTTTCTTTGCAAAAACCTTTTGGCAATCTTGAGAAACAGTAGACCTTCAAGAATATCTTTATTTCCAGCAAGGTATAATTATTTTATTACGGGTACTAACCTCGCTAATCAGATTATGATGAGTTATGTATGAAGGGAGTTTTCAAGTGTGCGAGGGAAGATGATAAAAAGATTCAGGAGTGTCAAGCGCTCAAGCTTGGGGATGCCCCCATGCAGCCCCAAGAAATATTCAAGGAGACTCAAGCGTCTAAGCTTGGGGATGCCCCCGTGCATCCCCTTCTCCATCAACATTATAAGTTCGTCTTTCGTTCCACTATATTTTAATCACTTCATGTGTTATGTGCTATGCTTGGAGCGTCTTGCTTTTAGTTTCCTTTTTAGTTTTTCATAACGAGTCGGAACTTAGCGTTCTTTATGTGGGAGAGAAACACGCTCCACTTCTGCCTAGAACATAACATAGAATTTTCATGTCTATCTTTGTTGTGTGTGTTCTTTGTCTTTTAATAGCTACTATCATGCTCTGCTCTTAGTATTCATGCTTATCTTTTTAAAGAGCTTGTGTTTAGTTGGTTGCTTGAACTCTCTTTAATTACCATGCTCACCTTATTAAGAGAGTTTGCTTCCATTGCATTGGTTAATATGTCTATGATAAAGATGCTACGTGCATAATGGCGCTTAGTAGTTCAGGTTTTCTTATGGTTAGTCTCAAATAGCTGGGGGATTCCCAATGTGTTATTGGAGTACCAACATGATTTGTTTGCCAATGATGTGGTATGGTTTAGTAATATCTTCCCTCAAGAATTTATTTTGATTGACTTGGCGTATGCTCACGCATATTTAAGACTGTAAAGAAAGTCTGTCAAGCCTTGATGATCTTTTGTTTCTAAGTAGCGGTATAACTTCCATGCCTGATTCCATGTTGCTTTGTCGCTCTGCATGATTATGACCGTCATTGCTCTCTTAGTTGGTCTCTCCCAGTCTTTTGCTAACCTCCACCTGTACTAAGCGGACTGACTGCTTGTGCATCCACATCCTTTTAAACCAGTTATGCCATATGAGTCCACCATACCTACCTATATGTGGTATTTCACCGCCACTCCAAGTAAATTTACATGTGCTACCTATAAAAACCTTCAGTTTTTGCAATACATAGCTCATGGGAAAGTAGCTTAAAAACTATTGTGGTAAAGAATATGTTGCTTATGTATCTTATTTTCTTATAAGTTGCTTGCTGAGCGGTAACCATGTTTCTGGGGACGCCATCAACTGTTACACTTTTGTTGAATATCATGTGAGTTGCTATGCATGTTCGTCTTGTCTAAAGTAAGGGTGATTTGCCATGGGTTGAATGGTTTGAGTATGCATATTGTTAGAGAAGAACATTGGGCCGCCAACCAAAGCCATGTATCATGGTGGAAGTTTTAGCTTGGACATTAATCCTCAATTTCTTATGAGAATATGCTTAAGCATTAAAGAGGAGTCCATTATCTATTTTCTATGTTGTCCCGGTATGGATGTCCTCAAGTTGAGATCTATCAAAAACGAGAAATCAAATGCGATCTATCTCCTTGGACCTTTGTACAGGTGACATAGAGGTACCCCTTTGTGACACTTGGTTGAAACATATGTAATGCAATGACAATCCATGGAAATCCGAGCTAATTAGGACAAGGTGTGAGCACTATTGGTATTCGATGCATGAGGCTTGCAACTTATAGGATGTCTTATGCATAGCACATATGAAGTACTACTACCGTTGACAAAATTGTTTCTATGTTTTCAAAATAAAAAGCTCTAGCACATGAGTAATCCCTGCTTCCCTCTGCGAATGGGCCATTCTTTTACTTTTATGTTGAGTCTCCACCTTCTTTTAAAAGCACCAACTATTGAGAGCATGATTGTCATTCTGAGTGTAATGTGCATTCTCCCAAAGTAGCATTGTCTTTTGCATGATTGTGATATCGTTTATTCTGAAATCATTGTATCTAGTCATCACTTAAACCTTGAAGGTGCCCCTGCATTTATGCTTCATTAAAGGGGGCAAGCTAGATAACACTTTATCATATTTGCACATCATGTTCATTGCAAATCTATTTGATGTTTCAGTATCATATTGTAAAACTTTCAGTTCTTTCTGATTTTCTCATGAGGCAACTTAATTACTACAGATTCATTGTCTCAGTAAGCTTTTGTCATATGACTATGAAAAAGTCCTATATGGTTAATAGCATGTCACCACAGAAATTATTCTTGTTATCATTTACCTACTCGAGGACGAGCAGGAATTAAGCTTGGGGATGTTGATACGTCCAAAACGTATCTATAATTTCTGCTTGCTCCATGCCTCTTTTGGGTGATATTGCTATGATATTTATACACTTCCATACACTTTTGATCATATTTGGACTAACCTATTAACTCAGTGCACCCTAGTGCCAGTTTCTGTTTTCGGCTGTTTTTGTATTTCAGGTTTTCACGTTACGAGAACTGCCAGGAAAAATCCAAAAAAATTATATAAAAAATCAGCGTTCCAGAACCTACCGTGCGCCCGAAGGACAGCCGGGGGGCCACCAGGGCTCCAGGCGCCCTGGCGGCGCCCCCCCCCCCCCCCCCCCCGG
>LR738711.1:89368928-89401043 GCA_902687465.1 Secale cereale | reverse complement strand
CCCCGGGCCGCGCCGGGGGGCGCCTGGGCCCCCCGAGGCTCCTCCGATGCCCCCCTTTGGCATATATTTAAAGCGTCTCCCGAAACCCTCAAAACATGAACTCTTTTTTGCGATCTCATCTCTGTTCCGCCGCCGCCGCAGCTTCCAAGATCGGGAGCACCAGGAGAACCCTTCCCGGCACCCTGCCGGAGGGGAGGATCACCACCGGGAGCTTCTCCACCACCATGGACGCCTCCCGGATGAGTTGTGAGTAGTCTCCCTTGGACCATGAGCCCATGACCAGTAGCTATGTGATGTTCTCCTCCCGTTCTTGTGCTTCACTAATTAGTCCTCGTGAGCTGCCCTACATGATCGAGGCACATATGTAATCCTTATGCTGTTGCTATGATGAGTTTGCTGGGATCCGATGGATTATGAGATTATGTTCAGATTGTGTTTGAGTAATATATTTGATTCACCTCTTTTATGTTTATGTTCGTAAGTAATTCTTGCATGTTTTCCGTTGTTATTTGTTGCTTTGGCCAAGTAGTAGGTAGTGACTCCAAGAGGGAACGTTATGCTTGATTGTGGGTTCATGCCCCTTGATGACTAGCTTGAGTGACAGAAACATGAGTCTAGGGGATGTGTTGTTGCCACAAGGGGGAAAACAACGGTGCTTCTGCCCGCGGGTGCAAGGACTGTTTACTTTACGCAAAGTTCTTTTAATGCAGTTGTCTGTTGCATTGAGTTTACACTATGGGTGGGACTCGCAACTTAATACCAGCGAGATGTTCTGGATAGATATCTCAAGGTGGATGATTAGTAGTATATATTGATGGATTTCGGTCTACTTACTTTGGCGTACCGCCCATGCTTTGAACCTCAACCTTTCTTGCAATGTAATCAGCATTGGTTTGCGCACATGGTCCTGTCAATTGCCCAGCTGTAATTCGTTTACCTCACATAGTTGTTTTATCGTCTTTTGGGAGAGAGACATCACTAGTGAACATCAAGAGACTCCGGTCCATATTACCATCATTGATCACATCCGCTATTTACTTACTATTGCAATTATACCTATCACTATTATCACTTGCGTTTGATCCTTTGTAAACTACAAGGCCGGAGGGATTGACAACCTCTCTGTACTCGTTGGGAGCAAAGTTATTTGTATCTGTGTGCAGGTCCACGTTGATTGCTAATATCCGGCGCCGTTAGCAGTTGACACCTTCTTGTTGAAACTGGGAGTCTCTGGGAAATCGATCCTTGGTATTACCAAGGGAAAACTTCTGCTACACTGCATCTCAAACCTTCCACTTGGGGTAACCAACGAGGGGTGAGAAGCCACCTAGCATAGATGTAGAATCGTTTCGGTCTACTATTCTCGGACGTGATGCCTATATACAATGATCATGCCTAGATAGTCTCATAATTATTCGCTTTTCTATCAATTGCTCAATAGTAATTTGTTTACCCACCGTAGAATATCACTATCATGAGAGAAGCCACTAGAGAAAACTATGGCCCCTGGGTCTATTTAACATATCAATCTACATCTACTTTACTTTTACTGTTTTTATTTGATGTTCTTATAAACTAAAAATACCAAAAATATAAACTATCATCTCTATCAGATCTCACTTTCGTAAGTGACCATAAAGGGATTGACAACCCCTTATTGTGTTGGCTGCGAAGTTCTTATTTGTTTGTGCAGGTGCGAGGGACTCGCGCGTGGTCTCCTACTGGATTGATACCTTGGTTCTCAAAACTGAGGGAAATACTTACGCTACGGTGCTACATCTCCCTTTCCTCTTCGAGGGAATACAACGCAAGCTCAAGAGGTAGCAGCGGACTCCACGTAGTAGTAGGCTCCAACGGGGTAGTAGTAGTCGTCGACAGTGGCAGATGGCTCCTGGGCTCCACCATCTGGTTGCATCATCCGAGAAGGAGAGAAAAGTGGGGAGGGAAAGGGGGAGCAAAGCAACCGTGAGTACTCATCCAAAGTACTCGCAACTAAGGATCTACACTACATATGCATTGGTATATTTATAAAGGGGTAATATCTGTGGGAAACTGCAGAATGCCAGAATATGAGGGGGAAAGCTAGGCCTATCGAAGACTACTCTTCTGGCAGCCTCCATCTTGCAGCAGTAGAAGAGAGTAGCTGGAAATTTCACCAAGTAACATCGTATAGCATAATCCTACCCGGCGATCCTCCCCTCGCTGCCCTGTGGGAAAGCGGTCACCCGGTTGTATATGGCACTTGAAAGGGTGTATTTTATTAAGTATCCGGTTCTAGTTGTCATGAGGTCGGAATACAACTTCTGGTCATCCTTTTACCGAGGGACACAACTATTCTGATAGATAAACTTCCCATGCAGGGGTGCACCACATTACCCAGGACGCTCGATCCCTCTGGCCGGACACACTTTCCTGGGTCATGCCCCGCCTCGAAAGATCAACACATCGCAACACTACCTAGGCACAATAGAGAGGTCAGCACGCTAGTCTAAATCCTAAGCCCGCAGGGGTCTGGGCCCATCGCCCATTGCACACCTGCATGTTGCATGGGCGGCCGAAAGCAGACCTAGCCTCTCTTAATACCAGAGCAGGCGTTCCAGTCCAATCCGACGTGTGCCGCTCAGTCGCTGACGTCAAGAAGGCTTTGGCTGATACCACAGAGTCGAGAGCCCATAACTATTCCCGCGTAGCTAGTTAGTGCGTATAGGCCAGTGGCCAGACTCAGATCAAATACCAAGATCTCGTTAAGTGTGTTATTTTGAAGTAACCGCGGACAACGACCAGGGGCCAGCCCACCTCTCAACTGGGTGTCTCAACCTGCTCTGTCGCTCCGCCACAAAGGTGGGGGCCGTCGGTAACTCAGGCCCACCACTACCTGGATGGAACCACCTGTCCTTTCAGCCCCCACATCGAAATCACTTGCAGGTACTCTACGAGCCAACCTGACTTTAGGCAAATCATGTATTATGTATAGTATGTATATAGTATATACCCGTGATCACCTCCCGAAGTGATCACAACCCGATAGTATAGCATGGCAGACAGACAAAAATGTGGGGCCACTAATGGAATACTAGCATCCTATACTAAGCATTCAGGATAGGAGGTAGGTATCAACAATTTTAGCAATAATGATAGGCTATGCAACAGAATAGGAGCTATCGAATCATCAACAATAGCAAACCTAATTCAAGAATAAGATAGAAGAGAGTGGGCGATATCTGGTTGATCAAAGGGGGTTGGCTTTCCTGGAAGCTCTGCTTCATAGGAAGAAGGGTCATCGTCGACGCAGTCGATCACCATGGCACCGGCAGCGGTCTCAGTCCCGGTATCTATCGGAGAGAAGTGGGGGAAGGAACAATAAATATAAAGCAAACATCGCACCACCAAGCATAATATGGCAATACGCGGTGCTACGTGTGACCTAACGCGATACTAAGTGATACTGGCGAGGATGGAAAACATCCGAGAAAGTATTCCCTGTGTTAGGCACTTTCGGACAGATGGAACTAAGGGATACGGTTGCATGTTCGATATGCTAGGGACGTGTGGCGGACGAACGGACTATATATTCGGATTCGTCTCGTCGTTCTGAGCAACTTTCATGTACAAAGTACTTTCATCCGAGTTACGAATTATTTTATATGATTTCCTAAAGTTTTAACAATATTATGGAATTATTTTAATTCAAAAATAAAAGTGCAATTGCTAAGTGTACACATCCTGGCCATTAGAGGCTCTGTAGGATCGAAAGTAGGTCTAGAGGGGGGGTGATTAGACTACTTGACAATATAAAAAATATGCCTTTAGATCATGCAATGTTTTTGGCAGTTTCACAAACAAGATCAGTTCAAGTAACACCCTACACATGCAATTCTAGAGTTTATGCAGCGGAAAGTAAATTGCACATGTAAAAGAGAGGTGGAGAAGATCAAACGCAGTTTGGTGACACGGAGATTTTTGTCGTGGTTCCGATAGGTGGTGCTATCGTACATCCACGTTGATGGAGACTTCAACCCACGGAGGGTAACGGCTGCGCGAGTCCACGGAGGGCTCCACCCACGAAGGGTCCACGAAGAAGCAACCTTGTCTATTCCATCACGGCCTACGCCCACGGAGGACTAGCCTTACTCGGGGTAGATCTTCACGAAGTAGGCGATCTCCTTGCCCTTACAAACTTCTTGGTTCAACTCCACATCACGACGGAGGCTCCCAAGCGACACCTAACCAATCTAGGAGGCACCACCCCCCAAAAGGTAATAGACGGTGTTGATGATGATGAACTCCTTGCTCTTGTGCTTCAAGTGATAAACTCCCCAACACTCAACTCTCCTCACTGATATGGCTGTGGTGGAAGAAAGATTTGAGTGGAAAGCAACTTGGGAAGGCTAGAGATCAAGTTTCATATGGTAGGAATGGAATGGCTTGATCTCAACACAAGGGTAGGTGGTTCACTTCTCAGAAAGTGTATGGTAGAAGTGGTGATACTTTCTGATGGCTCTCCTTACGAATGAGGAGGGGGTGGAGGGGTATATATAGCCTCCACACAAAATCCAACCGTTACACACACATTTGACCAATCTCGGTGAGACCGAAGTTAAAACTCGGTCAGACCGAAAGTTCAAATATAGTGAACGTTGGGATTTTCGGTGGGACCGAAAATACCATCTCGGTGAGACCGAAGTGAGTCAAAGGTTAGGGTTTGCCATTTCGGTGAGACCGAAAACATAAACTCGGATATTCCGAATTGATGTCAACTGATCACAGAAGGTTGGCAGCCCTTTTTCGGTGAGACCGAAACTCAGAATCGGTTTGACCGAGAAGCTAGGGTTTGGAGAAACAACTGAAGTGGTTCATCTCGGTGGGACTGAGTTGGAGAAATCGGTGTGACCGAGATTACTTATGGGTGTGTGTTAAGTAGTGAATAGTGCTGATAGTTGAGGGAGTTAGATCACCAAGCACTTGAGCAACAAGAACATTAACACAACCTCATCCCCTTTTAATAGTATTGGCTTTCCTATGGACTCAATGTGATCTTTGATCACTAAACCAAAACGGAGTCTTGAGCTTTTGCCAATGCTTGTCTTAGCATTTTGAGGGGTCCACTTCTTCAGACATTTCCATACCCATATCATCGAACTTTTCTGAAATGATTCTCAAGAGAATATTAGTTCAATGATATATATGTTGTTGTTAATTACCAAAACCACCCGGGGATTAGTTGCACTTTCAATCTCCCCCTTTTTGGTAATTGATGACAACATATAGATCAAAGCTTCGACAAGAGATATAATCAAAGAATAATATCGTCGCTTTGAGAAGTATGTGATAAACAAGAGCTCCCCCTAAATTTGTGCATTATTTAAAATTTGCGTTTGAATGCAAATGCACAATCGATTAGGATAATGGGTTACTCTTCCATGTCACATACATCTTGGTGGAGCGCACAAAATGATAAGAATGAATAACATGCACTCAATCACCAAGACAAGAGTAAATAGCCATACAATAAGAAATAGCATATAATAAGCAATAAGCACTCATTAAGGCATAGTATGACTAAGCACTCATTAAGGCATAGTATGACTAAGCACTCATTAAGGTAGCATCAAACGTAGTAGCAAGCACACATAAAGTATCTGGAACCAAAAGAAACCAATGTATCACAGGGAAAACCGGCAAAAGAACGAAAAGACGAAAGAGCACTCTCTCTCTCGAAGCCCTATGATCTATAGCAATTTCTCCCCCTTTGGCAACAAGTTACCAAAAAGTTTGAAAAGGTATAGAGCTAAGCGTCACTGCGGGCTCGGCTGGCTGCTCCCGTCTGGGTCGATGTCGGTGTAGAGATAGCTGCGTCGGCGAAGACTTCTGCTGATGTCTGCGCTGGAGGAGTGGATGCTGGAGCTGGAGCTGTGGCTGGAGCTGAAGTAACTGGGATAGCTGCAGACCTGGATCCTCTGGGAACCGGAGCATTCTGGCGATGAGAGTCCTGGACTATATCATCCTGCATAAGCTCTGCTCTCTCCTGCCTAGTCTCCTCCATGTCTGCCTCAAGCTTGTTGACAGACACCTGAATCTCAGTCAGCTTCACGTCTAGAGCGTGGATCTTGTCCTCGACAATCCTCTCAAGGCTCTCCTGAGATTGCTCAATGCTGGCCAGGCGTTGTTCAATTCTCTGGGTTGCTTCAAGGATTTGTTCTCCAAAGCTCTTTGGCTTAGCTGTTGCTGCTGCTGCCTCTCTGTCAGCTTTGGCTTTCTTTGCAGCTTCGATCTTGGCTTGCCCTTCAACTGAGGTGGGATCCTCTTCATCCATCACAACTACGTTGTCCTCATGCTCTGGCTGCAGTGGCAAGTGCTTCCTATCCAACATGAATTTGCCCGTGCCAAACTTGGCGTTGATGAGCATCTGTATCTGCGGAGCAAACCCACATGACCTCTTCTGGTCAGCTGCAGTCCTCTTAATGGTCTCAACCATTAAGTCCATCACCTTAAAAGGTGCCTTCTCATCGAGAATGTGCAGCATGTTGATAGAATAGCCTCGTATCATCCGGTGGTCACCTGACTTAGGCATCAAAGTATGCCTCAGAATAGTGTTGGTGGTGGTCAGACCTGCCTGGAGATAATACACTGAGCCGAGCTTCCATCCTTCCAAATCAGCAGCTGGGATCTCCTTGTACATATTCTTCATAGAATCATGACTCTTCTTAGGAATCCCATAGACATCAATGTCGTCCTCTCTCTGCACTGGAGCGTTCAGAAGTTCTGCCCATTCTGCAACAGTTGAAGAAAACCTTTGACCTTCAGTCATCCAGGTGATCTTTCCATCAGGATAGAAATGGGCTGTGGCATAGAACTGCATGATCATCTCGTCATTCCAGGCTGTCAGTTCTTGACCCACAAAATCAGCAACTCCACATGTAGTAAAGCTCTCATGCACATGGGGAAAGAAGTCCCGATGCTCTCTGCTGTCAACCTGGTGTCAGCAACAATGGGCTTCTTATCCATTAGCACGGTCTCATAGAAATCCTGCTGCTCTCTGGTGTGGAATCTGGGGTCCACAGCAGTCCTTCTTCTTACGGCATATGGATCAGACTGTCTCCATAGCCTGAGACCTTTGTCCTTTCTTGCCTTCATATCCTCAGCTTGAGGATGAGCATCATTGTGGAGTGGCAACTTGGGACGGAGCTTGAGCAACACATGCTCTTCATCTGACTCAGAAGGTGGCATCTCACCTTTGTTCTTCTCAGAAGCTGGAATGCTTCTGGTTGTCCTCTTGGGCTTGGCTGGAGCTGCCTTAGCTGGAGCAGGCTTCTTGGGCTTGGAGGAGGCTTGAGCCCGAATAGCATCACCCATGAACTTAGCTTTCTGAGGAGGAGGCTGGGGTGCATCTTCTTCTTCTTCTTCTTCAGCAGCATCAACTTGAGGTTCAGCATAAACAACTCTCTTCCTCTTGGAAGTCTTCTTCACCTTGCTTGGAGCAGGCTCTTCCAAGTTGAGCTTCTTGGCAACTGCAGACTACTTCACTTTGCTCGTGCCTTTCTTTGGCTGCTGCCCTTGGAGCTCTTTGGCAACCACTTGCCTCTTTGGCTTGGAGGTAACTTCCTCAGCAACAAAGTCGGAATCCTCAGAATCAGAAGTTCTCTTCTTCCTGGTTCTCGTAGCAGCAGGAGGTAGACCACTAGGGGTGCTCCTCTCACCATCATCACTAGAGCTGCTAGCCTCAGGACTTGTACCTGCCTCTGGAATTTCAGCAAACGGTGACTCAGACCTGTTCTGGCTGTCACTGACATCTGACATGGCTGAAAAAACCTGTGAATAGATAAGGTATAGGCAGAGTAGAAGAGTTATCACAACTGCAGAAGTTTTTGCAAAAAAAAAAGAGTTAAAAACTTAGTTTTGAGTTTTCACAGAATGTATTTCGGTCAAACCGATTTCAAGTTTCGGTGTAACCGAAGTGTTCAACAGAACCTACACACCACTTTCGGTCAGACCGAAATGGGTTTCGGTCCTACCGAAAACTTAGGGTTTCACAGAAACTTCAATTCGGACATTCCGATTTACACAACTCGGTCAGACCGAACTGTCTAGTGCAATGGTCAGAGACCAAATCGGTCAGTCCGAGTTTCAGGAATCGGCTTCACCGAGATGCATTCCGTGGAAACCTAAACCTAAGAATTTTCCTCGAAACTAAACGATCTGAACAATGTATTGGGAACATATCAAACGTGGATTGAATCAGGGCAGTCCTATCATGCAAGAATCAGAAGTGGAGCATGAATAGGGATCGGGACACACCCTAACTTGGTGGTGTCCCTCTACGGCGGCAACGGAGGAGAAGATTACCGTTGACGGCGGCGGAGACCTGCGGCAAGGGCACACGGGCGACGACGGCGACGATCCTTAGATCAGGGCGGTGGCAGCAGGGGTCTTGGAGGGCGAACGGTTTGAAAGGAATAGATCGCGCGCAGCCCTCAGTATATATAACCCCGTACTGTCGGTGGGACCGAGTTGAAAAACTCGGTGTCACCGAGATGTATTTCTGCTGTGCAGTTACACATATCGGTCAGACCGAGATTTTGAACTCGGTTTCACCGAGATGAAACCTAGATCAATCTAAGTGTTTCGGTTGGACCGAGATTGAGAAGCCGGTCAGACCGAAATAGACTTAGAAGGTTTTGGAAGTCAGCCTTAGACGAATCGGTGGTTCCGAGTGCTCCTCACTCGGACTGTCCGAAAAAGACTTGTTCAAAGTTGTGATATAAGCATGAATAGAATTTTGAGACAAGATAGCATAGATAGCTAGGGAAGGTGCTTAGGCATTCTTGTCCATCCATTTGGCCAGAAAAAGAAACCAAAACAGTCAAAACAACAAATGGATGTCCTTGAATGGATAAAATCATGCATCCAACATGCTCACACAATAAGATAGCAACTGAAATATGTGTCAAACATGCACAACCAAAACTCTAGCTACTAGCACACAAATTGTCGATGACTAGGTCATCTATATATGAGTATATTGACTTAGGAGTCAAATGAGAACATTTGATCATAGGTCATACTCATCGTTTAAGCACAAGTGGGGTTACCACTTTTACATAAAGCATTTATGTGTTCACATCATTTGGAGATGCTTTTAGCTCAATTTTTAGAGCAAAGCTCCCCCTAGATGTGAGAACCCCGTTTTAAAGGGTCAAACTAACCTTGGGTTGTCGTAGAAGACTTCATGTAGATGTTGAAGATGTGGATGCTCAATGTTGATGTAGACCATCAAGAGTTAGGAGCAATCCTTTGGATTAGGGCACTTTCAATACCTACATGGGTTAGTCCCACAAGGAACAAACAAGAATATCCATGGACATAGAGTGAAGTACACAAAAGATGATGTCCATGAAAGCAATGATTACCTTGTCCCTTGACTTACCAACAAGAGGGTTTGTGACTCCATGAACAAGTGCATGATGTGGAAGTTGATTGCACAAGTTCTTGCCAAAATGAATATGAGTGAAGTTTGTTGGCGGAGTCACCCTCAAGAACCTACTAGTTCTTCTTCTTTGGGATCCACATCATCTTGATGGGAATCCTTGGTGTTGTAGTTGAGCTTGACGAAGTAGAACTTGATGTGTCCTTAGGAACCCACTTGACCATGGCTTGAGGTGCTTCAATGAATGCATCAATCTCCTCTTGAAGCTTGTCCTTGGCCTTTAGCTTGTGGTCTTGTGGTGGAAGGTCATCTTGAGCTTGTTCCACATTGGAAGAAGTAGGATCATACTTCTCCTTTTGTGAAACAAACTGTGGAGTAGGGTATTGACCTTCTTCCCACTCAACACCTTTGGCGTTGAACTTTTGCTCAAAACCAATCCCTTGATTCTTCCGGTGTCTTCCTTGTTTGCGAACAATCTCCTCAAAGTTCTTGCTTCCGGCAAGACTCTTGTAGACACCTTTCTCTATGATTTCCTTCAATAGGCTATTTTCTTGCTCAAGTGTAACTTGGCTTGAAACATTGTTAGTGGAATCAAGAGAACTACTAGAAGTAACAACATTGGATTTAACATTGTTATTGTTACAACTAGAGGAAGAATTTTTCTTATGCTTGTCATGCTTAGTCTTAATAGGTGGCAAGAAATTAGACAAGAGAAGTCGTTTGGCAAGATATGAAGAACTCTTCTTTCGAAGATCGTCATTGATCGCTTTTAGAAACTCATGTTCTTGCTCTAGAGTGAGCTTCTCGAAGCGTAGCTTCTCATGAGATCTTAGGAGCTCTCTATGATCTTCTTGAGTTGTTTCATGAGCTAACTTAAGAGTGTTTAGTTCTTTAGTTAGACGCTCAATCTCCTTCATAGCATTGTCATTCGACTCTTCTCGACTATAAAGACTACTAGCATTTTCATCATTACTAAGCTCACTAGATTTATCATGCAAGAGCTCATCTTCACCAAGTAAGTCATCCTCATCACTATCAAAGTCAATGAATTCAGGGTGTGTTACCTTGGGGCCTTTAGCCATGAAGCATCTTCCAATTCCCTCATTTGGTGAATCAAATAAGTCGTAGGAGTTGGAGTTGGAGGATACGAGTGCAAGTCCTGCAACACCTTCATCTTGACTATAGTCGGAGTCGGAGTGATAGCTTCCATCGGATTGACTGTCAGAGTCGGAGCCGGAGACCCATTCACCAACATGAGCTTGATGTCTTCTTCTTGTGTAGCTCCTTGATGACTTGTCTTTCCTCTCCGAATCCTTGCTTCTCCGAGAAGGTCTTCGTTCATAACGATCATCTCTACTCCTTCTCTCTCTCCGAGGTGACTCATCTCTTGCTCTTCTTCTTGGAGATTCTTCTCTTCTCTTGTGGGGAGCCGTACACTCATTTGAGAAGTGTCCGGGTCGTCCACAATTGTAGCAGTTTCGATCACGACTAGAAGATCTCTTTCCATCATATGATCTAGACTTTGAGCTTCTTTCTTTGCCTCTATTCTTGTAGAACTTGTTGAAGTTCTTGACCATTAGGCTTATGTCTTCATTGGAAATTTGCTTGTCATTGGAAATTTGCTTGCCTCATTTGAGAAGTGTCCGGGTCGTCCACAATTTGCTTGTCATTTGCCTCTATTCTTGCAGCGTTTTCGATAAGTAAGAGTGTCGAACCCAACGAGGAGCAGAAGGTATTGATAAGCGATTCTGAGCAAGAAATTACTGCAAGCACTGAAAGATAACTTTTAGGGGTTTTCTCGGTATAAGCAACAGGAATGTAAAGGCAGGTAATGTAAGAGGTACTGAAAGTAACAAGTGGCCCAATCCTTTCTTAGCAAAGGTGTAGGATCGAAAGTAAGTCTAGAGGGGGGGTGATTAGACTACTTGACAAAATAAAAAATCTGCCTTTAGATCATGCAATGTTTTTGGCAGTTTCACAATTAAGATCAATTCAAGTAACACCCTACACATGCAATTCTAGAGTATATGCAGCGGAAAGTAAATTGCACATGTAAAAGAGAGGTGGAGAAGATCAAACGCAGTTTGGTGACACGGAGATTTTTGTCGTGGTTCCGATAGGTGGTGCTATCGTACATCCACGTTGATGGAGACTTCAACCCACGGAGGGTAACGGCTGCGCGAGTCCACGGAGGGCTCCACCCACGAAGGGTCCACGAAGAAGCAACCTTGTCTATTCCATCACGGCCTACGCCCACGGAGGACTAGCCTTACTCGGGGTAGATCTTCACGAAGTAGGCGATCTCCTTGCCCTTACAAACTTCTTGGTTCAACTCCACATCACGACCGAGGCTCCCAAGCGACACCTAACCAATCTAGGAGGCACCACCCCCCAAAAGGTAATAGACGGTGTTGATGGTGATGAACTCCTTGCTCTTGTGCTTCAAGTGATAAACTCCCCAACACTCAACTCTCCTCACTGATATGGCTGTGGTGGAAGAAAGATTTGAGTGGAAAGCAACTTGGGAAGGCTAGAGATCAAGTTTCATATGGTAGGAATGGAATGGCTTGATCTCAACACAAGGGTAGGTGGTTCACTTCTCAGAAAGTGTATAGTAGAAGTGGTGGTACTTTCTGATGGCTCTCCTCACGAATGAGGAGGGGGTGGAGGGGTATATATAGCCTCCACACAAAATCCAACCGTTACACACACATTTGACCAATCTCGGTGAGACCGAAGTTAAAACTCGGTCAGACCGAAAGTTCAAATATAGTGAACGTTGGGATTTTCGGTGGGACCGAAAATACCATCTCGGTGAGACCGAAGCGAGTCAAAGGTTAGGGTTTGCCATTTCGGTGAGACCGAAAATATAAACTCGGATATTCCGAATTGATGTCAACTGATCACAGAAGGTTGGCAGCCCTTTTTCGGTGAGACCGAAACTCAGAATCGGTTTGACCGAGAAGCTAGGGTTTGGAGAAACAACTGAAGTGGTTCATCTCGGTGGGACTGAGTTGGAGAAATCGGTGTGACCGAGATTACTTATGGGTGTGTGTTAAGTAGTGAATAGTGCTGATAGTTGAGGGAGTTAGATCACCAAGCACTTGAGCAACAAGAACATTAACACAACCTCATCCCCTTTTAATAGTATTGGCTTTCCTATGGACTCAATGTGATCTTTGATCACTAAACCAAAAAGGAGTCTTGAGCTTTTGCCAATGCTTGTCTTAGCATTTTGAGGGGTCCACTTCTTCAGACATTTCCATACCCACATCATCGAACTTCTCTGAAATGATTCTCAAGATAATATTAGTTCAATGATATATATGTTGTTATTAATTACCAAAACCACCCGGGGATTAGTTGCACTTTCAGGCTCACACTGGGCCTTGCTGACCAGGTTAACTATTGACCAGTTGACTGGTCAGCTGGCAGGGGACCCACGGGTCAGTTTTCTGTTAGTGTTAACAAATTAGCCAAATAGGTAATTAGGGTTAATTAAACAGAAATTACTTAATTATTGTCGTGGAATTAGCACGGCAGATGTCCGGTTTAACGGACTTAGTTGAGGAACCATCGCACGGGTTAGCTTGAAGGGGTTAAAAGCACATAAAGGACACAGAGGGTTTATACTAGTTCGGCCCCTTCGATGAAGGTAAAAGCCTACGTCTAGTTGGTTTGGTATTGCTTGGGCATCGATGAACAGGGAGCGGATCGCTTGCCTGTGTCTCGACGGGTTGTTTCTTGTCCTTGAACCGTCGTCGGGTCATCCCTTTATATAGGAGGTAACGCCCGGTCCGGGTTACAGAGTCCCGAGGCCGGCTCATAATTGTGTCCGCCTCGGTCTCTGCTCTTTCTTCCTTGTATCTCAAGTTTACATGATAGGACGGTTTACAAACCGTAAACTTTACATATGGGCCCTAAGTCTTCATGGGCCGTAACCTCTACTAAGCTTACAATTATACAACTATGTCATCATAATCCGGTTTACCCTAGCCGGTTTACACCTGCTAGCAATATCCCTGACATTAGGCCCGAGAATGATTTGAACTTGTTCATGTCAGTCTTCTCAATCTTACATAACCTTCTTTCTTGTATCTTCTCAATTTTTGTAAACCGGCGATGACGTCATCCTTGGAAATCATTTTGATTCGATCGTGACATCACTTCCACATTTATCGCGCACAGCTGTTTATTATCTTTGCTTTAAAGGCCATCCCGAGAATCGAGGCAACAGGGGAATCTTTATCCAATCTCTTTCTTCCTCAAATCCCGCGCTTACCGTTTCGTCTCTCCCCCTTTATAAATACAGTCGCGCCCTTACTTTTCTTCCTTCCGCTCATCTTCCTCCTCCGTCGCCCGAATCTTCTCCGCTGCGCTCGAGCTCATCGCCGTCGTCGACCAGGCCGCTGCATCAACCTGAATCGCGTCCAGAACCACTCCGCCGCCGTTTCCTTCTGCCTCAGGTATCCCTTTTTTCCTCGCTGTAGATCTGTAGCTTAGGGTTTCACCATGTTTCCGCCATTAGACCTCAAAGCTTCGGTTGTTCGTCCTATACGCCATACCTGTAATAGGCTCAACCTTAAATTTATCTTCGAAACTTGCTCCCGCTCCGCTGCCTTATGCTTAGACTTGGCATTAGATTCAATCCTTATATTCATTCGCTCTGTATAAAACCCCCGCAGTTTCCTCTGTAATAGACCTGCATAATTTCCTCTTTTTCTTTATCGCTCAGATCTGTTTTACCTTAGCTTCTTGTAGAAACCTGTTTCTTCATTCTTATAGATCTTTAAGATACTCGCCGGTTTAGTCAATCACGCATTGCTTCTGCCACGTATCAACCATGAATCCGACGGTTTAGCTTCTTTCTTTTTTGTTGTCATAAACCGGTAGCAGCTCGTTTCCCGCTTGCTTCCGGGTTGTTAATGCCATTAGTCCCTTGTCTAAACCGTCGTTGTGATTTTGCATATGTGATCCGGTTTATGCCTTTGTACTTGAATAATCCGGAATTTATAGTTCACCTTTTCAGCACCTTCCTTCTGCTAATATGTCTGCCAAGCAGTTCGTTTCTTGCGACTGGGTTCCTTCCATCATTACGGAAGAAGACTTAGCTAATGCTGCTGCAGTTGGCACTCTGGGCCCTCAAGCAGTTCTGAAATGGCGGGCCCCAGGAAATGAATGCCCCCCTGCTCCCAAAGAAGGAGAAATTATTATTTTCTTTGATCATATAGCCCGAGGCTTTAGTCCTCCTGGTTCAAAGTTCTTCCGGGACGTGCTTGCCGCCTTTCAGCTTCATCCTCAGGACATAGGTCCAAATTCCATATCAAACATCTGCGATTTCCAAGTTTTCTCCGAGGTGTACCTTCAAGAGGAGCCATCAGTCGACTTGTTCCGGGATTTTTTCCATTTGAACCGGCGAACTGAGTTTATTGGCGGACCTCATCAAGAACTGGGTGGGGTTAGCATTCAAAAGAGAAGAGACGCGGTCTTTCCTCACGCTGCTCTCCATACACACCCCAAGGATTGGAACAAATCTTGGTTCTATTGCCACGATACTTCACCGGAAGGAGAGAACCCACTGCCGGGTTATCGCGAAAATCGTCTTCCTGAAGATCATCCACTGCCGCAGCGCCTTAGCTCCTCAGAACGGCCCCGGTTCGCCTCTCAACTTGCCAAGCTCAAAGCCTTTATGGCCAACGGATTAACTGGAGTCGATTTTATGCGTTGATGGCTTGCCTGGAGTATCCTCCCTCTGAGCCGGCGCTCCGGTTTGATGTATCAGTATACCGGAAAGCCGGATGATCCTCAGTGGTTTTCCATGGTAACGCTTTCTGAAACGGAAGTCATTGAATCTGCCAAGAAAAATGCTCAACATCTCTTTGGAGGAATGTAGCAAAACCGGATTGGCTCCATACTATAGGAAGAACAAACTACCAGCTGTAAGCCTTAATCTCTTCTGTTTGTTTCTAATCCGTCTATTTAAGTTATCTTCTATTTATCTCTCATCTTCTACAAAGGCCAATGATCCTTTCTGGAAAAGGAAACCTCAGGATAAGTCAGGCAAACAGCCGCGCCGAAAAACTTACGCTGTTAAGAAGTAAAAGGCGGCCGCTGGCTCCGGTTCACATGTTGAAGAAGATGATCCGGATTCTGAGGTATGAGTTAATCCTGATATGCTTTGTTCTCTTTTATCCCAATTTATGTTAACAGTGTCTTTTCACAGGATTTGGCTGAAGAGGATAAAGCGGCAGAAACTGAGGTAATCACTCTTTCTTCAGATTCTGAACCGTCGGTGCCCAAGATTCGTAAGGCATCTCGGAAGTATCCTTTTTCTCATCCTTACGCTCAACTGGACCCCAATTTTCTTTTGAAGAAGCAACAACATGAAGCCCACCGGACTACACGCCATAGTGGCCATGTAGTCGAGTCTTCCGGAATATCTCTCACTCCGGCCCGGAGGCGCCGCTCTGAGGTTTTACTTTCTCCAACTCTTCTTCATCCCAAGGGCGGACTTATACGCAAACCACTTAAACCATTTGATCCTAATTATGAGTAGACTCCTTTATCATCTTCTGGCGAATCAACCGCCACACAGGTCCCAACTCTGAAGACCGTCCCTGGGTAAGTCCTTTACCTCATCCGGTTTACTTTTGTATTTGCTTTTGTGACTCTGATTTCTTTTCCAATTCCTTTCAGCAAGCCTAAACCTAGCAAAAGGGCAAAGGCCAGCAAAACAGCTGCTGAGACTGCCACTGATGATCCGGCGGCTGATCCGGATACCGTCATCCCTCCGGAAAATGAGCCTACAGTTCAGCTCGACGATCCGCTCCCATGGATCATAATTATGCCACTTCTCCTGAAAATCCCAACGCTGAAGATGTCCATGAACCGGCGAGTCCTGTCCGGGCCAACCCTCCTTGGACTAGCCCGGCTCCCGCTAGTCCGGTTCATACTGCTATTCCACAACCGGCCGCTACCTCTTCTTCGGATATTCAAATAACCGGTACCGATTTTACCGCTCTTGCTGAGCCTGTCGTTTTGGCCAAGCATACTGCTAAAGCGGAGAAAATCCAGCAAGAGAAGGGCAAGTGGAGTACAGACTTGTCCAGTTATGCCGAGCTGAGTGCCCAGGAGCTTTATTCCGGGTATTTGAACCGGCTTCATACCAGTCGGGACTATGAAGCGGGTTTAGTCAATATGATGAAGGACAAATATGAGGTATCTTACTTGTCTTTTGCTTTTGCCTTCTTTGTATTTCTGTCTGTGTCATGGTAGCCCCCAAGTTCCGGTTTAGCTTTGTTGGAGGTGAGCCGGTACTTCCAAATATGTACTAATGATCTTTGCATTAGCCCCCAAGTGCCAGGGGCATAACTTGTTTTATGTGCCTGGGACTTGTCTGAATCTCTCTTTCAATACTTCAACTGCCCATTAGCCCCCAAGTGTCAAGTAGATATCTTGCTTATGTGCTTGAGACTTTTATCTTTAGTTGTCTTCTTTTCATACTTCAATTGCTCATTAGCCCCCAAGTGTCAAGTGGATAACTTGGTTATGTGCTTGAGACTTGTCTGAACTGCAATTTATTTCTCTTGACTCTTTGCAGGCTGATTTAACCCGGAGGGCTGAAGAAATAACTGAACTCCGGAATAGACTCACTGAAACTGAATCTGCTGCTGCCAAGGCCAAAAAAGAGCTGGCGCTGAGCTTAACCACTGCTGAACAATTGAAGAAATATTTTGAAGAGGAACGGACAACTTGGGAAGTGCAGAAGAATGCTCTTCAAAAAAGAGCAAAGGATGCTGAGGAAGCTCTTAATCCGGTGACAGAAGAGCTGACCGGCTTAAAGCGGCAAATAGAACTTATGACTTCTGTCGTCTTTGGTAAATACTTAACTTGCATGTGTTTTCATCTCTGCAACCTTTAATCCGTTTTGGCTTAATTGTGATAACCCTATGCAGGGCGACGCGTCACCCATCTTGGGGATGACCTCCGGAAGAAACTCAAGGCCTCTTATACTCTGGTTGAGCAGCTGTATTCCGGCGCTCAAAGGATTATAAGTGCAATCTCTTTTAATAAACCGGCCCCCACCACAATCCAAGGTACTCTGGAGAAGCTTTCTATCTAGCCAGTACGCTTGGAAGAGGTGAAGAAGTCTGCTGCCCGAGCCGGTTCTCTTGTAGCGCTCACCAGAGCCAAAGCGTGGGTTCCAGATTTTGATCCGGAAGAAGCCATGAACGGGTATCCCAGCACCAAAGAAGACGGATCGGCCTTCACTGGCAAAGACCTTCATGCTTTGACTAAGGAGATGCGTCCTCTTGCTAGTAAGCTTGCTGTTGAATCAGACTTGACCAGGTATCATCCGGCGTACGATTTAAAGAATGAGCGGGTGGATCGGCCGGTTTATGATACCGAAAATCTAATCCCACCAGTGCGCCCCCACACTTTCGCCCCAGATGTTGATCCGACTGATCTGATTGCTGAAAAGATGTACTTCCGTGCTTTATCAAAAATCGATTGGCGCGTTCCTGACTTTCAGCCGCTTCAGGAAGATGAAGAAGCTCCGGAACAAATCGATCCTCAGCCGTCGCAGCAGGAGGAAGCATAGGCCACACAGTTTATCTTTGTAGCTGCGGTATTATTTTGCCGAAAAAACTTTAATCCGTTCAGGCTTGCTGTGCCTTGTAATAGGATAGCTGGAAATATTGTCCGTCTTGATCCGGATGTCCCAACTTTGCTTTGGCGTCTGCCAATTTGAATCATTTATCTCATATGGTTTATCTTGCATACTATCTGTTTCTGCATAGATAACACTTAAAAGATGTCCTAGCGGTTTATCGCCGGACCGATTAAAATGCTCTCCTAAATATATCAAACAAGTGTCTACTTTATACCAGAAATAACTTCATACCTGTGATTAAGTATGCTTGATATCCTTAATCCGGCGAACATTGTTGTTTCTGAGGAAGCTTTTGGCTCCGGCGGGGCATACCCAATTATTCCGGGTTTACAAGAACTACCGGTTTAAATAATGCTGGAGCTCTGTGTCCAGACTTTTGAAGATATGTGGTCAACTTTGAAGTTGTCCCACTCCGGATCAAAGAACCATAGAAACACATGAGAACACAAATAAAAAAACACAGGTTTGCAAATAAGACCATTTAGTCGAGGCTTTTTGCGAGCTGCTAGGCTCCAAATCGAGGCTTCTGATTCGAATACGATCAGTAAACCGGATCACCAGGGGCTAAGCTAGGATTCGAATACGATCTGTAGCCCCCTAGTGACCGCGAAATTTTAGCCAATCAATGGATTCGAATACGATCCAAGGAGCTTATGATTCGAATACGATCATATAAACCGGACCACCAGGGGCTAAGCTAGGATTCGAATACGATATGTAGCCCCCTGGTGACTGGAATTTTAGCCAATCAATGGATTCGAATACGATCCAAGGAGCTTATGATTCGAACACGATCATATAAACCGGATCACCAGGGGTTAAGCTAGGATTCGAATACGATCCGTAGCCCCCTAGTGAGTTTAGCTATGTTCTCTTTGGTTCGAATACGACCTATGTTTGAACAGGAAGCCCTTTAGTGGGTTTGTCTCTTTGGTTCGAATACGACCTATGTTTGAACAGGAAGCCTTCTAGTGAATGTAGAAGCAGAGGTACCTATATGGGAGTTGCACTGTGCGGCAAACCTTCTTTGGTCCCTTAATAAAGATTTTGTCCTGTATATCAACATAGATAGATCAAGACATCTTGTCTTCTTAATGAAAATGATATATATCAAGAGAAATAAACTGTAGATGGATATCACCATAAGATACTTATATTGGAAAAAGGGCTGACCCCCCGGTTTATCGAGGGCGCCGGTTTATTCATTAATCATAATATATACATAGGATACAGCAGAGCTCATGGCTCAAGTATAGTAGGGCCGCAGGAGAGCGATCTTCCACGGCCTCTTTGTCTCTTCTTCTGATGTCCGTGAGTCCTTGTGCTCTCGAACGTCCACCAGGTAATATGAACCATTGTGTAGATTCTTGCTGATCACAAAGGGCCCTTCCCAAGGCGGGGATAGCTTGTGCATATCTGTTTGATCTTGGATGAGCCGGAGTACCAAATCCCCCTCCTGGAACATCCTGGTTTTGATCCGGCGGCTGTGATATCTGCGCAAATCCTGTTGATAAATCGCGGATCGTGCTGCTGCTATGTCACGCTCTTCATCTAGCCGGTCCAAACTGTCCTGTCTTGCCTGCTCATTGGCTGCTTCAACATAAGCCGTCACCCGTGGTGAATCATGGCGGATATCACTTGGAAGAACTGCTTCAGCGCCGTACACCATGAAGAAAGGTGTATAACCTATGAACCGGTTCGGTGTAGTATTGATGCTCCAGAGGACAGAGGGTAATTCCTCAACCCAGCACCCTGGTGTTCTTTGCAAAGGAGTCATAAGCCGGGGCTTGATACCTCGCAAAATCTCTTGATTTGCCCTTTCAGCTTGACCATTGGATTGAGGGTGAGCTACAGAAGATACATCTAGGCGAATATGCTCTCGTTGACAAAACTCTTCCATCTCTCCTTTAGATAAATTGGTGCCATTGTCTGTGATGATGCTATGTGGAAAGCCAAACCGGAAAATTACCTTTTTGATGAATTTAACCGCTGTTGCCGCATCACACTTGCTCACAGGCTCTGCCTCAATCCACTTTGTAAACTTATCCACAGCAACCAGCAGATGAGTTTTTTGATCTTGGGATCTTTTGAAAGGCCCAACCATATCGAGCCCCCAAGTCGCAAACGGCCAAGTAATCGGTATCATCCGGAGCTCCTGTGCCGGAACAAGAGCACGTCGTGAAAATATCTGACAAGCATCGCACCTCCAGACTAGATCCGCCGCATCAGCATGGGCTGTCAGCCAATAGAACCCATGTCGAAAAGCTTTAGTAGTATAACTCCGGCTGTGGCGGGGTGTTGAATGAAGCCTCTCCCTGCTGTAGGAATATGCCCGTTGCTGTGTTAATGCTGTGTTGAGCAGATCCTTGACCCTGCGTGCTTCCATTGCCACGGGGGATGTCCCCTCAATGGGTAAAGCGGTCAGGCATGAAGCGGCAGCAACAATGTTATCCAAAGGGTTTGAGTAGTGACCCGGAAGAGTGGGGATGTGAGGCGTGGATGTAATCCGTCGATCTTGCTCCACAGTGGGCTGTTGAACCGGTTCACCCCTCACCGGGGCTGTCCTCCGATTTACCTCGGATCATTGCTGGCTCCTGCTCCAGGCGTCCCGAAGAGATTCATCGCCTCATAGACCGGCGGTAGACGAGACTGATACCTCCGACTTCTTACTCCCTGCGCAGAGGCCTGATCCATCCTGAACTGGAAGGCCTGAGAATCCAGCTCTGCCTGCCTTGTTGCTATCATAGCTTTCTCTGCCTTCAGATCCTCTCTTGCTTGCTCGATCCGGCCCCTCAGCTGAAGGAGTTCTGCATCGTGTTGCGCCTTGTCTGCTGGAGCCACCACTGCTACTGCCCGGGTTGTCAACTCCTCGACCAAGGCGGATAGAGCGTCAGAGGGCGAAGGGCCTGGCCGCTCCCCCCTGTACCAGCTTCTGTTGTGATCGCCCCATTCACCGTGGACTGTGGCGTAGGTTGTGATCCGGCCATAAAGACAGCCACCCGGTTTGGCAGATCAAAGGGGTCCGGAATATTGTCTTCGTCGGACCCACCCTCAGATCGGCTGTCCCGCAACCGATACAAGGATTCAGTCTCTCCGGATGAGGATTCATCATCGGAATAGACCACTGTCTCGCCACCAGAATCCGATCCGTCCTCGGCTTGGACTCCGTGAATTGCTCCGACGAAGACGCGCTTCATGGCAGGCTGAATCCGGGCCGATCTCGCACGCTGAGCCGGCTCGACGATATTGGGGAAGATGTCCGGCTCAGGTCCCGGTTCACCAATCTTGTCGATGAAGACGTGGATGCCGCCGAAGGGAACCCGGTACCCGTATTCGATTGAATCGGCCTCCGGGCCCCAGCCGGCGTCGTCAATGTAGATCCGGCCGCGGCGACTCTTGGTCATCCGGCCGACCGCGTAGCCCTTGAGTCCTTCAAAGCTGCCCTTCAAGAACTCGAAACCATCGTGCGAAGGCCCCACGGTGGGCGCCAACTGTCGTGGAATTAGCACGGCAGATGTCCGGTTTAACGGACTTAGTTGAGGAACCATCGCATGGGTTAGCTTGAAGGGGTTAAAAGCACACAAAGGACACAGAGGGTTTATACTAGTTCGGCCCCTTCGATGAAGGTAAAAGCCTACGTCTAGTTGGTTTGGTATTGCTTGGGCGTCGATGAACAGGGAGCGGATCGATTGCCTGTGTCTCGACGGGTTGTTTCTTGTCCTTGAACCGTCGCCGGGTCGTCCCTTTATATAGGAGGTAACGCCCGGTCCGGGTTACAGAGTTCCGAGGCCGGCTCATAATTGTGTCCGCCTCGGTCTCTACTCTTTCTTCCTTGTATCTCAAGTTTACATGATAGGACGGTTTACAAACCGTAAACTTTACATATGGGCCCTAAGTCTTCATGGGCCGTAACCTCTACTGAGCTTACAATTATACAACTATGTCATCATAATCCGGTTTACACCTGCTAGCAATATCCCTGACAATTATTTTATTTTATTTTATTTTTAATATATATATATATATATATATATATATATATATATATATATATCCTTTTTTTTGTTTCCAGGGGCTGGGCCCCATGTGCAGTGGCACATAGGCCTAAGCGGGCGCTGGGCATGGGTGCGGGCGTGCACCCGTGGCCACCAAGGGAGCGGACTCCGACGGCGGCCACAGCGTGCGGTGGCTGTGCCGGCAGGCAGTGGCACGCGCGGGCTAAGGCTTGGGGAGGTCGCGGTGCACGACGTGGAGCGGCGACCGGCGCTGGGTGACCGATGGGTGCGCGGTGGGGGCGCTGGAGAGCAGTAGCAACGAGCAGCGAGCGGGCGGCTGGCCGGCAACGGCGAGCGGCAGCGGGTAGCGCTGGACGGACGTCCACGCACGGGCGGAAGGCGAGTCATTGGCGGGGTGGGGGCGGCTGCAGAGATGAGCGGGAGGCGGACGCAGGTGGCTGCGGTGGCCGACGGCGGGCTTCTGCATGCTGGCGTGGGCATCGGCGTGAGGAGCAGGAGGCGCCAGGGTGGGGTGAGGCCAGCGAGCGGCAGCAGCAGGAGCTGGTGACGGCGGGCGACCAAGGCCGTGGCCAGGGCGCGGACGCGAGGTGGCAAGGCGTGCACGGGATGCGGGGGTGACCGTCCTGGGCCGCGGCACAATCAGCAGTAGCAATGGAAAATGGGCGGGGCCGGCAGTGCACGGCGAGGCGAGCTAGGCAATTGGCGCGGTGACCGCAGGGAGAGAGAAGAGGAGAGGGGCGTGAGTCATGGGCGATGTAGTGGTTCAAGGGGCCGGCGAGGCTTGGCGAAGCCGCCGGGGTAGGGGCGAGGAGGCGTCCGGTGATGAGGAGGTTGACGGGGGGCAACTCCGGCGAGGGGGGTCCTTCGGGTGGCAGCGGGCGGCGTTGATGCCCTGGTCCAGATCTGGATCGGGGGGTGGGAAAGGGATCATGGGGGGGGCAAGTGGGGTGGTGGCGTAGGGTTCGGTCGTCTGCAGTTGGGTTAAGCTGGGGGCGGCCGGGGCCAGGTGGCCCGGCCTGGCTGGCGGTGGCCAGCTGGGCCTAGGCCCACCGGGGAGGGGGAGTTCGTTTTATTTTATTTATTTATTTTGTCTTTTGTTTATTTATTTCCCTTTTTCTATTCTATTTTATTTTAGTTTTATGAATCATAAAAGTTGTTCCTAAATTAGTATCAATAGTTATACCTCTGCTACAAAAAGTTTAAACCCCTAATAAAATGGTTTAACATTTTCTAAATTAAAAATGCATTTATTAAATTGGTTATGTTGTTGTTTTATTCACTTTAGAGTTTTTTTTATAAAAGTGTGGTTTCTCCCCCATAATTACCTATGCATTATTTGGCACAACATGAACATTTTAGTTTTAATATTTGAAAAGTTTCATCGTTTGACTTTATTTTAAATTGGAATTTGCATCAGTTTTGAACTAAGGCGAGATTAACAACAGTAACCGAGGTGATATGGCATCATTAACGTGGGATTACTATAGCCTAATTATCCGGGCGTCACACCCTTTCACTCCTGAATCTATGAGAAGCTTGGCCATTGATAATGACAGAAAAAACCGAAGTAGAAATGCAAACATATATTAAATTGATGTAACACATGTGCAACCCTTTACGTGAGAGAGTAGAGATAATGAAGTTCCATTCAACACGGTCGAAGGCTTTGGCAAGATCAATCTTAAGTAGCAAGGCTTGATGTTTCCAAGATTTTAAAGCAAACGTGTGAGTGATCTCCTAAGCAATTGTGATGATATCTCTAATTCTAAGCCCTTCTATAAAAGCTTGCTCCGAAGGATCAATATAATCAGGAAGATGAGGTTCGAGCCTATTAGCCAAAGATTTAGCAATGATTTAATAAATAACATTACTAAGGCTAACGGGTCTATAATCTGTAGGAACATGAGGAACAAGCTTATTTGGAATTAAGGCAATATTAGTGTCGCTAATATGAGGGGGTAAGACACCTGCGCGGTAGAACTCATTTACAAGGCTAGTGTCATTATCTCCTATCCAATCCCATGTAGCTAGGTAGAACTCAACATTAAACCCATTTGGTCCCGATGATTCATTAAGTTTCATCTTTTTCAGAGTCTGCAAGACTTCTTGTTTATCTGGGACGGAATAAGTGAAGTCATTTGGCTGAACCTATAGATGAGTCCCAAGGAAAGGTTTGCCCACATTAGTATTAGGGGGGGGGATATATCAGAAATAGTTAACAAAAGTATTAGCAATTCGAGTGGGCTTAAAATGGAAAACATCATTTTCATCTTTGATGGAGACAATAGTGTTTCTTTTCCTCCTTTTAAGAGCCGCTTGATGAGAAAAATCTAGTATTTCTATCACCACCTTTAGCAAAGTGTTTTTCAGTTCTTTGTTTGTAGAACTGATTCAACTTGGAGAGGTTCTGCTCATACCTGATTGTAAGCGAATGTTCCCACCTATGATCTTGTTCATTAAGAGGCTTGAGTTGTATTTGATTGATCTGCTCCTCAATGTCCTGGATCTCTTGTTGAAAGGGTTTCTTCTTGGAACACCATCTTTTTAGAGATCCTGCAAGATAAGATGTCCTAGCCGAAAAGGAGGTTGACCTGGTATTGTACCAGGCTACCTTTGCATGAGCATGAAATCTTTTTCTAGCAGCCACCAATTTTCAAATTTAAACGATGGCATAGGCCTATAAAACTTCCCTTCGATCGATATTAGAATAGGCGCATGGTCACTTAAAATAATAGGAAAATTAAGCACTTTCGTACTAGGATAGACAGCACACCAGTCTGGATTAACCAAACAATGATCTAAACATTGATAAATAGGATTATTCATGTGTTGTGTATTGCGACAAGTATAAGCCGGAGCACTATAACTAATGTAAAAAAAGCACGGTTTTTAATCAAGGCACGAAAGGCACGCACACAATGGTAGTGAACCTTAGCATTGCACTTGTCAATATCATAAAAGATGTCATTAAGATCCCCCATACATAGCATAGGCTTACCTATATTATCATACACAAACTTGGCAATTTGATCCCAGATAGGCTTGGTTTGGCGGTGGTATGGCTCACTATAGATGCAAACTAACCCAAGCTCAATACCTGAGGTCCTATGAACAACTTTAGCTAAGATAGCACGAAAAGTAGCACCATATACAGAAACTTCTCCCGTCGATCCTCTGGATAATAACCCTCCCGACGATCCTCTCGAAGGAATAACATTACTATCAGAGATAACAAAACGATTCAAAAGATCACGGGAAGTAACTCTGAGATCACCTAAAAAAGCCCGGTTTGAGTAAGGGCAACTCCTACGCCAATCAATTTTTTGAGGGTATGGAAGGAGTGAGTATTATATCTACTACTACCGCCAAAATATCTTATATTATGAAATTCATATGGTTTGCTGGACGGGATAGCATCTTCAAGTCAAATTTCTTACCGAATGCCGAAGAATGCGATAAGTTAGCCACCATGCATAGTTTTTTGAAAACTATCTATGATGTCACATTGGTTTTCCTGGCACGAAATATCCCACTTTCTGTTAGAAGTCAAAGTGCATGGGACTGCACGTCTGACTCCTACTTTAGTTAGGCGACATATATGGTTTTCTAACCAACTTAATTAATCTACCCTAATTCGTATGCAATTGTATCTTTGGTTTTTTTGGCATATGTTGCCCTTCCCCTGTACTATACATACCCATGTATTGGGCCATATCAATTAAGTGCAATCATAAACGCCTTCATGGTATCAGATAGGTGGTGATCATGTTCTCAATCCCACAAACTATCATAGCTTGATTGGTGCACTCCAGTACTTGATATTTACACGCCCCGATATTGCATACACTGCTCAGCAGGTGTGTTTGCATATGCATGATCCTCGAGATCCTCATCTCTATGTTGTCAAGTGTGTCCTCTGGTATCTCTCTGGGACGCTTGACCATAGCTTGCAAGTACTCCGGACTTCATCGATGTCACTTGCAACCTACACCGATGCTGACTGGGCGGGCTGCTCTGACACACGCAAGTCCACATCTAGCTATGGTATTTTCCTTGGGGACAATCTTGTGTCATGGTCTTCCAAGCGACAATAGATAGTCTCCCGCTAGAGTGCCGATCGAGGTGCAATACTGTGCAGTTGATAATGGTGTTGCCAAAATGTGTTGGCTGCGGCAACTTCTCTCCGAGTTGTGTCGTCCTCTCCAGTGAGCCACGGTGGTCTACTGCGATAACATCATCGATGTATACCTCTCTACAAACCCCGTTCAACATCAACGTACTAAAAATGTTGAGATTAAATTTCATTTTGTACGCGAACGGGTTGCACTTGGTGATGTGTGTGTTATCCACACACCTATGTCGTCGCAGTATGCGGATATCTTCACCAAAGGCCTAACTTCGACCATCTTCATGGAGTTCCGGTCCATCCTCAACGTCCACCCTACTCCCGCTCCAACTGGGGGGTGCTAGACGTCAAAGCGCATGGGACATCCATGTCTGGCTCCTACTTTAATTCGACAACATCTATGGTTTCCTAACCAACTTAATTAAGTTGCCTTGATTCGTATACAATTGTGGTTTTTTGGCATATGTTGCCCTTCCCCTATACTATATATACCCATGTATTGGGTCGTATCAATTCAGTGCAATCATAAATGCCTTCACTTTCAGTATGTACTTCAAGTGTGTTTTCATGGTTCATACACGCTTGTTAGAGGCATATGCTGCTGGAAGAAGTTCATGGCTCCCGTGTTGTTTGATATGAAAGAAAAGTTTGATAAATATTGGTATGGTTATAATGCGTTCCTATCATGTGTTATTGTTCTTGATCCGTGTTATAACCATCAATTGGTCAGTTATTGCTACAAGAAACTTTATGAACCCAAAGAAGCCGAGCGTCAAGTTGCAGAAGTTTGAACTGCTTTGATCAATCTCTTAAGTGAGTACAAAGGATTTGCTATTAGTAATCTTCCATCTGATAGGGCTGCACCTAGCACTAGTGGAAGTGTCGGTGATATGTTAAATGACTATGACTATTTCATGAGTACTAGCAAAACACACAAGACAAAGTCACATTTGGATCTGTACTTAGAAGAACAACCAAAGCACTTGAATGAAAACTTGGGCATTCTTGAGTACTGGAACAAATCATTTATATGAGATATCATGAGTTGGCAGCAATGGCACGTGATATTCTTGTTATTCCCGCGTCAAGTGTTGCTTTAGAGTCGTAAAGTAGTACACCCAACCATTCTTCCCTAAAGCCAAAAACAATTGAAGCTATCATGTGTCTACAAGAAAGGTATGGTGCAAAATGGCAAGGTGAGGTTGGTCACATTATTTTGCATGGTTTTATATTACTATAGCAGGGAAGAGCAGGGAGAAGGGCAAGGCGAGGCTTCAAACATTAATCAGGATGTTGATGAAGTATCTTCTGATTTTGAATGTAATTTACCATTGTTACCTGTGTGTTGGACTTGAAATTATATTTGACATTATATTTCCGTACTAACTTTATTTCATAAATATTGTGCAGAACATCCTGGTGTTGGGTGTCGACGCATGGTGCAAACTTGGACTTCAACTTGGAGCTGCCATTGTTCCTACTTTTAGTTGCATGATTTCAAAACTTGGTGTTAAGACTTATGTTTATTATTGTGAGACTATTGGACTGTAATCCTTTCACTCTTTCAAACTTTGTAACTTGTGGTTGGGAGTTGAGAGACTTGAGATGAGAGTTTGAGATGTCAATTTATCATCACTTTTGATGAAATGTATGCATGCTGGTACTGAATACTGAATTACTGATGATGCAAATTATTCTGCCATGCTAATTGCTTTTTTTTCTGCCGAAGTGTTGTTAAATTCTCTAGTTGCTTAGTGATGTTGGTGCCGCGGAACGCACTTTGTTGTTGCTATTGCTGAGTGATCTATGTTGTCGATTGTTGAATGCTAATAGTTGTTGGCATGATGCTACTGCTGGGCCTCGGGCTTCAGGATTGTGGCTCGGGCCTAGCTCGGCCTGCATATTGACATTCGGGCTTTTGCAAGCCCGGCCCGGCCCGACATTTCCCAGGTTTATTATGGATGGAGAGTGTACTATTTTAAAAAGTGCGAGTTAGATAAATCAAAATTAACTCAGTCATTCAACCACCTATATTCAACTTCTCACGATGCTCCAATGATGTACTCAGGCTGGTTGTAATGGGAATATCATATTCTAGTATCATGTTATGATACTAGTGTATGATATTACATCTGTAATGCATAATATCAGATGTTGGTATCATAGAGTAGTATATTTATTGGCATGCATGACACAAAGTAGCACATCATTTAATATGATACAGTATCATGATATGATACTCAAGCCTCTCTTTCTTCATTTAATTTCATGCCACCTCACCAAAATTGCTAAGTTGGCATGCATGATACTACCTATGATACTTCCATTACGGGCAGCCTCATTACATCAATGATGTGATGAAAGCACCATTAATTGCAGTAATTTTAATTGATTTTAGAAACATTGTCAATTGATAATTGTAATAGATTTTGGGAACAACATTGTTTGCATTAACATTGGTCAGAAGTTAAGAGAAGAACCGTGTAAATGCTATTTCGCACGGAAAACCTTAAAACAAGGCCCTCGACTCTAGGATAACGTTGTCATGGCACTGCAATACAATACAAGACTCTAGACATGAGCGAAGTCCATCAAGCCCTAGAATCATGGTGAGGCGGTTTGTATCAGAATTTCATCGGGTTTCTTCAGGGTTTCAAAATTTTCCCATTTCTGTTTTCTACGTCCCTTCACTAGTTATTTTTCAGACTTTTTTTTCTTTACCCATTTTCTTTGATTTCTTGTGTGTGTTTCTTCGCTGTTTTTTTCCGGATCTTTTGTCAACACATGTCTACTTTTCTTCAATACACACTAGCTAATTGTCCATACATTGCAACGGGTGCATATTCTTGTGGTACAACATTAATCTTGTCATACATGTATCTTACATCATGTTTGGTACCATTTAATTTGATGGGGTGTGAGTAGGGGAAGGCAAGAAAGTTTGATTTAGTTGAGATTTTGGTAAGCTTGTTTTGATTGCATTGAGTTAATCTATGACACGATTTTGGAAAAGTATCAAATTGTTTTAGATTATTCCAAGTTAATATATTTATGTTGGTTTTTATTTTGTGCGTCATTGGTAGGGTTTACCAAATAAACCAATAGGAAACTAAAGGAGCGAGGGGTACGTGGGAAGAAAATCTGTGTGGGAGGTGGAGGCGCCGGAACGAACTCCCTTTAATAGTAAAGATTATACCTTTTTAGTGTACATGTGGAATGTCTTTTTGATATGCGTTAAACATCTCTCAAATGTAGGATGCACATCAAAAAACATTATATGTTTTGAAAAAAAAATTGAACACATGTTTAACATTTTTCAAATACACTTTGAACATTTTAATTGAAAAAGAACATTTTTAAGCTACAGAATCAATTTTGACATTTTGTAAACTTTTGGTCTAAAATTTCACATTTTTTCCCCGATACACATGAATATTACTATAAAATTTGACATACATTTTTTTGAATGGTAAGAAACATTTTTTATACTATGGGAACATTTTTTTACATGGTATAAACATATTAAAAAAAGTGAAGAACATATTTTTGAAACGCACGATTTTTTGGAATATCGCTTACATTTTTTAAAGGTATGAAACATTAGTTTGAATTATGGGAGCATTTTGTAAACATTGTATAAACATCTTTTACATTCTATAAAAATGTTTTTAAATATCACAAACATTTTTTGAAGTGTGTGAACATTTTCTAAATGTCATGAACATTTTGATTAAATGGTATCAACATTCTTAAAGTTCACTAGTAAGTGTGCACGTACAATGCATGTGTCCTAATCTACATTTTCTTTGAAAAGGGAAAAAGATTTACCACATTCATTGATTAAGAGAGGGCATAGAAAAAGTTTGGCCACCCGAGGGCAAGTGGCCGGTAAAACAAAAGCCTACTCTCCCGGCATAGTATTGCACAAATGAGTTGTGCTCGCCAACCCTCAGTTCCTTGCTTCACATTGGATTTTGTCCATTATTACCCTCGACGAAGCATACTTATTGTTGAGATCCTTGCATTGTGCTCGTGTAACACATCAAATCTATAATAAAAACATCAACATTGTATTTCGAATCTTATTTCTCTTTTAATCATTTTTTTACCGAACCATTTAAATATGTGTCATGCCCAACAATGTGAGCATGCATCTAACACACGATCCATACACATGCCTTCACATAAAATTCGAGATCACATAAAATGTATTATATTATTGTAACATCCCAATTTTCAATTTGGATGTTATCACATAAATCATTCATATGCATTCATCATTTGAACTTTTTTGAATTTGGTTTTTGTTGGAAAAATTGATCCAAGAGACTTTAAGCAACTCAAGGACAAAATAAGAGAGTTGGAAGTTTTCTAAAAAGGGCCCACAATTTTATTAATTTCCAGGTGGGTTGGATCAAACATTATTTGTCAATTTTCAACTCCAATATTTTTAAATTAAATAAAACAATGAGAGAAGATAACATGACTTCTTCAAAAAACAGAATAAAATGTTGGAAATTGAATTTTGAGTGAAAATATATTTATTGGATTTTTATTTGCAACGTATCTATTTTATGTAATTTTATTAGTACTAAAATGTTTGTTTTTATTTTAAGCATTTAGGCCCAGAACAATGTTCACCAGGTCATTAATAAGGCCCTAGTTATGAGTGAATATTTCTGCATTTTTAAAAATATATTTATTTCTTGTATATTTTTCTATATTTTCAGAAAATTGAAAAAATCTGGGCCGACCGAACTGGACCGCGCCCGGCCCAGCGCGCCGTCGCCTCCGTCCCTGAGTCGGACACCGCCGCCACCGCCGGAACCCGCCGCCGCCAACCCGACCAGTATAAACCGCCGGTCTAATCCGGTTTTTGTTTCGGTTTTCTAAAACCCGTTTTTATTTATTTTATTTTATTTTATTTAGTGAATGTTCTCTATTTAGATTTGTTTAGCGAATGTCCGTTCGTTAGTTTTTTCTTTTTCTTTTGTTTCTGCTAGGGACCCAGATGCGAATATTTATTTTACAGTTTAGTCCATGGTCTTCAAACACTTATTACTTTTTACTCGTTTGTCCGAATTCGATGAAACCAACTCAAATTTATTTTTGAAATATTTAAATTTTGAATTCAAACATATTTGAATTTGAACTTCTTTTGATCGTATCTTGAGTTTCGTAACTCCGTTTGAGTTGATTCTTTTTGCAAATCGAAGCTCTTGATCTAAACTTTCTGTTAAGATCTAATCCACATAATTTTGGTACCGTTGAAAATTGTATTCTGTTGCAAGAGCTATTTGCTTGTTTTCGAAGTTTTCTGAGATCTTTTCTTTGAATCTTGTGCATGAGTGCTTATGTATGCTATTGTTTGTTTGCAGACTTTCCAGAGTGCGAAGCTTGCTACTACGAGTCTCTAGGGTTTAACGCTCATCAGCAAGGCAAGTTACACTTTGGTCATACTCTTCAATACCCAATTTTACCTACATTAGTTATAACCTCAAAGATTTTGCATGAGTAGGACTTCGATACATGTGGTTATGCTATGTAGATCATGTGGTAGGAACCTATGACTTGTGATCACTAGTGCAGAACCGGGCAATAGCACCGGTTCGTAAGGCCCTTTAGTGCCGGTTCCATAACCGGCACTAAAGTGTGGGCACTAAAGCCCCCCCCCCTTAGTATCGGTTCAGCACGAACCGGTGCTAAAGGGCAACCACGTGGCACGAGCCAGCTCCGGGGGCCGGGAGCCCTTTAGTACCGGTTGGGGGGTTTTACTTTTATGATTTATTTTTCATTTAATTTTGTGTTTTCCATTTAATTCTTTTTCGTTTGCTGGTATTTTACGATATTACACATTGTACACGTTATGCATATA
>LR738711.1:89305052-89357629 GCA_902687465.1 Secale cereale | reverse complement strand
TTTTTTTTTGAAAAGAATACTTATTTCCATTTTCAAGACCACCCATGATGCATTCCATTCAGGTCTCTTTGATTAACTAGCTGATGTTACTTCAGGTCCACACACGTTAATAGAAAATCTTCGAGACCACATGTTCAATCCTTCCTTGTCAACTATCATAACTGAAAATAGCAGGTCAAATTTCTACTGCATGACAAACCCATGCCATCGTTCTGGTACACGCGGAATGGAACATCCGCGAAATCATTCCATGGTTATGTGCTGATGTTCCTATATGAACCTTATAGATTTAACCCGCGCAATTACTTCTTGCCGTGTAGATAGATACATGAGTTTCTAATTCTTGAATGAGCCTTAATGCAATTGCATACAGCTGTCACATAACCATACTCGTAATTCTAATCCTAATCACCTACTGTGGGAGATGTCGTACTCTCCAAAACATGAACTTGTACTTTGTTATTTTTGGAATTCATTCAGAAATTAGAAATATGATTAGATATGGCTCCGGAATGCATGGACATGGATCATTATTTATCTCTCAGAAAAGAGCAAGGCGCATTATTCACTTATGATTAGGTCAGGCTGCTCATTAGGCTGCAGATAATGCCCAAAATTTTATGATTCTGTTGTGTTAGAATCTAAATAGCTGTAAAATCCTGGGAAGGCACTAGCTTGCTATCTTTTCATAACCACCTGTCACTCCTTCTGACTATCACTTCTAAAATTAAGTTGTGAAAAGTAGGAAACACACATGATTGTTGATTTTCATTCTTATCCATATATGGGTTCATAAGTGTGTGCTCAACTAGTTCATGAACGATACACATTTCTTTGATTTCTACAACCCAGCCCAAAACATTCTACTCCCTCCGTTCCAAAATAGATGACCCAATTTTGTACTAACTTTATACTAAATTTAATACAAAGTTGAGTCATCTATTTTGAAACGGAGGGAGTATATATTTGAGTCCAACTGCAAGGGTCTGATACAAGCTGATCTTTGTTTTGTCAGAGTAAGTTAAAATTATAAATCTATGTCACTTGGTATTTGTAGAAGTAGTGGAAACTTGGTTGTACAAGATGATCTTTTTCTAAGCTCTGGTTGCTCCTCGCTCTCTAATATTTTGAATAATGGCTATCTTAATGCTTGACAAACCATCTCCTTAGTTTTCTTGCCTTGAGTACTAATGATTTTGGCTTTCTCTTGTTGCTGGGCGTACCTTCCAGGACCACAGGGCCGTCCTGCACAGGTTTGGACGCCGAGGCAGCTCTTCCTGCTCCGGCATTCACTCCGACGAATCCCACCCTCCCCCTCCGATGGACTCTTTCTCTTCGTTTCCTGCATAGGTAAATCGTTGGCCCTCTTCTCTACTCTCTCTTACGTTCTATGTGCCCATGGTTATTGAGCCATGGTAAATGAAATGCATAAAGGTCCTATACGTTAGTTTTTACGGTACCTGAATGATATGCTAAGTGTGGCTCTTTTTGATGAATAAGCATTGAAACAATAAAAATTATGAACTTTTATTGTTTTATATGCTGGCTATCGAGCTGTGGGTGACTGCGGTGCCGGTGATTGAGCCGATGTTTTTGTGTTTGGATCTTTTGTAGTGGTCCTCCGGTCAGGACATGAACATGACACATTATTTCTTTCTCAAAGAAGAAAATGCCAAAAAAAAAAACAATTCTGTACCATAGTTGTGAATAAGTCAGACTGCACATCAGGTTGCATATAATGCCCAACCTTTTATTATTTTGCTGTTTTGGAATCTGAATAACTTTAATGGTTGAATTTTTCTAGAGAGAAAACTAATTAAAATGTTCTTGAAAAATAATTATTCTTGCCGCCTTCTTTACCATATATGAAGTAGAGGACAATAGTAGTTATGTAGCATCTTTAACTGTACGGTGATGTTCTGTTTTCTTTTTGCTAAGGCTTGACTTTACCTATGAAACAAACAATTGGGGTGTTGGGCTTCCTCCAAGTGAAAAGAACGAAGATAATTGGCCCCTGTAAGTTTTTGAACTGTTACATCTTTTGTTACCATCATGGTTTTATTATGTATTTGGCCATGTCCTTTTGATAAAGTGGAGAACTTAAATGAGCATTTCCTTTCAAGTTCTAAACATGCATTTGATAGTTCAAAATTTCAATATGTGTATATCGGCTTTAATAAGAGGCCACTATACCCTTATTTATTTACCCTTGGAATAGAATTTTAAAGATGGTCCTCAAAAAAACATGCTTCAAGTTCCTTTATCACCCACCCTCTATCATCGGTTGAGACCAGTTTGAAACATTTTCATTTTCATTCCTTTCTAGCTGATCTGAAATATAGTAACGATCTGGTGCATCTCTTGGGAAACCATGGTTCTGAACCTAGTTCCTAATTTGATGCATGGACCAACTGTTATGTGATTGTAATTGATATTATCTATGAGTATGTGTCACCATATGCTTTTCTTTTGGAAAATTAGAGAGATGTAATCTTCCAACTACTTAATATCATGTGGCAATTGGCTGGCTGCATCCAATTTCTTCACATCTGTAGGCGTTGGCGTTGACTGGTGGCAGCGTTGTTGTGTCTATTTGCTAGCTGTTGGCGTTGAGCTAGCAGATTATGTATGATTAACCCATCCATCCTATTTGGATCAGGACTTGTGTTCTTGTTCAAATGATGTGAGGTGCATGAACGATTCAAATTTAAAGATGTTATGAGCTGCATGGATGGACTTTCGGGCAGTGTCACAGGAACATGTAGTATGCTTAATACATGCTAGTTTAGTACTGTACTGAACTAGCTAGCTTCTTAAATTTTCCATATAGTTTTCTTTCATACAGTTTTCCAGTCAAATGTTTACTGTAGGTATTTGAAGTTCTTGGCCTGATGCTATTCTTGGATTCAACTAATATTTTTTATTATGACTCGATGTTGTTCTTGGGTCCGTCGTCGAAACAGTAGCTGTTGTCTTTCTATGAGAATATATGGGATGAAACTTCATGGACCTATTCCAAAACAACTCTCTAATTTGATCAATCTGAAATATCTATAAGTCTTCTTCTTCTAACTTTCTTTTTTCCCATTTTACAGATTTGCTTAAGATCACGGAAGCTTGGGTTGATGGAGTGCTTGTATTTAGTTTTTGTTTTGACCTTGTGAAACTTGCTACCTATGGATGAAACTGTGTAATATTGATGAAACTATGTATATGTACGGATGAAACTTGCTACTATTGGTAACATGTGTTGGATATATATGTGTTCATGACTATTGGTAATATGTGTTGAATATGCTATATTGGTCATATAAATATATTTGTGTTTGATTTTCTGTGAAAATGAATTGATATAAGAAAAAATATATTAAATGGGGCAATATAGACACTTTGCCATCTGCTGGCAGATGGCAAAGAGCTTTGCCATCAGCTGGCAGATGGCAAAGAAACCACGTGTCATCCAGAGAAAAAATTTGGACTGGCCTATTTGGGCTCTTTGCCATCTGCCAGCAGATGGCAAAGCTCTTTGCCAGCAGCTGGCTGATGGCAAAGTATGCATCCTTTGCCATCTGCTGGCAGATGGCAAAGAGCCTGCAGACTTTGCCATCTGCTGGCTGATGGCAAAGTATGCCGTTATCCTTCTAACGGGGCTAACCCCGTTAAGAGGCTTTGCCATCTGCTAGCTGATGGCAAAGGCACAGGCTCTTTGCCATCAGCCAGCAGATGGCAAAGAAGCCTTTGCCCACTGGAATTCAGACAAACTGTTTGCCATCTGCTGGCTGATGGCAAAGCCTTTGCCATCCGCCGACCATGCCTTTGCCATCTGCCATGGCAGATGGCAAAGTGCCAGATTCCAGTAGTGAACCCTGATACTTCAAAAGAGATTGTCCATTTTGTACACGAAGTGCATCCAGTTTTTGTCGTGACCCTCTCTACTTTTTTTCACATTCCATGTGGGTGAAATGATGATACCATGTCAAGTTTCAACCCTTTCAGAGTTCAATTTGTACTGCTTTTCAATTTCACGGTCATTTAGCTCTCTCAAAACAAATTAGTAAATGAATGAAAAATACCAAATGAATTCAAAAAGGGCTGATAATTGATGATGTGGATTTGAATGGTGCATTTTGAACACACAAAAAGTCTGGAGTTCAAAAAAAGGCGCAATGCTCGTTAATTACCTTCAAGTCTTTCGGAAGAGTGTACAAAGCACTGCACATACCTCCGTGTAGTCTACACTATTCCTCAAGGTTTGAAGCTAAGCAACGTGCAGGTGAACATTGCGCCTCTCCCACACTGTCTGTGCACTCAAGGCTTATAAACCGCTCCTAGTGCCTCTCTCTCTTGGCGAGGTGGGACTAAAAATCAGCTTACTAAGATACTCTAGTACCGGTTCATGCCATGAACCGGTACTAAAGGTGCCTAGCCTGATAACGGCCTGACACAACATCATTAGTACCGGTTCGTGGCATGAACCGGTACTAGAGGTTGCCCAAGAACCGGCACTAATGATCTCCGCCCGCCTAGCCATTGGAACCGGTACGGTACTAATTAATTGTCCAGTTTGTACACGAAGTGCATCCAGTTCAAAAAATGCAATGCCTTTGTACATGCTATGTGGGTGAAATGATGATACCATGCCAACTTTTGACATTTTCAGAGTTCATTTTGTAGTACTTTTCAAATGATGTTAAAAAATAAATTGACCATCATTGATCTTTTTGTGTACAATTTAAATTATCAATAGGAGTCCTCACCGATTTAGGAACTGGTGATGACTCCTATTGCAGCCACAAATCCTACACAAAGAGTTCAGTGAAGACCAAGTGGTTGTGATAGTTTGAGAAATAACATATTTTTAAGGTGGTAAAATCTTTGTTAGACGAGCGAGGTGGGACTAAAAAAGCGCTGTAGAACGAAGTGAGTAGAACCCTTTTGCACCGGTTCGTGGCACGAACCGGTACTAAAGGTTCTGGTGGGCCCCCAGCCTAACCACAACCTGCAACAGCCTATTTAGTACCGGTTCGTGCCAAGAACCGGTACTAAATGTTCACCACGAACCGATACTAATGATCGCCACCGGCCTTGCCTCTGGAACCGGCACTAATGGTCCCATTAGTGCCGGTTCAGTTGCAAACCGGGACTAATGAGCTCTACATTCGACCCTTTTTCTACTAGTGGATCACCCCCGGAATATCCGTTTTGTTACTTTTTACTTAGCCATGCTCGTAGACGGGATTGGTATGTAAGATTAATGAAAGTTGCGAGAGTAATAATAACTAAGGGAAAGTTTAAGGTGACAACATTAACACACATCTGGGTGGATTGGTTGCAGGCACCTGGAGAATCCAATGTTGTCCTAGGAGATCCCGGAGGAACCGTGTGATCATCCTATGGAGTGCCACCCAGGCTCAAAGGGATCATATAATTATTCATGCCTAGAAACTTCCGTGTGCAGCCACAAGCCATTATGGGCTCTAGCATAGTTGAGTAAGTTGTGTGACCTCTTTCAATGGTGGACTAGCATATTTATGGGAAAGTAGGTGTACCGGTCTACCCAGAATAAAGAGTTAATGCTTCTGAAAGGCTATGTCTCGATCTTCCGATCATGGATGCGGTCGAGTCTTGTGGGGAAAAGTGCGCAAATCTCTGCAGAATGTACAAACTAATCATGATTAGCCGTGTCCCCGGTTATGTACATCTTGAGTATCCTGGTATTTGAATTATTGGCTGATCTCATCGCTCTAAATTAAATTGTTGGGTTACTAATGACTTGGTGATTTTGGGATTGAGATGGAGGAACCTTCTCAATATTGATATACTTTACTTAGTAGTAAATAAATTTTATTCATTTGTTGTAGGAAAAAATTAGCTTTATGCAAAATTAAACTTAGAGCCTCCACCAGCCAAATATGCATGTAGTGGTAGTTATTTGCTCATCATTATTGCTATAGTGTGACTTTGCCAGCATATTCCATGTGCTGACCTACACGGCTGCAACGTCTCATGTTGCAGAGTTTTCAGACGATGATTAAGGTGCGATAGGTCGTTGTCATGCACTCAGTTTTTGCCGTGGAGTTGGATGGACTCATTTATCTTCGAAGCTTCCGCAGTATCTTATTTAGTTGGCCTTTAGCCATATTTTTGTAATAATACTCTTTATGAGGACCTTGATGTAATAAGTGTGTGATTGAAACTCTGTTATAATTCCTCGAGTACTGTGTGTGTCAGCATACCGATCCAGGGATGACACTTAAGCACAGATACTTCGATTCATTGGGATCATGGTCGCTGCAATTATTGTTACAAAAAAAAATACTTTGACGATGATTCTCTCAGGAAGGTCTTTCTTTTGATGTGATCTATAATGCCTCGCTCCATGGTTGTGATATTGTTTAGATCTTAATTCCCTTCATATTTCAGAATATGAGCCAAAATTTGCCTGTTTTGTTCAAAGCCATCTTACATATGCATTATATAACATTGTTATTAAAAAATCTAATGGAACATGTATACAAATGAGCATGGTGTGAATACTCACCCCGGGAATTGGAAAATGTAGCGCTCCATCATGCCATGAATGCATGGACTTAAAAAAACCAGACATAGGACGGCATGTATGAAATCTTACATTGCATGTTGCATGAATCAATTAAGACTATGATGCATTGAAAATATTCATATTCATATCAGTTTGGCAGAACTTTACATTGTACAAACATATATTTTTTAAATGTCACGAACATTTATTGAAGTGTGTGTGAACGTTTTCTAAAAGTCATGGACATTTTGATCAAATGCTATGAACATTTTTATAGTTCACAAAAAATATTAACACTGCATGAACTTCTTTTACAATGCGCAATTGTTTTATTAAATTTCAATATAGTTTGTTCTATTTAAGAAATGTAAATAGAACTAAATAATTAAAAAATAAAAATAAATAAATAAAGGCAGCATTCCTCCCTGCGGTGGGCCGGACCAGTTGCTCGTCGCAAGAGGCCGAGTGCATGCTCGTGCTCGTTGCAAACGAGGTATAGGCGTACTAAAAAAAAGTCACGCAGCAGCTACGTACTGGGACGACCGCATCACGCACCAGAGGCAAGACTGAGTTAAGTCTCGCAGCAGGTGAGAGAAAGCCCTAACGCTTCATCATACGAACACATCGACGGTGCAATAATGCCACTAACGTAAATGACATGTTCCAAGAAACGATGCATGAAGAAGCGCAAAATCCATGAAGACCGGTAAAGAAACGCAAAAAAAAAAAAACTGAAAACCCACAGAAAACTAGTGAAGAAATGCAGAAAAATGAAAAAATAAACATAAAAATCCCAAAGAAAACCTATGAAAAGCCGATACAGACTGGCATGCCTCGACTCTAGGGCTTGATGGACTTCGCTCGTGTCGAGCCTTGTATTGTATCGCAGTGACATGTAAACATCAAGCTGGAGTCGAGGGTTTCTTACATGGTTCTTCTTGGATTTTTCTAATCTTTCCGTTTCTTCACCGTTTTACTTCTGGTGTTATACATGTTCACAGTTTTCTTCGGATTTGTTTTTCAACAAAATTATATTTTCTTAATACACCTTGTACATTTTTAGTGTACACGTGGAATATGTTTTTGATACACGTTGAACATATTTTAAATACATTATGTACACTAGTCGTCAACCCGTGCAGTTGCACGGGATAGTATTAGTTAAAATTTGGAATATGTATGATGGTATGCCACGTACTTATCCAATAGTCAGACTTTTTGACATGGTTTAAGAAGCAATCTTAGTGGGCACAAACAATGAGATAATCAACAAAAATCAGGCACAACTAACCTCGTATAATTAATAAGGAGCATGCTTTTTTCTAATAAGTTTGTCTTAATATATGAAACTAAGTAGCTAATAAAATTATGAGCATAAAGATGTGAACTGGCCTTTGACAAAAGCAATAAGGTCATTGACAACATAAGATGTAAACTAAAGAATGTATCGTAAGAAAATAAGAGGTGTGATTTAAAGAAATTTAAGTTTCGATTACTTGTACTAATAACGACTATTCGCAATAAATGTAAAGGTCCTTACAAAAAACAAAACAAAATACATTCCAGAATATATATACCTAATCATATGCATTTGAAAAGGAAATACTTTCATTTACCAAGCTACTTAAGTATTCTATACTCATATCAGCAAGTCAGAACAAACAACATGTAGCTCCTTTGGGATTGCTCTGTGCCAAAGAATGTTGGTTGGTATTCACCAATAGGCATAGAGCTATATTAGTCAATGATGGAGTTGGATGCCATCAAGCAGCCATTTGCAATGTAAATTATCAGGTTGATCTGCTAAAATATGTGATGGGAACCTCTGCACCAACAACAGTGCTATTACAATCATTGTCGTATGGTCCCCGACCCCATGTGCATCTGCTGTAACGGTATTGTTGTTACTTCAGAAGATCACAACCCCTAGATATATTGTGTGTAATATGGAAGTGGAAGAGAGGGCTTAAATATGATCTAGTCCATGTAGAGTCAAGAACAAAAACCTCAATAAGTTCAAAGCGAGGAAACAACACAACTTTAGCCTAATTCTTTTCTTCTGTTTTTCTTTTAGTTCTCATCAATGTTAGTATATTGTATATTGTTATTTTTTTAAAATATTAACACAGTTGGATACTCTCCTACCATTTTCGCATAAGGAATATCATTTTCTTGACTATTTCAATCAAAATTAATAGGCTATATAATAACTATATCGAAAAATATGCACCTTAATTAAATATACAACCATGGCATGAATAACAAAGTGATTAGTGTTATACTAAAAATTTATTAATCTGAATCCATTCGAGTGAATTCGGATCCAGACATTGTGGGAACTTCCAGAGGAATACGTATCAAGACATTTCGGTCGTGTCGCTTTGGGATTTGTACTGGTCATACCCTCTTTGGCTTGTAGCATCTTCTTTCTTAAGGCAAAAAAAAAAAGGTATCCACATAAAAATTTGATATTAAAACAGAATAGTGCACTATTCTAAAAAACCCCGAAAAAATACACCTTTTTGCGGCGAAAACAATACATGTTTAGAAAACACAATAATGAATGAGAATTAAAACATCTGGTACCATCTTGAGCACCAGTCTTTGATTAATCTTAATTATGAATGAAGATTTTCCTAGATTGAGAATAGTACTGATGGCATGTGCAGTTATTTCCATATTTTTGTTGAACTTGTCACTGCTCCTGCTCAACGCCAATGTATTCATGTACAGAACCCAGAACCAAAAATTCATGCCGGTCTGCTACTGCTAACCTAGGATGTTGGACGCAAGACTGCTATGCTCTCCAATTTTGAAAGATATCCTAGAGGAGTCATCGTGCTACACGCGGACATGCATGGTACTCGCATCCTGCAGGGCTTACTCTTGAGAACCTGCACATGAAGCATGATGGGTCATGGTGGCGAAGCGGATGCTACTACATTTTTATTTTGAAAAGGAGAGCATTCTCCCTGAATAGTACAGTGGTGATGCACTAATGCCTCCAACGATGCTACTACATGCTCACACTGTGTCGTGGTGGCAGCAGCGGCATGCCCTGCTAACGTGTAATGTGGTGATGCCTCCAAGGCTTCATGAACTGACATAAGTTAATGTAGTGGTTCGGCTGGAATCACCATCGATGGAGTTCATCTGGAATTATCATTAATGGAGTTCATCCATATATAAGCAGAAACGAAAACATGGCTACATCCCATCTCGGAAAATGATATTATTGGATTTAGGTGTGGTATATTAAGAGAGAGGCGAGCATAAGGGCAAATTGAACACGAACAATGGTGATAGCGATGAGGAAATAAAATGGCCTGTAGATGTACAATACCATATTTTTCCAACGTATGCAAGCAAATCTCATCTTTTTTTTTCTGGTTTTGCACGTTTGTGAGTTTCTATTTGTGTTGATACATGTACGTGAGTTCTTTTTGTTTTTTTAACACACACATACGTGAGTTAATCTATACCTTTTTGGTGGATGTACATGAGTTTTTTTTCTTCTTTGCTTTTTAGACCCAGACATGCATACGGTAGCTTCAAAAAATAAAAAAATAAAGACGTACGTGAGTTAATCTCCACCTTTTCACGTTTTTCACGTACGTGAGTTAATCTCCTCTTTTTTCACATTTTTGACCGATCAGAGTTAATCTCTCATTCGTTATAACTCTTGGGCCCATAGGTGGATGCCTTATTTATTTTTTTATTCATCAGAAAAAAATTCGGATGATCTACACCGTAATAATTCGGTCCCACACCAGATAAACGGCTCCTAATTTCTAATTAACGTGGTAATTTCCTGAGAGTCAGGGACGTAGCTCCCTTGTAAGCATTGGGGTCAATTGACCCCAATGAAATTAAGAAATCCTTCACTAATTAGGACTAATCACTATCTATTTTCAGAAGATGACCCCACTGTCATAAACACGACCCCATTAAACATTTTTTCTAGCTTCGTCCCTGCTGAGAGTCTGTAATTAGTATAGGTATAGATTTCTTAACATCGTAATGACAATAAATATTTTTTAGTCCATGCAAAAATTTTGTTTGCATTGTATAACATTATTTAAAAATGTCACATTATTTATAAAACACGTGCATATTTCTTTAAAATTTCACATACATTAGCTGAATGGTGAGAAAAACATTTTTATACTACGCGAGCATCTTTTACATTGCATAAATATTTTAACAAATGTGACGAACATATTTTTTGAGACACAATATCTTTTTTGTAATTTCACGTACATTCATTTAAAGGTATGAAATATTATGTTGAATTATGCAAACATTTTTAGAATGTCGCAAACATTTTTCTGAAGTGTTGTGAACATTTTGGTCAAATGCAATCAAAATTTTGAAAGTTCGCAAACTTTTATTAACGCTGTATGAACTTATTTTTTAATGCGTGATGAACATTTTTAAATTTAAATGTAAATATTTTACTACTTCAGAAATGTACGTAAAAAAAGGAAAAAAGTAACATTCCTCCCAACGCTCGGCCAGTCCAGCAGCATGTCGCTTGAGGCGACTGGATGCTTGCACTCGCTGAGAGCGAGGTATAACCCCTTTTTCTAGAAGAGAGAGCGAGGTATAGCCGTGCCACAAAAAGGTTACACGGCAGCTATGGTACTGGGCCGCCTAGTGAAAAATAGCCCTGGCACCGCATCCATATGATCACCTCGTCAGACCAATAAAGCCCCAGCCCAATAACAACCACCCGGTAAAAATGCTATTTAGCCCAAAGAACCGCAAAACAAGGCCCTCGCGTGAAGCTGTCATGCAGCGCAATGCAACAGTACCAGACTCTAGGGTCCTGATGGCTTTCCAGCTCATTTTTATCAACATCACTGGGATGTATGTGGGGCAGAAGTTATAAAGGCTGATCTCCGGATAGCAAGAGGTGAGGAAGATGCAGAGTGTATCAATGACACCTTTCTGGTCCTTATTCCAAAGGTAATGAGCCTAACTTTGCTTACTCAGTTCAGGCCTATAAGTTTGTGCAACATTTTGTATAAAATTGCTTCGAAGGTGATTGCAAACAGGCTGAAGCAAATATTGCTAGACATCATCTCTGAGGAGCAGTCTGCCTTTGTGCCTGGCAGACTCATGACTGATAATATAATCACAGCATATGAATGTTTGCATTTTATGAAGGGAAGTAAATCCAAGAAAAATAGCCATTGTGCTCTCAAACTGGATATGATGAAAGCCTATGATAGGCTTGAATGGGATTATCTCCAAGCAACGATGGAGAGACTCGGTTTTGCTCAGCAGTGGATAAATGTGGTAATGAACATGATCAAGTCAGTATCTTTTCCGGTTCTGTTTAACGGAGAAAAGTTGGAGGAGTTCAAACCTAGCAGAGGTATTCGGCAGCGAGATCCTATTTCCCCTTATCTCTTTTTGATAGCAGCGGAGGGCCTTTCGTCTCTACTGAAATCAGTTCCTCAGTCGTCAGCATTCTCGGGAGTCCAGGTGGCGCCGACAGCTCCGGTTGTCAACCACTTGCTCTTCGCTGATGATAGACTGTTGCTGTTCAAGGCGAGTACAGAAGGGGCAGTTATGGTATCAAACTTGTTGGACACATACTGCAATGCATCGGGGCAACGAGTGAATAATGAGAAGTCGTCAATTTTCTTTAGTAAAGGATGTCCGCAGGTGATAAGGGACGGGATCAAAAACACTTTGCAAGTCCATGATGAACAGCTAAGTGATCGATATCTAGGGATGCCAACAGATGTCGGACATGCTAAAAATGGTACCTTCAAGTACCTAAAGGATAGGGTCTGGGAGAAGATTAAAGGATGGATGGAGAAATTACTGTCATATGCGGGAAAGGAGGTGTTGATCAAGGCAGTGGCTCAAGCTATACCCGTATATTCTATGTCTTGTTTCAGGCACCCTAGAGGCATTTGTGGAAGTATTACATCGTTGATCAGGCAGTTCTGGTGGGGGAATAAAATAGGGAAGATGAAACCATGTTGGATATCATGGGATATATGTACTAAACCAAAGTATCTGGGAGGCCTTGGCTTTCGAGATATTGATCTCTTTAACCTCTCATTACTGGCTAGACAAGCATGGCGAATAATACAAACTCCTTCCACTTTAAGTGCTAGGATTTTGCAAGCTAAATATTTCCCTGTTATGTATTTTCTTGAAGCCGAGCTGGGAGGTCGGCCTTCGTAGATCTGGAGGTCTATTCTAGAGGGAAGAGGAGACCTAGCATAGGGCTTGATTCGGAGAATTAGTACGGGAGAGGATACTAGAATCTGGGACCAAAACTGACTCCCCCGATCGGGTCTCATGAGACCAATGGTGTGCCTGGTGGCGGATAGACCAGCATGTGTTGCCGAACTAATTGACCCAAGCTCGGCTATGTGGAAGGAGGACAAGGTACGTGCGATCTTTTTGCCGGTGGATGCTAATGTAATACTCAAAATTCCGCTGTGTACCAGAAGGATTGACGATTTTTGGGCATGGGGAGAAGATGAAAGGGGTATTTTTTAGTGAGGTCAGTGTATAAATTTTTGCTAAAAATGAAACTGCAAGGAGAAGCATTACTGTAGCCGGTTGGAGGACACTCAAACGAGGCAGAAGAGGAATCAGCTTGGACTTCCCTATGGCACATTAAGGTCCCATAAAAAATCAAGGTATTTCTATGGATGCTGTGCCATGAATCAATCCCAACAGCCGGGGTGTTACACCACTGGAATATGTGAACTACTAGTGTGTGCGCATTTTGTTCTTCGCAAGACAACTGGAAGCATGCACTCATAGACTGTGTGATGGCTAGGAGTATTTGGTCTCTTTGTTCAGAGGAAGCAGGGGATACAATGCTTGATAATCTGTCCCTAGATGCGAAAAACTAGATATTCACAATGCATGAATCGCTGTCGCAGACGGATTTTACACGGATGGTGGTGACTCTTTGGGCAGTCTCGCGAGCAAGAAGGAGGGCTATACACGAAGAGATTTTTGATAGTCCGTTTACTACTAACTCTTTCATAACCTCTTATATGAGGGAATTGGAGATGTTAGATAAAGGAGTTAGAAGAGGACCAAAGCAAGCCATCATTAGACAGTACACGTGGCTACCCCCGCCTGAGGGTCATGCAAAGATGAATGTTGATGCGGCAGTGTCCATGCAACGGGAGTGTGGTGCAGCGGGAGTGGTGCGCCGAGATCACAATGGAAAATTCTTGGGTGCTTCGGTTCTAAAACTTGAGTTCATCACAGATGCGAGCACGCTTGAGGCGATAGCAGTACGGGAAGGCCAAACTCTAGCTGAGGATTTATATGAAAATTCAATTCAAATTGCAACGGACTGCAAGAGGGTGGTAGAAGATGTCCAAAAGAACTCGGCGGCTGGATATGGAGCTATAGTGCATGAGATAATTCTTCGAGCAAACTCTTTCATTTCATGTAAAGTAGTTCATGAGTTTAGGAGCTCGAATTTCGAGGCTCACAATCTCGCTAGATATGCTTTGTCTTTAGGGTTTGGTCGTCATGTTTGGCTAGGCCACCAGGAGACCTTGATTTTCTGCCTATAAACATTATGAACGAGGAATAAAGCATGCGAGGTTGTCTAAAAAAACAAGACTCTAGACATATCTCAAAGAAAAACAAGACTCTAGACACCAAGGCCGTCCAAGGTCATGTGCGGGCTATGCGACCGCACAGGGCCCCCAGTTTTGGCTAAGGTTATTTTACCAGAAAGAAGTCCATTTTCACAACCCCCCTCCCCGAAGATGCGTCTCAATGGACAAATAACCCCCTCCCTCAAGTCGATTTTGGTTCAATTTTAACCCTGAAATATTTGAAAACGGATAAATTTGCCACTTGAGCGGTTTTGCAATGATATAAGTGGTTTTCGGAGATGACGTCGTGTTCCTCCTCTCTCTCCTTCATGCCATGAACACTGATGCACACCAACGAGCTGCTACAGCGCGGCCTCTGGCTTATATAGCTCACCACCGGGTGTTGGCCCCCTCTCTCCACTTCACCTCTCTTCCAATCTGCCTCTGATGGCACAAATCGCACGCCCCGCACATGCCCGTGTTGGGCTTACCACAACCGCCATCAACACACACACGGCCAGCGGCTACCTTGAGCCACGCCGCCACGTCAAAAAGCTTCATCTCACCTCCCTCGTATACTCTTGCAAAGCAATTGGACTTAGTCGCTGCAAATTACAGCCAGGATGTCATCTTGCTCGTCTTCGGTATGCCGCTGTCGTGCCCATTTCCCTAGCTCCGACGAACTCTGACACCTCTGTCATGTCCCTCAAGCTCCGTCCAGTGTTCATGATGTTGGGGAACGTAGTATTTTCAAAATTTTCCTACGATCACGCAAGATCTATCTACTAGATGCATAGCAACGAGGGGGAGAGTGTGTCTACGTACCCTCGTAGACCGGGAGCAGAATCGTCTAGTGACGCGGTTGATGTAGTCGAACTTCTTCGCGATCCAACCGATCAAGTACCGAACGTACGGCACCTCCGCGTTCAGCACACGTTCAGCTTGATGACGTCCCATGAGCTCTTGATCCAGTTGAGCTTCACGGGAGAGTTTCGTCAGCACGACGGCGTGGTGACGGATATGATGAAGTTACCGGCGCAGGGCTTCGCCTAAGCACTGCAACGGTATAACTGAGGTGTGTTGCTGTGGAGGGGAGCACCGCACACGGTTGGGAGAGATCTACTGATCAACTTCTGTGTCCTAGGGTGCCCCCCTGCCCCCGTATATAAAGGAGCAAGGGGAGGGTCAGCCAGACCTTCTATGGCACGCCAGGGAGGCAATCCTACTAGGAATAGGATTGCAATCCTATTCCTAGTAGGAGTCCACCAAGAAGGAAGAGGGGGAAAGGAAGGAGGGAGAGGTGGTGCCCCCCAATCCTAGTCCAACTAGGATTCCCTGGTGGGGCACCAGCCAACCTCTATGGGCTGCCTCTCTTCTTTCCTCAAGGCCCACTATGGACCATTCCCCCTCGTGGGGGGTTCCGGTAACCCCCTCCGGCAATCCGGTTAAATCCGAAACTTTTCCGAAACACTTTCGGTGTCCGAATATAGTCGTCCAATATATCAATCTTTATGTCTCAGACATTCCGAGACTCCTCGTCATGTCCGTGATCTCATATGGGACTCCGAACTACCTTCGGTGCATCAAAACTCATAAACTCATAATACCGATCGTCATCAAACGTTAAGCGTGCGGACCCTACGGGTTCGAGAACTATGTAGACATGACCGAGACTCATCTCCGGTCAATAACCAATAGCGGAACCTGGATGCTCCTATTGGTTCCTACATATTCTACGAAGATCTTTATCGGTCAAACCGCATAACAACATACGTTGTTCCTTTTGTCATCGGTATGTTACTTGCCCGAGATTCGATCGTCGGTATCTCTATACCTAGTTCAATCTCGTTACCGGCAAGTCTCTTTACTCGTTCCGTAATACATCATCTCGTGACTAACTCATTAGTCATTTGCTTGCAAGCCTTATTATGATGTGCATTACCGAGAGGGCCCAGAGATACCTCTCCGACACTCGGAGTGACAAATCCTAGTCTTGATCTATGCCAACACCACGATACTTTCGGAGACACCTGTAGAGCATCTTTATGATCACCCAGTTACGTTGTGACGTTTGATAGCACACAAGGTGTTCCTACGGTATTCGGGAGTTGCATAATCTCATAGTCATAGGAACATGTATAAGTCATGAAGAAAGCAATAGCAGTAAAACTAAACGATCATAGTGCTAAGCTAACGGATGGGTCTAGTCCATCACATCATTCTCCTAATGATGTGATCCCGTTGATCAAATGACAACTCATGTCTATGGCTAGGAAACATAGCCATCTTTGATCAATGAGCTAGTCTAGTAGAGGCTTACTAGGGACATACTATTTTGTCTATGTATTCACACATGTATCAAGTTTCCGGTTAATACAATTCTAGCATGAATAATAAACATTTATCATGATATAAGGAAATATAAATAACAACTTTATTATTGCCTCTAGGGCATATTTCCTTGAGTCTCCCACTTGCACTAGAGTCAGTAATCTAGCTCAGATCGCCATGTGATTTAATACCGATAGTTCACATCGTTATGTGAATAACACCCATAGTTCACATCGCCATGTGACCAACACCCAAAGGGTTTACTAGAGTCAATACTCTAGTTCACATCGCTATGTGATCAACACCCAAAGAGTACTAAGGTGTGATCATGTTTTTTGCTTCGTGAGAGAAGTTTAGTCAACGGGTCCGTCACATTCAGATCCGTATGTATTTCGCAAATTTCTATGTGTCTACAATGCTCTGCATGGAGCTACTCTAGCTAATTGCTACCACTTTCAATGCACATCCAGATTGATACTTAGAGTCATCTGGATTTAGTGTCAAATCTTGCCTCGGCGTAACCCTTTACGACGAACTCTTTATCACCTCCATAATTGAGAAACATTTCCTTCGTCATCCAGTTACTAAGGATAATTTTGACCGCTGTACAGTGATCTACTCCTGGATCACTATTGTACCTCCCTGTCAAACTCATGGCAAGGTACACAACATGTTTGGTACACAGCATGGCATACTTTATAGAACCTATGGCTGAGGCATAGGGAATGACTTTCATTCTCTCTATATTTTTCTGCCGTGGTCTGGCTTTGAGTCTTACTCAACTTCACACCTTACAAGTCAGGCAAGAACTCCTTCTTTGACTGATCCATTTTGAACTACTTCAAAATCTTACCAAGGTATGTACTCATCGAAAGTCTTATCAAGCGTCTTGATCTATCTCTATAGATCTTGATGCCCAATATGTAAGCAGCTTCACCAAGGTCTTTCTTTGAAAAACTCCTTTCAAACACTCCTTTATGCTTTCCAGAATATTCTACATTATTTCTGACCAACAATATGTCATTCACATATACTTATCAGAAATGTTGTAGTGCTCCCACTCACTTTCTTGTAAATACAGGCTTCACCGTAAGTCTGTATAAAACCATATGCTTTGATCACCTCATCAAAGCGTATATTCCAACTCCGAGATGCTTGCACCAGTCCATAGATGGATCGCTGGAGCTTTGCACACTTTGTTAGCACCTTTAGGATCGACAAAACCTTCTGGTTGCATCATACACAACTCTTCTTTAATAGATCCATTAAAGAATGTAGTTTTGTTATCCATTTGCCAGATTTCATAAAAATGCGGCAATTGCTAACATGATTCAGACAGACTTAAGCATCGCTACGAGTGAGAAAATCTCATTATAGTCAACTCCTTGAACTTGTCGAAAAAACCCTTCGCAACAAGTCGAGCTTTGTAAACAGTAACATTACCGTCTGCGTCGGTCTTCCTCTTGAAGATCCATTTATTTTCGATGGCTTGCCGATCATCGGGCAAGTCAACCAAAGTCCACACTTTGTTCTCATACATGGATCCCATCTCAGATTTCATGGCCTCAAGCCATTTCGCGGAATCTGGGCTCATCATCGCTTCCTCATAGTTCGTAGGTTCATCATGGTCTAGTAACATGACTTCTAGAACCGGGTTGTCGTACCACTCTGGTGCGGAGCGAATTCTGGTTGATCTACGAAGTTCAGCAGAAACTTGATCTGAAGTTTCATGATCATCATCATTAGCTTCCTCACTAATTGGTGTAGGAATCACTGGAACTAGTTTCTGTGATGTACTACCTTCCAATTCGGGAGAAGGTACAATTACCTTTATCAAGTTCCACTTTCCTCCCACTCACTTCTTTCGAGAGAAACTCCTTCTCTAGAAAGGATCCATTCTTAGCAACGAATATCTTGCCTTCGGATTTGTGATAGAAGGTGTACCCAACTGTCTCCTTTGGGTATCCTATGAAGACACATTTCTCCGACTTGGGTTCGAGCTTATCAGGTTGAAGCTTTTTCACATAAGCATCGCAGCCCCAAACTTTAAGAAACGACAACTTTGGTTTCTTGCCAAACCACAGTTCATAAGGCGTCGTCTCAACGGATTTAGATAGTGCCCTTATTTAACGTGAATGCAGCTGTCTCTAATGCATAACCCAAAACGATAGTGGTAAATCGGTAAGAGACATCATAGATCGCACCATATCTAATAAAGTACGATTACGACGTTCGAACACACCATTACGCTGTGGTGTTCCGGGTGGCGTGAGTTGTGAAACTATTCCACGTTGTTTCAAATGAAGACCAAACTCGTAACTCAAATATTCACCTCCACGATCAGATCGTAGAAACTTTATTTTCTTGTTACGATGATTCTCTACTTCACTCTGAAATTCTTTGAACTTTTCAAATATTTCAGACTTGTGTTTCATTAAGTAGATATACCCATATCTGCTCAAATCATCAGTGAAGGTCAGAAAATAATGATACCCGCCGCGAGCCTCAACACTCATTGGTCTGCATACATCAGTATGTATGATTTCCATCAAGTCAATTGCTCGCTCCATTGTTCCGGAAAATGGAGTTTTAGTCATCTTGCCCATGAGGCATGGTTCGCAAGCTCCAAGTGATTCATAATCAAGTGATTCCAAAAGTCCATCACTATGGAGTTTCTTCATGCGCTTTTCACCATTATGACCTAAACGGCAGTGCCACAAATAAGTTGCACTAACATTATTAACCTTGCATCTTTTGGCTTCAATATTATGAATATGTGTATCACTACGATCGAGATCCAACAAATTATATTTATTGGGTGTATGACCATCGAAGGTTTTATTCATGTAAACAGAATAACAATTATTCTATGACTTTAAATGAATAACCGTATTGCAACAAATATGATCAAATCATATTCATGCTCAACGCAAATGCCAAATAACATTTATTTAGGTTTTACACTAATCCCGAAAGTATAGGGAGTGTGCGATGATGATCATATCAATCTTGGAACCACTTCCAACACACATCGTCACTTCACCTTTAACTAGTCTCTGTTCATTCTGCAATTCTCGTTTTGAGTTACTAATTTTTAGCAACTGAACCGGTATCAAATACCCAGGGGTTGCTATGAACACTAGTACAGTACACATCAATAATCTGTATATCAAAATATACCTTTGTTCACTTTGCCATCCTTCTTATCCGCCAAGTATCTAGGGCAGTTCCACTTCCAGTGACCATTTCCTTTGCAGTAGAAGCACTTAGTTTCAGGCTTGAGTTTAGCTTTGGGTTTCTTCACGGGAGTGACAACTTGTTTGTCATTCTTCTTGAAGTTCCCCTTCTATCCCTTTTGCCCTTTACTTGAAACAAGTGGTCTTGTTAACCATCAACACTTGATGTTCTTTCTTGATTTCTACCTTCGCCGATTTCAGCATCGCGAAGAGCTCGGGAATTACTTTCGTCATCCCTTGCATATTATAGTTCATCACGAAGTTCTACTAACTTGGTGATAGTGACTAGAGAACTTTGTCAATTACTATCTTATCTGGAAGATTAACTCCCACTTGATTCAAGCAATTGTAGTATCCAGACAATCTGAGCACATGCTCACTGGTTGAGCTATTCTCCTCCATCTTGTAGGCAAAGTACTGTCAGAGGTCTTATACCTCTCGACACGGGCATGAGTATGAAATACTAATTTCAACTCTTGGAACATCTTATATGCTCCGTGGCGTTCAAAACGTTTTTGAAGTCCCGGTTCTAAGCCGTAAAGCATGGTGCACTTAAACTATCAAGTAGTCATCATACCGAGCTTTTGTCAAAACGTTCATAACGTCTACACCTGCTCCTGCAATAGGTCTGTCACCTAGCGGTGCATCGAGGACATAATTTTTTTGTGCAGCAATGAGGATAATCCTCAGATCACGGAACAATTCCGCATCATTGCTACTAACATATTTCAACTTAGTTTTCTCTAGGAACATATAAAAAAACATGGAGCAACATCGCGAGCTATTGATCTACAACATAGATATGCTACTACTACCAGGACTAAGTTCATTGATAAATTAATGTTCAATTAATCATATTACTTAAGAACTCCCACTTAGATAGACATCCCTCCGGTCATCTAAATGATCACGTGATCCAAATCAACTAAACCATGTCCGATCATCACGTGAGATGGAGTAGTTTCAATGGTGAACATCTTATGTTGATCATATCTACTATATGATTCACGCTCGACCTTTCGGTCTCCAGTGTTCCGAGGCCATATCTGCATATGCTAGGCTCGTCAAGTTTAACCCGAGTATTGTGCGTGTGCAAAACTGTCTTACACCCGTTGTATTTGAACGTAGAGCCTATCACACCCGATCATCACGTGGTGTCTCAGCACGAAGAACTTTCGCAACGGTGCATACTCAGGGAGAACACTTATACCTTGAAATTTTGTAAGGGATTATCTTATAATGCTACCGTCGTTCTAAGAAAAATAAGAAGCATAATAAGATAAACATCACATGCAATCAAAATATGTGACATGATATGGCCATCATCATCTTGTGCTTTTGATCTCCATCTCCAAAGCACCTTCATGATCACCTTCGTCACCGGCGCGACACCTTGATCTCCATCGTAGCATCGTTGTCGTCTCGCCAACTATTGCTTCTACGACTATCGCTACCGCTTAGTGATAAAGTAAAGCAATTACATGGCGATTGCATTTCATACAATAAAGCGACAACCATATGGCTCCTGCCAGTTGCCGATAACTTTACAAAACATGATCATCTCATACAAAACCGTATAACTCATCATGTCTTGACCATATCACATCACAACATGCCCTGTAAAAACAAGTTAGACGTCCTCTACTTTGTTGTTGCAAGTTTTACGTGGCTGCTACGGGCTTAGCAAGAACCGTTCTTACCTACGCATACAAAACCCACAACGATGTTTAATCAAGTATGTGCTGTTTTAACCTTCACAAGGACCGTGCGTAGCCACACTTGATTTAGCTAAAGTGAGAGAGACAGACACCCGCCAGTCACCTTTAAGCAACGAGTGCTCATAACGGTGAAACCAGTCTCGCGTAAGCGTACGCGTAATGTCGGTCCGGGCCGCTTCATCTCACAATACCGCCGAAGCAAAGTATGACATGCTGGTAAGCAGTATGACTAGTATCGCCCACAACTCATTGTGTTCTACTCGTGCATATCATCTACGCATAGACCTGGCTCATGATGCCACTGTTGGGGAACGTAGTATTTTCAAAATTTTCCTACGATCACGCAAGATCTATCTACTAGATGCATAGCAACGAGGGGGAGAGTGTGTCTACGTACCCTCGTAGACCGGGAGCGGAAGCGTCTAGTGACGCGGTTGATGTAGTCGAACTTCTTCGCGATCCAACCGATCAAGTACCGAACATACGACACCTCCGCGTTCAGCACACGTTCAGCTTGATGACGTCCCACGAGCTCTTGATCCAGTTGAGCTTCACAGGAGAGTTTCGTCAGCCCGACGGCGTGGTGACGGATATGATGAAGTTACCGGTGCAGGGCTTCGCCTAGGCACTGCAACGGTATAACCGAGGTGTGTTTCTGTGGAGGGGAGCACCGCACATGGTTGGGAGAGATCAAATGATCAACTTTTGTGTCCTAGGGTGCCCCCTGCCCCCATATATAAAGGAGCAAGGGGAGGGTCGGCCAGCCCTTCTATGGCGCGCCAGGGAGGCAATCCTACTAGGAATAGGATTGCAATCCTATTCCTAGTAGGAGTCCACCAAGAAGGAAGAGGGGGAAAGGAAGGAGAGGGAGAGGTGGCGCCCCCCAATCCTAGTCCAACTAGGATTCCCTGGTGGGGCGCCGGCCAGCCTCTATGGGCTGCCTCTCTTCTTTCCTCAAGGCCCACTATGGACCATCCCCCCTCGTGGGGGGTTCCGGTAACCCCCTCCGGCAATCCGGTTAAATCCGAAACTTTTCCGGAACACTTCCGATGTCCGAATATAGTCGTCCAATATATCAATCTTTATGTCTCGGACATTCCGAGACTCCTCGTCAGGTCCGTGGTCTCATCCGGGACTCCGAACTACCTTCGGTACATCAAAACTCATAAACTCATAATACCGATCGTCATCAAACGTTAAGCGTGCGGACCCTACGGGTTCGAGAACTATGTAGACATGACCGAGACTCATCTCCGGTCAATAACCAATAGCGGAACCTGGATGCTCATATTGGTTCCTACATATTCTACGAAGATCTTTATCGGTCAAACCGCATAACAACATACGTTGTTCCTTTTGTCATCGGTATGTTACTTGCCCGAGATTCGATCGTCGTTATCTCTATACCTAGTTCAATATCGTTACCGGCAAGTATCTTTACTCGTTCCGTAATACATCATCTCGTGACTAACTCATTAGTCATTTGCTTGCAAGGCTTATTATGATGTGCATTGCCGAGAGGGCCCAGAGATACCTCTCCGACACTCGGAGTGACAAATCCTAGTCTTGATCTATGCCAACACCACGAATACTTTCGGAGACACCTGTAGAGCATCTTTATGATCACCCAGTTACGTTGTGACGTTTGATAGCACACAAGGTGTTCCTACGGTATTCGGGAGTTGCATAATCTCATAGTCATAGGAACATGTATAAGTCATGAAGAAAGCAATAGCAGTAAAACTAAACGATCATAGCGCTAAGCTAACGGATGGGTCTAGTCCATCACATCATTCTCCTAATGATGTGATCCCGTTGATCAAATGACAACTCATGTCTATGGCTAGGAAACATAGCCATCTTTGATCAATGAGCTAGTCTAGTAGAGGCTTACTAGGGACATACTATTTTGTCTATGTATTCACACATGTATCAAGTTTCCGGTTAATACAATTCTAGCATGAATAATAAACATTTATCATGATATAAGGAAATATAAATAATAACTTTATTATTGCCTCTAGGGCATATTTCCTTGACATGATGCTCCTGGCGTCTCCCGACAAGCTCATCAACCCTGAGCTTTCTCCTCCATATTGCAGTACTCCGGTAGCCATCGCAGTGGTCCATGGCATCATTGACGTCCTCCCTGATTTGTGTGCGAGTGCAGGATGAGCACCTCTCTCGTTGTAGCAAGAGCCCTTAGCCTAATCGTCGGCTCCACGCACAACATTAATAGAGGCGGAACCCCTATGCTTCTCTCTCTCTCTCTCTCTCTCTCACACTCTCGCTCGCTCGCTCGGGGGCTCCAAACCCAGCGCCCAGGGCCGGGTCCATAGTGGTGCAAAATATTTGCGGCTTACAAAAGGTCAAAAATTCTGGGGGCCCCAAATTTTTTATATAGGCCTAGTATTAAAAAAATAAGTGCTACTGGGCCGCTGAGCGCTGAAGTGGGCTGGAGTCGAGCCGACGACGCTATCGAGCGAGCACTCAAACGGGACAAGAATGCAGTAAGTAAACCACACCTACACATATGCAAACTAAGAAGTTAATCTGAGCCCAAATTGCATATAAATCAAATAAACTCCCACATGATTACTTTCGAACTAAAACCCACAAATGACTATACTTATAGAGCATGAAACGAGCTAAACTAGCAATGAGATATGAAAGGAAAAAGTTGCTAACCTTTTAGAACCCTTGGATAGATGGGGTGCCTCAAATCTTGACAAATCTTGGCAAAAATGAAGGATGAGGTCGAGCTAGGGGAAGGAAACAGAGAGGAGAGAAAGGAGAAAGCTTAGACTCGGGCTGGACGAAGCAGGGGTTTATATAGGGATATCTTTTGTCCATGTTGGTGATACAAACCGAAACTAAAGGTCTACCTCTAGTCCCGGTGGGTGATACACACCGGGACTAAAGGGGCTCGCAGGGCCCCTAGCCTAACGCAACCCCTTTAGCCCCGGTTGGTACCAATGGGGACTAGAGGTCCCATTTGAACCGGGACTAAAGGTGATCGTGCCCCCGTCCGCTCCTAGCCGTTGGAACCGGGACTAATGATCATATTAGTCCGGGGTCCAAATCCGGCCGGGACTAATGCTCCGGATCAATGACCTGATTTCTACTAGTGCGAGGATTGGATGAAGAAGTACAACAACACATACTTCGACAAGGAAGAGAAGGCTATGTGGTTTCAGTTGTTCAAGGCCCGGGTCGAGTTCATCGACTCACACCACTCCCCGTCTGTGCGAAAGAAATACAGCTTATATGAAGACTTTACACCTCAAGAGCGGTGGAGGCTACGTGGAGTATCTCCACCGGGCGAAGAGTTCTACGAGTTCCTCAATTCTCGTCCCGAGGTTATCAACCATCACAAAGAACTTTCTGGAAAGGCGTGAGTCGAATACACCCGCCGTGAAGCAGGCGCAACCCGCAGCCACATACAGTAAACTCAAGTAGAGATTTGGGCGGTCAATTACTCAACTCTGAAACTTGGAATTGTTGTTTCTTTTCTGAAAATCTGAGCTTTGCCCCTTGATTGTTCCCAGTTAATATGGATGAGTAGGCCGGCTAGGCGGAGCCCTGCGATACGTCAAACATGTATGACTGTCAAAAAAAAGATTTTCCTAACCCTAATCAGATGTACTTGGACATGTCAAGTGAGACCTATAATGGGCCGCTGCTGTGCAGAACCACCTCTAGCTATCAAGGTCAATAACTGCAGATCCATTGCTTCTTTTTGTATTTATTTTTGTAAATACTTATTACTGCAACGATAATACAAGAATGTATCAAAGATAGTTTCAGAGTTTTTTGTGGCTTGTCGAATCATACAACTGCATGGTACTGAAGATTATCTAGCACATGTCAGCGACCCAATTACTGCCATGGCAGCCAAAAATATGTCAACTCAAGTGCACCATGGAATCCAAGGCAGCGCCCACTACTGTTGGCGTCCAACACATGGCCGGGCCTGTCGAGAACCAGCAAGACGGACCAGCTACATAACTCCATGGAAAAGTAACGAGCCAACCATGCGGGCTTGGATCAGGGAAACGGCACGACGGCTTTCTCCTTTCCCTACCTCCTGCACTTCCTCCTTCCTCCTTCTTCCCTTCCAAATTCCCTTGTATCATACCTTGATTTCCCAGTAATGGAGCAATCTATAAGTGAAACCTAACATCGTGGTATCAGACATGAGAGCCTCCCTCCAACCTTCCGATTCATCTCCAATTCCTCCCAATTTCGCCCAATTTTCTGTCCATATTTTTAGTTCGTCATTTTATTCCACCACCCTGCATCCTGAGTTGAAAGCTTACCTTGACGAGTTCGAGGCGAAGGCTCGGGCACGCTACGAGGCCAGTGCCAGGATGTTCGCGCAGCACGACGCGCTACTCTCCAAGCTCATCACGGGAGCTTCCTGTTGAGTAAATAGGCAATTTTACGATTAATTTAATCCACGAATTAACTACTAGCATGGCATTGACACAAATAATAGCATACTGATATTCAATCATGCAAACACATACTACGCTAATTGTAGACAGATCTACGTATAACGCTAGCATTCCTAAAACAGAAAACAGTAGGAGCGGGATAAACGAGTACCCTCCAGTAGGCCATGCAGAGGCCGCGGAAGCGGTGACGGCAGCAGCTTCCTCGGCTGCCTTCTTGTCGGCTTGGATCTTCTCGGCGGCGGCACGTTCGGCGTCGGTGGCCATGGTGATGACGAGGGCGACGCGGACGTAGAGGAAGTAGACGAACGGCGAGCAGTCGCGTAGTCGCTTCCCAAAAACCTATTCGCCCCTCTCCCGTACAGGATCCAGAGAGGCGAGGCTTCGGAGACCTGCTCTCCCGTCGACCGTGTACGCGGCGGACGGGATGGAGTCACCGGCGGCAGCAGCAGCAAAGGGACGACGGCGGGCGTGGAGGCAGATGCGTTCTATATTGCGGCGGCTAGGGTTGGCAGCGCCCCACATATATATGTGCGGCCGCGCGTGGAGAAATGTGGGCCGAACCCACGTCCAAGTCGGTAGCCCACGATCCGACGTCTCAGATCGTGGCCCTACCTGTCAAAGACTCTCCGTTCCTGACCGGCAAAAAGAAGCGCATAGGAGTGAGCTCGGCTCGGCTCAATCCCGCAACCCGCGGCGCGTCGTGACGAGGCGAGGCGAGGCGTGGCGTGGCGTGGCGAGGCGAGCGGAGGAGGAGGAGTGCGCGAGGGCCTCATCTCTTCTCAAGCTCCAATAGCATGAGGGAGAGAATCCCTTATAAACCACTCCAACTCTCCTTCCACTTCCATGGTGGGACTAAACTTCCCACCACTTTGTCATGCCACCTACATGGGCCCTTAGAGATCAAATCTGAAATTGTCATATGGGCTCTAGGCCCATCTCAGATTTCAACAATCCCCCACCAGATCTCGAGGGCCCATTGTGTCCTCTGTTCCAATTACTGTTTCGATATACCAGTGTTTCAGCGAAGACCTGTTAAGGTTGAGCTTCACCTAGAGCAAGTAGCTACACTCCTTCACAACTGAACAATGGACTATGCCTTGAATTGTCAGTTTGGCGTAATAAAGTTTCACCACATGTCTTACTGATACTAGGCTGCCGAAGGCTGACCCCTCGGGTGGAGCATATAAGTCACACTCCTGGCCTGTTCATGAGCTTACTAGAGATCACCCCAATCTCATAGACTGTGACCAGCAGTCGGGCTCATATAGGTGTGTTCCTCCAAAGATCGCTCTGTAGGATAGCATCTTGCTTATACATATAAGCCTTGGAACACATTAAGACAGTAGTCATCCTCCCATACAGTATTGAGAGTATTGCATCTCCAGCGGAGTGGGTTAGTATAGTTACTCTCCTCAGTTCACCACTGGCTTGTTTTCCCAGGTCCTACTTCACGGGATCTCCGATCACATAGGTTGGGTTACCACCATGGCAACTCATGTGGGTCTCATGCCCATCTCCCTCGATGCATTATCTATCACAACACATGATAGCCCTTTTGTAAAGGGATATGCCAGATTCTTAGCCGTATGGACATATTCCAACGCTATCACTCCGGAGTTTCTCAATTTTCTGACAGCTTTTAATCTCATTCTTATGTGTTTGTTGGACTTCATGTTGTCCTTTGAACTCTTCGCCTTGGTGATGACGGTCTGATTTTCACAGTTCATAAGGATAACCGGAACCGGTTTATCAACCAATGGCAAGTCCATCAAGAGATCTCTAAGCCATCCCGCTTCGACACCAGATGTGTCTAATGCTGTTAATTCTGCTTCCATTGTCGATCTCGTTAAGATCGTTTGCTTGCAAGACTTCCAGGAAACAGCGCCACCTCCAAGAGTAAACATATACCCAGTTGTGGCCTTCATCTCATCAGCATCAGAGATCCAATTCGCATCACTATACCCTTCAAGTACCGACGGGTATCCGATATAGTGAAGTCCATAGTTCATAGTACCCTTCAGATAACGCATAACTCTTTCAACAGCATGCCAATGTACATCACCCGGTTTTGATACAAACCGACTCAGTTTGCTCACAGCAAAAGCGATGTCAGGCCTCGTAGCGCTAGCTAGGTACATCAGTGAACCAATGATTTGAGAGTATCTCAATTGATCTATAGCCGTGCCTTTGGATTTTCGAATCAACACGCTAGGATCATATGGTGTTTGAGATGGTGTGCAGTCCGAGTATCCAAAATGACTCAACACCTTCTCAACATAATGGGATTGCAAAAGTGTAATCCCACCCTCATTATCTTTCAGTAGCTTGATGTTCAAGATAACATCAGCCACACCAAGGTCTTTCATCTCAAAGTTCTGAGATAGAAACGACTTGACCTCCTCAATTACTTTGAGTTTGGTTCCGAAAATCAGTATGTCATCAACATACAAGCACAGTATAACTCCTTCGCCCCCACCATGGCGATAGTATACACATTTGTCAGCTTCATTAACAACGAAGCCAACAGATGTCAGTGTTGTATTAAACTTATCATGCCATTGCTTAGGTGCTTGTTTTAGGCCATATAAAGATTTTATCAACCTACACACTTTTCCTTCCTGACCATCTATCACAAAGCCATCTGGCTGTTGCATGTAGATTTCCTCGTTTAGCTCTCCATTCAGGAAAGCTGTCTTAACATCCATCTGGTGGACGAGAAGACCATGCGAGGCCGCCAATGAGAGTAATACTCGAATGGTGGTCAGTCTGGCCACAGGTGAATAAGTATCAAAGAAATCTTCCTCTTCTTTTTGGTCATAGCCCTTGGCCACAAGCCTAGCCTTGTACTTTTCAATCGTACCATCGGGCCTAAACTTCTTTTTGAACACCCACTTACATCCCAATGGTTTGTAACCATAGGGACGCTCAGTCATCTCCCATGTCCCGTTAGCCATGATGGAATCCATCTCGCTATGGACCGCTTCCTTCCAGTAGTCAGATTCTGGAGAGGCATACGCTTCTGAAATAGAAGTGGGAGTATCATCCACGAGGTACACGAAGAAATCATCACCAAAGGTCTTTGCAGTCCTTTGTCTCTTTCCCCTACCAAGGGTTTCCTCGTCATCCTCCTCAGGGTTTTCATCACGTGTTCGTTCATAGTATTCCATAGGAATGGCAGGCTCAGGAGTCTCCTCAGATTCCTGTCTAGAAGTGCTTTGCATATCTCTCATAGGAAATATATCCTCGAAGAATATAGCATCCTTAGACTCCATAATTGTACCAACCTTTTGGTCAGGTACCTCAGATTTCACTACTAGAAATCTATAGCCAACACTATTCTTAGCGTAGCCCAAATTAACGCAGTCCACGGTCTTCGGTCCAAGCTTGCGCTTTTTGGGGATCGGCACATTGACTTTCGCCAAACAGCCCCAAGTACGCAAGTACGAGAGTGTCGTCCTTCTCTTCGCCCATTTCTCATAGGGAGTGATCTCATTGTCCTTTGTCGGAACTTTATTCAGGACATGACATGCCGTCAATATAGCCTCCCCCCACCATGCCTTGGATAAACCCGACGTATCTAACATGGCGTTAACCAAATCAGTTAGAGTACGGTTTTTCCGCTCGGCAACCCCGTTTGACTGGGGTGAATAGGGAGGCGTCCTCTCATGAATAATACCGTGTTCCGCACAAAAGGAGTCAAACTCACTCGAGAAGTACTCTCCACCACGATCTGACCGGACTCGTTTAATTTGTTTTTCAAGTTGTTTCTCAACTTCTGCCTTATAGATTTTAAAGTAGTGTAGAGCCTCATCTTTAGTATTTAACAGATAAACATAGCAATATCTAGTGGAATCATCTATCAATGTCATGAAGTATTTCTTTCCACCTTTAGTCAACACACCATTCATCTCACAAAGATCAGAATGTATGAGTTCTAATGGTGCCAAGTGTCTCTCCTCCGCGGCCTTGTGAGGCTTGCGAGGTTGCTTAGCTTGCACACATGAAAGGCACTTAGAACCTTTGGCTAAAGTGAAACTCGGGATTAAATCCAACTTAGCTAGCCGCGTCATAACACCGAAACTAATGTGACAAAGACGTGAATGCCAAACTTCTGATTCATTAACATTAGAATGAATATGATTCACGACTTTATTACAAAAATCTGCGAGGGAAAGGCGGAACATTCCTCCGCTCTCATAACCTTTTCCAACAAAGAGTCCATATTTCGTAACAACTAATTTATTAGACTCAAAAACCAACTTAAACCCTTCTCTACATAGAAGGGAGCCACTAACGAGGTTCTTCTTGATGGCGGGGACATGCTGCACGTTCTTCAGCTGCACGATCCTTCCCGAAGTAAACTTCAGATCGACCGTGCCAACACCATGAACAGAAGCACTCGCGCCATTCCCCATCAATACGGACCCGTGGCCTGTGACCTGGTAAGAAGTGAACAATGAAATGTCAGCACACACATGAACTCCTGCACCTGTGTCCACCCACCAATCGTTGGGCTGAAACACTGAAAAAACAGTAAATAAATTACCATACCCAGATGCACCATTGTCATTGTTGCCCACAATCATGTTGACAGACTTGGAGTCCTGTCCTGGCTTCTTGTACTTGTTTGGGCACTTGTTGGCCCAATGTTCAGCCGAACCACAAGTAAAGCGGCCCTCATCCTTCTTGTTCTTCCTGAAGGTCTTCTTACCCTTCTTCTTAAAGTCGGCATTGTGTTGGACACCGTTCTTTCCCTTGGGCTTGTGGGAGTTGGAGTTCCTCTGGTTCACCATGTTGGCGACAGAAGTCCCCTCAACCGCTTTCCCGTTCGAGTCCTTTGCCCTTGAGTTCTGCTCAACACTCAGATGGCCAATGACATCCTCCACTGAGAATTCACGCCTCTGATGTTTCAGAGTAGTGGCAAAGTTCCTCCAGGAATTAGGGAGCTTAGCGATTATGCAGCCCGCGACAAACTTGCCCGGTAACTCGCACTTCAGAAGCTCAAGCTCCTTAACAATGCATATTATCTCATGAGCCTGCTCCAGCACAGGACGGTTTTCAACCATCTTGTAATCGTGGAACTGCTCTATAATATACATCTCACTCCCAGCATCGGTGGCCCCGAATTTAGATTCGAGCGCCTCCCACAAGTCCTTGGCGACATGCACATGTAAATATGCGTCGACCAGTTTATCTTCGATCACGCTAAGAAGTGCTCCGAGAAATACGACGGTGGCCTCCCTGAACGCCTTCTCCTGTTCAGGAGCAATCGTTCCCGTGGGCACACCGGCGACCCAGAACACGTTCATAGCCGTGAGCCATAAAGTGGTCTTAGTCTGCCAACGCTTAAAATATGTACCGGTAAACTTATCCGGTTTCAGTGCAGCGGCAAAGCCACTTGTCGAAAAATTCCTACACATAATAGGTTTTTGGATTGTTGAGTAAATAGGCAATTTTCCGATTAATTTAATCCACGAATTAACTACTAGCATGGCATTGACACAAATAATAGCATACTGATATTCAATCATGCAAACACATACTACGCTAATTGTAGACAGATCTACGTATAACGCTAGCATGCCTAAAACAGAAAACAGTAGGAGCGGGATAAACGAGTTATACCCTCCAGTAGGCCATGCAGAGGCCGCGGCAGCGGTGACGGCAGCAGCGAGCTCAGCTCGGCTCAATCCCGCGGCGCGTCGTGACGAGGCGTGGCGAGGCGAGCGGAGGAGGAGTGCGCGAGGGCCTCATCTCTTCTCAAGCTCCAATAGCATTAGGGAGAGAATCCCTTATAAAACACTCCAACTCTCCTTCCACTTTCATGGTGGGACTAAACTTCCCACCACTTTGTCATGCCACCTACATAAGCCCTTAGAGATCAAATCTGAAATTGTCATATGGGCTCTAGGCCCATCTCAGATTTCAACACTTCCGCCCTGCAGCCGGCGCACTCCGCGGTCGTGGCATCAGATGGCGGCCTCACCATCGTGGCAGTCATCTCCGACGCCTTCTGCTTCACCACCTAGGCCCAGGAGATCCCAATGGTGGCCCATGCTGCAAGCCTGGTGTGCATCGACATGGTGGCCGTCACCTGTTCGAGGGAATGCCCGGGTCAGGTCATGGCCATCGCCAGCGTTGACGAGGTCCACGACGCCACACCAACCATGTGCCCCGAGCCCCCAGTCTACATCTACGCCAAGGAGGTTGAGAAGCTCACACGAACCGCCCCTTCCGTGATCATCGTCGACATCGACCCCAAGGTTGGTGTGCAGGAACTTGATGCCCTCTCTGCCAACACTTTTTCCCCAGCACAAAGCGAGTTGCACCACGACGTCATCCTCGCCGTCCCCAGCAACCTCACTACATAGGCACTGTCCAGGTGCTCGACAGAATGCCCTGTCCCTGCAGGCGACTGGGTAAAGCCTCTGTCCGCCCTGAACTATGGTGCTCACCAGGTTGCTAATAGCACACCCAGGTGCCTACCACCAGGGCAACACGGAATCGAGCAACAAGGTCAGCTGCTATGCCCAATGCCATGGCCATCGTTTGTGTATCATTCAGAATCAACCTATGTACAAGCTGCAGTGGGAAGCTTCTGGTTTGTGTTCTGTCCCACTGGGAAACTTTGGTGTTGTGGGCAGTATGAGCATCTACGACAGTGGCGCCCACCTGATCGAGCAAGCATTTGGGAGTGCATGGCTGGCCGAAGTTTTCCTCGAGACCAAGCCCTGCTAATGATTTATCATCCAGGGCCTTCATCCATGTACCTCGAACAGTTCAGTTCGGGCGGGTTGCAGGATTCTACTACTTAGTGCATCAAGAATTCAGTGAATGTTTGCAGTCTATAGTACTCGTGCAAGCGAAAACTCTTGGGCAAATATTCAGTCAGAATTGCAAAAATGGCTGTTTCTCCCTCTGCATATCTGGGTCCTCTTCATGGAGTTACAATTATTTGGCTGTGAGAGGAGCAAAATTCAAGTATCTAGATTCTCTGTGAACTCTAGGAATTCCTTGCTGAGAAATTCGTGGTCGCCAATATTCGAGGAGGTAGGTACAATCTTAGCTGGTCGGAGGCGCCACTTGATGGGACTGAACAATTTGCATGCGATACACGGTTTGACCATTCCATTGGTTTTCTCTTGTATGATAGCCCGATGAGCTATCATGATATATGTGAATCTGTGGCCTCCGCAGGTGAAATTCAGAATTTATTTGGTTACAATTGATAGTACCGTCGAGTGTATGGAATTCAAGAGTACCATGCGCTGCTGGACACCTTGTGGGTTAACTATGAGCTAATTGGTAACGAGCTGCAACTGCGAGTACCCATCACGACTCACATGAAGTTTCAGGGTTCAGTCTTGAGCTAGTATCATTACCACTCGGCGACATGAGTTCTCCTCAAGTTCTTTATCGTTAGTTGCATTCCATGGAAGAGTCTTTCTGTCATTTTTCGGATGCAAAGCTGCATTCTGGGCGCCCTCCAGATCGTGCCAAAGTAGGGAATACCATCCAAATGCATCCTGTACGAGTGAGGATCAGTCACATGGGACACTGGTTCAGGCCTAGACCGTGGTCCTTTTTCGAATATGATGCAAACGCTAGCCATCCCGAGGAGTCATGTTCAGGTATAGGTAGTCAACCGCATGATATTTACGGGTTCAGTTTTGGGCTCGTTTTGTTGTCATTCAAAGATGAAGATTTTGTTCCAGTTTGTTGTCGTGGGTTGATTCCTAGGGAGGAACCTTTCTTATGTTTGCTGAGTCCAGAGCTTCTATCTGTGCATCCACCAGTTTGGGCGACGTCCGATGCTACACTGTCCAGTCGAGCAGAAGAAATACACTGGGAGCAAGATAACTGCAAGCACCTGCTGTTTTATCCATATAGTTTAGACCAACCACTGGAAGATGATGAACAATTTATCCTTTATCAGACTGCCTATGGATTCGATTTGGAGATGATTGAACTAGTGAGTAACATGTGGAAATCAGACCATTACTGCGAAGTTCGCTTGTATCCTGTACAGCGGCACTAGATGCTTCTTGGTATTCTGTGAAGTACTGTTGATTGTACGATTCACGTGAGCATCAGGTCTTGGTTCTAACAACAAAACGGAAGGAGCTATAATTTGCTTGCAGTTGTTGAACTAGCACTTCGTCCAATGCGTATGAGCACGGAGAGATGCAGACAACGACCGAATCAAAGCAGGGTAGAAGCGAACACCACACCCGCACAACGGACGCCTCCCGAGTGAGCCACCTCGCTGCCCACACAGCCGAGGGAACACACGAGCACCCGCGCAATGGCACCTGCTGGAATGGTGCCACCACGTCCACCATCCGTAGCCGTCGCTCCGATGACCAAGGGGATCCACCTTCACCCATCACCCACATGGCGATGGCCCGGAAGAAGTGGCCCAAGGACCACCGACGATGGACGGGCCAAGCCCAAGCATACCACCAGATCGGAGAGCATGCTGGATCTGGCGTCAAGCCTCCAGCGGTGGGCGGGAACTCCCTCCACGGCCGCCGGCCATCCAGGGCAACCGCGCCATCAGAACCCGGAGGAAGCAACCCGCCTCCCTACAAGACCGTCGAGGGCCACGCTGCCACCAAGCAGGCCACGACCATGAAAAGCGGGAAGGAAGGGGCTTCCAGATCTGACGAAGGCCGTCGATGCGAGGGAGCACACGTGCCGGGGAGCACGGAAGGGGAGAAGGAGGTGGAGGGGGCGCGCCGCCGCCGGCGGCGGCAGCAAGGGGAAGGGAGCGCGTGGAAGGGGCAGGTTGGCGCGAAGGTGGGGTTCGCCTCGTGAGTCGCAGGAGCGACCCACGAGGCCCTCGGAGTCAACATGGTAGACGCGGATGGTGCTAGCCATTGAGGAGGTTGCATAGACGGAGTTGACCGTGCTTGCCTAGGAGTTAGGGAGCCAGAGGAAGAATATCATCATGGCATGGACGTGGTTTACATGGCGCTGGCTGTAGCCATGCGAAAATGATACATTTACGGGCAACTTTCACAGAAAGCTGGCTACGCTCTAATGTGGCGGAATGAGAGAACGATGCGAGCCGCAGTTGACGCAAAGTGAAAAATTGAGCGTCAATCAGCTGGCTCCCCCTCTGCGCGTAGATGTTTTCCGTGTGCTGGCCATCCGTAAGCGTAGCATCGTTGGTAGCCATGGGGATTCCCAGGGCCATGTCCGTGGCACTGGCCGTGGGCGTGGCCATGCCGGTGGCCGAGCTGTCGAAGGTGCTCGCGGACATCCCACGGGTGGTAGCTGCGGGCATGGCCGCAATTAGTTCTTGCCCCGGGCGTGCCTATAGTTATAATTAGTTGTAGTTGTTCCATGAATGTAGGTCGCGGTGCGATAAATTTTATGTTTTTTTTATTAAAATACAATAAAACTTGTGGATTTGTTGTTCGTGTGGGTTATTTGATTTTGCTGGGGAGTCTCTATACAGACCACCGACGAGCCACGGAGAGTCATCACGGGCTAGGCGTAGAGTTTTGCATCGAGGCAGGGATGCAAGCAGTCTTGTGTGTATGTCTGCATTGATGGGCGCCACTGCCGAGCAACTATCTACCCCGACTCGAGGAGTTGCGTCGGTGCTCGAAACAGCCATTGGTTGTGCTTGTTCTCTGCCCGACTAAATTGACATAGCCCTGTTTGGATGATTCTGGCCAATGTAGTCCCTTTTCAGTAATGGCTGTCCGAGCGGAACATTTTTCCTACTTTCGAAAATGTGGCCAAGACCAAGTTTAAAGTACGAAAAGACTGGCCCGAGATTTCACAAAGTCATATTTACCACATAAGGAGCAACAAAGAAAGAAACTGGACACAAGAATAACCTGTTTCTCAGTTGGTTAACAGAACTTGAAGGAAACCTTGATGTTTGGGATTCGAATCTCCTTTGGCCCACATTTTTAAAAATTAAAAAGGAAGAGGAAAAAAGTTGAGTGCATCAAATACGCACTAGTAGAAAACAGGGCTTTGGTCCAGGTCTGTCCAGCCCATTAGCCCTGGTTCAATCTAGAACCGGGTCCAATGGGGGCACTGGACCCGGTTCGTGAGCCCAGAGGGCCGGCCGGGCCACGTGGGCCATTGGTCCCGGTTCGTCTGGATCTTTTGGTCCCGGTTGGTGCGACGAACCGGGACCAATGGGTCTTGCTCCTGGCCCACCACCATTGGTCCCGGTTGGTGGCATGAACCGGGACCAAAGGCACCCCTTTAGCCCCGGTTCGTAGCACCAACCGGGACCAATGAGGTGCCTATATATACCCCCTCGCGCAAGAGCAGAGCACACTGCTCTGTTTTTTTTCTGGCCGAGGGGGAGAGGGGTTAGTGGTGCTCTAGCTCACCTCCTATGCACACAACGTGTTCGATGGAATGCCCGAGCCACACTAGTTAAGCTTTTCTCCTCTCGAAGCTCTATTTTCTCCGAGATTTGTCTAGGTTTAGCGGTCTGTCACGTCCCGTCCCCGTCTTCACCGCCGTCGATCGCCCCCGCCGATCTCGTCACCGGCACCACCGTGGTGAGCCTCTTGTTATGTCCATGCTTTTCTTACTTTTATTATTGCTTGTTATTATTGCTTTAGATAGATATTTGTCTAATTTTCTTACGTTTATTATTGCTTGTTATTATATAGTGCGATGGTTTTGATATCCGCCCACGTGGGCCCTCGTCCTGTCTACGATTCGGATGTGGTATATTATCTTTAATTTATAACTATTTGTTTTAGTGTTTATGATAGTTATGCCGACCAACCTGACATGCATAGATGTTTTATTATGTCTAGGAGGTAGTTGAACCGGAAATTCCAACCAACCCTCTTGTGGAGAGGTTAAATTTAGTTGAAGAGGAAAACATTTCCTTAAAGAAAAAATTGGAAAAAATGGAGGAGGAGAAGATGGAATTGGAGTTGCATGTTGCGGAAGTCGTCGATGATCACAAGATCAAGATGGACCCTATTGTCGAGAGGTTAAATTTAGTTGAAGAAGAAAACAAATTCTTGAAGGAAAAAATAAAAAAAATTGAGGACGAGAAGATGATATTGGAGTTGCATGTTGCGGATGTCGTCGATGATCACAAGATCAAGATGGATGCAATGCGGTTGAAGATTGGAAAGATTAGAAAATATGCCATTCATACCGAGGCTTGGTATCATTATGCCGTTGGATCAATTGTTACCTTGGTTGCGATTATGATGCATTTGTTTTCGCATTGAAATGTTTTACATAGTTTCGATGTGTATGGAGAGCTATATGTTGTTAGATGAGAATTATATATCTATGTACTTTGGTTTAAATGTGATGATGAACTTCTATTAATTTGGTCACTTAATTATCTATTTATGATGTTCTGTAATGGTTTTTGACACACTTAATTATATATAATGCACGCAGATGAACCGGCAATGGATGTACGGTGACAGACACACCTCCGAGTACATTAAGGGCGTGCATGAGTTTCTAAATGCGGCTGAGGCAAACAAACAGAATGGTTTTATGTGTTGTCCATGCACTAAATGTGGGAATATGATGTCTTACTCTAACCAGAAAATCCTTCACTCCCACCTGCTTTACAAGGGTTTCATGACACATTATAATGTTTGGACGAGGCACGGAGAAATACGGGTTATGATGGAAGACGGCGAAGAAGAAGAGTACGATGACAACTATGTGCCCCCCTGAATACGGTGATGCTGCAATGGGGGGAGCTGGTGAAGATCAAGAGGAACCAGACGATGTGCCCAATGGTGCGGCAACGGGTGAAGCTGCTGAAGATCAAGAGGAACCAAATGATGATCTCCACCGGGTCATTGTCGATGCAAGGACACAATGCGAAAGTCAAAAGAAGAAGCTGAAGTTCGATCGCATGTTAGAGGATCACAAAAATGTTGGGTAACGTAGCAGAATTCAAAAAAATTCTACGCTTTCACCAAGATCAATCTAAGGAGACTTCTAGCAACGAGCATATTAGAGTGCATCTACATACCCTTAAGTAGATCGCGAGCGGAAGCGTTCAAAGAAGCGTGGATGAAGTAGTCGTACTCTTTGCGTTCTTCGTCACCGATGATCTAGCGCCGAACGGACGGCACCTCCGCGTTCAACACACGTCCGGTACAGCAACGTCACCTCCTTCTTGATCCAGCAAGGGTGGAGGAGAGGTCGTAGGAGATCCAGCAGCACAACGGCGTGGTGATGGATGCAGCAGGAAATCCTGCAGGGCTTCGCCGGCGCCCTGCGGAGGAGTTGGAGGTGTGACGGGAGGGGGGAGAGGCGCCAGAGACTTGAGGTGCGGCGGCCCTCTCCCCCCTCCACTATATATAGGGGCCAGGTGGGGCGCCGGCCCTGGCAGATCCCATCTGCAAGGGGGGGCGGCGGCCTAGGGGGGAAACTTGCCCCCCAAGGCATAGGGGACGCCCCCCTCCCCTAGGGTTTCAACCCTAGGCGCATGGAGGGGGGCCCAAGTGGTGCACCAGCCCACCAGTGGCTGGCCCCTTCCCCTTTGCGGCCTAGGGGCCCCACAGGGATGGGTGGCCCCACCCGGTGGACCCCCGGGACTCCTCCGGTGGTCCCGGGACACTCCCGGTGACCCCCGGAGTTCACCCGATGGCCGAAACTGGACTTCCTATATATCATTCTTTACCTCCGGACCATTCCAGAACTCCTCGTAACGTCCAGGATCTCATCCGGGACTCCAAACAACATTCGGGTTTCCACGTGCATGTATCTCTACAACCCTAGCGTTACCGAACCTTAAGTGTGTAGACCCTACGGGTTCGGAAGACACGTAGACATGACCGAGACGACTCTCCGGTCAATAACCAACAACGGGATCTGGATACCCATGTTGGTTCCCACGTGTTCCTCGATGATCTTCATCGGATGAACCACTGCGTCAAGGATTCACTCAATCCCGTATGTTATTCCCTTTGTCTATCGGTACGGTACTTGCCTGAGATTCGATCGTCGGTATGCCCGATACCTTGTTCAATCTCGTCATGGAAAGTTTCTTTACTCGTTCCGTAATCCATCATCCCGTGACCAACTCCTTATTCACTTTGAGCTCATTATGATGATGTCTTACCGAGTGGGCCCAGAGGAACCTCTCCGTCACACGGAGTGACAATATCCCAGTCTCGGTTCGTACCAACTCAACAGACACTTTCGGAGATACCCGATGCGTACCTTTACAGCCACCCAGTTACGTTGTGACGTTTGGCACACCCAAAGTATTCCTACGGTATCCGGGAGTTGCACAACCTCATGGTCTAAGGAATAAATACTTGACACCGGAAAGCTTATGCATTACGAACTATACGATCTCGTGCTATGCTCAGAATTGGGTCTTGTCCATCACATCATTCTCCTAATGATGTGATCCCGTTATCACTGACATCCAATGTCCATGGCCAGGAAACCGTGACCATCTGTTGATCAACGAGCTAGTAACTAGAGGCTAACCAGGGACTCATTGTGGTCTATATATTCACACATGTATCGCTGTTTCCGTATAATACAATTCAAGCATGAATAACAAACAATTATCATGAACAAGGAAATATAATAATAACACTTTATTATTGCCTCTAGGGCATATTTCCAATAGTCTCCCACTTGCACTAGAGTCAATAATCTAGTTACATTGTGATGAATCGAACACCCATAGAGTTCTGGTGTTGATCATGTTTTTCCCGTGGAAGAGGTTTAGTCAACGGGTCTGCAACATTCAGATCCGTATGCACTTTACAAATATCTATGTCTCCATCTTGAACATAATTCCGGATGGAGTTGAAACGGCGCTTGATGTGCTTGGTCTTCTTGTGAAACCTGGGCTCCTTGGTAATGGCAATAGCACCAGTGTTGTCACAGAAGAGAGTCATCGGGCTTGACGCGCTTGGAATGACTCATAGGTCGGTGATGAACTCCTTCATCCAGACTCCTTCTTGCGCTGCTTCGCAAGCAGCTATGTACTCCGCTTCACATGTAGAATGCGCCACGACGCTCTGTTTGCAACTGCACCAGCTGACTGCTCCACCATTCAAAATATACACGTATCCGGTTTGTGACTTTGAGTCATCGAGATCTGTGTCGAAGCTAGCATCGACGTAACCCTTTACGACGAGCTCTTCGTCACCTCCATAAACGAGAAACATATCCTTAGTCCTCTTCAGCTACTTTAGGATGTTCTTGACAGCTGTCCAGTGTTCCATACCGGGATCACTTTGGTACCTCCCTACCAAACTTATGGCAAGGTTCACATCAGGTCTGGTACACAGCATGGCATACATGATAGAACTTATGGCTGAGGCATAGGGAATGATACTCATCTTTTCTCTATCTTCTGTCGTGGTCGGCAACTGAGCCTTGCTCAATCTCATACCTTGCAAAACAGGCAAGAACCCCTTCTTGGACTGATCCATATTGAACTTTTTCAATATCTTGTCAAGGTATGTGCTTTGTGAAAGACCAATGAGGCGTCTTGATCTATCTCTATAGATTTTGATGCCTAATACGTAAGCAGCTTCTCCAAGGTCCTTCATTGAAAAACTCTTATTCAAATAGGCCTTTATGCTCTCCAAGAATTCTATATCATTTCCCATTAGCAATATGTCATCCACATATAATATGAGAAATGCTACAGAGCTCCCACTCACTTTCTTGTAAATACAGGCTTCTCCATAAGTCTGTATAAAGCCAAACGCTTTGATCACATCATTAAAGCGAATATTCCAACTCCGAGATGCTTGCACCAGCCCGTAGATCGAGCGCTAGAGCTTGCATACCTTGTTAGCATTCTCTGGATCGACAAAACCTTCCGGCTGCATCATATACAACTCTTCCTTGAGGAAGCCATTAAGGAATGCCGTTTTGACGTCCATTTGCCATATCTCATAATCATAGAATGCGGCAATAGCTAACATGATTCTGACTGACTTCAGCATCGCTACGGGAGAGAAAGTCTCGTCGTAGTCAATCCCTTGAACTTGTCGATAATCCTTAGCGACAAGCCGAGCCTTATAGATGGTCACATTACCATCCGCGTCTGTCTTCTTCTTAAAAATCCATTTATTTTCTATGGCGTGCCTACCAATAGGCAAGTCCACCAAAGTCCATACTTTGTTTTCATACATGGATTCTATCTCGGATTTCATGGCTCCAAGCCATTTATTGGAATCCAGGCCCGCCATTGCTTCTTCATAGTTCGAAGGTTCACCGTTGTCTAACAACATGATTTCCATGACAGGGTTGCCGTACCACTCTGGCGCGGAACGTGCCCTTGTGGACCTTCGAAGTTCAGTAGTAACTTGATCTGTTTCTTCATGATCATCATCATCAACTTCCTCCCTTGTCGGTGCAGGCACCTCAGGAGCAATTTCCTGCACCGCGCTACTTTCTGGTTCAGGAGGGGTGACTGTCACCTCATCAAGTTCTACTTTCCTTCCACTCACTTCTTTCGAGAGAAACTCTTTCTCCAGAAAGGATCCATTCTTGGCAACAAAGACTTTGCCTTCGGATCTGTGGTAGAAGGTGTACCCAATCGTTTCCTTTGGGTATCCTATGAAGACGCATTTTTCCGATTTGGGTTCGAGCTTTTCAGGTTGAAGTTTCTTGACATAAGAATCGCAACCCCAAACTTTCAGAAACGACAGCTTCGGTTTCTTGCCAAACCAAAGTTCATATGGTGTCGTCTCAACGGATTTCGACGGAGCCCTATTTAAAGTGAATGCGGCAGTCTCTAAAGCATAACCCCAAAAAGATAGCGGTAAATCGGTAAGGGACATCATAGATCGCACCATGTCCAACAGAGTACGATTTCGACGTTCGGACACACCGTTACGCTGAGGTTTCCGGGCGGTGTCAATTGTGAAACAATTCCACAGTTCCTAAGGTGCGTGCCAAATTCATGACTTAAATATTCACCCCCACGATCCGATCGCAAGAACTTTATTTTTCTGTCACGTTGATTCTCAACCTCATTCTGAAATTCCTTGAACTTTTCAAAGGTCTCAGACTTGTGCTTCATCAAATAGATATACCCATATCTACTCAAGTCATCTGTGAGGGTGAGAACATAACGATAGCCTCCGCGAGCCTCCACACTCATTGGACCGCACACATCGGTATGTATGATCTCCAACAAGTTGGTCGCTCGCTCCATTGTACCGGAGAACGGAGTCTTGGTCATCTTGCCCAAGAGGCACGGTTCGCACGTGTCAAATGATTCATAATCAAGAGACTCTAGAAGTCCATCTTTATGGAGCTTCTTCATACGCTTGACACCAATATGACCAAGGCGGCAATGCCACAAGTATGTGGGACTATCATTATAAACTTTACATCTTTTGGCATCTACACTATGAATATGTGTATCATCACGTTCGAGATTCATCAAAAATAAACCATTGACCAGCGGGGCATGACCATAAAACATATCCCTCAAATAAATAGAACAACCATTATTCTCCGATTTAAATGAGTAGCCATCTCGCATAAGACGAGATCCAAATACAATGTTCATGCTCAAAGCTAGTACTAAATAACAATTATTAAGGTTTAAAACTAATCCCGAGGGTAGATGTAGAGGTAGCGTGCCGACGGCGATCACATCGACCTTGGAACCATTCCCGACGCGCATCGTCACCTCATCCTTCGCCAGTCTCCGCTTATTCCGCAACTCCTGCTTAGAGTTACAAATATGAGCAACTGCACCGGTATCAAATACCCAGGAGCTACTACGAGCGCTGGTAAGGTACACATCAATAACATGTATATCACATATACCTTTGACGTTGCCGGCCTTCTTGTCCGCTAAGTATTTGGGGCAGTTCCGCTTCCAGTGCCCCTTTCCCTTGCAATGAAAACACTCTGTTTCAGGCTTGGGTCCATTCTTTGGCTTCTTCCCGGCAACTGGCTTACCGGGCGCGACAACTCCTTTGCCGTCCTTCTTGAAGTTCTTCTTACCCTTGACTTTCTTGAACTTAGTGGTTTTATTGACCATCAACACTTGATGTTCTTTCTTGATATCCACCTTCGCTGATTTCAGCATTGGATACACCTCGGGAATGGACCTCTCCATCCCCTGCATATTGAAGTTTAACACGAAGCTCTTGAAGCTAGGTGGGAGCGACTGGAGGATTCTGTCAACGACCGCTTCGTCTGGGAGATTCATTCCCAACTGAGACAAGCGGTTGTGCAACCCAGAAATCTTGAGGATGTGCTCACTGACAGAACTGTTTTCCTCCATCTTACAGCTGTAGAATGCGTCGGAGACATCATATCTCTCGACTCGGGCATGAGCTTGGAAAACCATTTTCAGCTCTTGGAACATCTCATATGCCCCGTGGTGCTCAAAACGCTTTTGGAGCCCCGATTCTAAGCTGTAAAGCATGCCGCACTGAACCAGGGAGTAATCATCACAACGCGACTGCCAGGCGTTCATACCGTCTTGGGTCGTCGGGAGAACGGGTCTATCACCTAGCGGTGCTTCAAGGACATATGATCTCTTGGCAGCTATGAGGATAATCCTCAGGTTACGGACCCAATCCGTATAGTTGCTACCATCATCTTTCAGCTTGGTTTTCTCTAGGAACGCGTTGAAGTTGAGAGAAACTTGAGCGTGGGCCATTTGATCTACAAGACATATTGTAAAGATTTTTAGACTAAGTTCATGATAATTAAGTTCATCTAATCAAATTTTAATGAACTCCCACTCAGAATGACATCTCTCTAGTCATCTAAGTGATACATGATCCGAATCGACTAGCCCGTGTCCGATCATCACATGAGACGGACTAGTCATCAACGGTAAACATCTTCATGTTGATCGTATCTTCTATACGACTCATGTTCGACCTTTCGGTCTTCCGTGTTCCGAGGCCATGTCTGTACATGTTAGGCTCGTCAAGTGAACCCTAAGTGTATTGCTTGTGTAAATCTGGCTTACACCCGTTGTATCCGAACGTTAGAACCTATCACACCCGATCATCACGTGGTGCTTCGGAACAACGATCCTTAGCAACGGTGCACAGTTAGGGGGAACACAATTCTTGAAATTTTAGTGAGAGATCATCTTATTTACTACCGTCGTTCTAAGTAAACAAGATGCATAAACATGATAAACATCACATGCAATCAATTAAAGTGACATGATATGGCCAATATTATCTTGCTCCTTGGATCTCCATCTTCAGGGCACCATGATCATCTTTGTCACCGGCTCGACACCATGATCTCCATCATCATGATCTCCATCATCGTGTCTTGAAGAAGTCGTCACGCCAACTCTTACTTCTACTACTATGGCTAACGTTTAGCAATAAAGTAAAGTAATTACATGGCGTTATTCAGTGACACGCAGGTCATACAATAATTAAGACAACTCCTATGGCTCCTGCCGGTTGTCAAATTCATCGACATGCAAGTCGTGATTCCCTATTACAAGAACATGATCAATCTCATACATCACATATATCATTCATCACATCTTCTTGGCCATACCATATCACATAGCACATGCTGCAAGAACAAGTTAGACGACATCTAATTGTTGTTGCAAGTTTTTTACGTGGCTTCTATAGGTTTTCTAGCAAGAACGTTTCTTACCTACGAAAAAGCCACAACGTGATTTGTCAATTTCTATTTACCCTTCATAAGGACCCTGTTCATCGAATCGGATCCGACTAAAGTAGGAGAGATAGACACCCGCCAGCCACCTTATGCATCTAGTGCATGTCTGTCGGTGGAACCAGTCTCACGTAAGCGTACGTGTAAGGTCAGTCCGGGCCGCTTCATCCCATAATACCGCCGAATCAAGATTAGACCACTACTAGGAAAAGGCCTACTAATGGCGCACCTAATTTGGCCATTAATGGCGCATTAGTGGTGCGTCATTACTAGCACGCCATTAGTATATTTTACTAATGGCGCACCTCTGGTGCGCCATTAGTATCTGGTATACTAATGGCGCACCGCAGATGCGCCATTAGTATGCACAGTAGTGCGCCATTAGTATGCCTCCCAGGGGCCATGTGTACCCAGGTGCTTTGGCATACTAATGGCGCACTCCAGCAGGATGCGCCATTAGTAATGTCCGCATAGTAATGACGCACTGGCTGGTGATGCGCCATTAGTATCCTTTATCATACTAATGGCGCACTGTGTTGTGATGCGCCATTAGTATGAATATTAGGTTTTTTAATATTATTTTTCTGTTTTTTTGCACAGATTACAAAATGTATAATTGCACAGAATATAGACAGCACACATCAACAACAAATTCATCGAATACAATAGAAGATTAGTCTCTGAATACAATTCATCATATTAGTCTCCAAATACAATTCATCATATTAGTCTCTGAATACAATTCATCATATTAGTCTCCGAATACAATTCATCATATTAGTCTCCGAATTGAAAAGACCGAACAAAGATAGAACAATATATTACAAGTCTCGAGACCGCGAGTAGCGAGTTTGTCTTCACATTACAAGTCGATATCGATCATCTAAACTACCATCACATAGAAGAGAGCTGCGGTCATCACGATGAGCATCATCACGATGAAACTCGTCTTCATCCGGTTCCTCCAACGCTCCCTCCCCTCTCCCGCTAGATAGCGGGCGTATCTAGATTCGGCCTCGGCCCTAGTGGTGTACCCTTTGTAACTGTTACCGCTGAATCGGTGAACCTGTCTCCGACACTCCTCCCAGTCGTCGTAGACTCCGGGAACCTTACCCTTGTACACGACATACGACGGCATCGCTATATATACACTAGCCAAACGAAACGTTAGTACCAATTCACAGACAATTCTCATAAGCAATATATAAGTATGCAACAGAACGATCGAAAGAGAAAAGCAAGACATTAATAGCATCGATTACATCTAAGTTGAACGACTCTCGAAACCAAAGAGACATACTACAAGTTCATTAAAGTTTAATTACAACATGAGCCAATCGATGTTTCAGAACTAGACACAACATCACTGCTTTCGACTCGACTCAAGGGACCGGAGTGTGGATGAAGCCGCCGTCTATCGTGGGAGTCATGAAATCACGGGCGTTGTCAGCCTGCATTTGTAGCATTGTGTCGATGTCACTGTTCGACGGTTGATTTCTGAGTTAGAACTGCCCCGAGGTACGAAGGACATCTTGATGGATGATTTCCGCAAACTCCGACTGGATGCGAAAGAATTCTTGTCTGATGTCCGCGTCCTGGATTGCCGACACGCTCGCGGCCCAATCTTTGAGTTTACTCGGTAGCAAAAGTTGATGATGGTCCCGTACGATCGCCCGCATGTGATGGATGGCGTAGTAGGCACCCTTCTGACCGCCAGGCGGCTGCTTGATGCAGCAGAACGTCGTATTGTGGGAGAACACGTGCTTGCCGTACTTACAAATAGGCCTGGTGAAGGTGCCTCCAGATTTGGCGTAGCCGGGGAGAACATCATCAAGAACCTTCTTGACATTTGTGTAGTCTACTTTCGACTGACGGTCCGGGTCGAAATACGTGGCCATGGAATATTTGGGGCTTAGGAGGATGAGCGTGCACTGTGTGTCACTGCAGAAAACACGGAATGTTAAAAGGAGAACAATCGAAATCTAAGAATTCATATGTTACGGGGCGGTTGAGGCGGATGACTTACTCGGGAAAGTAAGGCACAAGGAAGTTATCCTTATCTCGGTTTGCCAGAATGACGCCTTCGAGGTAAGAACTCGCGACTTGCCGGTCCCTGATACGTCCAAAACGTATCTATAATTTCTGCTTGCTCCATGCCACTTTTGGGTGATATTGCTATGATATTCATACACTTCCATACACTTTTGATCATATTTGGACTAACCTACTAATCCAGTGCACCCCAGTGCCAGTTTCTGTTTTCGGCTGTTTTTGTATTTCAGGTTTTCACATTACGAGAACTGTTAGGAAAAATCCAGAAAAAATATATAAAAAATCAGCGTTCCAGAACCTACCTTGCGCCCGAAGTACAGCCGGGGGGGGGGGGGCACCAGGGCCCCAGGCGCCCTGGCGGCGCGCCCCCCCTGGGCCGCGCCGAGGGGGCGCCTGGGCCCCCCGAGCCCCGTCTGGTGCCCCCCTTCGGCATATATTTAGAGCGTCCTTCGAAACCCTCGGGACGGGAACTATTTTTCGCGATCTCATCTCTGTTCTGCCGCCGCCGCCGCTTCCAAGATCGGGAGTACCAGGAGAACTCTTCCCGGCACCCTGCCGGAGGGGAGGATCACCATCGGGAGCCTCTCCACCACCATGGACGCCTCCCGGATGAGTTGTGAGTAGTCTCCCTTGGACCATGAGTCCATGACCAGTAGCTATGTGATGTTCTCCTCCCGTTCTTGTGCTTCACTAATTAGTCCTCGTGAGCTGCCCTACATGATCGAGGCACATATGTAATCCTTATGCTGTTGCTATGATGAGTTTGCTGGGATCCGATGGATTATGAGATTATGTTCAGATTGTGATTGAGTAATATATTTGATCTACCTCTTTTATATTTATGTTCATAAGTAATTCTTGCATGTTCTCCGTTGTTATTTATTGCTTTGGCCAAGTAATACGTAGTGACTCCAAGAGGGACGTTATGCTTGATTGTGGGTTCATGCCCCTCGATGACTAGCTTGAGTGGCAGAAACATGAGTCTAGGGGATGTGCTATTGCCACAAGGGGGAAAATAACGATGCTTGTGCCCGCGGGTGCAAGGATTGTTTACTTTAGGCAAAGTTCTTTTAATGCAGTTGTCTGTTGCATTGAGTTTACACTATGGGTGGGGCTCGCAACTTAATACCAGCGAGATGTTCTGGATAGATATCTCAAGGTGGATGATTAGTAGTAGATATTGATGGATTTCGGTCTAGTTACTTTGGCGTACCGCCCATGCTTTGAACCTCAACCTTTCTTGCAATGTAGTCAGCATTGGTTTGCGTTCGTGGTCCTGTCAATAGCCCAACTGTAATTCGTTTACCTCACATAGCTGTTTTATCGTCTTTTGGGAGAGAGACATCACTAGTGAACATCATGAGACTCCGGTCCATATTACCATCATTGATCACATCCGCTATTTACTTTTCGCTTTTACTTACTATTGCAAACATTATCTATCACTACTATCATTTGTGTTTAATCCTTTGTGAACTACAAGGCCGGAGGGATTGACAACCTCTCTGTACTCGTTGGGAGCAAAGTTATTTGTATCTGTGTGCAGGTCCATGTTGATTGCTAATATCTGGTGCCGTTAGCAGTTGACACCTACTTGTTGAACCTAGGAGTCTCTGGGGATTCGATCCTTGGCATCTTTGCTACGGGAAAAACTTCCACAACACTGCATCTCACACCTTCCACTTGGGGTAACCAACGAGGGGTTAGAGGCCCATCAAGGAGTTTTTCTGGCGCCGTTGCCGGGGACTCCACTCTTCAGGATAGGGGAGTTGCACGCTATCTTTTACCTTTGCTTTTTAGTCTTTTTAGTTTACCTTTCAGTTTTTGCTTTAGTATCTTTTTATCGAAAATCACAAAAATAGTTATCTTGCTTGCTTGCTACTATGGGTTCCACCGAGAACACCAAGTTGTGTGACTTCACTAGTCACAACAACGATGACTTTATCAGCACACCTATCACTACACCTGCCACTTCAGCACCTTCATATGAAATTAAACCTGCTTTACTGAACTTAGTCATGTAAGATCAATTCTCCGGTGCTGGAGATGATGCTGCTTTACACTTAAACAACTTTGTTGAACTTTGTGATATGCAAAAGTACCAAGAAATAGATGGTAATATTGTTAAGCTTAAGCTTTTTCCTTTCTCCTTGAGAGGAGGAGCTAAAATTTGGTTTCAGTCTTTGCCTAGAAATAGCATAGATTCATGGGACAAGTGCAAAGATGCTTTTATCGGAAAATACTATCCACCTGCTAAAATTATCCAACTTAGAAGTAACATAATGAATTTTAAACAATTGGATAATGAACACGTTGCCCAAGCTTGGGAACGTATGAAATCTCTTATCAAGAACTGCCCTACTCATGGTTTGACTACTTGGATGGTTATCCAAACTTTTTATGCAGGCTTGAACTTTACCTCGCGGAACTTGTTAGATTCGGCCGCGGGAGGAACTTTTATGTCAACTACACTTGGTGCTGCCACAAAGCTTCTCGATGAGATGATGACCAACTATTCCCAATGGCACACCGAACGCGCTCCAACAGGTAGGAAGGTAAACTCTGTCGAGAAGATTTCCTCCTTAAATGAAAAAGTTGACTTGATCATGTCTCTACTTTCGAAGCAATCTTCTGTTGATCCTCGCGATGTTCCTTTAAATTCTTTGATTGCTCAAGAACAAGTAGATGTGAACTTTATCTCTAGAAACAATTTTAACAACAATGCTTATAGGAGTAACTTTGGTAGCAATCCTAGACCGTTCCCCTCTAATTCCTATGGGAACAACAATGCTTATCCTAGTACCAAGAACTCCACTACTGAACTAGAGATTATGCTTAAAGATTTCATCACTACCCAAAAAGCCTTTAATAAGAGTGTAGAAGAAAAACTACATAAACTAGATGATCTCTCTTTGAAGGTAGACCATTTAGCCAATGAGATAGAATTGCTTAAAATTAAAACTTCTCCTCTTGAGGAGAGGAAGGTCACTCCTATTAATGCTACTCAAGTGCAAATTAATGAAAAATATTAGGATGATGGCTAAAATTAAAGAAAGATGGGCTAGAGAAAGGGAGGAAGAGGATAGAATTAAGAGCCTTCCTACCCACCACACTGTTGCTACTATCCAAGTTGTTGAGGATATCCAAACTCTTAGCACCCAATGTACTCCTGGTCCCAATGGACCTATTAATGGTGATGCTATGACTATAGAAACTACCAAACAAGTAAACCTAAAGGACACTACTACCACTTTACTTGATGCTCGTGACCTTGATTTTGATAATTGCACTCTTACCGAAGTTATTGATTTCCTTCACAAGATGTCTAGAGACCCCCGCACTAGCACGCTTAACCTTGCCTTCACGGAGCATATCACTAATGCTCTCATCAAAGCTAGGGAGGAGAAACTTAGAGTAGAAGCCTCCATACCTAGAAAGCTAGAAGATGGTTGGGATCCTATGATAAAAATTAAGTTGAATGACTTCTCTTGCTATGCATTATGTGATGTTGGAGCTAGTACCTCTGTTATGCCCAAAAGAATATATGATATGCTTAAATTGGAACCTTATGATTCTTGTTCTTTTGGTGTTCGTCTCGTTGATTCTTCCATAAAGAAACCTTTGGGGAAGATCGACGATGTTCTTATCGTTGTTAATGATAATTATATTCCCGTAGATTTCACTATTATGGATATTGAATGTGATCCTTCATGTCCAATTATTTTGGGACGTCCTTTTTTACGCACCGTTGGTGCTATCATTGACATGAAAGAGGGTAATATAAAATTTCAGTTTCCTTTCAAGAAAGGGATGGAACACTTCCCTCGAAAGAAGATCAAGTTACCTTTTGAGTCCGTTGTACGGGCTAGCTATTCTTTTACTCTTGATAAAACTTGATCTCTATGCATTATGCCTAGCTTAAAGGCATAAAAGAAAGCGCTTTTGGGAGGCAGCCCACATGAATAAATTTTTATATTTTGCTTTTGTTGTGTCTTGATGTTGTTTACTACATTAGCATCATCATTGTATCTTTGCTTTTCATATTTGTGCCAAGTATAGCCTCTGATTGCTAGAAAGTTCAAAAGTTGTGAGGTGCTGTCCAGGAAACAGATTATGTCCTTGGATAGAACAATTCGTATAAAATCACCAGATCATCTTTTTGGTCTGAATTTTTTCGACAGCGTTCTCTATATAATTTTCTTTCGTGCATCTGTTCTGAGTTTTTTGATTTGAGTTGTAGAAGTGCCCCGAACAAATCAATTACTACCTGCTGTTCTGTTTTTCACAGATTCTGTCCTGTTTTGCCTTTCCTTCATTTTGCAAACCAAGAGCTTGCTTTTTCTTTGCAAAAACCTTTTGGCAATCTTGAGAAACAGTAGACCTTTAAGAATATCTTTATTTCCAGCAAGGTATAATTATTTTATTAAGGGTACTAACCTCGCTAATCAGATTATGATGAGTTATGTATGAAGGGAGTTTTCAAGTGTGCGAGGGAAGATGATAAAAAGATTCAGGAGTGTCAAGCGCTCAAGCTTGGGGATGCCCCCATGCACCCCCAAGAAATATTCAAGGAGACTCAAGCGTCTAAGCTTGGGGATGCCCCCGTGCATCCCCTTCTCCATCAACATTATCAGTTCGTCTTTCGTTCCGCTATATTTTTATCACTTCATGTGTTAAGTGCTATGCTTGGAGCGTCTTGCTTTTAGTTTTCTTTTTAGTTTTTCATAACGAACAGCGTTCTTTATGTGGGAGAGAAACATGCTCCACTTCTACCTAGAACATAACATATAATTTTCATGTCTATCTTTGCTGTGTGTGTTCTTTGTCTTTTAATAGCTACTATCATGCTCTGCTCTTAGTATTCATGCTTATCTTTTCAAAGAGTTTTTGTTTAGTTGGTTGCTTGAACTCTCTTTAATTATCATGCTTATCTTATTAAGAGAGTTTGCTTCCGTTGCATTGGTTAATATGTCTATGATAAAGATGCTACGTGCATAATGGCGCTTAGTAGTTCAGGTTTTCTTATGGTTAGTCTCAAATAGCTGGGGGATTCCCAATGTGTTATTGGAGTACCAACTTGATTTGTTTGCCGATGATGTGGTATGGTTTAGTAATATCTTCCTTCGAGAATTTATTTTGATTGACTTGGCGTATGCTCACGCATATTTAAGACTGTAAAGAAAGTCTGTCAAGCCTTGATGATCTTTTATTTCTGAGTAGCGATATAACTACCATGCCTGATTCAATGTTGCTTTGTCGCTCTGCATGATTATGACCGTCATTGCTCTCTTAGTTGGTCGCTTCCAGTATTTTGCTAACCTCCACCTGTACTAAGCAGACTAACTTTGCAATACATAGCTCATGGGAAAGTAGCTTAAAAACTATTGTGGTAAAGAATATGTTGCCTATGTATCTTATTTCTTATAAGTTGCTTGCTGAGCGGTAACCATGTTTCTGGGGATGCCATCAAATGTCACACTTTTGTTGAATATCATGTGAGTTGCTATGCATGTTCGTCTTGTCTGAAGTAAGGGTGATTTGCCATGGGTCGAATGAGTATGCATATTGTTAGAGAAGAACATTGGGCCGCCAACCAAAGCCATGTATCATGGTGGAAGTTTTAGCTTGGACATTAATCCTCAATCTCTTATGAGAATATGCTTATGCATTAAAGAGGAGTCCATCATCTATTTTCTATGTTGTCCCGGTATGGATGTCCTCAAGTTGAGATCTATCAAAAACGAGAAATCAAATGCGATTTATCTCCTTGGACCTTTGTACAGGTGGCATAGAGGTACCCCTTTGTGACACTTGGTTGAAACATATGTAATGCAATGATAACCCATGGAAATCCGAGCTAATTAGGACAAGGTGCGAGCACTATTGGTATTCGATGCATGAGGCTTGCAACTTATAGGATGTCTTATGCATGACACATATGAAGTACTACTACCGTTGACAAAATTGCTTCTATGTTTTCAAAATAAAAAGCTCTAGCACATAACCATTCTTTT
>LR738711.1:89291555-89304991 GCA_902687465.1 Secale cereale | reverse complement strand
ACTTCCATACACTTTTGATCATATTTGGACGAACCTACTAATCCAGTGCACACCAGTGCCAGTTTCTATTTTCGGCTGTTTTTGTATTTCAGGTTTTCACATTAAGAGAACTGTCAAGAAAAATCCAGAAAAATTATATACAAAATCAGCGTTCCACTACCTACCTTGCGCCCGAAGTACAGCCGGGGGGGGGGGGGGCACCAGGGCCCCAGGCGCCCTGGCGGCGCCCCCCCCTGGGCCGCGCCGGGGGGGCGCCTGGGCCCCCCGAGCCCCGTCTGGTGCCCCCTTAGGCATATATTTAGAGCGTCCTTTGAAACCCTCGGGATGGGAACTCTTTTTCGCGATCTCATCACTATTCCGCCGCCGCCGCTGCTTCCAAGAGCGGGAGCACCAGGAGAACTCTTCCCGGCACCCTGCCGGAGGGGAGGATCACCATCGGGAGCCTCTCCACCACCATGGACGCCTCCCGGATGAGTTGTGAGTAGTCTCCCTTGGAACATGAGTCCATGACCAGTAGCTATGTGATGTTCTCCTCCCGTTCTTGTGCTTCACTAATTAGTCCTCGTGAGCTGCCCTACATGATCGAGGCACATATGTAATCCTTATGCTGTTGCTATGATGAGTTTGCTGGGATCCGATGGATTATGAGATTATGTTCAGATTGTGATTGAGTAATATATTTGATCTACCTCTTTTATATTTATGTTCATAAGTAATTATTGCATGTTCTCCGTTGTTATTTATTGCTTTGTCCAAGTAATACGTAGTGACTCCAAGAGGGAACGTTATGCTTGATTGTGGGTTCATGCCCCTCGATGACTAGCTTGAGTGACAGAAACATGAGTCTAGGGGATGTGCTGTTGCCACAAGGGGGAAAACAACGGTGCTTGTGCCCGCGGGTGCAAGGATTGTTTACTTTACGCAAAGTTCTTTTAATGCAGTTGTCTGTTGCATTGAGTTTACACTATGGGTGGGGCTCGCAACTTAATACCAGCGAGATGTTCTGGATAGATATCTCAAGGTGGATGATTAGTAGTAGATATTGATGGATTTCGGTCTACTTACTTTGGCGTACCGCCCATGCTTTGAACTTCAACCTTTCTTGCAATGTAGTCAGCATTGGTTTGCGTTCGTGGTCCTGTCAATAGCCCAGCTGTAATTCGTTTACCTCACATAGCTGTTTTATCATCTTTTGGGAGAGAGACATCACTAGTGAACATCATGAGACTCCGGTCCATATTACCATCATTGATCACATCCGCTATTTACTTTTCACTTACTTACTATTGCAAACATTATCTATCACTACTATCATTTGCGTTTAATCCTTTGTGAACTACAAGGCCGGAGGGATTGACAACCTCTCTGTACTCGTTGGGAGCAAAGTTATTTGTATCTGTGTGCAGGTCCACGTTGATTGCTAATATCTAGCGCCGTTAGCAGTTGACACCTACTTGTTGAACCTAGGAGTCTCTGGGGATTCGATCCTTGGCATCTTTGCTAAGGGAAAAACTTCCACAACACTGCATCTCACACCTTCCACTTGGGGTAACCAACGAGGGGTTAGAGGCCCATCAAGGAGTTTTTCTGGCGCCGTTGCCGGGGACTCTACTCTTCAGGATAGGGGAGTTGCACGCTATCTTTTACCTTTGCTTTTTAATCTTGTTAGTTTACCTTTTAGTTTTTGCTTTAGTATCTTTTTATCGAAAATCACAAAAATAGTTATCTTGCTTGCTTGCTACTATGGGTTCCACCGAGAACACCAAGTTGTGTGACTTCACTAGTCACAACAACGATGACTTTATCAGCACACCTATCACTACACCTGCCACTTCAGCACCTTCATATGAAATTAAACCTGCTTTACTGAACTTAGTCATGAAAGATCAATTCTCCGGTGCTGGAGATGATGCTGCTTTACACTTAAATAACTTTGTTGAACTTTGTGATATGCAAAAGTACCAAGAAATAGATGGTAATATTGTTAAGCTTAAGCTTTTTCCTTTCTCGTTGAGAGGAGGAGCTAAAATTTGGTTTCAGTCTTTGCCTAGAAATAGCATAGATTCATGGGACAAGTGCAAAGATGCTTTTATCAGAAAATACTATCCACCTGCTAAAATTATCCAACTTAGAAGTAACATAATGAATTTTAAACAATTGGATAATGAACATGTTGCCCAAGCTTGGGAACGTATGAAATCTCTTATCAAGAACTGCCCTACTCATGGTTTGACTACTTGGATGGTTATCCAAACTTTTTATGCAGGCTTGAACTTTACCTCGCGGAACTTGTTAGATTCGGCCGCGGGAGGAACTTTTATGTCAACTACACTTGGTGCTGCCACAAAGCTTCTCGATGAGATGATGACCAACTATTCCCAATGGCACACCGAACGCGCACCAACAGGTAGGAAGGTAAACTCTGTCGAGGAGATTTCCTCCTTAAATGAAAAAGTTGACTTGATCATGTCTCTACTTTCGAAGCAATCTTCTGTTGATCCTCGCGATGTTCCTTTAAATTCTTTGATTGCTCAAGAACAAGTAGATGTGAACTTTATCTCTAGAAACAATTTTAACAACAATGCTTATAGGAGTAACTTTGGTAGCAATCCTAGACCGTTCCCCTCTAATTCCTATGGGAACAACAATGCTTATCCTAGTACCAAGAACTCCACTACTGAACTAGAGATTATGCTTAAAGATTTCATCACTACCCAAAAAGCCTTTAATAAGAGTGTAGAAGAAAAACTACATAAACTAGATGATCTCTCTTTGAAGGTAGACCATTTAGCCAATGAGATAGAATTGCTTAAAATTAAAACTTCTCCTCTTGAGGAGAGGAAGGTCACTCCTATTAATGCTACTCAAGTGCAAATTAATGAAAATATTAGGATGATGGCTAAACTTAAAGAAAGATGGGCTAGAGAAAGGGAGGAAGATGATAGAATTAAGATCCTTCCTACCCACCACACTGTTGCTACTATCCAAGTTGTTGAGGATATCCAAACTCTTAGCACCCAATGTACTCCTGGTCCCAATGGACCTATTAATGGTGATGCTATGACTATAGAAACTACCAAACAAGTAAACCTAAAGGACACTACTACCACTTTACTTGATGCTCGTGACCTTGATTTTGATAATTGCACTCTTACCGAAGTTATTGATTTCCTTCACAAGATGTCTAAAGACCCCCGCACTAGCACGCTTAACCTTGCCTTCACGGAGCATATCACTAATGCTCTCATCAAAGCTAGGGAGGAGAAACTTAGAGTAGAAGCCTCCATACCTAGAAAGCTAGAAGATGGTTGGGATCCAATGATAAAAATTAAATTGAATGACTTCTCTTGCTATCCATTATGTGATGTTGGAGCTAGTACCTCTGTTATACCCAAAAGAATATATGATATGCTTAAATTGGAACCTAATCATTCTTGTTCTTTTGGTGTTCGTCTCGTTGATTCTTCCATAAAGAAACCTTTGGGGAAGATCGACGATGTTCTTATCGTTGTTAATGATAATTATGTTCCCGTTGATTTCATTATTATGGATATTGAATGTGATCCTTCATGTCCAATTATTTTGGGACGTCCTTTTTTACGCACCGTTGGTGCTATCATTGACATGAAAGAGGGTAATATAAAATTTCAGTTTCCTCTCAAGAAAGGGATGGAACACTTCCCTCGAAAGAAGATCAAGTTACCTTTTGAGTCCGTTGTACGGGCTAGCTATTCATTTACTCTTGATAAAACTTGAACTCTATGCATTATGCCTAGCTCAAAGGCATAAAAGAAAGCGCTTTTGGGAGGCAGCCCACATGAATAAATTTTTATATTTTGCTTTTGTTGTGTCTTGATGTTGTTTACTACAGTAGCATCATCATTGTATCTTTGCTTTTCATATTTGTGCCAAGTATAGCCTCTGATTGCTAGAAAGTTCAAAAGTTGTGAGGTGCTGTCCAGGAAACAGATTCTGTCCTTGCATAGAAAAATTCGGATAAAATCACCAGATCATCTTTTTGGTCTGAATTTTTTCGACAGCGTTCTCTCTATATAATTGTCTTTCGTGCTTCTGTTCTGAGTTTTTTGATTTGAGTTGTAGAAGTGCCCCGAACAAATCAATTACTACCTGCTGTTATGTTTTTCACAGATTCTGTCATGTTTTGCCTTTCCTTCATTTTGCAAACCAAGAGCTTGCTTTTTCTTTGCAAAAACCTTTTGGCAATCTTGAGAAACAGTAGACCTTCAAGAATATCTTTATTTCCAGCAAGTTATAATTATTTTATTAAGGGTACTAACCTCGCTAATCAGATTATGATGAGTTATGTATGAAGGGAGTTTTCAAGTGTGCGAGGGAAGATGATAAAAAGATTCAGGAGTGTCAAGCGCTCAAGCTTTGGGATGCCCCCATGCACCCCCAAGAAATATTCAAGGAGACTCAAGCGTCTAAGCTTGGGGATGCCCCCGTGCATCCCCTTCTCCATCAACATTATCAGTTCGTCTTTCGTTCCGCTATATTTTTATCACTTCATGTGTTAAGTGCTATGCTTGGAGCGTCTTGCTTTTTGTTTTCTTTTTAGTTTTTCATAACGAGTCGGAACTCAGCGTTCTTTATGTGGGAGAAAAACACGCTCCACTTCTACCTAGAACATAACATAGAATTTTCATGTCTATCTTTGCTGTGTGTGTTCTTTGTCTTTTAATAGCTACTATCATGCTCTGCTCTTAGTATTCATGCTTATCTTTTCAAAGAGCTTTTGTTTAGTTGGTTGCTTGAACTCTCTTTAATTATCATGCTTATCTTAATAAGAGAGTTTGCTTCCGTTGTATTGGTTAATATGTCTATGATAAAGATGCTACGTGCATAATGGCGCTTAGTAGTTCATGTTTTCTTATGGTTAGTCTCAAATAGCTGGGGGATTCCCAATGTGTTATTGGAGTACCAACTTGATTTGTTTGCCGATGATGTGGTATGGTTTAGTAATATCTTCCTTCGAGAATTTATTTTGATTGACTTGGCGTATGCTCACGCATATTTAAGACTGTAAAGAAAGTCTGTCAAGCCTTGATGATCTTTTATTTCTGAGTAGCGATATAACTACCATGCCTGATTCAATGTTGCTTTGTCGCTCTGCATGATTATGACCGTCATTGCTCTCTTAGTTGGTCGCTTCCAGTCTTTTGCTAACCTCCACCTGTACTAAGCAGACTAACTTTGCAATACATAGCTCATGGGAAAGTAGCTTAAAAACTATTGTGGTAAAGAATATGTTGCCTATGTATCTTATTTCTTATAAGTTGCTTGCTGAGCCGTAACCATGTTTCTGGGGATACCATCAACTGTCACACTTTTGTTGAATATCATGTGAGTTGCTATGCATGTTCGTCTTGTCTGAAGTAAGGGTGATTTGCCATGGGTTGAATGAGTATGCATATTGTTAGAGAAGAACATTGGGCCGCCAACCAAAGCCATGTATCATGGTGGAAGTTTTAGCTTGGACATTAATCCTCAATCTCTTATGAGAATATGCTTATGCATTAAAGAGGAGTCCATCATCTATTTTCTATGTTGTCCCGGTATGGATGTCCTCAAGTTGAGATCTATCAAAAACGAGAAATCAAATGCGATTTATCTCCTTGGACCTTTGTACAGGTGGCATAGAGGTACCCCTTTGTGACACTTGGTTGAAACATATGTAATGCAATGATAACCCATGGAAATCCGAGCTAATTAGGACAAGGTGCGAGCACTATTGGTATTCGATGCATGAGGCTTGCAACATATAGGATGTCTTATGCATGACACATATGAAGTACTACTACCGTTGACAAAATTGCTTCTATGTTTTCAAAATAAAAAGCTCTAGCACATAACCATTCTTTTACTTTTATGTTGAGTCTCCACCTTCTTTCTTCAAGCACCAACTACTGAGAGCATGATTGTCATTCTAAGTGTAATGTGCATTGTTCCAAAGTAGCATTGTCTTTTGCATGATTGTGATATCGTTTATTTTGAAATCATTGTATCTAGTCATCACTTAAACCTTGAAGGTGCCCCTGCATTTATGTTTTGCTTCACTAAAGGGGGCAAGCTAGATATCACTTTATCATATTTGCACATCATGTTCATTGCAAATCTTTTTGATGCTTCAATGTCATGTTGTAAAACTTTCAGTCATTTGTGATTTTCTCATGAGGCAACTTAATTACTATAGAATCATTGTCTCAGTAAGCTTTTGTCATATGACTATAAAAAATCCTATATGGTTAATAGCATGTCACCACAGAAATTATTCTTGTTATCATTTACCTACTCGAGGAGGAGCATGAATTAAGCTTGGGGATGTTGATACGTCCAAAACATATCTATAATTTCTGCTTGCACCATGCCACTTTTGGGTGATATTGCTATGATATTCATACACTTCCATACACTTTTGATCATATTTGGACTAACCTACTAATCCAGTGCACCCCAGTGCCTGTTTCTGTTTTCGGCAGTTTTTGTATTTCAGGTTTTGACATTACGAGAACTGTCAGGAAAATCCAGAAAAATTATATAAAAAATCAGCGTTCCAGAACCTACCTTGCGCCCGAAGTACAGCCGGGGGGGGGCACCAGGGCCCCAGGCGCCCTGGCGGCGCCCCCCCTGGGCCGCGCCGGGGGGGGGGGGGCGCCTGGGCCCCCCGAGCCCCGTCTGGTGCCCCCCTTCGGCATATATTTAGAGCGTCCTTCGAAACCCTCGGGACGGGAACTCTCTTTCGCGATCTCATCTCTGTTCCGCCGCCGCCGCCGCTTCCAAGATCGGGAGCACCAGGAGAACTCTTCCCGGCACCCTGCCGGAGGGGAGGATCACCATCGGGAGCCTCTCCACCACCATGGACGCCTCCCGGATGAGTTGTGAGTAGTCTCCCTTGGACCATGAGTCCATGACCAGTAGCTATGTGATGTTCTCCTCCCGTTCTTGTGCTTCACTAATTAGTCCTCATGAGCTGCCCTACATGATCGAGGCACATATGTAATCCTTATGCTGTTGCTATGATGAGTTTGCTGGGATCCGATGGATTATGAGATTATGTTCAGATTGTGATTGAGTAATATATTTGATCTACCTCTTTTATATTTATGTTCATAAGTAATTCTTGCATGTTCTCTGTTGTTATTTATTGCTTTGGCCAAGTAATACGTAGTGACTCCAAGAGGGAACGTTATGCTTGATTGTGGGTTCATGCCCCTCGATGACTAGCTTGAGTGACAGAAACATGAGTCTAGGGGATGTGCTGTTGCCACAAGGGGGAAAACAACGGTGCTTGTACCCGCGGGTGCAAGGATTGTTTACTTTACGCAAAGTTCTTTTAATGCAGTTGTCTGTTGCATTGAGTTTACGCTATGGGTGGGGCTCGCAACTTAATACCAGCGAGATGTTCTGGATAGATATCTCAAGGTGGATGATTAGTAGTAGATATTGATGGATTTTGGTCTACTTACTTTGGCGTACCGCCCATGCTTTGAACCTCAACCTTTCTTGCAATGTAGTCAGCATTGGTTTGCGTTCGTGGTCCTGTCAATAGCCCAGCTGTAATTCGTTTACCTCACATAGTTGTTTTATTGTCTTTTGGGAGAGAGACATCACTAGTGAACATCATGAGACTCCGGTCCATATTACCATCATTGATCACATCCACTATTTACTTTTCGCTTTTACTTACTATTGCAAACATTATCTATCACTACTATCATTTGCGTTTAATCCTTTGTGAACTACAAGGCCGGAGGGATTGACAACCTCTCTGTACTCGTTGGGAGCAAAGTTATTTGTATCTGTGTGCAGGTCCACGTTGATTGCTAATATCTGGCGCCGTTAGCAGTTGACACCTACTTGTTGAACCTAGGAGTCTCTGGGGATTCGATCCTTGGCATCTTTGCTAAGGGAAAAACTTCCACAACACTGCATCTCACACCTTCCACTTGGGGTAACCAACGAGGGGTTAGAGGCCCATCAATCCCCAGCGCTGCCCAAGATCTTGGCACGCATGTAGAAGGGGTCGACTATCACGATGTCCGTGGTCTTGTCGCGAATGATCCGCATCTCCATACTCAGCGAAAATAGCCGAACGAAGGTGTAGTGCAGCGGAAGAAGGTTCAACATAGCGTGGATGTCATCAAACCGCAGGACGATCGTACCCCCGATGGAGTTATCCACAAAGCCCTTGCCCTCTGGCACCTTGGCCGCGAAAACCGGGTATGCCACATCCTTCTCTCTGAGACACCGCTTCTCCAAAGAAAGAACACTGTCACGCAGACTCCGCATAGCACCGGTTGCAGCATCGAGCATATTTCTCGGTAGCATCAGCCTACCCGCCACATGCACCCTCCTCATTACATCCTCAGGTGAAGGTGGCCCGTCCTGAGCACGAATCGTACTTGGTGCCGGCTGGCTCGCACCCTTGTTAGTTTTTCTTTTGCGTGCCTTCTTCTTGATCTCCTGAATTGGGACCGAGTTCTGCTCAGAGACCGCCTTCATGAGTGTGTTGGGGCTGATAATATTTCGCACCTCGCCTATCTGAGGCTCGGTGAAGTCGGCAGCTGGAGGCGTCTCCTGAGAGCTGAACGGCAGACGATGCCTGTTGCAACTTGGCTTCTCCGCGGTACCAGCTAGATCGCACACGTCTTTTGTTGGGTTGGGTTCTTGAGAACGAGGCCCCATGAAGTCGTCACCGTACCCATGATCGGCAAAGTACTGATCGACGTTGGCAAATGTATCGTCGTCGTCATCGTTCTGATCCTGTGCCATATGCATGTTTGGATCCAGTGGCATAGGGATTTCCGGCACCGTTGCGGCGGTCTTGCCATGGGGACGACTTGGCGCCGGCACGACTGGCGGTGTTGTCTTTGGGGTGGTGTCCCCCGCCCCCAAACGAATCTGGCTCTTCGGCCAAAGCAGGGGCCAGCTCAAGCAGGCGCTGAGGGTCATCACGTCATCATCGTCGGCCCCGACGGGTCGAATCGGTGGTAACACCTCGTCGCAGCCTGGCAGCACCCGAACCAGTTGAACCCTAAACAAGTTGGGTGGCATCTGGGTACCGTGGAACAAGGGGTTGCCCGGTTGAACGATTTTGCCCTTGGCGACATCGACCAACTCGTTGTTCACGAAGTGCAGGAGAGTGCACGGAACGTCGGCGGCGCCCTGCGAAAACATGTAGGGCGTCAGGGATGCCCAGTCAAAGGCAAGGAGATGAAGTCCTCGGCCGAGAGAGGCTTAATTAGTTACCGTGATGATGGCGTCAAGCTCGGCTAATGTCGAGGCACCGCCAACAGCGGGCGTGCAGTTGACGGAGGGGCCGCTTGCTGCAGAGGTGCCGGCCGGCGTACACCCGGGTGCATTAAGCTCCCGTGCCGGCGTCGGAGACACCAATGCCGCCTCCGCCGGAGACACCAATGGCCCCGCCATCACGTTCTGCGAGTTGCTGGCCGTGAAGCTGGGAATCGGGGGCGGCCCCTATTGGCCACCCGCAATCCACGCCTGCAACCCCTCGATCAAGCTAGGCACAATGGCGGTGATCATCGCTTCGAGCTGTTGTTGCACTTGCTCTTGGACAATCTCCGGAATCCGCGCCACCTGTGCCTTGAGTTCTTGAACCTCGCGCGCCTGGCTTTCCGAGCTGGTCTTTTTCTCCTTTCACCCACCAGCGTTATAGTATGACGACCATTTTGTCGACAAGCCTTTGCCGGCCACACGACCAGCTGACGTCGGCTTCTCGAGATGATCCTTGTTCTTCATTACATTCAACGCCCTATTTAGAGTCGTGTCCCAAGGGCTGCTCTTAGTCGACATACAAGTGAGGTTGTTCCAAGACGTCCTCATACAAGTGAGGTTGTTCCTCCATCTCCTGGGACAGCTCCCAGAATGCCTTCCCGCCCGAACCGCCGGCCTCATCGTTGTTGGCCATGTTTCTCTCTAAATAGGAACAAAGTTTGGTCAAAAAGTTGGTTATTGTCAAGGAACAAGATCATGGTCTCATCATTTAGGGTTTGTCGACACCGAGGAGCTAAGCTTTTATAATTGAGGGTTTTTCGACGCCGAGGCACCCTAAAAGCCTAAGCTTTCATCATTTCGGTTTTTATCGACACCGAGGCACCCTAAAAGCCAAGGTTTCATAATTTATGGTTTGTCGACACCGAGGCATCCTAAAAGCTAAGCTAGGAAGGAGAATTCTAAGTTGGGCCTAATCACTTGGCTCTATTGCCGCCTATGGTTTAATGCAGCTAGAATAAAGGGGCACTTGATCCTACTTAATTAACTACTAAGATACCCCGGCCCATGCATTAGTCACAAGTACCCCATATGTCCTATTTTTTAGCAAAGTCATGCTAAAATTCACGGAAAATTTCAGCATGACCTTTGCTGAAAATAGGACATATGGAGTACCCGAATTTGCCGGAACGGAAGTTAATCGACATTCCAGCAAACTCAAGGGCCTCTCGGGGTACCTGCAAAACTATCACAATGTGATCATAAGTCTTTCTCAATGTGATCATCATCTTTACAAGTACTCTTTCTCAATGTGATCACAAGTAATTCAGAGGCATCACAAGTAATTCAGAGTATCACAAGGCATTAGTAGTTCAGTACATGAACAAGTTTTACCAAGCACATCAATATGTACTGTATTTCATTGTGGAGTGATATATAGTATGTTACAGCAAAGAAACTGCTTAATCCACATGCCTCAGCTTATCAACAGTCATTACTTGTCAAATACAGAAGAAGGAACAATTTATTTGTGACATAGTTACAAATGATGAAAGAATAAAGCAACACCCTGTACTAGCCTAAAAACATATAATTAGAGCAACTTCATATTAAAAAAAACTGTAGACGCTTCCTTTAGTAAAAAAAAGGAACTATGGTAGTAGTGCCAGACCCATATTTTTAGGACTGATATGTAATCCATTGCTACAACTAGAGGTATATGTGTCAAGAACCCTCATGGCATGCTAACTGTCAAAAGGTCAGCCAACAAGGCAATGGCCTGAATGTCCTTATCATGGTATTAACCTAAACCAGAAAAAAAATACCTTACTTATACGAGGGTTATATTCTACAAATACAAATTCCACATATGCACAAAAGCTCCCTCGAAAGAGAAACAAAAGTGTGGCCACACAAATACAACAAATGCTGTAAGCCAGAGTTGACAAACTTAAAACACATATGAGCTACAGAAGTTTCAGAGTGAAGCCTTCTCTTGTTCAACCCATGTTAGACTAGCTGCTTCATCCTTTTGTTTGAACCCCCTTGTTTAAAATCCCCCTTATCTTATTTATTTTTTCACCTGAGGCCATGTAAATCATGTAAACATTTTTTATCTATAAAAAATCACACAGTGGGGGGCTTCCCCCTATGTTATTTCAGTCAAAAAAAGGGAACGACAAACCCATCTCTTTAGCCCTTATATTTAACTTAACCTAGACAAGCTAGCTGTGGCACCATCCTATGCTCATTAGGCCATGGTCCAACCCAGATATAAGATTCACCGATCCCTCTCATTAGGTCGATCACATGCCTACTGTGAAGGCAGTCAATTCTCCCTCAGTGAACTTGTAAGTGTGAATGGTTAATCTACAAAATGTCAGAAAGAAAGCACCTCACATGTGCTTTTTTTCCTATAGCATTGCAATGTTCGGGGAACAGTTTTTCCTAAAAACATATAATCTATAACAAATGGTTAATCTACTAAACTACTGAAACTACTCCAAGTCCTACACTAAACTACTAAAACTACTCCAAGTCCTACACTAAACTAGTGAAACTACTGCAAGCAAACAAGTAAAGAAGAGAGAAGAGAGAAGAAGAAAGAAGGTTTCAGTTAATTAATTTAAGGAGTGTACACTAAACTAAGCAAATACTACTGCTTGCAAGTCCTACACTAAACTGAAAATGTTTCAGTTAATTTTAATTAACTGAAATTTTTCCAGTTAATTTTAATTAACTGAATTTTTTTCAGTTAATTAAAGTTTCCTTTCGATTTAGAGTTAAACACTAGCACTACCTGACATGAGTAAGCACTAGCAATATTGACAGGAGTAGCACAAGTTCCTGGGGTATGTACTTAGTCATGATTAAGAACACATGAACCTAACCTTACACTCTAAACTGGAGGGATCTAAGACTGAAAACATTGGGGGCAGTTGCAGGGCTAGAACACAGGAGATTACATAATAGCACAATCATACTCCCAAGGACGAGACACATGAAGCATTACAGAGAATCCCACCAGAGCAAAATCACCAACCCAAACACATGAAGCATTACACACGCGAATCATACTCCAACCAGAACAAAACCCAACGGAAACCCTAAATCTAGACACCTACCAGCGACTACAGGAAACGAAACACATACCAGCGCCTACCCCCGAGGGGATTCAGACATAAAAGAGCTAAAAACCTAAGCAGAGGAATCGCATCAATTTCATAGAACTTACACAAACACATCGGGAACCATGGGGAAAATCTAAAAGAGCACATATACCAAATACGGGCAGGAACATACAGCGTTGATGATTCAGAGCACATATATCAATTTCATACAGCGTTGATGATGCCATGGGTAGGAGGAGGATACCTTGGCGTGGTGTTGGCGACGGTGAGGGGCCCGTGGTCGGCGAGGATCTGGAGGAGGCCGGGGCGTCGGGGGCGCGGGCGGCGACGGCGTAGCTCCGGGCGTCCGGGGCGTCGAGGGCGCAGGCGGCGGCGGCGTAGCTCCCGGCGTCGGGGGCGAGGGCGTCGGCGGTGAGGGAGAGAGAGGCGTCGGGGAGAGGGGGGCGAGGGAGTCGGCGGTGAGAGAGAGAGAGGCGTCGGGGAGAGGGGGAAGAGATCTGGCGAGAGGGAGAGAGAGAGGAGGGTGCGGCCGGCCCCAAGTATGGGGGGATTACTAATGGCGCACCGCTGCTATGTGCGCCATAAGTATGTAGATTCTAATGGCGCACCGCCCCCAGGTGCGCCATTAGTATTGTGTTCTACTCACAAGCCCGACAGAAAGCTATATATTTCACCTAACCCACTACCTAACAGAACCCCCACACTAGTCCGACTGGTCAGCACTCTACACACCCACCAGGAGGTCCTGGGTTTGATTCCCAGCCTCCCCAAATTTTTTTTTTGCTTTTAAAAAATGCTGTTTGACACTTATTTGTGTTTAAATATGTTCAAACTTGTTTAAATCATAATAGTAATATTTTTTATAAAAAATAATAATTTTTTAGAAAATATCATCAAATTTGTTATTTGAAAATATTTATGAATATGAAAAAATATCATCAAATTTATTATTTTGAATATATCATGGGTCGGCGGCGGCGGTTGAGTAGGGGAATCGAGGGTGCAGGGGGTCGGCGGCGGCGGCCGGTGGACCGGGGGGTGCTCGGCGGTGGC
>LR738711.1:89269120-89291517 GCA_902687465.1 Secale cereale | reverse complement strand
GGGGTCGGCGGCGGCGGCCGGTGGACCGGGGGGTGCTCGGCGGCGAGGGGGACCGGATCTGGCGAGGTGGGATAGCGATCGAGATGGAGGGGGGGTCGAGATCGAGTGTCCATGAAATTTAAAAATATTCATGATAGTTCAAAAAGTGCCCATGAAATACAATCGAGAAATGAAGGGTACGATTTAAATACAATCGATCTTAGCTAGCTATCTGTTCACAATCTTCTTGCCCTTCTTTTTCGCAAATGGAGTTCTTCTGTGGAACGGACGTCCTTTAGGTAGGGTGGTCCTGCTTCTTCTTGTGGTGTAAGCTGCTACTTCATCATCGTCGTCATGTTCGATCCTCGGGTCGCCGTACTTGTCGAAGTCTTGCTCATTGGCTACTCCATCCATTCCGATGATCTTCCTTTTGCCTCTCCTCACGACAACACGACTGGGCTTTGACGGATCGGTAATGAAGAAGCATTGGTCAACTTGGGAAGCCTCCCCCCTTACTAGGCCATAAAAATTAACCACTTAATTGTAACACCACGAACACATATAACGGTACACCTCCAAACACAAACACATATGCAACACAACAAACATATGCAACACCACGAACATACATAGATCTAGCTAGGCCATAAAAAGTGCATGTGCACATTGTTGTATGGAGAACAACATAAATATAGCTTCCCCCCTAACTTACCTATCAAAACAAGGTAATTTAACCACTTAATTTGAATGAATATATGGTGGAAATGAGGTGAAAAAGAGGAGGGATCCGAGAGGAGAGGAGGTGGAGAGAATGAAGTGGGGGAGAAAGTGAGTGTGGGTAGGAGAGCCTGTCCAAAATATCTTGTTGCTGCCCGCTTACTAATGGCGCACCCACTATAAATGCGCCATTAGTAATCAAGGTTACTAATGGCGCATTTATAGTAGGTGCGCCATTACTAGTTTTGCAAAAAAAATAACATACTAATGGCGCACTGTCGCACAGTGCGCCATTACTAGTTTAAACTAGTAATGGCGCACTCTGGGACAGTGCGCCATTAGTAGTTTTGTAAAAAAAAATATCATAAAAAAAAGAACATTAATGGCGTACTTTACTGCTGGTGCGCCATTACTAGTTACAACTAGTAATGGCGCACTTCGTCCCGATGCGCCATTAGTATGTTTGGACAGGCGCACTAGTTCAAAAAAAACTTTTTGATACTAATGGCGCACTCTGGGCCTCGTGCGCCATTAGTAGTTTGAACTCTAATGGCGTATCTGTTGTTGGTGCGCCATTACTATATACTAATGGCGCACTGCTTGTCTGATGCGCCATTAGTATCAATTCCATCTATAGCCCTTTTCCTAGTAGTGGACTAGTAACGGTAAGAAAATTGAGCAAACTCAACGCCCACAACTACTTTGTGTTCTACTCGTGCAAGATGCTACGCAAAAGACCTAGCTCAGATGCCACTGTTGGGTAACGTAGCAGAATTCAAAAAAATTCTACGCTTTCACCAAGATCAATCTAAGGAGACATCTAGCAACGAGCATATTAGAGTGCATCTACATACCCTTTTGTAGATCGCGAGAGGAAGCGTTCAAAGAAGCGTGTATGAAGTAGTCGTACTCTTCGCGTTCTTCGTCACCGATGATCTAGCGCCGAACGGACGGCACCTCCGCGTTCAACACACGTCCGGTACAGCAACGTCACCTCCTTCTTAATCCAGCAAGGGGGGAGGAGAGGTCGTCGGAGATCCAGCAGCACAAAGACGTGGTGATGGATGCAGCAGGAAATCCTGCAGGGCTTCGCCGGCGCCCTGCGGAGGAGTTGGAGGTGTGACGGGAAGGGGGAGAGGCGCCAGAGACTTGAGGTGCGGCTGCCCTCTCCCCCCTCCACTATATATAGGGGCCAGGGGGGCGCCGGCCCTGGCAGATCCCATCTGCAAGGGGGGCGGCGGCCTAGGGGGGGGGGAACTTGCCCCCCAAGGCATAGGGGGCGCCCCCTCCCCTAGGGTTTCAACCCTAGGCGCATGGAGGGGGGGCCCAAGTGGTGCGCCAGCCCACCAGTGGCTGGCCCCTTCCCCTTTGCGGCCTAGGGGCCCCACCGGGATGGGTGGCCCCACCCGGTGGACCCCCGGGACTCCTCCGGTGGTCCCGGGACACTCCCGGTGACCCCCGGAGTTCACCCGATGGCCGGAACTGGACTTCCTATATATCATTCTTTACCTCCGGACCATTCCGGAACTCCTCGTGACGTCCGGGATCTCATCTGGGACTCCGAACAACATTCGGGTTTCCACGTGCATGTATCTCTACAACCCTAGCGTTACCGAACCTTAAGTGTGTAGACCCTACGGGTTCGGGAGACACGTAGACATGACCGAGACGACTCTCCGGTCAATAACCAACATCGGGATCTGGATACCCATGTTGGTTCCCACGTGTTCCTCGATGATCTTCATCGGATGAACCACTGCGTCAAGGATTCACTCAATCCCGTATGTTATTCCCTTTGTCTATCGGTACGGTACTTGCCTGAGATTCGATCGTCGGTATGCCCGATACCTTGTTCAATCTCGTCATGGCAAGTCTCTTTACTCGTTCCGTAATCCATTATCCCGTGACCAACTCCTTAGTCACTTTGAGCTCATTATGATGATGTCTTACCGAGTGGGCCCAGAGGAACCTCTCCGTCACACGGAGTGACAATATCCCAGTCTCGGTTCGTACCAACTCAACAGACACTTTCGGAGATACCCGATGTGTACCTTTATAGCCACCCAGTTACGTTGTGACGTTTGGCACACCCAAAGTATTCCTACGGTATCCGTGAGTTGCACAACCTCATGGTCTAAGGAATAAATACTTGACACCGAAAAGCTTATGCATTACGAACTATACGATCTCGTGCTATGCTCAAAATTGGGTCTTGTCCATCACATCATTCTCCTAATGATGTGATCCCGTTATCACTGACATCCAATGTCCATGGCCAGGAAACCGTGACCATCTGTTGATCAACGAGCTAGTAACTAGAGGCTAACCAGGGACTAATTGTGGTCTATATATTCACACATGTATCGCTGTTTCTGTACAATACAATTCAAGCATGAATAACGGACAATTATCATGAACAAGGAAATATAATAATAACACTTTTATTATTGCCTCTAGGGCATATTTCCAACAAAAAAAGGGTTGTACCCCAATTGCGAAGATGGCAACACAAAGCTCGGTACCGTACTGGAATTGCTGCAGTGGAAGGCAGAGAATGCTGTGGCTGACAAAGGATTTGAGAAGCTACTGAAAATATTGAAGAAGAAGCTTCTGAAGGATAACAAATTGCCCGACAGTACATACGCAGCAAAGAAGGTCGTATGCCCTCTAGGATTGGAGGTGCAGAAGATACATGCATGCCCTAATGACTGCATCCTCTACCGCAGTGCATACAAGGATCTGAACGCATGCCTGGTATGCGGTGCATTGCGGTATAAGATGAGACGAGATGACCCTGGTGATGTTGATGGCGAGCCCGCCAGGAAGAGGGTTCCTGCGAAGGTGATGTGGTATGCTCCTATAATACCATGGTTGAAACGTTTGTTTAGAAACAGAGAGCATGCCAAGTTGATGCGATGGCACAGTGAGGACCGTAAGAAAGACGTGAAGTTGAGAGCACCCACTGACGGGTCGCAGTGGAGAAAAATCAAGAGAAAGTACTGGAAGGAGTTTGCAAAGGACCGAAGGAACATATGGTTTGCTTTAAGCGCGGATGGCATTAATCCTTTCAGGGAGCAGAGCACAATCACAGCACCTGGCCCATGACTCTATGTATGTATAACCTTCCTCCTTGGATGTGCATGAAGCGGAAGTTCATTATGATGTCAGTTCTCACCCAAGGCCCTAAGCAACCCAGCAATGACATTGATGTGTACCTAAGGCCAGTAGTTGAAGAACTTTTACAGCTGTGGAATGGAAACGGTGTACGTGCGTGGGATGAGCACAGTGTAATGCCCAGGATGGAGTTATACCTCCTACGTGTCGAGGCACGACTTAAAGGCATAAGTCCATCCTAGAATAATCTCAAGTTTGGTAATCTTTGCACAACTCATGTAAAAGAGGGATAGTAAACTGAAAATAGTTGGCTTACAATCGCCACGTCACAGAATAACAGTACAAGTCTCAAACATCATACATTAAGATCACTACAACCCTCTAAGGGCAAAAGCCAAATGTCAAAGTACCAAACTCAGATAAATAAAACAACCACAGGCGGATCGAATCCTAGTAAGAGACTCCACTACTGATCGTCCGGGTAGCGCACATAGTAACGACTACGCTCCTCGTCGTACTCCCAATCCAGCTCGGTGCCATCACCTGGATAGCTCACAGCTGGACCTGCATCTGGTGTGTGAAGTAACTGTGAGCCACAGAGGACTCAGCAATCCCATTCCCGGGTAACAGAACTATCAAAGCCTTTAGGTGAGGGAAAAGGCTGAAGAAAGAACAAGTCTGCAGCAGCAACTAGCATCTATCTTACGCAAGTGAGAGCGAGAAGAGGAGGCATCGGCGAGAAGTGATCACGAAGTGATCCTAGCTACAAGCTCACAAACATAACCCCTCCGTGTTCAACTCCCGAATCCCTATTCGGAAATTGACAGTCACGGAACACACGCTGGTAGTGTATTAGCATCATTGTGTCAAGTTATCTACAACCGGAATTAACAAGCTCCCATCTGCCACATAACCGCGGGCACGGCTTTCGAAAGTTCAAACCCTGCAGGGGTGTTCCAACTTGACCCATTACAAGCCCACGATCCGCGGAGTCGCAACTCCAAAGTGGGAAGACCCGAGTATCCTCGGAATCCCGTGCTCAAGATATACCGAGCTAAGGTAAGGCTAATCCAGCAAATCCTCCCGGCGTGTCGACACCCTGATAGTAGCCGCGCGTATCTAGGTCTCAGGACACGTCCGGATGAGCAGTACGTACAGATACCGAAGATCCCAGCGAACCGGGTGGTATCCGCAAGTGGCTCTAGTTTGGACCAACACTCAAGTCGAGCACTGGCCCAGGGGGTTGAATTAATTAAGCCTCGGGTTAATTACTCCCTCGGAAAGGTTTTAGTTGTTTAGGCAAATAGTACCAAGGTTGGGACTTGCTGGAAAAGACTTAGCACTTAGCGGTTTATCGAGGGGGTCCCATACACCCCAACCGTGTTAGGAACGCATAATCAAGGAACATAAAACCGACTTATACGGATCCTAACGGCATGAGTGGAACAAATCACCAAGCAAAAGGCTTAGCCTTCCACCCTTGCCAATATATAGATGATTTCAATTAAAGCATTTATATAGTGTGATATAACCCAACCAAACTTCAACATGAAGCAAGCATCTTCACTTCACCTGCAACTAGCAACGCTATAAGAAGGGCTGAGCGAAGCGTACTTAGCCAAGCAACGGTTTGCATAGGTAGGTGGTTAAACATGGCAATTGGTTACAAGTAGGAGGCTGACAAGAAGAACATGGGCATCGAGGCAAAACTATAGATCGAGACTACTAGCAATAGGCGAAGATAGTAAAGTTATCGGGGTTCGGTCATCTTGCCTGAAGAGAAGACGTTCGGATCGAAAGAAGGGTCCTCGTGCTCAAACTCGTTGGAAACCTCGTGCTCAACCTCGTTGGAAAACTCGTGCTCAACTTCCGGCTCTAAACACAACAAACACACCAAACACCAATCAACAAAAAGCAATGCGCACTCGAAAACATGAATGCATGATGGATGCACTAAAGATGCACATGGAGCACGTAAAACATCACTCAAGCAAAACACCTCAAAACAAGATAACAACCTGATATTATTAATCTACACAGAAAATCACCCAAGTTTGATATAAGATTCGCTGAAATCGGAGTTACGGGCTAAAAGTTATGCCCGAAACAAGATTTGAGCGAAAACTGAAAATTACAGCAACATAGCATCTTGGGAGCTCAAAATAATTAATCTACAGCACCCAAAAAGCATGGCAAAGGACTTGAACACAAACTAGATATATAGTACAGCAACTAGGTCCAAAGTGCACCCCCAACGGAGTCACGGATCAATAGCAATGATCTTGGACATATTGAACTTTGAAATAAAATTCTGGCAGCAGAATTTTATTGAAAGTTTGGAGCAAAAGATAAACATGCTACAGCCACTCAAATGGACATGTGAGGACATGGATGGAAAGACAACAATATATACTTCAAGGAACAATCAAAATCCACCCCAAAACTATCATGCTTTGTCCTACAACATCACACGAACATGGCATCGGAACGTTACAGATTTCAGACTTAGTGAAATTTCACCAAGTCCTAAAACAGCAATATCATCATAGCATCAAAAAGAGCATGTTTAAGACACCTCGAAAGTAAACATGGCAAAGGGTAAGCACCTCATCAAAATACATATGAAGGTGATCCCGAAACACACAAGCATGCATCATTGTGGTGAACACACCGATTACAACGAGCTCATCAAGATGGCATTTCATAACAAGTAAAAACACAACATGTGAACATGGCACTTTGCAACGAAGATAACAAGGAAACAATAAATCTACCATGCAACCTATCACACACAACACGTAGTTCGTGGCAAGACGAACACGTGGACATGTCATTTGCATCGTTTGGACAAACGAGCTAAAAGATATCACATGTCAAAGGTGGCACAAAAATAACACATAACAGCAGTTTATATCATGATGCACTCTTGCAACAGCAAAACAAGTGTCTAGATGACATCTAACATGCATGACTACAACAGGTAAAACGTAGAGGACATCTCCACGAACATCTGGACATGCTACACGCGCAAAACGGAGCAACAGGCACAAAGTTAGGGCAGGTCAAAGTTAGCATATCAGATCAAGTGCAACAGGGACTTAGGGTTTGAAAAGGACCTCAGATCCAGATCTGAAGGATGAACAGTGCGGGCCCGCGCGGGGGAACTGGGCCGGCGCGGATCTGGGCGGCTACTGGGCCGTTCGGCTGGAGGTGAGGCGGTGGCCCAGATCTGGCTGCGGGAGGCGGCGCGGAGCGGAGGCCCACCGCGGTGCGGCGGCGGAGGCGGGCGACGGCCTGGCGGCTCGGTGGAGCAGGCCCGGTCGGCGCGGGGGCGCGGCCCAGCGCGGAGAGGCCGGCCTGGCGCGTGGAGAGGCGAAGGCGGGCGAGGTAGGTAGCGACCGGGGGGAGGCGGCTGCGGCCCACCGCGACGACGGCGAAGCGGTCCCCCAGGGCGACGGCCCACGCGGCCACTGGCGGTGTACGGGCCGGGGAGGGGTGACGTACGGGCCGCGGAAGAAGGTGCGGTCGACGGCTGCGTCGCGCGGGGTCCGGTCGAAAGGATCTAGCGGCAGGTTGCGTTGACTTCGGTCGAGGCCGGCGCGGTCGACCGATCCCAGGGATCCCGGCGCGGCGTTCGAGGAAGATCGAGGAAGCTGGATCCCTCGGTGGCTGCGGGGAATTTCTTGGATCTGGGGAAAAAAGGAAAGAAAAAAAAATAAAAAGGAAAGGGATCTAGAGGAGGAAGAAGAAGGGGATAGGGATGCCCAAATAGACTAGGGGGGTCTATATGTAGCAGTTTTAGACTAGGGTTTGGAGACTAGGGGTGTTTAGGAGCCCTCCGATCTGATCCAACGGATCCGATCGCGGGAATTGTTTTAAAAGGCCTAGACGGAGATAAAAGAAGCAGTAGGGGTGTATCCGGGACACGAAGTGAAGGCACTTCGGGCCCACACGAACAACGGAGGGAAAAGTCAACGGAGTCCAAACGAGACGAGATTTGAGAGGCGGGTTGCACACAACAAAACAACAACACACAACACAACCTCGCGGCACACCGGTAACGAAAAACGCCCGAACAACAAAGTAGGCCTACAGGACGTCACGGACACGTGAGGGAGCTCCGGAACACGAAACGGACAACGGGAAGAAACGCACGGAACCGGATGCAACCCACAACACAAATGCAATGCAATGCACATGTCTACATGATATGAATGAATGCCACACACTCACACAACAAAACGACGAAAGCCCGAAAGACAAAGAACCCGAAAAGGAAATAGATGAAGCCGGAGATATATATATACCCAAAAGGGAAAGTATTACATCCGGGGCATTACAAACTCTCCTCTACTACAAAAAGATCTCGTCCCGAGATCTAGGACTGGAAAAAGGAAGGGTACTCGGAACGAAGATGATCTTCTCGTTCCCAGGTAGCTTCTCGGTCTGTGTGATGTGACCACTTGACTTTCAGAAACTTGATGGACTTGTTGCGAGTCTTGCGTTCAGTTTCTTCGAGAATTGCAACTGGATGCTCTCGGTAGGAAAGGTCTTGTTGAAGATCAATCTCCTCAAACGGAATCATGCGCTCAGGTGCCTTGAAACATTTGCGAAGCTGAGACACATGGAAGACATCATGAACATTTGCAAAGTTGGAAGGGAGCTCGAGCTGATAGGCTAGATCGCCTCTTTTGCCAAGAATTTTGAAAGGCCCGACGTATCTAGGAGCAAGCTTTCCTTTGATACCGAACCTTTGGGTTCCTTTCATCGGAGAAACTCGGAGATAGACATGATCACCGATGTCGAAAGCCAAATCACGATGCTTGCCGTCATAGTAGCTCTTCTGACGCGACTGAGCGGCCTTGAGGTTCTCACGTATGACTTTGCACATTTCTTCGGCTTCAGAGATCAAATCATTGCCAAGAAGTTGGCGTTCGCCTGTTTCAGACCAGTTGAGAGGGGTACGGCACTTTCTGCCATAGAGAATTTCAAACGGTGCTTTGCCTGCACTTGCTTGAAAGCTGTTGTTGTAAGAGAACTCGGCGAATGGAAGACAGTCCTCCCATTTCATGCCGAAGGAGATGACACAGGCTCTGAGCATATCTTCAAGGATCTGATTCACACGCTCGACTTGACCACTAGTCTGAGGGTGAAAGGCAGTGCTGAACCTGATCTTCGTGCCCATGGCGGACTGAAAGGAGTCCCAGAACCTTGATGTGAACAAGCTGCCACGGTCTGAGGATATCACTTGAGGAATGCCATGTAGGGACACAATTCTGGAAGTGTACAGCTCTGCAAGTTGAGCTGCATTGATTGATTCTTTGACTGGAAGAAAGTGAGCAACTTTGGTAAGCTTGTCAATCACCACAAAGATAGCATCATTGCCTCGCTTGGATTTAGGAAAGCCAGTGACGAAGTCCATTTCAATGTGGTCGAACTTCCACTCAGGAATAGGAAGAGGTTGGAGAAGACCGGCTGGACGTTGATGTTCTGCTTTCACTCTTCTGCATACATCACATTCATTCACGAATTGGGCAATTTCCCTTTTCATGCGTGTCCACCAGTACGACTGCTTGAGGTCTTGATACATCTTGGAACTGCCAGGATGAATGGAAAGGAGAGAATCATGAGCTTCTTCCATTATAAGCTTCCTGAGATCACCTTTGGGAACAACGAGTCTGTCCTCGAAGAACAAGGTATCTCTCTCATCAACACGGAAGCACTTATATTTTGGAGTGCCCTTTGCAATGCCCTGTTTCACCTTCTTCACCATGGTATCACTGAGCTGGGCCTCACGGACATGATCTTCCAAGGTAGGAGCAATTTGGAGATTAGCAAGAAAACCCTGCGGAACAACCTGGAGGTTGAGCTTCCTGAAAGCTTCACAAAGCTCAGGCTGGTGTGGCTTGATAAGAAGGCTGTTGCAATATGCCTTTCTGCTCAAAGCATCTGCAATCACATTCGCCTTGCCTGGAGTGTACTCAATGCTGGGGTTGTACTCTTGGATCATTTCGACCCAACGAGTCTGGCGGAGGTTCAGATGCGGCTGTGTGAAGATGTACTTCAAGCTCTTGTGATCGGTGAAGATGTCGACCTTTCTGCCCAACAACAGATGTCTCCACGTAATCAGAGCATGTACCACAGCTGCTAGCTCGAGATCATGTGTGGGATAGTTCTTCTCACTGGGCTTGAGCTGCCGAGAAGTATATGCCACAATTTTCTTATCTTGCATAAGCACACCACCAAGGCCTTGAAGAGAAGCGTCACAGAACACTTCATAGGGCTTGGTTTCATCCGGAGGAGTCAGAACTGGAGCAGAGACAAGCTTCTCTTTGAGGGTTTTGAAAGCCACTTCACATTCGGGAGACCAAAAGTATTTGACATTCTTCTGAAGGAGGTTGGAAAGAGGCTTGACAATCTTGGAGAAGTTCTCCACAAACCTTCTGCAATAGCTGGCAAGACCCAGAAAACTGCGGAGCTGCTTGACGTTCTGAGGAGCTTCCCAGTTGACAATTGCTTCAACTTTCTCGGGATTAACCGCAATACCGTCAGCTGAGATAATGTGGCCCAGGTACAAAACCTTATCGAGCCAAAACTCGCACTTTGAGAACTTGGCATAGAATTTATGCTCTCGGAGTCGATCAAGAACCAGACGCAAGTGCTTTTCGTGATCTTCTTCATTCTTGGAAAACACCAGAATATCATCCACATACACAAGCACGAATTCACCAGTATAGGGGTTGAAGATGTAATGCATCATCCTTGAAAAGGTAGGAGGAGCATTGGCGAGACCGAAGGACATGACGGTATACTCGTATGAACCGTAGCTCGTTCTGAAGGCCGTCTTGGGAATGTCTTCCTCGCGAATGCGAATTTGATGATAGCCCATTCGGAGGTCAAGCTTAGAGAATACTTTAGCTCCTTTGAGCTGCTCAAAGAGTTCGTTGATGTTGGGGAGCGGATACTTGTTCTTAATCGTCTTCTTGTTCAGTGGCCGGTAGTCAACACAGAGACGCTCCGTGCCATCTTTCTTCTTGACAAATAAGACACCACAGCCCCACGGAGATGTACTTGGTCTGATGAGACCCATACTCTCCTGCTTATCAAGCTGCTTCTTCAATTCCTTCAATTCATCCGGAGAGAGCTTGTATGGACGCCGGCAAGCAGGTTCGGTGCCCGGCTCTAGTTCAATGACAAACTCCACCTGACGGTGTGGAGGCATGCCTGGAAGATCTTCTGGAAAGACGTCTTGATATTCATTCACCACTGGAATTTGCTCTATGGCATTAATTTCACCCTTATCATTAAGAGAGAAAAGCCGAATAGTATTATCCCTGGAGGCGAAGATAATCACATCTTCATCAGAATGAGTCAACTTGACTTCCTTTTGAGCACAATCAATGTGAGCATCATGCTGAGAAAGCCAATCCATTCCGAGAATGAGGTCGATATCAGAATGACCAAGAACCACTGGAGAAGCCAAAATTCGATAATCACCCATGCGAATAGAAATATCCGGAACATGCACCCGAGAGGTCATTTGCAAACCAGGAGAAATAATGCTCAACGGCTTCGGCATCACTTGAGTGACAAATTCATGCTTAGCAACAAAAGGTCTTGAAATGAAGGACAAAGATGCACCCGAATCAAACAATACTTTAGCTGGAAAAGAGTTCACTGAGAGGTTACCCAAAATGACATCAGAAGAGTTCTCTGCTTGTGCTGCATTCATCAGATTGACCCTGGCAGCCTTTGGATCATGCCTGACAATAGCTGAACTCACAGGTGGAGGAGGAGGAAGACGCTTCGGATTCGGACATCTGTTGGCATAATGACCCTTCTGGCCACACTTGTTGCACACCACTTCAGAGAGAGGACGGAAAAGAGAGCCACTGGACTTGGAGCCTTGAGACTGAAACTGCTTCTTCGACTGGTTGCTTGGGTTGGGTGGGTGGGAGAAACCACGACCACTAGAGTTCTTGTTGTTGGAGTTGTTGAAGTTGCTGGAGTTGTTGTATGGAGCTCGAATCATTGGAGGAGGAGGAAGCCAGAATTTCTGTTGTTTCGCAGCCAACTGAGACGATGAGGTAGAGTGAACAGCATCTCGAATTCTCTTCTTAGAAGCCTCCATCTTAAGCTGAGCTGCTTCTTGTTTCAAAGCCATATTATAGAACTTATCGAATTCGTCTGGCTCGAACAAAGTGAGAGCAAGCTGAAGTTCATCTTTGAGACCTCCACGGAACTGATAGATTTTACTCTTTGCATCAGGAATGTCTTGCTTTGCATAGCGAGCGAGGTTTTGGAACTTGACATTATACTGATAGACTGTCATGGAGCCCTGCTTGAGGTTGCGGAATTGCTCACGCATACCCTCGATAACACTTGTAGGAATGTGATGCGAGCGGAAATCTTTGCAGAAATTCTCCCAAGAGATCACCTGACCCGGCCTTGAGTCTTTGTACTGCTGCCACCAATCAGCTGCTTGATCTTTCAGTTGGAAGGCTGCAAACTTCACATAGTCATCTTGTTTCACGTTACTGCACTCAAAATGCTTCTTGATATCGGTCAGCCAATCTTCAGCATCAAGAGGGTCGACACAGTAACTGAAAGCTTTAGGATTGTTGGCCAAGAACTGGTTGAGGGTAGCATGGTGCTGCTGGAAGAAGTTGCCTTGGTTCATTGGAACGCCCTGATTAGCTAGATTAGCTTGATTAGCTTGCATCATCTGCATCATCTGCATCATCAACTGAGTGTTCTGAGCAGTAGTCTGCATAATTGCTCTCCAAGCCTCAGGCGGAGGAGGAGGAGAAGGAGGACGTTCTGGAACCTCTTCACCCTCTGGATTGGCATTCGGAACCCTTTTCGGAGCCATCCTGTAAGAGATGACCACGAATCAGCAATTGATTGACAAAGGAATAAGCTGAATCAATGGAATGAATTGCAACAAGTCTTCACAATAATCATTCGAACAATAAGAACGAATGAAATCATCCGAACAAGAGGAACGAATGAATTCCTTAGTTAATTGATAACATCAGTCTTCACGAGAAGCCACATAGGGATCAAAAGGATAAAATAATAAAAACAACAAGGTACGGAAAGGAACAAACACAAGAGAGGAGTTTCGTTCTAACATCTTTGTGCTGAAAGCATATGAACGCGTTACGAAAAGGTTTTGCAATCCCCGGATCAGCATAGCCAAGGACCCTTTAAGATGCAACTCCTGATAGTAACCTCGGTCATATAACTCCTTCACTCAATGTCGAACCCCGAACTCACTAACCTGCATTCGTTGGAAGAATGCCTACGATCTACTGGATAAAACCCACCTATAGTTTTCCGAAAGATTCCAGTTATGCAATCAGGTGTTGGGGATACACGGGAAGCACCGCGCAATCAACTCTAACCTACATCCAGGTGTATCCATCCTTCAACACATAACCAGTCTTTCTCGGAAACTGTGTACCTCGGACCTTCGAAAAGCATCCACTATAACAAGCTATGGCAATACTCCCGAACTACCTCCCCAGTACTGGGTGATGTCGGGGTTATCTTGCCACTGGCCGTATAGGGGAGATTTTCGATGTCGGCCGTCTTAAGTATTTATTACTGCCGCGATATGCTTGTTACAATGATACCCCGAAGCTCAACTCCTCGGTAACAGGAGGCATCGGGAACAATATCCTTGTCACAAGAACATCGAAACAATCCCAGAATACTCGCGGGATTCCTAAAAAAAAATTTGTGCAAATTTTGAAGATAGGAGAGACAAGAGTAGACGTCAGGAGTCCTCACCAGAGAGAAAGGGGATGAGAAACAAAGAAATCCTACTCTCCGATATAATATAGGACTCAAAAAGTTTTTAGTGTGTGCCTAGACTCAACCGTCAACGGTTCGATCAAACAGTGGGGGCTCCTAGGTCGGAGAAGGCTCTGATACCAACTTGTAATGCCCAGGATGGAGTTATACCTCCTACGTGTCGAGGCACGACTTAAAGGCATAAGTCCATCCTAGAATGATCTCAAGTTTGGTAATCTTTGCACAACTCATGTAAAAGAGGGATAGTAAACTGAAAATAGTTGGCTTACAATCGCCACGTCACAGAATAACAGTACAAGTCTCAAACATCATACATTAAGATCACTACAACCCTCTAAGGGCAAAAGCCAAATGTCAAAGTACCAAACTCAGATAAATAAAACAACCACAGGCGGATCGAATCCTAGTAAGAGACTCCACTACTGATCGTCCGGGTAGCGCACATAGTAACGACTACGCTCCTCGTCGTACTCCCAATCCAGCTCGGTGCCATCACCTGGATAGCTCACAGCTGGACCTGCATCTGGTGTGTGAAGTAACTGTGAGCCACAGAGGACTCAGCAATCCCGTTCCCGGGTAACAGAACTATCAAAGCCTTTAGGTGAGGGAAAAGGCTGAAGAAAGAACAAGTCTACAGCAGCAACTAGCATCTATCTTACGCAAGTGAGAGCGAGAAGAGGAGGCATCGGCGAGAAGTGATCACGAAGTGATCCTAGCTACAAGCTCACAAACATAACCCCTCCGTGTTCAACTCCCGAATCCCTATTCGGAAATTGACAGTCACGGAACACACGCTGGTAGTGTATTAGCATCATTGTGTCAAGTTATCTACAACCGGAATTAACAAGCTCCCATCTGCCACATAACCGCGGGCACGGCTTTCGAAAGTTCAAACCCTGCAGGGGTGTTCCAACTTGACCCATTACAAGCCCACGATCCGCGGAGTCGCAACTCCAAAGTGGGAAGACCCGAGTATCCTCGGAATCCCGTGCTCAAGATATACCGAGCTAAGGTAAGGCTAATCCAGCAAATCCTCCCGGCGTGTCGACACCCTGATAGTAGCCGCGCGTATCTAGGTCTCAGGACACGTCCGGATGAGCAGTACGTACAGATACCGAAGATCCCAGCGAACCGGGTGGTATCCGCAAGTGGCTCTAGTTTGGACCAACACTCAAGTCGAGCACTGGCCCAGGGGGTTGAATTAATTAAGCCTCGGGTTAATTACTCCCTCGGAAAGGTTTTAGTTGTTTAGGCAAATAGTACCAAGGTTGGGACTTGCTGGAAAAGACTTAGCACTTAGCGGTTTATCGAGGGGGTCCCATACACCCCAACCATGTTAGGAACGCATAATCAAGGAACATAAAACCGGCTTATACGGATCCTAACGGCATGAGTGGAACAAATCACCAAGCAAAAGGCTTAGCCTTCCACCCTTGCCAATATATAGATGATTTCAATTAAAGCATTTATATAGTGTGATATAACCCAACCAAACTTCAACATGAAGCAAGCATCTTCACTTCACCTGCAACTAGCAACGCTATAAGAAGGGCTGAGCGAAGCGTACTTAGCCAAGCAACGGTTTGCATAGGTAGGTGGTTAAACATGGCAATTGGTTACAAGTAGGAGGCTGACAAGAAGAACATGGGCATCGAGGCAAAACTATAGATCGAGACTACTAGCAATAGGCGAAGATAGTAAAGTTATCGGGGTTCGGTCATCTTGCCTGAAGAGAAGACGTTCGGATCGAAAGAAGGGTCCTCGTGCTCAAACTCGTTGGAAACCTCGTGCTCAACCTCGTTGGAAAACTCGTTCTCAACTTCCGGCTCTAAACACAACAAACACACCAAACACCAATCAACAAAAAGCAATGCGCACTCGAAAACATGAATGCATGATGGATGCACTAAAGATGCACATGGAGCACGTAAAACATCACTCAAGCAAAACACCTCAAAACAAGATAACTACCTGATATTATTAATCTACACAGAAAATCACCCAAGTTTGATATAAGATTCGCTGAAATCGGAGTTACGGGCTAAAAGTTATGCCCGAAACAAGATTTGATCGAAAACTGAAAATTACAGCAACATAGCATCTTGGGAGCTCAAAATAATTAATCTACAGCACCCAAAAAGCATGGCAAAGGACTTGAACACAAACTAGATATATAGTACAGCAACTAGGTCCAAAGTGCACCCCCAACGGAGTCACGGATCAATAGCAATGATCTTGGACATATTGAACTTTGAAATAAAATTCTGGCAGCAGAATTTTATTGAAAGTTTGGAGCAAAAGATAAACATGCTACAGCCACTCAAATGGACATGTGAGGACATGGATGGAAAGACAACAATATATAGTTCAAGGAACAATCAAAATCCACCCCAAAACTATCATGCTTTGTCCTACAACATCACACGAACATGGCATCGGAACGTTACAGATTTCAGACTTAGTGAAATTTCACTAAGTCCTAAAACAGCAATATCATCATAGCATCAAAAAGAGCATGTTTAAGACACCTCGAAACTAAACATGGCAAAGGGTAAGCACCTCATCAAAATACATATGAAGGTGATCCCGAAACACACAAGCATGCATCATTGTGGTGAACACACCGATTACAACGAGCTCATCAAGATGGCATTTCATAACAAGTAAAAACACAACATGTGAACATGGCACTTTGCAACGAAGATAACAAGGAAACAATAAATCTACCATGCAACCTATCACACACAACACGTAGTTCGTGGCAAGACGAACACGTGGACATGTCATTTGCATCGTTTGGACAAACGAGCTAAAAGATATCACATGTCAAAGGTGGCACAAAAATAACACATAACAACAGTTTATATCATGATGCACTCTTGCAACAGCAAAACAAGTGTCTAGATGACATCTAACATGCATGACTACAACAGGTAAAACGTAGAGGACATCTCCACGAACATCTGGACATGCTACACGCGCAAAACGGAGCAACAGGCACAAAGTTAGGGCAGGTCAAAGTTAGCATATCAGATCAAGTGCAACAGGGACTTAGGGTTTGAAAAGGACCTCAGATCCAGATCTGAAGGATGAACAGTGCGGGCCCGCGCGGGGGAACTGGGCCGGCGCGGATATGGGCGGCTACTGGGCCGTTCGGCTGGAGGTGAGGCGGCGGCCCAGATCTGGCTGCGGGAGGCGGCGCGGAGCGGAGGCCCACCGCGGTGCGGCGGCGGAGGCGGGCGACGGCCTGGCGGCTCGGTGGAGCAGGCCCGGTCGGCGCGGGGGCGCGGCCCAGCGCGGAGAGGCCGGCCTGGCGCGTGGAGAGGCGAAGGCGGGCGAGGTAGGTAGCGGCCGGGGGGAGGCGGCTGCGGCCCACCGCGACGACGGCGAAGCGTTCCCCCAGGGCGACGGCCCACGCGGCCACTGGCGGTGTACGGGCCGGGGAGGGGTGACGTACGGGCCGCGGAAGAAGGTGCGGTCGACGGCTGCGTCGCGCGGGGTCCGGTCGAAAGGATCTAGCGGCATGTTGCGTTGACTTCGGTCGAGGCCGGCGCGGTCGACCGATCCCAGGGATCCCGGCGCGGCGTTCGAGGGAGATCGAGGAAGCTGGATCCCTCGGTGGCTGCGGGGAATTTCTTGGATCTGGGGAAAAAAAGGAAAGAAAAAAAAATAAAAAGGAAAGGGATCTAGAGGAGGAAGAAGAAGGGGATAGGGATGCCCAAATAGACTAGGGGGGTCTATATGTAGCAGTTTTAGACTAGGGTTTGGAGACTAGGGGTGTTTAGGAGCCCTCCGATCTGATCCAACGGATCCGATCGCGGGAATTGTTTTAAAAGGCCTAGACGGAGATAAAAGAAGCAGTAGGGGTGTATCCGAGACACGAAGTGAAGGCACTTCGGGCCCACACGAACAACGGAGGGAAAATTCAACGGAGTCCAAACGAGACGAGATTTGAGAGGCGGGTTGCACACAACAAAACAACAACACACAACACAACCTCGCGGCACACCGGTAACGAAAAACGCCCGAACAACAAAGTAGGCCTACAGGACGTCACGGACACGTGAGGGAGCTCCGGAACACGAAACGGACAACGGGAAGAAACGCACGGAACCGGATGCAACCCACAACACAAATGCAATGCAATGCACATGTCTACATGATATGAATGAATGCCACACACTCACACAACAAAACGACGAAAGCCCGAATGACAAAGAACCCGAAAAGGAAATAGATGAAGCCGGAGATATATATATACCCAAAAGGGAAAGTATTACATCCGGGGCATTACACACAGACAGGTGGAATTTGACCTAAAGGCGTTGCTGTTCGTGACCATCAACGATTGGCCCGCTCTCAGTAACATTTCAGGACAGACAAACAAAGGATACCACGCATGCACGCACTGTTTAGATGATACTGAAAGTATATACCTGGACAAATGCAGAAATAATGTGTACCTGGGCCATCGTCGATTTCTTCCGATCAACCATCAATGTCGAAAGAAGGCAAGCATTTCAAAGGCGAGGCAGATCACCGGAAGAAGCCCTCCATGCGTACCGGTGATCACGTACTTGCTATGGTCAATGATTTACACGTAATCTTTGGAAAGGGCCCAGGCGCACTAGCTGTTCCGAATGACGCTGAGGGACACGCACCCATGTGGAAGAAGAAATCTATATTTTGGGACCTACCCTACTGGAAAGACCTAGAGGTCCGCTCTTCAATCGACGTGATGCACGTGACGAAGAACCTTTGCATGAACCTACTAGGCTTCTTGGGCGTGTATGGAAAGACAAAATATACAGTTGAGGCACGGGAGGACCTGCAACGTTTGCACGAAAAAGACGGCATCCCTCCGAAGCAGTATGAAGGTCCTGCCAGCTATGCTCTTACGAAAGAAGAGAAAGAAATCTTCTTTGAATGCCTGCTCAGTATGAAGGTCCCGACTGGCTTCTCGTCGAATATAAAGGGAATAATAAATATGCCAGATAAAAAGTTCCAGAACCTAAAGTCTCATGACTGCCACGTGATTATGACGCAACTGCTTCCGGTTGCATTGAGGGGGCTTCTACCGGAAAACGTCCGATTAGCCATTGTGAAGCTATGTGCATTCCTCAATGCAATCTCTCAGAAGGTGATCGATCCAGAAATTGTACCAAGGCTAAGGAGTGATGTGTCGCAATGTCTTGTCAGTTTCGAGCTTGTGTTCCCACCATCCTTCTTCAATATCATGACACACGTCCTAGTTCATCTAGTCGACGAGATTGTCATTCTGGGGCCCGTATTTCTACACAATATGTTCCCCTTTGAGAGGTTCATGGGAGTCCTCAAGAAATATGTCCGTAACCGCGCCAAGCCAGAAGGAAGCATCTCCATGGGCCATCAAACAAAGTATGTCATCGGGTTTTGTGTTGACTTCATTCCCGGCCTTAATAAGATAGGTCTCCCTAAATCGCGGTACGAGGGGAGACTGACTGGAAAAGGCACGCTTGGAAGGGACTCAATAATATGCAGGGACGGATATTCTTGGTCTCAAGCACACTACACAGTTCTACAGAACTCTACATTGGTGACCCCGTATGTCGATGAACACAAGAACAGTCTGCGCTCCAAACACCCAGAGCAGTGCGACGACTGGATTACATGTGAACACATCAGGACATTCAGCAGTTGGTTGGAAACACGTCTCAGAGGTGACAACACTGTTTGTGATGAGTTGTACTTGTTGTCCAGGGGACCATCTTTGACTGTATTGATTTACAAAGGATACGAGATAAATGGGAATACATTTTACACGATTGTCCAAGATCAAAAGAGCACCAACCAAAACAGCGGTGTCCGCTTTGATGTAACAACCGAGAGGGGAAAGGACACATATTATGGTTACATAGTGGACATATGGGAACTTGACTACGGACATGATTTTAAGGTCCCTTTGTTTAAGTGAAAATGGGTCAATCTGTCAGGAGGCGGGATACAGGTAGACCCACAGTACGGAATGACAATAGTGGATCTGAAAAATCTTGGATACACTGACGAACCGGTCATCCTAGCCAATGATGTGGCACAGGTTATCTATGTGAAGGACATGTCTACCAGACCGAGAAAAAGAAAAGATAAGGAAGCGAATACATCATACGATGACCAAAGCGCCACATAGTCTTTCAGGAAAAAAGGACATCCTGGGAGTGGAGGGCAAGACAGACATATCCGAAGATTATGAAAAGTTTCATGAAATTCCTCCCTTCAAAGTCAAGGCTGACCCAAGCATCCTGATAAACGATGAAGATTATCCATGGTTACGGTGCAATAAGCAAATGACACAAGCAAAGAAAAAGTAAAGACTTTTTTCCGCAACTATTATGATGATACTATGCCAACTTTGTAACAGACGAGTATGATACCATTGTCCGTTTGTACTATTCAAATTTCAATACTACTTGCACTAACAGAAAGTTTGTAATTGGTTTTACCAGAAAAAATTAAAAAATAAAGCAAAAAACAAAAGAAAATAAATAATGCAGAAGACAGAACAAAAAAACTTGCAAAAAAATAAAAATAGCAACAATAAGTATTTCGTTGTAAGTAGAAACAAAATAAAATAAATAAAGCAACAAAGAAAACAAATAATTTCAAATTTAAACTATTCAAATTTGAATACTACTTGCACTAACAGAAAGTTTGTAATTGGTTTTACCAGAAAGAATTTAAAAATAAAACAAAAAACAAAAGAAAATAAATAATGCAGAAAACAAAACAAAAAACTTGCAAAAAAATAAAAATAGCAACAATAAGTATTTTGTTGTAAGTAGAAACAAAATAAAATAAATAAAGCAAGAAAGAAAACAAAGAAAGTTTATAATTTTTGTGACCTAAAAGAAAAAAGAAATCACTAAAAACTATAAGTATTTATTTCTAAGTAGAAATGAAAAAATAAATAGAAAAAAAGAAAAAAAATGCCACCTACTGGGCACCACGGCCTGAATACGACTAGAAACCCAACCATGGGCCAGGATTCAGGCCCGCAGCAGGCCCAGTAGGCCCACAGGCATTGCAGTGTCCAATTAGGCCCGTAACCTGCATTTCAGAGGAGTTCGAGAGGACAGAGGCAGTGCAGCTTATAAACATGTGCTAGCCGCTCTCAACTAGCGAGGTGGGACTAAACTCCCTCCGCAGCGCCAGCGCAAGGCCATTGGTCCCGATTGGTGGCACCAACCGGGACTAAAGGGGGGAATTGGTCCCGGTTCGTGGCACCAACCGGGACGAATACCCTCCTTTAGTCCCGGTTGGTGCCACCAACCGGGACCAAAGCCCCCTCCTTCCCGTCCTTTGGGCTGCTAAAAAGGGACCTTTAGTCCCGGTTGGTGGCACCAACCGGGACTAAAGGGGGGTATTAGTCCCGGTTTGTGCCACGAACCGGGACTAATACGCCTCCTATATAAACTAACACTTGTGAAAATTTCGTTCAGTTCTTCTTCCCCGCCCCGACGCCGCCTTGCTCTCGAGCTCGCCGTCGCCCCGCGCCGTCGCCCCGTCGCCCCGCGCCGTGGCCCCCCGCCGTCGCGCCGTCGCCCCGCCACGCGCCGTCGCGCCGCCCCGCCCCGCGCCGTCGCGCCGCCCGTCGCCGGCGCCCTCTGCCCCCGCGCTCCTCGTCGCCGGCGCCCTCAGCCTGCCCCGCGATGTGAAGAGTTTTTTTTCATATGTGAATATATATATCTATGTGTATATATTTTGTACGTGTATATATATAGTTGCATATATGTGTATATGTTTATGTGTATATAGTTGCTATATGTGATGTGTATCTGATGTATATGTGTATGTGGCTATATATTTTTTATTTTTCTTAGGAATTTGCTAAATATATATGTTAAAAATGTTTTTTTTCATAGAATGTTTTTTGTTTATATATAGAAAGTTACAATTGTGATGTATAGTTGTTGTATGTGATGTGTATGTGATGTATATGTGTATGTGGCTATATAGTTTTTTGTTTACATATGCTAAATATATATAGAAAGTTTTATATATGCAAAAGTTACAAATTTAGAAAAAGAAGGATAGGAAAGAAGAAAATAAGAAGAGGAAAGAAAGAAGAAAAGGAGAGGAAGAAGAGGAGAAATAAATAAGAAGAAGAAAAAAGAAGAAGAAAAAGAGGAGAAGAAGAAAGGAATAGAGGAGAAGAAGAGAAATTTTCTCTTCTTCTCCTCTATTCCTTTCTTCTTCTCCTTTTTTTTCTTCGATCTTCTCCTCTAGCGGTTCCTTTTTTCTTCTTCTTCCTCTTTTTTTATCGGATATGTCATTGTCGATATACACCCTCCCCGATAACTTCGACATTAGGGGGGGGGGGGTCGAGGGTCGTCGAGGGACCGAGGGTCGTCAAGGGTCGAGAGATCGCCGAGGGGTCGAGAGACCGAGGGTCGTCAAGGGTCGAGAGATCGCCTAATGATGAAGTATTGGTATTGTTGAATCCTTTGACACTAGAAAAAATGTGACATGAGGGGTCTAGGGTTGTGGATCGCCGAGCAGTCGAGGGTCGAGGGGTCGAGAGGTTGCCTAGCTAGTGTCAAAGTATTGAAGAAATCCAGGACTTCATCATTTGCCAGAAGTAACCGGAGCATGTTGGTACGGAGTTCTGCAAAGTTATTTTGGAACGGAGTTCCTGATAGGATAATCCGTCTTTTGTTACGAATTATCCTTTCTGGGACTCCGTTCCAAAATAACTTTGGAGAGCTTCGTACCATCATACGACTGTTACTTTC
>LR738711.1:89245588-89262594 GCA_902687465.1 Secale cereale | reverse complement strand
CCGTTTCCTTCGTTTGCTTACTAGCAAGCTAGCTGGCGTGTCTAGTCCTCTCTATACGTATGTGTAGTACGTAGCGCCGACCAAGCACGGACATAAGAGAGGACACTTCTCTCTATTAATTAGCAAGCTAACACAATATGAAACACCTAAATTAACCCCCCAAAACCTCCAACCCCTCCTCCCATTTCAAAAAAAAAAACAAAAACCACAGCCAAAGAAATACTGACGCGTGGATGCTATTTGGTCCCGGTTGGCGCCACCAACCGGGACCAAAGCCCCTCCTGCCTGGGCTCGGTGCACAGGCCACGTGGACATCCATCTGCCCCGGTTCTGGATCGAACCGGGACTAAAGGGTCAGGGCATTAGTACCGACACTTTTGTCCCGGTTCAAGAACCGGGGCTAAAGGCCCTAACGAACCGGGTCTGATGTCCCTTTATCTACTAGTGACGGTTTGGGTATGCCATGTATTGTACCGAAGAATACCGCAGGCATGTCCATCACGGTTCTCAGCAACACTTACCTGGGGTCCTCCTGGTGGCAGGAGGCCACTCCAGGCCAACGGGCGGCCGCCTTTATTGGTTGTGTCGTTCTGGCCACCGTCGTGGTTTTGACCGTCAACTAGTGTCAGGAAGGCCAAGGCCAAGGAGGCCGACCCCGTGCCTAGTGACGGAGTTTGATTGCAATGTAGGGGAGCAAATTTCCTTCAGAGATTTGTATTTGGTGCGGGGGAGGGGGGGCACAGCCCCCTCAGCTATACCCGATTTTTTTATTAATACTAAATGATAATTCTGTACTTCCTAAACTGGTAAAGGGCCGGTGAAAATTGTAAAAATAGGAAGGACACCAGGAATAACAACGTCTAGGGTGGATTCTGTAGCTAACATGTCCAGATGTGGACACTAGTATGGACGGCGTTCAGCTATACCCGATTTTTTTATTAATACTAAATGATAATTCTGTAATTTCTAAACTAGTAAAGGACCGATGAAAATTGTAAAAATAGGAAGGACGCCAGGAATAACAACGTCCAGGGTGGACTCTGTAGCTAACAGCGTCCAGATGTGGACACTAGTATGGACGGCGTTCAGCCATGTTGTTCGATTGGTGCTCTGACTAAGCTCAACCGAGTTGTTTTCCTCGTGTAGATAGAGGTTTCAAGACTTATAATAGAGGTTTCATGACTTACAAAACCTAATACGCATGTAGACGTCGCTCCTTACCTCGCAGGGTTGTAAGCAAGCACTAGCGCGGACATCACTAATCATCACGGGAGCAACATCGTCTCATCGACCGCTCGTCATTAGGATCATTAGCTCATCATTAGATCATCCACTCAACCTATGGATGGTGCGTGTGAGTTATTCCACGACCTAGTTGAATCTTCTTTGTTTGGTATTCTGTACAATTTATTCATTGGTCGCAAGTGTCCATTGTATATATGACTTGGTTGTTACTCTTGGATAATATAGTTGGTAATTCGCTAGTTTATGAGAATAGATAAATCGACCTTTAGTCGGCGGCCACGGTTTCGCCTCTACATGCCGGTGCACCGCTACCGGTACTTTTGGGAGCATGGCGTGCCAGCGTCGTAACCCAATGGGAACCTACCGCACATGTGGGATCTCAACCTCGATAGGGTTGCGGTGCCGGCCTCAGGCCACGCACAGCTGACGGAGATCCACCATCGCCCGTGCTCTACTCCCGGCCGACCTTTGTCGTGACCCAACGTACGCGGTAACTAGGAGGTGTGGTTCGCCACCGAGCACGACCAGCGTTGCCGGTAGTGCGTCAAGTGTGTGCCCAGTGCACCACGCGTGCTCGCCGCTCCGCCACTACTGCCAGTCGTGGTGAAGGAGGCGGATTAGGATGCCGAGGAGGCCTACATTGCAGCCCTCAAGGAGGCCACAACGAGGGCCATCGTGGAGGCCAGGTGACCTGGCCTTGTGCAGGCGCTGGCCCAATTGGCGGCCGGAGAGGAGGCCAACGTGCCCCCCACCGCCACCAGCACTGCCCGCACCCAAGCCTGTGGAGGAGGTGTCGTGGCCACCACTTGGGTAGTCGTGGTCGTGGAGGAGCACGTTGCCGGCGTATGTGTCGTGCACGTCCGTGTGGGTGGGTGCGATTGACAAGGAGGCTGAGCGGCAGGCAGAGCAGCAGCTGACAGCCTTCCAGCAGGTGTTCCCATGGATGGTGGCGCCTGTCTACGTCGACCTGACAAACAAGGGGAGGACAATGATGTCGCCGCCTAGATGCCGCCGCTGACAGATTTTATATTTTTTATTCAATTTTTTAGATTTAATTAATATGAATAGGACTTCTGCTAGCTGTTTTATTTTTAAAATTTCCAAATACCAAACAGACGGACAAAACAAATACTGGTGTGCGCCTGACCAACCCAAATAAACAAAGAACAGAGAAAATACACGTCAGTTTAGATCGCTTCCTGGGAGTTGCCCTTAGGTCGGATCGAGCCCACGTTCAACTAAACATGGGACGCTACTATCAATAGCGTCCAGGTGTGGACGCGGTTTGCAATAGCGACCGGGCCTGGACGCTACTAATCATTGCGTCCTTAGTATTTTTACAAATTCCAACTTATCATTACTAGTTTGGAAATAACAGAATTATTATTTATTATTAATAAAAAAATCAGCAGCTATACACATAGCTCTTGCCTGCAGCCAATGTCGACATGGCGTAGCTGGTGATGCCGTGGTATCTCTATGGTAAATAAATGAGGAGAGATTCTCAAAAAAATATTAAGGGAAGGGTTCGGATGTGACTGTTAATATATATTATTGTACTGTTTGTGAACATATGCCATACTACTACCATTTGGTATTGATTCGGTACATGCTGATGCTGGGTAGTATATATCGAAAATCCACTTCTGAGGCCAGGCTCATTTACACCTGTGCTGAAAAAAATCAAAACAAATACAAAAAAATTTAAAAAAATTCCAATTTTTTGCATGATAGATAATTTTATGCGTAAGGTCTGCTCTAATTTTTAAGTCATTTGGACATCTTAACGCCTCTCGACAAAAAAGATAAATTCAGGGTCTGTAATTTTTTTTACTGTTCATGCATTTTTTTGACCCGATTTGTCTTTTTTGCTAAGAGATATTCAGATATTCAAATGATCTGAAAATTGGAGTGAACCTCACGCAATAATTTTTCTACCATGCAAAAAAAAAAACGATTTTTTTGTGTTTTTTCTGACCAGATGCAGATGAGTTCTGGCACCAGAGACGCTGCACTCAGTATATATAATCTAATTTGCTATGATTAACTAATGTATCCATGAGTACTTGGTTTGACAATGTGTGTGACCGCTGTTGCTAGATGAACGTGAAAGGTTACTTGTTTCAATCGCTTGTGTTGTATGCATAATTTTCCACACAAAAAAAGATATGCATAATGGGTGACGGAGGTGGAGATACATGTTTGCATGTCCTAGGTATTGTGCTTGTTTGAGTATGATTACTAGATGGACAGAAATTTCAGAGATTACTTATGTGTCTCAAAAATTGCCCCATTGTGTTTAGATGTTTAGACCGTCTCACACTATTTTGAAAAGCATCCTAAACAAGACTTTTCTTGCATGTATAAATGGGGACAGTGTGTTGTTTGTCTGTCAATTTTAGTTTTCCTTCCCGTGTTGTTTCCATCATTACCTTCAAGTTTATGTGCGGCTAACTAGGCCAATGATAGGAAGAGCTCGCTCGTACGTGGGCAGCTGGCCGCTAGCTCCCGGACCTCGATCCACACCATCTGCTGGTATGAGTAGGACGGCATGCATGCAAATACCGATCGTCATGGCGCGGCAAAGAATGGCCGGTACCGGAACTGGGGAAGAATCCTCTCTCTACTGTTGTCTGCATCTGCAAAGAAGAAAAGGCCGAGCTTTTAAATACGAGGGAGGGAGCTCTCGTGGTCGGACTGCAGCATAGGCCTGGACGGCACGAGCGGGCTTTCCGGACCGCTCGTGGCCCGTTTAGGACCGGCCCGGACGGTCCAGGCCCGATAGGAATATGTGCCGGTCCGAGCCCAGAAAAAGAGACCGAAAAAAATTCGGTCCGGTCCGGTCTTTAACCGGGCCGACCGAGCGGACCGCTGGCGCAAGGCCCATCAGTTGTCTACAGTTCGAGGCCCCGAGCCCCCAGCCGAGCGACCCCCCTCCCCTCGTTCCATTCCCCTCCTCGCTCGATTCTTCTTCTCACAAACAGAGGCAGCGCCTCCTCCTCCTCTGTTCTTTCCCTAACCCTAACCCTAAGGCGACGGCGCCGTTGCCCGCGGCCTCTCCCTTCACCGACGGCGTCATCTTCTCGTCCGAGTCTGACCTGGAGGAGCACGTGTACGTCGGGGAGGCAGCAAGGCCAGCACGCCGTCGGTCCGTCCTTCCCTGGTTCCTCACCGAGCGCCACGAAGAGGAAGAGGTATGTCTCCAACCTGTAACTTTAACTTGTTTGGAGATCTGGAGTTCTGGACTGAGATGATTCAATGCTAGACAGTAGAGACTTAGATAGGACTAGGAGCACTGGCGGATAATTTCCCTTCCAAAACTGAGATCTGGACAGAGATGATTCAGGCCAAAGGGGGTTGGTTTTTTTCCTTCCAACGCAGAACTGCAGAAGTACTAGATGATCTGGACAGAGATAATTTCCCTTCCATGTACTTGAGCGTTTTGTCACAGCCCATTGGTGTATAATTTCTCTTCCAACGCAGAACTGCAGAAGTACTAGATGATTTTCTGTAGATAATGGCCCATATGTGCTGTTTTTTTGTAGATAATGGTCAGGAGATAATTATGTTTATTTGTACTAGTACTAGATGATTTTCTATGCTACAAAAAGAAGAAGATGGATTATTTGCACTTGTTGATTGATGTACTGACTGCAGATAGTATGTGCTGTTTTTTGTAGATAATGGTGAAGGAGAAGGGGAATGAGAAGGGAAAGGGTGCTGGTAAGGAGAATGTGAAGGCGAAGGCAAAGGAGAAGAGCCTGAATTACCTAATTAGGCAAGATTCGGCGCTGCCTCCGCCGGTTCCGAGGAAGAAGAGGAAGCCTAAGGTGCAGATAGGAAGGCGAAAGACTTTCCCGATGCCCCAACGGGAGAGTTGATTTGTAGGTTAAAAAAACACCCTCCACCTCCTCCGCGTCTCCCCGACCGCACCGGTGCCGGCGTGCGTGATGCGGAAGCCGCTGCCTCTGGCTCAGCAACCTGCTCCGAGCTGCCTCATGCATCTACTGTTGTGAGATTGCTTTACTTGATCCTTGATGTAGCCATATTTCCATATAACCATATAGGTGTTGTTTGCTTATTTGTGTGCTCATGTGTGTTAGGTGGTAGAAGACGAGGAGAAGGAGGAGGACGAGGACGTGGACATGGATGAGTCCAAGGACAAGGACGATGAGGAATATGAGGAGCAAAATCTGTTTATAGTCCCGCCACAAGCGAGTGCTGATATGTCGGATGATGATACATCAGAAGGTTATAAGGAATCAGCTGATGAACTAGAAGGTGACACTATGTCCGAGGAATCAATTGTGCATGTTGTTTCTAGTGAGGAGGAGTCAAGAGAAAGGAAAAAGAAAAAGAACAAGAGGACAAGAGCCAATGCTCCTGTTAGGATGTCATCGGATGTTTGGGCCCATTTTCACAAGGTCAAAGAGGCATCGAAGAAGCATCCCGGAGAGATGGAGTTGAAGGCTGTTTGTAATTATTGTCCTAAAACGAGGTATGCGTATATGCAAGGTGGCAGCACCTCAACTATTGGAAGGCATATTTTGAAATGTGAAGGTTTAAGGGACAAGATGGCTAGCAATGCCATCCAAACAACTCTTGAGCTGCGCAGAATCAACGGTCCAACAAGTGGTCCAACAATGCACCCCTCTATTGAGTACAACCAAGGAATCGCCAAGGAGCTTATTGCTAAGATGATATGTGTGCATGAATATTCGTTTAGAATGGTCGAACATGAGTGGTTCAACATTCTAATGAAGTGCATGAATCCAAATTATAAATCCATTGGAAGGAAGGCAATACGAGCCGAGTGCATGAGGGTTTACAAGACCGAAAAAGAGGTGCTGAAATCTCTCCTAAAGGGTGTGAGCTCCATATGTCTAACTACAGATTTGTGGACAAGCAACCAAACCTTATCTTACATGTGCGTGGTTGCACACTATATAGATGGGAATTGGAAATTACAAACCCGTGTGCTTGCTTTCATAGAGTTGGATCCTCCTCACTCTGGAAATGTCATTGCGGATGCTCTCTATGCGTGTGTGACAGAATGGAATATTGAGACCAAAACTATGTCCGTCACACTTGACAACGCTTCAAACAATGATGGTGTGATCGATGCTTTGAAGGCCAAGTTCTTGTTTCGGAGAGGTATGATTGTATCCTGTTTTTTGCTCACATGCTTGCTGTGTTTGTGCTCATATGCTCATATGCTTGTTGTATATGTTAATATAGAAGCTATATATGCTCATATGCTTGCTGGTTTTGCTAATATAGAAGCTATATATGCTCATATGCTTGCTGTTTTTGCTAATATAGAACCTATATATGCTCATATGCTTGCTGTATATGTTAATATAGAAGCTATATATGCTCATATGCTTACTGTATTTTTGCTCATATAAAAGTTGTCTTTTGTAGGTAAGGACTTTGAAGGCCAATATTTTCATATCCGTTGTTGTGCACATATCCTCAACTTGGTCGTGCAAGATGGGACAGCGGTCTTAGATAATTTGATAAACAGCTTGAGAGAGACGGTGAAGTACTTCAAGAGGTCACCTTCTCGTCTCCATGCTTTTGTTGCCACTTGCAAAAGCTTGGGTGTCATAGTTGGTAATCATTTACACCTGGATTGTAAAACAAGGTGGAGTTCAACCTATAAGATGATTAGCACTGCCCGTCAATATAAGGAAGCTTTGACCTCTCATGCTGGTTCGAATGCCAACTATGCTTGGGCGCCGACAAACGCAGAGTGGGACATGTATGACCTTATCTCTCCATTACTTAAGAGTTTGGCTGAGGTGACAAAAGCATTTTCAGGAAGTTTATATCCCACTTCGAACATCTTCTACCCATACATTGTTGGCGTCAAGCTTGCAATCAAACAAGCAATGAGTAGTGATAGTGACCACTACAAGGAAATGGGTGAAGCAATGTTGGAGAAGTTTGACAAATATTGGGAAGAAAAGAACAATGCCATGGTGATCGCAACCATCTTTGATCCACGGTACACATGCTTGCTGTTTTTACTCCAATGGTTGCAGTTTTTTACTCATATGCTTGTTGTTTTTACTTGTATGCTTTCTAATTCACTCCAATGCTATCATCTTTGATCCCAGGTACAAGATGGGTTACATAGAGTGGGCCTTTGGAGAACTATATGGAGAAGGAAGTTCGAGGTTTAGGACTGAGATCAAAATCGTGGAGAAAGAGTTGGCGGCCTTGTATGACAAATGTGTTGCTCAAGATAAGCGAGTTGGAAACGGAGAAAGTTTATCTTCCTCTACAAACATTCCTAGTATCCCGGTTCAAGCTGGGTACGAGTCCTTTTTATCGTCCCGTTCAACAAGAATATCAAAGAGTGAGTTGAGGAACTACTTAGAGGATGAGGTTGCCCCCCGCAACAAGGCTCTTGATCTTCTTGGTTGGTGGAAAGGCAATGCTCCTAGGTACCCAATTATGGCCAAGATAGCAAGGAGGTTCCTTACTATCCCGGCTACCTCCGTGTCTTCGGAATCTACCTTCAGCACGACCGGAAGGATTTTAGGTATGCCAACTCGTACTATTGAACTTTGGATATAAATTTGTCAACTTCTCATCCTCAAACTAGTTTGTCAACTTGTGTGTATTAGATGACTATAGGAGCTCGTTAAAACCTGTTATGGTGGAGGCATTAGTTTGTGGTGCAAGTTATATCAAGGGTGCTCACGTTGAATTGAATCTGGTGGTATGTTTGCCATCTTTTCCTTGCCCTTTTCTTTCTTTCTTTTTTGGTCTTGTTGTATGTGATGTGAGCATTTGTCTAACTTCCACATTTGTAGCCGAGGGATGAGGATGAAGAGGATGATGTTGAGAACATCAAGTTACCCATTGTGGTGGAGGAGATCAACGATTGGTAACTATTCTTCCTACATGTTTCACTTGTCATACGATACCAAATATTATTTATGTGAATGTTGCTTATCTTACTTGTAGACATTCATCATGTGGATGTTGATCTTGCTATTTTGGAGATGAATGTCAAAGTGTTCTTTCTCATGTGAAGGCTACTTTTGCATTTGTGTTATGTTGGAATCTTTCAAGTCATGAACTATGAATTGTCACTGCTAGCTTGGAGATGAACCTCTCATTTGTGTTATGTTCAACTTGTCAATTGACATGGACTTGGAATTGTCATTGCAAGTTTGTAATCCTGTCGTTCAATGATGATAAGACCTTATGTTTGTGGATGTGATATTTGTGCTTAACCTGATTTGTGCCATCTTTCCTGTCCAAATCAGTTTGTGGATGTCCAAAAAACAAAGGAAATGTTGTCCAAATTTAGTTATTATTGCTGTCCAAATTTAGTCCAGTGCTTGCTGCCCAAATAGTTGTTTGTGGCTGTGATATTTGTCCAAATTAGTTGTTTGTGGGTGGCTGTGATATTTCTGCTGTTTTGGTCCAAAGTTATCTGAAGAAACTTCTCTGAAAGCTGTAGTGATCACTGATGACTTGTCATATTACATCCATTAGTAAGCTTATCACTATGTGATGCCTAAACAGTAGAACACAGCCTAGGTAGTAGCTAACAGTAGTGTTGTTGTTGTACTTTTGCTTAATTTACTGTCAAAAGCTAGCAGATGCCTAAACAACAGCTAAATAGGATCAAAAAGTAGCCAATATACATTGGCTGGCAACAAAGCTGGCCGGTCCATACGGTCCTCTCGGGCCTGACCGAGTTGGCACCCTCACGGTCCGGTCCCAGTATTCCAGCTCGTATGACTGCTCGGTCCGGTCCGGACCGGACCGCCGGCGGCCGGTCCAAACGCCGGCTCGGACCGGGACCGGACCGGCCCGGACCGTGTCCAGCCTGAAGCATGCATGAGGATGAAGATGAGGAGTAGGTCGGCGGCTCTGGACGTCGCCTTACGGCACGGGACGTTGTGCACGAGAGGAGACGAGACGACGTGGCGGACGAAAGAGGTCGCCTTGATATGCTTCATCAGCGCCGGAATCGGGGAAGAAGCTAGGCTCCCTCGTACGTCTCGATCTCTTGTTATGCGCGAAGAAGAAAATGTCATGTTTTTTGACGTACGGATCGCGAGGAGTTCGTCGGCGGCAAGCACGCTGGCAAGGTACGTACGGTCGATCGGCCGGAGACGGAGAGGTCGGGAGCGCGTGTGGCGAGGAAGAAAGAAGACGAGCGCTACCGGCGAACGAGAGAGAGAAAACGGAAAAGGAGTCGTGGGTCCCACTCGCAGCGTTTTACTTATTCTTTTTTTACGAAAATACGAGCGTTCGTTCGGGATTTAGGGTCGCTGCGCCGAATGACCCCGTTCGGACTGGTAGCGGATCGGGCCGAACGAAACCATTCGGACAGGATCGCTTAACCCCCGAACGACCCAATGAGCGCGCCACCTGGCCACCTGGTCGGCGCACGACCTGGTCAGCGCGCGACCCTGACCACGGCGCGTCCCACCTGAAAGTCACCACCCTGCTCCACCTCCCCCGATCCCCTCCTGAACTGCTGGCAGTCCCTTCCTCCTCTCCATCGCCGGCGTGGATCTCCCTGAAGTTGCCATGGCAAGATCTGAAGATCTGTAGGACAAATTGAGCCGCCGAGCAGGTTAGTTCTTCCTCCGTCCCCTCTAGTCCCCGTCATCCCAGTCTCCGTCGCCAGAGACTGGTATCCATAAACTTGCCATGGCAAGATCGGGCGACATGTGCCCCAAAATTGGGCCGCCGGCCATATGAATCCCGTGTCCCCTTCGTCCCCCTCACCATCCCCCTCACCCCAACCCCACCCCACCATCTCCTACCCTTGCCATGACCCAGTGATGTGTAGGGGAAAAGTTGCCATGGCAAGATCTGGCAATAACTTGGTTTAGGTTGGTACTGACCTTGCCAAATGTAGGGAGTGGCAGTAGAACTAGACTAGGATGTGGTTGGGAGATCAAGAACAATTGCCATCCCCTGAGGTTATGGTAGTGCTGTGATGTAGGTGTTCAGCCAAATTGTTGCCATGTTCATGATGTGGTTCTTGCCATGTGCATCGTGTGGGTGTTGGCATGTGCATGCTCTATTTGTTGGCAGTATGTGTGTTTGATGTAGTTGATAGCATTGTATCCATGATGTAGTTGTTGCCATCAGCATTGCACAGTTGTTGCTATCAGCATTGCATAGTTGTTGCCATCTGCACGGCATAGTTGTTGCCATCTGCATGGCATAGTTGTTGTGCATGGAATAGTTTGTTGCCATGTGCTTTGTATGGTTTCTTGAAATGCTGTAGCTTGTTGCCATTTGCATGGCATAGTTATTGCCATCTTCATTTCATAGTTGTTGCCATCTGCATGTTCCAGTTTGTTGACATGTGCATTGTATGCTTTGTTGGGACGTGAGTGCATGGTACAGTTAGTGCGTGTTGGGGCCAAGTACGTTCAAGTTTGATTGTACTTGGTCTGGTTGTGCAGATTGAAAAAGAAGGACAAGGAATGGATTCGGAAAATGGTGGGAATCCCTGGTTCTACAGTTCTTTACAAGCACCGCCATGGGATTTGCATGGTTATGACGAGCTAAACTCGACTAGCCCGTTGTTGCCACTACTGCAGCAGTACTTGGACGCAGGTACAGTGTTCTTTTTGTGAACATATAAAATTAAATAACAGAAAATAAGTGCAACTTGACTGTGAAAAAAATGAAAAGTGCTTAATGTGGATAAATGTATAAAGCAGGGCCATTGGGTGGGAGCACATGTTGGGGAACGTTGCATGGGAAACAAAAAAATTTCCTACGCTCACCAAGATCAATCTAGGAGATGCATCTACGAGGGGAGAGTTGGATCCACATACCCTTGTAGATCGCTAAGCGGAAGCGTTCAAGAACGCGGTTGATGGAGTCGTACTCGCCGCGATTCAGATTGCCGAAGATCCTAGCACCGAAGGGACGGTGCCTTCGCGTTCTTCACACGTACAGCTCGGGGACGTCTCCTCCTTCTTGATCCAGCAAGGGGGAAGGAGAAGTTGACGGAGAAGCCCAGCAGCACGACGGCGTGGTGGAGATGGTGGTGGAGGATTCCAGCAGGGCTTCGCCAAGCACTGCGTACTCGAAGAAGATATTCGTGGGAGAGGGAGGGCAGCGCCGAGGCACGAACGTGTGTGGCTGCCCTCCCTCTGCCTCTCTTTATATAGGGGGAAGAGAGGGGAGGGGGCGCCCTAGGGTTTACCCCTAGGGGCGGCGGCCAAGGGGAGATGGGGGGGGGGGCGGCGGCCAGGGCTGCGGCCAGGGCTAGGGTTCCCCCCCCCCCAGGCGCCTTGCCCCCCAAGACTAGGGGTGCGGCAGCCCTAGGGGGGCCCGGCCCCTTGGCGCAGGTGGAGAGGGCCCTAGGGGGGGCGCACAGCCCTAAGAGGGCTGTTGCGTCTCCCACTTGTGGCCCATGAGGCCCGCAACACTTGCCGGGACCCCCGAAACCCCTTTCGGTCATCCGACGACTCCCCGATACTCCCCGGAACACTTCCGGACTCCGGTCACTCTCATCCTATATATCAATCTTCGTCCCCGGACCATTCCGGAGACCCTCGTCACGTCCGGGATCTCATCCGGGACTCCGAACAACCTTCGGTAACCATGCACTGTTCTCACTAACAACCCTAGCGTCACCGAACCTTAAGTGTGTAGACCCTGCGGGTTCGGAAACTATGCAGACATGACCGAGACACTCCCAGGTCAATAACCAATAGCGGGATCTGGATACCCATATTGGTTCCCACACGTTCCTCGATGATCTCATCGGATGAACCACGATGTCAAGGATTCAGGCAATCCCGTATACAGTTCCCTTTGTCTCGTCGGTATGTTACTTGCCCGAGATTCGATCGTCGGTATCTCTATACCTACTTCAATCTCGTTACCGGCAAGTCTCTTTACTCGTTCCGTAATACATAATCCCGTGACTAACTACTTAGTCACTTTGAGCTCATTGAGATGATGTATTACCGAGTGGGCCCGGAGATACCTCTCCGTCACACGGAGTGACAAATCCCAGTCTCGATCCATGTCAACTCAACAGACACCTTCGGAGATACCTGTAGAGTACCTTTATAGTCACCCAGTTACGTTGCGACGTTTGGCACACACAAAGCACTCTTACGGTGTCAGTGAGTTACACGATCTCATGGTCATAGGAACTTATACTTGACATGCAGAAAACTATAGCGACAACTGATACGATCAAAAGCTATGTTTAACGTTTGGGTCTCGTCCATCACATCATTCTCCTAATGATGTGATCCCGTTATCAAATGACAACTCATGTCTATGACCTGGAAACCGCGGTCATCTTTGATCAACGAGCTAGTCCTGAAGAGGCTTACTAGGGACACAAAGTTTGTCTATTTATCCACACATGTATTTGAGTTTCCAATCAATACAGTTATAGCATGGATAATAAACGATTATCATGAACAAGGAAATATAATAATAACTCTTTTATTATTTCCTCTAGGGCATATTTCCAACAGTCTCCCACTTGCACTAGAGTCAATAATCTAGCATTACAAGGTAATGAATCTAACACCCATAGAGTCTTGGTGTTGAACATGCTTAGCCCGTGGAAGAGGCTTAGTCAACGGATCTGCAACATTCAAATCCGTGTGTACTTTGCAAATGCTTATGTCCTCCTCCTTGACTGAATCGCGGATGGAATTGAAGCGTCGCTTTATGTGTCTGGTCCTCTTGTGAAACCTTGGTTCCTTGGCTAGAGCAATGGCACCAGTGTTGTCACAAAACAGAGTCATTGGGTTCAATGCACTAGGCACAACTCCAAGATCTGTCATGAACTCCTTCATCCAGACACCTTCCTTTGCCGCCTCCGAGGCAGCTATGTACTCCGCTTCGCATGTAGAATCGGCTACCACGCTTTGCTTGGAACTGCACCAGCTTACCGCTCCCCCGTTGAGAATATATACGTATCTGGTTTGAGACTTAGAGTCATCCGGATCAGTGTCAAAGCTTGCATCGACGTAACCCTTTACGACGAGCTCTTGATCACCTCCATAAATGAGAAACATCTCCTTAGTCCTTTTCAGGTACTTTAGGATATTCTTGACCGCTGTCAAGTGATCCATACCAGGATTACTTTGAAACCTTCCGGCCATACTTATGGCAAGGCTAACATCTGGTCTTGTGCACAGCATTGCATACATGATAGAGCCTATGGCTGAAGCATAGGGGACGACACTCATCTTTTCTCTATCTTCCGCAGTCACTGGGCATTGAGTCTTACTCAACTTTGTACCTTGCAATACCGGCAAGAACCCCTTCTTGGATTGATCCATTTTGAACTTCTTCAAAACTTTATCAAGGTATGTACTTTGTGAAAGTCCTATCAAGCGTCTCGATCTATCTCTATAGATCTTGATGCCCAATATGAAAGCAGCTTCACCGAGGTCCTTCATCGAAAAACTCTTGTTCAAATACCCCTTCACGCTATCCAAAAATTATATATTGTTTCCAATTAGCAATATGTCATCCACATATAATATTAGAAACGCTATAGAGCTCCCACTCACTTTCTTGTAAATACAAGCTTCTCCGTAAACTTGTACAAACCCAAACGCTTTGATCACCTCATCAAAGCGAAGATTCCAACTCCGAGACGCTTGCACCAGTCCATAAATGGAACGCTGGAGTTTGCAAACTTTGTCAGCATTCTCTGGATCGACAAAACCTTCCGGTTGTATCATATACAACTCTTCCTTAAGAAAACCGTTAAGGAACGCCGTTTTGACATCCATCTGCCAAATTTCATAATCGAAATACGCAGCTATTGCTAACATGATTCGGACGGATTTAAGCATCGCTACGGGTGAGAAAGTCTCATCGTAGTCAATTCCTTGAACTTGTGAAAAACCCTTTGCCACAAGTCGAGCTTTATACACGGTGACATTGCCGTCAGCGTCCGTCTTCCTCTTAAAAATCCATTTATTCTGAATGGCCTTCCGCCCTTCAGGTAATACTTCCAAAGTCCATACTTTGTTTTCATACATGGATCCCATCTCAGATTTCATGGCCTCTAACCATTTGTCGGAATCCGGGCCCACCATCGCTTCTCCATAGCTCGTAGGTTCACTGTTGTCCAACAACATGACCTCCAAGACAGGGTTACCATACCACTCAGGCGCAGTGCGTACCCTTGTCGACCTACGAGGTTCGGTAGTATCTTGATCAGAAGCTTCTTGATCATCATCATTGGCTTCCTCTTCAACCGTTGCAGGCTCCACAAAAACATCTTTCTGTGCTGCGCTACTCTCTGGTTGAAGTAGAGGTTCAACAACCTCATCAAGTTCTACCTTCCTCCCACTCAATTCTTTTGAGAGAAACTCTTTCTCGAGAAAGGACCCGTTCTTAGCGACAAACACTTTGCCCTCGGATCTGAGATAGAAGGTGTACCCAACAGTTTCTTTTGGGTATCCTATGAAGACACATTTGTCCGCTTTGGGTTCGAGCTTTTCTGGCTGAAGCCTTTTGACATAAGCATCGCAACCCCAAACTTTGAGAAAAGACAACTTAGGTTTCTTACCAAACCATAGTTCACACGGTGTTGTCTCAACGGACTTAGATGGAGCCCTATTTAAAGTGAATGCAGCTGTCTCTAACGCATATCCCCAAAACGATAGTGGCAAATCGGCAAGAGACATCATAGAACGCACCATATCTAATAGGGTTCGATTACGACGTTCGGACACACCATTACGCTGTGGTGTTCCAGGTGGCGTCAACTGTGAAACAATTCCACATTTTCTTAAGTGATTGCCAAACTCATAACTCAGATACTCTCCCCCTCGATCAGATCGTAGGAACTTGATCTTCTTGTTACGATGATTCTCAACTTCACTCTGAAATTGCTTGAACTTTTAAAACGTTTCAGACTTATGCTTCATCAAGTAAATATACCCATATCTACTTAAGTCGTCAGTGAAGGTGAGAAAATAATGATATCCACCACGCGCCGTGACACTCATCGGACCACACACATCAGTATGTATGATTTCCAATAAGTCACTTGCCCGTTCCATTGTTCCTGAAAACGGGGTCTTAGTCATCTTGCCCATGAGGCACGGCTCGCATGTGTCAAGTGATTCAAAATCAAGAGACTCCAAAAGTCCATCAGCATGGAGCTTCCTCATGCGTTTTATGCCGATATGACCCAGACGGCAGTGCCACAAGAAAGTGGTACTATTGTTATCAACTCTACATATTTTGGCATCAATGTTATGAACATGTGTATCATCACTATCGAGATTCAATAAGAATAAACCCCTTACTTCGGGTGCATGACCATAAAAGATATTACCCATATAAATAGAACAACCTTTATTCTCTGATTTAAATGAGTAACCGTCTTGCATTAAACAAGATCCAGATATAATGTTCATGCTCAACGCAGGCACTAAATAACAATTATTCAGGTTCATAACTAATCCCGATGGTAATCGAAGAGCGAGCGTGCCGACGGTGATCACATCAACCTTGGAACCATTCCCCACGCGCATCGTCACTTCGTCCTTCGCCAGCCTCCGTTTATTCCGTAGTTCCTGTTTAGAGTTGCAAATGTGAGCAACCGAACCGGTATCAAATACCCAGGCACTACAACGAGAGTTGGTAAGGTACACATCAATAACATGTATATCACATATACCTTGCTTGTTGTTGTTGTTGGCCCCCTTCTTGTCTGCCAGGTACTTGGGGCAGTTCCGCTTCCAGTGGCCGTTCCCCTTGCAATAGAAACACTCAGTCTCTGGCTTGGGCCCAGCCTTGGGTTTCTTCACCGGATGAGCAACTGCCTTGCCACCCTTCTTAGAGTTACCCTTCTTGCCCTTGCCATTTTTCTTGAAACTGGTAGTTTTATTGACCATCAACACTTGATACTCCTTCTGGATGTCTGCCTCAGCGACTTTCAGCATTGAAAACAGCTCGGCGATGGATTTGTTCATCCCTTGCATGTTGTACTGCTGCACGAAGCTCTTGTAGCTAGGTGGGAGTGACTGGAGAATTCTGTCAATGATAGCCTCCTCCGGGAATACAAGTCCCAGATCAGCTATGCGGGTATAGTACCCAGACATCTTCAGTTAGTGCTCACTGACAGACGAATTCTCCTCCATCTTGCAAGCAAAGAATTTATCGGTGGTCTCATACCTCTCGATCTTAGCATTCTTTTCAAAGATGAACTTCAACTCCTGGAACATCTCATATGCTCCATGACGTTCAAAACGCCTTTGAAGTCCTCCTTCCAAGCTATACAACATGGCACAATGCACTACTGAGTAGTCATCCGAACGCGTCTGCCAGGCGTTCATAACGTCCACAGAGGCCGGAGCGGGGGGTTCACCTAGCGGTGCACTTAGGACATAAACCTTTTGGGCAGCTGTGAGGATGATCCTCAGATTGCGGAGCCAGTCCACAAAGTTGCTCCCATCATCTTTCAGTTTAGCTTTCTCTAGGAACGCATTAAAATTCAGGGGAGCTACTGCGCGAGCCATCTACAACAAAAGATTTGCAAAGACATCTTAGACTATTGTTCATGATAAGTGAGTTTTTAACTAATCAAATTACTTATAACTCCCACTCAAATTGACATCCCTCTGGTCATTCGAGCGTGACATGATCCAGATCCACCAACCCAAGTCCGATCATCACGTGAGATGAGGTGGTGTCAATGGTGAACATCTACATGTTGATCATATCTACTATATGACTCATGCTCGACCTTTCGGTCTTCCGTG
>LR738711.1:89143089-89235479 GCA_902687465.1 Secale cereale | reverse complement strand
TTGTTCATGCGAGGGCCCGGGTGGATGTAAATGCCGCTCGACTACCCACATGTTGGTGGACGCCATGTTTTCTGGTATACTATTCCGAGGGGTTGGCGGAGCTTGGTTTGGCATGTCATCCTTGTGGTTTCGGTGCTACGGGAAATTCTAAAAACTAACACTCGTAAGTAGTTGGAGATTTGTCGCATACTAATCAAGAAGCATGCCCTTGATTTGTTTGATTGGGTTGCTTACTAATAGGGGCGCAACAAAGAGGAAAAGGTATTGCTGTAAACGAATAATGTAATTTCGTCTCTCGCTCTCTCCCGGTGTACGAATACCATTGTCCTATATATCAATCTTTACCTCTTGACCATTTAGAGACTCCTCCTCATGTCCGTGATCTCATCCGAGACTCCGAACAACATTCAGTCACCAAATCATATAACACTATATCGTCAACGAATGTTAAGCGTGCAGACCCTACGGGTTCAAGAACTATGTAGACATAACCGAGACACCTCTCCGGTCAATAACCAATAGCGGAACCTAGATGCCCATATTGGCTCCTACATATCCTACGAAGATCTTTATCGGTCAAACTTTAAGGCAACATATGTAATTCCCTTTGTCCATCAGTATGTACTTGCCCAAGATTCAATCGTCGGTATATTCATACCTAGTCCAATATCGTTACCGGAAAGTCTCTTTACTCATTTCGTAATACATCATCTTGCAACTAACTCATTAGTCACTCTGCTTGCAAGGATCCTTATGATCTGTATTACAGAGAGGGCCCAGAGATACCTCCCCGATACTCGGAGTGACAAATCCTAATCTGGATCTATGCCAACTCAATAAACACCTTCTGAGATACCTATAGAGCATCTTTATGATCACCCAGTTACGTTGTGACGTTTGATAGCACACAAGATATTCCTCCGGTATCCGGGAGATGCATAATCTCATAGTCGAAGGAATATGTATTTGACATTAAGAAAGCAATATTAATAAGCTGAACGATCAAAATGCTAAGCTAACGGATGTGTTTTGTCCATCACATAATTCTCATAATGATGTGATGCCGTTATCAAACTACAACACATGTCTATGGTTATGAAACCTTAACCATCTTTGATCAACGAGCTAGTCTAGTAGAGGCTTACTAGGGACACGGTATTTGTTTATGTATTCACACATCTATTTAAGTTTCTAGTCAATACAATTCTAGCATGAATAATAAACCTTTATCATGATTAAGGAAATATAATAATTACCATTTTATTATTTCCTCTAGGGCATATTTCCATCATTTTCTCCGCTGCGACCCATCAGCGGGTACTCTCAACATCCCGTCTTTCTTACGGTCATCTTTGTGCCATTGCAACAGCTTGACATGCTCTTTGTTTTGGAACAAACATTTCTACCGACATAATTGATCCAACAATATAATGATACCAAGCCTCTTTATTAACAACATATTTTATATTCTTTCTAATCTCCAAGCGCATTGCATTCATCTTGATCTTGCGATCATTGACGGCTTCGGGAACATACAACTCCAATTTCATCTTCTCTTCTTCAATTCTTTTCAATTTTTCTTTCAAATAATCACATTCTCTTTCAACTAAATTTAACTTCTCGAGAAGAGGGTCGGTTGCAATTTCCGGTTCACATACCTCCTAGATAAAAATATATGTGTCAACTTGATGGGCATAATTGTCATAAACACGAAATGAAACAAATAGTTATAAAAGATAATATACCACACATGAATCATAAACCAGACGAGGGCCGACGGGGACGGATATCAAAACCATGGCACTATATTTAACAAACACTCATACAAGTAAGAAAATTGTACAAGCAACTATCTAAATCGTACAAAAAAGGATTTTTTTAATATAAAAAGGATAAGAACAAGAGCCTCACCAAGGTGGTGCGACGGGACGACGCGGGCGATCGATGGCGGTGATTATGGAAACGAGAATGCACTAAGTAAACCACGCCTACACATATGCAAACTAAGAAGTTAAACTGAGCTCAAATTGCATATAAATCAAATAAACTCCCACATAATTACTCCCAAACTAAAACCCACAAATGACTATACTTATAGAGCATGAAACGAGCTAAACTAGCAATGAGATATAAAAAGGACAAAGTTGCTAACCTTCTAGAACCTTGGATAGATGGGGTGCCTCAAATCTTGACAAATCTTGGCAAAATTGAAGGATGTGGTCGAGCTAGGGGAAAGAAACAGAGAGGAGAGAAAGGAGAAAGCTTAGACTCGGGCTGGACGAAGCAGGGTTTTATATAAGTATATCTTTTGTCCCTGTTGATGATACAAGCTGAAACTAAAGGTCTATCTCTAATCCCGGTGGGTGATACACACCGGGACTAAAGGGGCTCGCAAGGCCCACAGCCTAACGCAACCCCTTTAGTCACGGTTGGTACCAACGGGGACTATAGGTCTCATTTGAACCGTGACTAAAGGTGATCGTGCCCCCGTCCGCTCCTAGCCATTGGAACCGGGACTAATGATCATATTAGTCTCGGGTCCGAATCCGGCCGGGACTAATGCTCCGGATCAAAGACCTGCTTCCTACTAGTGCGAGGACTCGATGAAGAAGTACAACAAAACATACTTCGACAAGGAAGAGAAGGCTATGTGGTTTCAGTTGTTCAAGGCCCGGGTCGAGTTCATCTTTTTTGCATGGTAATACGTGTCTCATTTATAAGATGAATTCAAATTACAAGGCACGTACACACCGACCCTACAGGCCTGAAAAGATAGGATAAACCTATGCAAAAAACAAGCGCCTATCTCCCTCCTTCGACACCACCGAAGCGACCACCTAAGGGACGGAAGACAGATCACCTCTACACCCGAGCTCGACGCGGCTCCATCGCTGATCAACAGCTTTACGGACCTCCAAAGTCGTTTGCCAGAAGCAAAACAATTGTCGTTGAACGAATCAGACCGGGGCAACATGTCCCCGAACACGCCATCAAGCTCCAGAACTGACATCCCCGCACGACTACAACGTCGGAGGAAGAAAGCAGAACTGTCAGCCTCCAACCACAAAACCAGCACAGGATACACCATCTTCCAGCTGTGACATGCGCAAACAGCAGTCTGCACGTACTCCTGGACGACCTCCCGGGCTCCACTCCGACGATGGAGAAAACGTCGTCTCAACGACGAAGCCCCAGAACACAAGTCCACCACGAGGAAGATGCCGACGCCACACCATCCCCGCTTGGACACACTTCCAGCCAGATCCCTTACCGACCACAGTGTAGAACACCGCATCAGAGAAGAAACTGAAATACTTTTATTCATCGCCAGATTTGAAGAACGACGAGAAGACCAAGCTGCCGATCTACAGGATCGAACAACATACGTTGCCATCAACTCTGAGACGCCACTGTGAAGATCGCCGTCGGTGTGGGAGTGGAGTTGAGGCAGATTTATTTGCTCGGGCGTCGCTCCCACCACCCCAACAGCGCCCTAAGGAAACACTAGACAAACCCTAATTACAGGCCGGCGTCGAAGCGTCGTGGTCCCCACCTCCTCGCGTGGCCGGAGTGGCCAAACAGAAGAGGCAGGGACCGGCGGCGGCCGGTGGAGTTGGCCTCAGATGCGATAGCCTGCACGATCACTTTTCTCGTGGAGCGAAGTGGTATCTTCCCTACAAGGCAGCCAAGTTGTGCCTCACAGATCCGGGTCGAGTTCATCGACTCACACCACTTCCCGTCTATGCGAAAGAAATACAGCTTATATGAAGACTTTACACCTCAAGAGCGGTGGAGGCTACGTGGAGTATCTCCACCGGGCGAAGAGTTCTACGAGTTCCTCAAGTCTCGTCTCGAGGTTATCAACTATCACAAAGAACTTTCTAGAAAGGCGTGATCGATCGAATACGGCCACCGTGAAGCAGGCGCAACCCGCAGCCACACATAGTAAACTCAAGTAGAGATTTGGGCGGTCAATTACTCAACTCTGAAACTTGGAATTGGTGTAGGCCGGCTAAGCGGAGTCCTGCGATACTTCCTCCGTGTCTTTTTAGTCTGCATATAAGATTTGGTCAAAGTCAAACTTTGTAAAGTTTGACTAACTTTATAGAAAAACATATTAATATCTACAATAAAAAGTTATATGTTATGGAAGTTAATTTCAACACGCATCTAATACTATTAATTTCATGGTGTGAATGTTGATATTTTTTCCTACAAAGCTAGTCAAACTTTACAATGTTTGACTTTGACCAAACCTTATATGTGAACTAAAAAGAAACGGAGGGAGTACGTCATACATGTATGACTGCCAAAAAAAAGATTTTCTGTGTGGTCTCTTTACTCCCCCGCTAATATGAAGAAGCACCTTAATCAGATGTACTTGGACACGTCAAGTGAGACCTATAATGGGCCGCTGCTGTGCAGAACCACCTCTAGCTATCAAGGTAAATAACTGCAGATCCATTGCTTCTTTTTTGTATTTATTTTTGTAAATACTTATTACTGCAACGATAATACAAGAATGTATCAAAGATAGTTTCAGAGTTTTTTGTGGCTTGTCGAATCATACAACTGCATGGTACTGAAGATTATCTAGCACATGTCAGCGACCCAATTACTGCCATGGCAGCCAAAAATATGTCAACTCAAGTTTTTTTTAGTTACATATATGTCAACTCAAGTGCACCATGGAATCCAAGGCAGCAAGCCCACTGTTGGCGTCCAACACATGGGCCGGGCCTGTCGAGAACCAGCAAGACGCACCGGCTACATAACTCCATGGAAAAGTAACGAGCCAACCATGCGGGCTTGGATCAGGCAAACGGCAATGCTGCTTTCTCCTTTCCCTACCTCCTGCACTTCCTCCCTCCTCCTTCTTCCCTTCCAAATTCCCTTGTTACATACCTTGATTCCCCAGTAAGGCCTTGTTCGGCGCTGGTGTTTTTACACCCCCAACAGGCTAGGGGATTAGAGGGGATTTGGTGATCCCCTCCCCTCCACCAAACCCCCTCAATTCCCCAATAATCCCCATCCCCATAATTTCCTGCGTTTGGTACACTCACTAGTGGCTGGCAGAGCAGCAACAACATTCTGATAAGATGATGAAAAGTAAAAATCTGATCTTTTTGCATCCGTTGGCTGGGATAGCAGCAACAACATCACACAAATCAGAACAGACACCAAAGCAGCAACAACATATAAGATGCGTACCAGCAGCAACAGCGCAACAAATTTAGTGATGGAGGAAGTAGCATCTTGCTATCAAATGGATAATAATGAAGAATATGAATATTATAAAATAGTGCAAATATATCAGGAATTGCACACTTCATGAACAGAGTAGCAGGTCCTTAAATAATTCCATCACAACTAACTTCAGGGGGTGGCAGCTCTTTCCTTTGCTATTATCTGGTTCTTGGAGGTGGCAGCCAAGAGTCAAAATAACTATGGAAGAAAGCAACGATCTTGAGCCCACATGAAAAAGGGCAAAAATACACTACAAGTGTTATGGACCATAGGAACTTCAGTGTATATGTGAAGACCGGCACATATGCATAATGTAGAGATTGACAATACAATTAGCAACCAGAAACATTTAGATGGCCATAATGGTATGTGGTAGCACAATAACAACTAGGAGACTATAGTGATATATGCGGTACTTGTCGGTCATCTTCAAGAAACAGATAGTTTCAGAGACCAGTTGACCATACAGAATAAAAAGTACGTTTCTAGAACTAAAAGTCATGAGTATTCATCACATATGAGAAGGTAAACTCAAGTGCTTGTAATGTACAGTAGCATATTTGATTATTATTTCTCCTACACAGGACTAGTACAAAATTTTCACGGAAGTGGCAAAGATAATACATAGTGACAAGGGAACATGAACATAACACTGAAGTTCAATATGTTGTCGATTTCTTGCAAATAAAAATAATGTTGAAAGAAACAAGCATATTCCAGCACATATTACATATAAGAGAAAGAGAAGTCAAAGATCAAAAATAGATTTCATAAGTTCCAGCATATAAAAAAATCAGAAAGTCATCTAGAAACAAACAATTATCTGAGATATTACATATGGATGATTAGATACAAGTTTATAGTCATCTAAAAATATGTCATATGGATGCATATTACATATTCAATTTCTCTGGATATGAAATAAACAATTATCATCTCAGAGAAGTTTCTGAGAAAAAGGGGCAGAAGCATTATTTAGTTCTACTTTGCAGTGCTTCAAGTTGCAACGAGATATCAAATTGAACAAAGTGGGAACAACAAAGGGCTCAAATCTTGAACATACCTCATGGGAACATCTGACTCTGGAGCCACATAACAGCGGTCTCTTTATCATCATCAGCGGCATTTATTAAAATTTAACGGTTTGAAGCATCCTTGAAGACATTGAATGCCTTGATCTTCTCTGCGCGGGTGACATCCTCCATTGTTTTCAGCACATCCATGCACTTGGTGATAGAGAAGTCATCTAATTTTGTTGCCTCTGCCCTTTCATTGGCCAAGTATGTAGCTTCATCATCTACTTGCCTTTTCTTCAGCTCTATGTACTTCCCCAGTGCTCCAGCAATCACATCTCCACTGTTATTGGGCTTCTCCTTCTTGGGCTTCTTTTGGGGCATCTTTCCTGAACCAGCCATGGTACGACCCCCTTGTTCGATTGGATCGACATCCTCGTTCCTATGAGTAGCATCCATTTGATCCAGAATTTGCAAGTCGTCATCATCATTTTGCACTTGGTTCATCATCTCCAAGTCATCGGTTTCTTTTACTTCCTCGGCCTCTCTTTCATCTTCAAAGTCTTCACCAATTTGTGATGGTTGTTCAATGGATGTGAAATTATAGGTACCCTCTGCTGTATGCCCTGCAAAATGCATGTAAGTAATAAAGCAAAAGGCAACCGAGTGAGAGGTAGCAACAGAAGTTGGTAAACTTACCATCGTACAGTTCTCCTAGCAAGTCAAAGTGAGGAAAAAATTTCTTCTTGAATTTCCCAATATTTGGATAGGACTACAAAGAACCAGAGTAATAGATGAGTATTAACATGGTACAAATTGTAGCCATATCAAAGGGTGGAATTAAATAACTTACAATCAGTAGATTGTCCCAAAGGTCGGTGTCGGCTTCTATCATGCATCTTGTGTCGTCCCAGCCGACACCGCTTTGCTTTCGAGCTTCTTTTAGCATCCTGTATTCCCTTTTGAGCTCCTTTTCCTTATCTTGAATTTGTAGCTTTGAGAACTTCACATGTTTGTGTTTTGAATGGAATTTTGTCACCATTAAGTACCAAGTTTCCTTGATCCACCCATTTTGTCCTTGGTGGTAAGGAGTATCGTGCTCCTGAAGTATCTCCACCAAACCTTTTTTCAAGTCCTAAACGCCATTGTGCTCTTTGTTTGACAACTACACAAGCCAATTGAAGTACAAGGCTAAGAATGGCGTTCGACAAATTCAGATTCAGATCAAATGGCTACGTGCAATGAAATACTTGTGACATGAAGAAATTGTTAAGTAGTGACAAACAAGATCATCTAACATGATAGCTAGTACAACAATGCTACTGTTCTTGTAGTGAAAAACAAGTCGAAAATGACAAATAACTTTTGGTGAACTCTTTTTGGTAACCTTTCGTGAATCATTTTTAGCACCAAGAACACCTTTCTTTTTTAATAAAGCAGCAGCTTGCACCAAGTTGAATTTGGGAGATCCTTTTGCATACATATTTGTTTAGATAAAATAAATTAACACACAAAATAAAGATAATTAATCGGTTGAATTAGAAAGAGTCAATCACATACAAACTTACAAAGAGTTAATTATGCGGGAAATCATTCCACATTTGCATTGCAATTTCATCTCTCAAAGCGTTGCCTTGGTTGTTCTTCCCTTGGTAGTTATCATAGCCATTAGGTACATTGAAAAAAATTAGCCAGAGGTATGTTATTTGGTTGGTTGTCAAGCCATTCCTCATCACCAGCATGCTTTTTGATGATGTTATGGAAGATTGCGGTCGCTGTTGGAATCCTCGCTTGGTTCCTAATTGAATGTAGTGTCCCAACATTGAGAATTGGGAATCGCTTCTTAAAAACTCCTAGGGTCCTTTCTACATGATTTCGCAACATAGCGTGCCGAAGATTGTATAATTCCCTGTGGTTCTGTGGACGATGGTGGCCGTGCCCAAATTCATTCAAATGACACCTCACACCCCGATACGGTGCAAGGAAGGATGTGGTGTTTGCGTAACCACCATCGACGAGGTAAAACTTCCCATTTGGTACTTTAAATCCAGAGTTAATGGCAGACCGAAGAACCCCTAGCATCTGTTGCAGACCCCTCCCAGCCACATGATATAAATGTGATCTTCAAGTCAAAGTCACATGCAATCATTATGTTTTGGCTCAGGGTGCCCTTTCTATTCCGAAATGGGGTGGCACTTTCAGGTGTAATGGTAATAGGAACATGGGATCCATCAATAGCACCTATACAATTCTGGAAAAAAGTAGACTGCAAATTAATTTTTGAAATTTCAATGAAGAAAGATAAGGGATTCTTTTTGAGTGTCAAGATAAGAACCTTGAAAGTATGGATAGAATCGTTCATCGGTAGAAATTATTGGATGAGGTTCGTCAATGCATGGAGGCTCCACAAAGCGAGTACATAGGGCAGAGATGATATCAAAGAACTCGTTGATGTACTCATGGAAGGTGGACCCACTATGTCTGAATTCCAGTTGCAAATCTTCATATGAATTATGTGACAACATGTACAGAAACAATTCTAACTTCTCCTCCACCTTGAGCCTTGTGTCTTTTATCAATTCTTTCCTTCTAAGATATGATGCTAAAGACTTAAAAATGTATGGTTCCATCCTAAAAGCTACCAAGCAATTCTTCACGTGTCCTTCAAGAAGTTCGTCAACACATTCCTTGCCGTAAAGGATCGAGCTATGCCTTTGTCTTTTTTCACCCTGTCCTCTATTGACCATTAAGTACGAGTGCAACAGTGGAAGAATGAAAAGGACCATCTCATCATCGTCTTCCTCTCTTCTCTTCCTAATACGATCTAGACCCCGTGACTTCATTTCAAAACTAATACCGAAGCAATCAAGGAACAATGCCAAGAATTAGAAAGCTAACATGAATTAGAGAGCTAACAAGTCATAGTAAATACAAGGCATACCAAACTTTGGCGTCTTAATGGGATCCCACGAAGTGTCAGGACCGGATTTTCGGGGTATTAAATCCCCAAAAAGTGCCCTTTTGCTCATCAGCCCCAGGATTACTGTTAGCTGATGAGTCACCACTTGATACAGAAAATCCAAAAAAAATACAAAATATGTAGTACAAGACCATTCTGGCCTTTAAGTACATCACAAGGTTTCTAGTGGCTGATGGCGGAAGCGGTCTGTGACACGTCGGCGTCTGTGGGACTCCATTTCCCACGGGAACAGCTGACCAGGTTAACTCCTATCTTTGCGAGTCTGCTATCATCGTTGCGTAGGTTCCGGGGCGGTCGTCGCAACACTCCTCTCCATGCAAGGAATCTGGCCAAGACAATAGCCAGGGACAAGCCAGTGAGTACTTTGAATGTACTCGCAAACATTATGAACACGGGTGAAATATAGTCATGCTCGAGGATATTTGATGATCACGATGTTAATTATGATATGACAGTCCATATTGCAAGCAGGTCGTTCGTATGAAAATGCATATGCAATCAGGGAGTGATAATAAAATAAATAGCGATCATGCCACAGTCGGGCGTTTGAGCGACACCACATAAAAGGCTTATAAGGAAAAATTAATAACAGGTATGCCACAGTCAGGCGTCTGAGCGACACCACATAAAGGGCTTGTAAGGAAAAATAAATGACAGGTATGCCATAGTCGGGCGTCTGAGCGACACCACTTAAAGGGCTTATAAGGAAAAATAAATAACAGGTATGCCATAGTCGGGCGTCTAAGCGACACCACATAAAGGGCTTATAAATAAAAGAAATGCCACAGTCAGGCGTCTGAGCGACACCACATAAAGTGCTTATAAATAAAAGAAATGTCATAGTCGGGCGTCTGAGCGACACCACATAAATGGCTTATAAATGGAAAATAAATAACAGTGAATATCCAGGAGGTAGAACCATCCCAGGGATACTCAATGACTTAAATAACATAACAAGGGTTAGTCCACAATAATAATGGCAATAGTAGCAGTCATCATAGGTCACAAGTCATGATCCATGTTCTGTTTAGTAGTTCCTCCTCCGAAGACCGACGCTAAGACCGACACTTGACCCATCCCAGACTGTAGTCCTAACCCAGGGACACGGCTATTCGAATAGATTTAATCTCTGTAGAGCACTACTAGAAAAAAGGCTATTAGTGGCGCACCCAATATTGCCATTAGTGGCGCACCATGGGTGGGCCACTAATACCACGCCGCTAATAAGGAATACTAGTGGCGCACCAGTGGTGCGCCACTGTTAATCCCAATAACAGTGGCGCACCACTGGTGCGCCACTGGTATGCCTATGTGGTGCGCCACTGGTAACCCTAAGGGGTGCGCCACTGGTATGCCTATGTGGTGCGCCACTGGTAACCCTAAGGGGTGCGCCACTGATAACCCTAAGGGGTGCGCCACTGATATCCCCACTGGGTGCGCCACTAATGTGCTATATGATGCGCCACTACTATTATTTCTAGGAATTTCTTTTTGCATTTCTGGTATTTGCACAGGTTACAAAATACAATACATCACAGAATATAAACAGCACATAATACAATACATCACAGAATATAAACAGCACATAATACAATTCATCACATTAGTCTCCGAATTCGAAATAGCGAACAAAGTTCAAATATTAGACAAGTTTAGGTCTCGAGACCGAGTAGCGAGTTTGTCGTCACATTACAAAGTTGATATCATCTAAACTACCATCACATAGAAGAGAGCTGCGGTCACGATGAGCATCATCGCGATGAAACTAGTCTTCATCCGGTTCCTCCTCCGCTCCCTCCTCTCTCCCTCTAGATAGCGCTCGTATCTAGCTTCCGCCTCCGCCCTAGTGGTGTACCCTTTGTAACTGTTACCGCTGAAACGGTGAACCTGTCTCCGACACTCCTCCCAGTCGTCATAGACTCCGGGAACCCTACCCTTGTACACGACGTACGACGGCATCTCTATGCACTAAACAAACAAAACGTTAGTAGCAATTCACAGATAATATATAAGTATGCAACAAAAGGATCGGAAGAGAAAAGCAACACATTAATAGCACGGTTCATGGTCCTACTAATAAATAGCATCGATTACATATAAGTTGAACGACTGTCCAAACTAAAGAGACATACAAGTTCATTAAAGTTTAATTACTACACGAGCTAATCGACATTTCAGAACTACATACCATCAATACTTTCTTCGACTCGACTCAGGGACCGGAGCGTGGATGAAGCCGCCGTCATCCGTCGGCGTCATGAATGTGCGGTCGTTGTCAGCCTGCATTTGTAGCGTTGTTTCTATTTCACTGTTGGACGGTTGATATTTGAGGTGGAACTGCCCCGAGGTACGAAGGACATCTTGACAGATGATTTCCGCAAACTCCGACTGGATGCGAAAGAATTCTTGTCTGATGTCCATGTCCTGGATTGCCGACAAGCGTGCGGCCCAATCTTGGAGACCCTTTGGTAGCATAAGGTGATTGTGGTCCCGTACGATCGCCCGCATGTGATGGAGGGCGTAGTAGGCATCCTTCTGACTGCTAGGCGGCTGCTTGACGCAGGGGAACGTCGTTACGTGGGTGAACACGTGCTTGCCGTACCTACACATTTCCTTCCTGAAGGTGCCTCCAGATTTGGCGTAGCCGGGGAGAGCATCATCAAGAACTTTCTTGATATTTGTGTAGTTTTTCTTCGACTGACGGTCCGAGTCGAAATACGTGGCCGTGGAATATTTCGGGCTTGAGAGGATGAGTGTGCAACGTGTGTCACTTCACAAAACACGGAATGTTAGGAAAAAAAAAGAACGATCGAAATCTAAGAAATCATATGTTACGGGGCGGTGAGGGGATGACTTACTCGGGAAAGTAAGGCACGAGGAAGGTATCCTTATCTTTGTTCGCCATAATGACGCCTTCGAGGTATGAACTCGCGACTTGCCGGTCCCCAGCGCTGTCCAAGTGCTTGGCACGCATGTAGAAGGGGTCGACTATCACGATGTCCGGGGTCTTGTCTCTAATGATCTGCATCTCCATATTGAGCGAAAATAGCCGAATGAAGGTGTAGTGCAGCGGATGAAGGTTAAACATAGCGAAGATGTCATCAAACCGCAGGACGATCATACTCCCGATGGTGCCATCGACAAAGCCCTTGCCCTCTGGCACCTTGGCCACGAAAACCGGGTATGAGTCATCTTTCTCGGAGAGACGCCGCTTCTCCATAGAAAGAACACTGTCATGCAGACTCCGCATAGCACCGGTTGCAGCCTTGAACAGATTAGCCGGTAGCATCGGCCTACCCGCCACATGCACCGCCCTCATGATATCCTTAGGTATTGGTGGCCCGTCCTGAGCACGGATCGTACTCGGTGCCGGCTGGCTCGCACCCGTGTTAGTTTTTCTTTTCCGTCCCTTCTTTGGCTTCTGCTGATGTAATGGGATCGAGGTCTGCTCAGAGACCACCTTCTTGAGTGTGGTGGGGCTGATAATATTTCCCACCTCGGCTGCTTGAGTCTCGGTGAAGGCGGCAGCTGGAGGCGTCTCCTGAAAACCGAACAGACGACGCCTGTTGCAATTGGGTTTCTCCGCGGTACCAGCTAGATCGCGATCGACTTTTGCAGGGTTGGGTTCTTGAGAAGGAGGCGCCAAGAATTCGTCACCGTACCCACCATGTTCGTTGAAGTAGTCATCGACGTTGACAAATGTACCGTCGTCGACGTCCGGATCCTGTGCCATATGCATGCCCGGATCAGCTGACGGCGGTAGCGTTGCGGCGGTCTTGCCATGGCTTGGCGCCGGCAGGACTGGCGGTGTTGTCTGTGGGGTGGTGACCCCCGCCCCCAAACGAATCTGGCTCTTCGGCCAAAGCAATGGCCAGTTGAAGCAGGCGCCGAGGGTCATCACATCGTCTTCGTCGGCCCCATGGGGTCGATACGGAGGTAACAAGTCGTCGCAGCCCCGCAGCACCCGAACCAGTTGAACCCTATACACGGTGGGTGGCATCGGATTATGGTGGAACACGCGGTTGCCCGGTTCAACGATTTTGGCCTTGGCGACATCGATCAACTTGCCGTCCACGAAGTGCAAGAGAGTGCATGGAACTTCGTTGGCGGCGCCCTGCGAAAACATGTAGGGCGTCAGGGATGCCCAGTCAAAGGCAAGGAGATGAAGTCATCGGCCGAGGCTTAGTTACCGTGATGGCGTCGAGCTCGGCTAATGTCGAGGCACCGCAACGACGGGCGTGCAAGTGACGGAGGGGCCGCTTGCTGCCGAGGTGCCGGCCGGCGTATTCTTCCCATACCCGGGTGCATCAAGCTCCAATGCCGGCGCCGGCACCGGAGACACCAATGACGCCTCCGCCGGAGACACCACTGCCGGCGCGTTGTGCGAGTTGCTGCCCGTCAAGCTGGGAATCGGGGGCGGCCCCTGTTGGCCGCCCGCAAACCACCCCCGCAGCCCCTCAAGCAAGGTAGGCATAATGGCGGTGATCGTCGCTCCCAGTTGGTCTCGCACTTGGTCTCGCACTTGCTCTTCGACTATCTGAGGAATCTGCGCCACTTTTGCCTTGAGTTCTTTAACCTCCTGGCTTTCCAAGCTGGTCTTTCTCTCCTTTCGCCCAGTCTTATAGTATTCCGACCATTTCGTGGACAAGCCTTCGCCGGCCACACGACCAGCTGACGTCGGCTTAGCTAACTTATCCTTCTGTTTCATTACATTCAACGCCCTATTTAAAGTGGTGTCCCAAGGGGCAGACGGGGACCCCGCGCTACTGCTTTCAGTTTCGTGCGGAAGTAACGTGAACCATTTAGAAATTTGGCTTCATTAATTAGAATGCAACCATATGGAGCTAATTACGCGGGGGTGTATTCCTTACCAGAACAAGCTCAAGCGCCTTCACCTTCGGATCCGTGGTAAGCTCCTTTGTTACCGGGTCCTCCTTGTACCGGGCTCTGATAAAGTTCCTGGTCTGCTTTTCATGGCGGTATTTATCGAAGAGGGGCGGTAGGCCTTGCTCGACACGCTCCGCGTCCTCCTTGTCCCATTTAGGTTCCGCCACTCTGTAACCGCCTGGACCGAGTGTGTGGACCCCTAAGTTCAATTCCCGCATTTCTTTCCCCCACTGACTTGATTCCACGGATGCGTTGCTCTCGCACTTGGTCTTGAACTCCAGGTAGTCAGCTTTGCTGATCGAAGGATTTTTCTCCTTGATCTTCTCATAACTATCACCTCTTTCAATCATTTTCTTCACCCGGGCTCTCCAAGAAGCCAGGGCCGTGCTCATCTTCGTGAGGGCGGCACTGTTCACTTTATTCCCTAAGAGGCGTGTGTTTGCGAAGTCACCGGGGAACTTGTATCGTTCGTGCAGCTTCGTGAAGAGGAGGATCCGCAAATTCCCTCGTTCACGTTGCCTTAGGTTCTCGGTGTTGATCGTGACGGTGCTCCGGACAATGCACCCGAGTTGTCCCGCGTACCCACTGACTAATTCTTTGGGCGCCGTTGGATGCCCACTGGAGGACACTTCAGTAAATTCCTCCTTGACGGTGCCGAGCACGTTCGGGCGCCGGTCCTTCCGTTGCCTCTTCGGTTGGCTGCCATCTGTGCGTTCGCTGCCATCATCAGTGGTGGCATCCCCGACGGCACCATCAGTGGTGTCATCCCCGACGCCACTAGGGGTTGTGTAGTCGGGATCGGTGTCTTCCGCGGCGTCCTCATAGCGGTGAGGGTATTCCTCCATCTCCTGGGACAGCTCCCAGAATGGCTTGCCGCCGCCCGAACCGCCGGCCTCATCGTTGTCGGCCATGTTCGCTCTAAATAGGAAAAAAGTTTGGTCAAAAAGTTGGTTATTGTCAAGGAACAAGATCTCATCATTTAGGGTTTGTGAGGAATTATCATGGTCTCATCACTTAGGGTTTGTCGACACCGAGGCATCCTAAAAGCTACGGTCTCATCACTTAGGGTTTGTCGACACCGAGGCATACTAAGATACCCCGGCCCATGCATTAGTCGCAAGTACCCCATATGTCCTATTTTTAGCAAAGTCATGCTAAAATTCACGGAAAATTTCAGCATGACCTTTGCTGAAAATAGGACATATGGAGTACCCGAACTTGCCGGAACGGAAGTTAATCGACATTCCGGCAAACTCAAGGGCCTCTCGGGGTACCTGCAAAATCACCATGCCAAAAAATGGCATATCTTCCATATATGCACAACAAAATTTTGTTGTTGACTGCCTTCCTGTAAATGTTATTATTACCAGCACTTTCCCTCCTTAAGAACAGTCATACCAATCATAAGAAGTCTTTTCCATCAGTATTATGGGTTGTGCTTCATCAAAGATGCACTCATGCATCTATTCTGTGCACTGTTGTAGATAAAGGTGGAAATATATGATTGGGACATAGTATGGAGGAGCACAACACTTGGTTCTGTTACTGTTCCAGTTGAGTCTGAGATGCAGAGTGGACTGTTTTTTCCATTACAATATACCCTAATATTGCATCCAAATAGCCAAGTGAAGAAGATATTATCATTTTTTATCAGCAATTTTTCATAGTATTTCAGCATTGGTTAACATAGGTTTGGACTGTATTTAGTCTTCTGTTTGTGTGTTTTCAGACAGATAGCAAGTTTATGACTGGTTTGGTTTGTGCCCAAATTTAGGATCTGAAAACCAGCCAAATTAGCTGGCCATGTTTCTTTTGTTAAGTTTGGCTCCAGAAATACGTAGTTACAAAAACTTCTTTCCAAACTTTTCTTGTTGAACCAAACAGCGGCCATTTTTTTCCGAAGTGACCAAACTTTGTAACTACATCCAGCAAAGGTGCTCTAAAATCAGAAATACTACCCCCCAAATCTTTAGCTCAATTCTGAAAATACATGGTCTTCTAGTTACAATACTACCCCCCAACAGTTAAGATCCCAGGTGAGTAACACACTTTGGTCTTCTAGTTACAAAACAAAACTGACATAATTCTAGATGCCATAATCAGATCAAAATTTCAAACCACACACTTACTTTCAACTATAAACAAAACTGACTTGCTATTAATACATCATTATCAGTATATAAACAAAACTGACTTGCTGTTAACAAAACCAGGCAGTCCACTATATATTTTTATGACAAAATACATCATTATCAGGGCACATTATGGCCATTTTCTTACATGATGCTAACTGTACCTAACTGAATTTTTTGACAGTAGCTCAAGTTTTTGACAGTAGCTCCTCACTGTCTGTCGCCTGCAACACTTTTTATGCTAGCAGCTCAAGTTTGTGCCATTGGAGCAAATAAGCAGGAACCAACATATGTAAGGTTTCAACAAGACTCATCATCAGTATATATAAGCAGGATCTCTGTAAACAAACGAACACTAAGAAAGTAAGCAGAAAAGGAAAAACAGAAGGTAATAGTAAATCAGACTTAACAAAGAGAGAATATGTGTGTTGCTCTCACGATGATTTTATCAGTGCAATTAAACTTACTTTGAGTTCATCAGAAAATATAACAAAAGAAACAACAATGCTAAAAATACCAGGAAGTTAATTTGTTGTAGCTAGGGACCTCATAAGTAACGGAACTGCTCTTGTTTCAACTAGGATAAGTACTGTGGAGCATAACCAGAGTTCAAATGGATCTTCCAGCAGGTATGAGTATCACAAGAGGTGACCTGGAATGCATGCTATTTGATGAAGCCGCAGAGCCCAAGGCCCTGCCACTCTCACTTTTAGGAAAGTTTTCTGATGAATTTTTATATACCTGTAGGCAGCTGAATAAGTCCAAGGAATCGCTGCAGCGCAAGTTTGAGTTCCTCATCTCCGAGGTGGGCTTCGAATCGGCGTACATTGCTCATCGACCCGTAATGCTTGGTCTCAGCCTAGAGAGGCGTCTCAGGCCCCGATACTATGCTGTAAAGTTTCTCAACGAGAATGGATTGCTCAAGCGCAACCCGAGCTACAGCACTGTTTTCACGGAGACCGAAAAGGCATTCAGGGACAAGTTCGTATGCCCTCATAAGGAAGCTGCACCACACCTTGAAGAAGACTATGATGCTGCTTGTAAAGGGGAACTGCCGGCTAATTTCAGATTCACATGAGCCAAGAATGGGCATATGATGTAATTGTGTGCTGGTTACCCGCTGTTGTATGACTGTCAGATGCTGGGTTGGTTGTTGCTAACGTGTGATGGAATTGATCTGTGAATACTGGTATGCAATGTCATCACTCAGCAGAGAAGAAAGCATTGATTGGTTATGAACTTTTATGTTTTTAGACACACATATTGAAACTAAGTGTGAGATCAGGCCATGGAGGAGGGCTCACTTGTACAGGTTATCTGCTAAACATCGAACTCTCACATGGAGGAGGGTTGGCATCATTTAAGTTTAAGTAAGTAAACCTACGTGACTCTGTTCCTTTTTATGCCTGTAATGTTACCAAGACAATGGAGAAGCACTTGCTGCTAGTAATGTTCTTGAGACAAAGAAGCACTAATTTTTTATTGTGTGTATTGTGGATTTTCATGCTCTGCACCATGGTCATAAATCATGTGTTTATTGTGGATGGCAGCTTAAGATTTTTAGTTCATTATTGTGTTTTGGTCCTGTGGGTAGTTCTTGGTGCCAAGCACCACCAGCAGGTTTCACTAGTAGTTTTCTTTTGCCTTCTATAACTGAGTGCTTAATTTATTGCTCTGGTCGGTTTGATTGTGAATATAGGCTGCTGGGCTGCAAGCAAGCAGAAAAGCAAGAACCCTTACCGAAGTCGGAGAAGCGCTTCCGCGGGGCGTGGAGGAACTCGGCGTACTCCTCAGCCTCCCCTGCTTCGGGGGCCGAGGGTGACGCCGACGGCGTTGGCGAGCTTCTCAGCCTCCCCTGCTCCCGTGCAGAGGAACGGCGCGTGAGAGAGGGGCGGGTGGGGGTTACCTGGGAGGAGAAGGAGCGGAGGAGGGAGGCGGTGGGGTGGTGGTGGGGTGCGGCGGCGGTGGGGGACCGGCGGCGGGGCAGCAGGGGAGGGGAGGCGGCGGGGGAGACGGGGTCGGGACCCAGCGGCCGGCGGTGGCGTCGGAGGGGGCGGCGCCGCAGGGGATGGGGGGCTGTGGCGGCGACAGGGGAGGGGATAAGAGGAGAGGAACAAGTGCATGCGGCGACAGGGGAGGGGATAAGAGGAGAGGGGGATCTAGCGGATGGCAGCGCTAACAATGGCGCACATCTCTGGTAGTGCGCCATTACTGCCATGGCCTAGTGGTTAAAAGAGTCCGCGTCTGTGTTATGGACAGAAGTACTGCCATGGCCTAGTGGTTGGACCCTTGATGCATAACCCAGCCAGCCAGGGTTCGAATCCTGGCGGCCCATTTTTTTCAATCTTTAAAAAAATGTTTTTGATGTATATATGTCTATTGGTTGCACTAGTCCGGTCTTTAAACATTTTTTTACCTTTTTCTGTGTTTTTTCTTTACTGTTTTTGTCAGTTCTTTTTTAGTTTTCTATTAAATATATTTGAATGTATTTGAGTATTTGAATGTATTTGAATATAAATATTGTTAAACAACATACATTTGAATGTAAATATTGTTAAACAACATACATTTTAATGTATTTGAATATTTCCTATTAAATATATGTACATCTTTTAGGACAATATACGTGGGCTTATGTGTTTAGATTTAAGATTTGAATCATTGTGATAATTTAAGATTTGAGATAAAAGAATAGGAAAATGCAAATGGAGTGATAAAACCATTGTGCAAAGATTTAGAATTAGATGACATGGTTGAAATCAAGTGATACATGTAATAATTTAGTTGCATGTAATAATTGAGCTTGCCACTGACACACACACACGCGGCCGACACGTCGTGATTCAATCTTAGCTATCTTTTCACAATCTTCTTGCCCTTCTTCCTCGCGGTTGAATAATTTAGCCCCGGAACCCCTTGAATTGATCTTCTCTTGAACGGACGTCCTTTAGGTAGGGTGGTCCTGCTTCTTCTTGTGGTGTATGGTACTTCATCGTCGTCGTCATCTTCCATCTTCGGGTCGCCGTACTTGTCAAAGTCTTGCTCATTGGCGACTCCATCCATTCCGATGATGTTCCTTTTGCCTCTCCTCACGACAACACGACTGGGCTTTGACGGGTCGGTAATGAAGAAGCATTGGTCCACTTTGGAAGCCAGTACCCATGGCTCATTTTTCGCGGTGACGTTTGCGCCCGCGGTCTTGGATTTGGCTTCTGGTATAACCATTGTGGTGAAATACCGGTCTTCTTTTAGGACGCTCTTGGCCCATCTGACACGGAACATCGGGACCTTCTCTCCAGCGTAGCTCAGCTCCCAGATCTCCTCGATCCTTCCATAGTATCTGTCCTTGTCGTTACCGGTGTAGGATTCCATCGTTACCCCGGAGTTCTGATAATCGCTCTTCATGTCCTTTTCCTCGGTGTAGAATGTGTAGCCGTTGATATCGTACGCCTCATAGGTCATCAGGTTGTGCTCGGCGCCCTGTGACAAGGCGAATATGAGTTTTTCTTCCGCGGAAGAATCCTCATGTAAAGGGTACGACAGAAGCTTCTCCTTGAACCAACGCGTGAAACATGAGTTGTGCTCTTTGATTATAGCTCCCTCCGTCCTCTGTTGGCCTCGGTCATTGTACGTCTTCTCAATAAAGATTTTGTGCTCTACCACCCAAGGATCGACCACGTCTATGTGTTGTAGCGCGACTAGGTTTGCTCTTTCTAAGTCGGCGAGTCGACCCATGAAGTCGACATGCATTTCGCGGCGACCCTCGCGGTGACCCCATCCAGCGAGCCTGCCGAGGTGCCTGTTGACGGGCAGACCAACGGGGTTCTCGATGCCTAGATAATTCGTGCAGAAGGAGATGCACTCTTCGGTCAGAAAGCCCTTTGCTATGCTTCCATCTGGACGTGCCCTGTTGCGAACGTATCCTTTGATGACACCATTCATCCTTTCGAACGACATCATGCTGTGCAGGAACGTCGGCCCCAGTTGGATGATATCCTCCACGATATGGACCAGCAGATGCACCATAACGTCGAAGAATGCGGGCGGGAAGTAGATCTCAAGCTCGCATAGTATCACCACGATCTCTTCCTGTAGCCTTCTGAGTTGCCTCACGCCAACAGACTTCCGAGAGATGACGTCGAAAAAGTTGCATAGGCCAAATAGCGTGTCACGGACGTGCGCGTCCATGATCCCACGGATTGCAACTGGAAGTATCTGCGTCATCAGCACGTGACAGTCGTGAGACTTCATCCCGCTGAACTTCTGCTTCGCTGAGTCTAGGTATCTGCTTATCTTCCCCGCGTAACCGTAAGGAAGTTTTACTCCTACGAGGCAGGTGAAAAACTGCTCGATCTCCTTCTGACTTAGAGTGAAGCACGCGGGAGGGTAGTCATATTCGATCTTCTTGGCCTTTTTGCCTTTGCGATGACTTTCCTTGTCCTTCGCCTCATCATCATCATCATCATCATTAGGGCGCCAGAGCTCCTCCCTGATGCCCATTTTTTGCAAGTCTGCCCTTGCTTTCGGCCCATCTTTGGTCCTCTCTGGCATGTTGAGGAGGGTACCAAGCAGACTCTCGCACACGTTCTTCGTGATATGCATGACATCAAGGCTGTGAGGCACACGGAGGATCTTCCAGTACGGCAAGTCCCAGAAAACAGACCTCGTTTTCCATACCTTCAGCAGCGGCTCTGGCGCCTTTCGCTTCTTTCCCGGCAGTGGGCACTCTTTCCAATTTTTCAACAGCTCGTCTATTTCCTCGCCGCTCCTCGTACGTGGGGGTCTTCGGGTTTCGGTTTCACCATCGAACAGATCCTTGCGTTTTCTCCATGCGTCATCGTCGCGAAGCCACCTTCGATGTCCCATGAACACGGTTTTCGAAGACCCGGGATCTCTATCTAGCTGGCGATACGTTGTGTCATCCATGCACCTGACGCATGCACAAAATCCGTGGACCACCTGCCCCGCGACATATCCGTAACCGAGATAGTCGTGCACCGTCGTGAGCAGTGCGGCTCTCATAGGGAAATATTCTTTCGCTGCGGCGTCCCACGTATTGGCTGGCGTTTTCCACAGCGTGTCTAGCTCCTCTTTCAGCAGCCCCAGATACAGATTGATGTCGTTCTCTGGTTGTTTCGGCCCTTCAATTAGCATACTCATGTGAATGTACTTCCTCTTCATGCACATCCAGGGGGGAAGGTTGTACATCCACACAAACACAGGCCAGGTGCTATGTGTGCTTCTCTGGCTGCCAAACGGATTGACTCCATCGGTGCTCGCGCCCAGCACGATGTTCCTTGGATCGTCCCCAAATTCTGTGTCTTCGAAGTTCAACGCTTGCCACTGGCTCGCGTCCTTAGGGTGACTCAGCATCTTGTCTTTTTTATTTATCTCCGGATCATTTCCGTCATCTTCTCGCTTCTTCTCCTCCCTATCCGCGTGCCAACGCAGGAGCTTTGCTAGCTTAGGGTCCGCGAAATACCGCTGCAGACGAGGAGTGATCGGAAAGTACCACACCACTTTTCGAGGAGCTTTCTTCCTCTTCTTGTATCGACTGACGCCGCACACCGAACATATGGTAGACTCCGCATGCTCGTCCCGATAAATGATGCAATCGTTCATGCACACATGGTATTTCACGTGCGGTAAATCCAGAGGACACACGATTTTCTTCGCCTCCTCGAAACTGGTCGGGCACTTGTTCCCCTTCGGAAGACGTTCGTGCCAGAATGACATGTTCTCGTCGAAGCATGCGTCGGTCATTTTGTGTTTTACCTTCATCTCCAGAGCCATGAGCGTTACTTTCAGGCGGGTATCCTCGGGCCTGCATCCTTCATACAATGGAGTAACCGCGTCTGTCTCCAGTTGATCCAGCTTGGCTTTCTCTCGGGCGGCAGCTCTTGCGTTACCCGTCTGCTTGCGAAGCAGCTCTTGAATATGAGGGTCATGCACCCAGCCCATCGATGGTCCATCGTCGTCTGCTCCGGCATCTTCATCTTCATGATCATGCCCTTCATCTTGATCTTCCTCATCATCATGTCCGGCATCTTCTACATGATGACCGTGTCCTGCATCTACTTCGTGATCATGTCCTGGAGATTCTTCGTCTTCTCGCCCGCCCTCGCCGCTATTGTCTTGCTGCCCTTCCTTTTTTCTGCTTGCCCGGCCCCCATGGATGACTTCATAGTCATCTTCATCACCTTGCCACCGATAGCCATCCATGAAACCACGCAAGAGCAAGTGGTCCTGCACCTGCCCGGAATCCGGGTCCGCAATAAGGCTCTTCAGCTTGCATCTTCGACACGGACATCTTATCTCCGTCTCGTTCTTTTGAAGCATCTCGGCCTTCGCGGAGCTCAAAAACCTATTTACGATGCCTTCGGTCATCGTGCGGACCATGGTCGCCTGCGGGGTAGAGCAAAATGATATTTTAGAAAAAAAAAATTGGCATGACTTTGCCTAAAAATAGGACCAAAAAGAATGCACATAGTGCCAAATTCTCGCCGAAACGGAAATGAATCAACATTCCGGCAAAATATTGGCAACTATCGCATTTCAAATACCGGTACCTGCAAACACAAACATATGCAACACCACAAACATATGTACATCTCTAGGCCATAAAAAGTGTGTACGTTGTTGGAGACGGAGAAAAGTAGATCTAGAACATAAAGAAAGCTTTCCCCTTACTTACCTATCAAAAAAAGGAAATTTAACCACTTAATTTGGGTGAATCAATGGTGCAAATGAGGTGAGGAGGAGGAGCAAGACGACCAGATTTGTTTTGGTGGAGGGGGGAAAGTGAGTGTGTGTGGTAGGTGGTGGCTGCCTAAGTAGCAAATGCTCCCAGGTTACCAGTGGCGCACCCCTTCACTGGTGCGCCACTAGTAGCCAGGAATACTAGTGGCGCACCAGTGAAGGGGTGCGCCACTGCTATGTTTTTTTTTGGACCACCATGCCCAGCCTTACCAGTGGCGCACCAGGGCAAGATGCGCCACTACTATTTTTGATAGTAGTGGCGCATCTTGCCCTGGTGCGCCACTGGTAAGGCTGGGCATGGCTGGTATACTGTTCAAAAACTTACCAGTGGCACACCAGGGCAAGGTGCGCCACTACTATTTTTGATAGTAGTGGCGCACCTTGCCCTGGTGCGCCACTGGTAAGGCTGGCATGGCTGGTATACTGTTCAAAAACTTAGTAGTGGCGCACCACACACCTGGTGCGCCACTAGTAATGTCACTATTAGTGGAGCACCTGTTTGTGGTGCGCCACTGCTATATAGTAGTGGCGCACCACATCTCTGGTGCGCCACTAATAGTGATATTACCTATAGCCTTTTTTCTAGTAGTGGAGGGTGTACTCTTTACCCATGAATAACGGATTCCTTTAGTCCATCTGGACTAATTCCGTCTACGGTCTTTTAATTTGAAGACACACCTGACCGCACAGACCAGACTAACTTACTGGTTTCTGGAATCACCCACGACACCTGTTAAGCCAAACTCTAAGTGGGGAGGCTACAACCTCGACTAGCATGGGATCACACAATTTATAACGCGCGCAACTGGGGAAGCTACCCCCTTCGGCTCCAACCAAAACACCCATGCCCCCGGACCAGGTGGCCTGCCTACCGGATGCAGCCGATATCTTCCACCATGGTCTCTCTGTATGGTGTGTGCTAGAACAGGGGTCGACAATTTACTGAACCGTACCCTACCTGTGGCAGGGGCAAGTGGTAGTACGAAACGAGTATGGGGGTTACTGGAACAAGACTCGATCTACGGTCGACTTAGGAGGATCAAGCATCACTGGTATGATTAGAATTAACAAATATATTTCACATCAACGGTCGGAATCACCACCCGTCATGCCTCACTATACCATACCGGGCTCCACCATCCCGACGAGGAACTAGTGACAAGCTCGCGTCTACACGAGACCACGACTTTCACGCCTTTCTTCCGTTAGGCATGAAAGGCATACGAAGGGTATCACCGTCATGCATATTAAGTTTTCACAGCAAGGAGTCTACATCATGCACTCATGGGTATGATCATATCATCATATATGAAAAAGAAATGAATGCATCCATATCGAGGTGACATTGTAATCGTCTCAACGACACCCACAAGTTTTGGACCAGGGTTCAGAATGCTTGCCTTCATGTAGTGGGGAGGTAAAGTGCATTCCAAAACTTTTGGAAGTTTTCTCCCTCTTCAAAAATCCTATTCGAAAAAATATGAAATCAATACATAGTCTCAAAACAGCACAAAAAAGTTGTCTAGAAGATTTTTCAAATAAATATGAAAATAAACTAGATCAAATTTGAGGAACAACAGAAAAAGAATCAAGTCATTTGGACTTCAATTGAAATAGTTGTAGCCAGCCAAAGTTTAGTCAAAGTTCTGTTTTTAAAATAAAACCAGAAAAGAAAACGTTTCGGGGCAGAATGCGTATTCGATGCGGGGGAAACGTACTCGAGACTTTATGCTTTCACTTATCCAGCGTCGACTGGCGCGTGGGTCACTGACAGTGGGTCCACGGGGCCCACTGGTCAGGTTTGACCAGTCGCCTCTCCCTCATCTTCCTCTGCCCGAGCGGAGGCGGGACTCAGGCGATGCTCGCCGTCCAACGGCGGTACCGTTCAAGAAACCGAGGCCAGCTGCGGGCTCAGGGGGTCGAGGCGGTCCTTTCGGTGGTCGCTATGGTCTCTGGGGTGGACGGAGTCGCCGGCGGCGGGCTTCGCAGCGGACGGTGGCCGTCGGGCAGAGTGGGCTCTTGCTTTCGGCGGTTTCCTAATTAAAATCGAGCATGGGGATGGACTCACGAGATGTAGAGGGAGCTTCTGGTGAAGAGAGTGGAGAGGGGGAGGCCCTGGTGGCACCGGAATGGATCGGAACGAGGCGGCGGCCGGGCTGACCGGAGATGGGGAAGACAGCCTTCCTCTCTTGGATTGATGGCTAAGGGGGCACTAGGAGAATGGTTTGAAGCTGCATCGGGGACGGGACGTGCTCGGGGCTTCTTATATAGCGTAGCCATGTCGGTTCACGACGGCCGTGTGTAGGATCGCCGGCGACCGCTATTCTGTAGCAGCAGAGAGACGTGGCAGCGACGAGTGCTTGCGGACAAGCTTGCGGATGAGCTTGAGCTTCTCCAGGGGCAGCTGGCGAGCGCTAGTGGTCCGGGCGGCGCCGTCCACGGCATTAACCCAGTGTGGCCGGCCGCTAGACGCCGCGGCCGACCTGACGACGGCGCTATAGGGTGCTAGAGGAGCTTGGAGTATTCTGGTGAGTGGATGAGGCCGGGGTGTGGCTCTGCAGGCGAGCTAGGGCCAGGGGCGCGGCGCGGTGGCTCGGGCGCACGCACGTGCAAAACGCACGCTCTGGGCGCGCCCAGCGCACGCACGCTATGTGTTTGCCGAAATGCTAGCGTGTGCTAGAGGGCATATGAGAGGCTGGTGACGAACAGATCTAGGCTAGTGGTAGCTGGGGTGCTAGTGGACATGCTCGTTTGGCTGCTGTGGCAATACTGTAAAGCAAACTCATGAGCATGCCAATTCTGTTCATGAACTCAAGGTGTTCGACAAAATGCCAGGAGCCTTTAGGCATCCTCCCCTAGTGGCCAAAGACTCCAGGTTGGGGTCTCTTTGGATGATAAAGAGGGTGGTAAGGTCACTTGGCCAATTTTAGAAACTTGTTAGTGTAAGTTTTGCAAAACTCCAGTTCTAGACAGAAGGAAAAGGGCAGAATTGCATGGACCAAAAATGATCCAAATGCTCCAATCTCCTGGACTTAAGGCTTTTGTAGGAAGGACTACAAGCAGGAGAAAATTTATGGCCAAAAGAGCAAGTTACCAAAGGGCTGCAGTAGAAAATGTCAGTCTGGACCAGAGAGCAAAAGAGGATGTTTTGCTCAACTTTCTCAAGGAACATCAAAGGATTTTTGCATAAAAGTGATGTAGGGGCTTCACATGACATCCCCAATTTTTGGTGGAATTTTTGAAGAAATCCATCAAAGGGTTGTAGTGCAAACAGAGCTTTTAAAACTGAAAAAATCACTTTAATTGATAAAGCTTAGGGAGAAAATAATAATGCAAATGAACTGTTTTTCTTGGTTAGGGCAATTAAGTCCAAATAACATATCTGAAAAAAATTCACTAGGGCAAAAACTCCATAAATTCAAAAGAAAAAGGGGGTTCTGAAATCAAAGAAAATCCAGAGAATGAAAGGTTTAAATTCCTGGTAAAGATTTTGATTTACAAATCAAGGTCAAATTTTTTGGGGTGTTCACTACCCCCCTTAAGAAAACTCTCGTCCTCGAGATTTGCTAAAAGTTGTTATGAAAAGAACTTCTACTGCCACAAAATGATTTCACCAAAGATAACCGTCCTGCTTATGCAATAAAATGCTGCTACAGTGCATGGGCAAGAAGTGGTGTAAACTGCAGTGTGAAATACTGGCGCTGCATGGAAAAATCTACAGTGTGGGAAGACAAGATATTTCTACTCTAGGCTATATTTAGAAATAAAAAATACTTTCAAAATCTAGCATACGCTGGTCGTACCCGAGAGCACAGTGCTCTCTCTGGCTGACTGGTGGGCCCGGGGCCCACTGTCAGTCTCTTCTTCTACCTCTGGCTCTCTCTTCTCCCTCTCTCTCGCGCGCTTTCCCGCGCTTTCTCCATCGGCGACGTCTAGCTCGTAGGGTATCTGCGCCGTACTGCGATAGTGCGCGGCGTGCTAGCTGCCGGTGCAGCATGCACTCACCTCGCGGGCCAGCGTGCTGTCGGCACTGTTCGCGGATTCGCCTCCGAACACCGGCGGTCGAGCGACGGGCAGTGCTGGTGGACTCCGCCCACCGTACACCGATCTCGATCTATAAAATCACCGAGGTGCTCCTTCTTCTTCCTCACACCTGGCCTCGCTTCTTCTTCTTCTTCCCTCTCCTCCGTTTGTGTTTGCAGGAGCTCGGGACGAGGCTCTAATGGCGGAGGTGATGCCATACGGGTGCATGATCCTAGTGTGCGGAGGGTTGGCGGCATTGTTGGGGTTATCCGTGCTCTTGTGTGCGATGGTCCTCGACGATCGTCGTGATGCTGCTGCTCGAGTGCTAGCTCTTCGCGGCGGCGGCGATCACGAGGATTAGGCGTGGGTGTCGGGTGCTAACGGCGGTCAGTGTGCGGAAGGCAACTAGTGCCTGAATAAACTCCCACGAGTTTCTCCTCAAGAGACTGTGGTGTGCTAGAGAGGTGATCAATTAGATGTAGCAGGTGTACGTGGATTTGCAACTTAGTGTACTGTGTGGAGTGGCCGAAGTTGGAAGTCTGTTGTTGCGGTGCTGCGTGAGAAAATATCTATGCCATGCAGAGAGATATGTTGCAACAACTCAGGGAAGAGAAATAAATAAATTCTCACTCCAGGTTTTTACTTAGCGCAAAAGTTAGTTAAATCAAGAATTATCAGTAGTGAAACTACTCCATAAATTGAAATCAATTATTTTATTCGACACACAGCTTACAACTCATAAATAGATGCTGGGATAACCAACATAGCAGTGACGTCTAAAACATAAACGGTAAATGGACAGGGTCTTGGGAAAACGTCTCTGGTGCTGGGGGACACTCTTCTTCTATCGGCGGGAGCGGGTTGACTAGTCGGTGAATGTGCTTCTCCTGCCTGGGCCTAAGTGGTCTGCCGATAGCGATCCGAGGATTTAAATCGGCGAGGCTCTGAAGATAACCCATTACTCGCTGGGTCAAGCGCTCTTGCGCGATGACATACTGCGTAAGGTTGGCCAGCACTGGGTCTCTCTCAATTCGCCCACCAGGAAAAGATGCTGCTGCTCTGGGCGCTGCACGGCTCGGAAAGTAATAATTCCCCCGTTCGCTAGCATAGGGCACCGCGAATCGAAGGCGAGCAAGCGCTTCATATGCGGCAGCCTCTATGGCCATCTGTGGAGTCGGCATAGATTTCCCCATGAAGGAAACCTCTGTTGGGTCTTGGTTTGGGTTTGCGGGAGGGATGTGTACTACTGCCCAATATTTCGAGGTGGATGGTGTGATCCTCGATTTGAGCAGCTCATACTGGGGTGGACGGGTAGCACTCATGGTACTGCAGCTAAAATCCCACAATATCTTCACGAAACTACCTGGGGAGGCATCTGGGGTTCTCAGATAAATACTAGGAATTGGCATGCCGAAGGAAATGGCTATGAGAGTAGTGCACCAGGTGAGGGATGCTTGGCAAGGTCACGATGTGGCCTTTTATATAGCAACTGGGCTGGTTTAGAAAAAAAATCACGGTGAGAGGCAGCTATTTGTTGGTTCCGCTTTACGGGGTCAGGGTCAACGCTACAGATACACACGTCTCGTAAAGTGACGTGTTTACTGTAGGAGTTGTCGGTGTGGTGCTTTGGAAGTTACACCCGGAATAACAAAAATGCATCTGTAGATTGACATATCTATGCACGGCTGCTATAGAGATAAGGGTGCACAAGCAAACAGTATATTCATATGGAAATATAGGTCATACTACAACAGGGCGTGGACAAGATAATGCTTGGTACTACTCGGGTGATTTAATCAACCTCGTTTATATCCAAGCGGCCTTGGCTTGTGGACGCCGAAGCTTCTCCAAGGGCTTCACTGTCGGTGTTGGCTGGAGGTGGCTGAGGGGCTGCAGGGTCAGGGCAGTGATGATGACCCTCGCGGGGATTGTTGGTCACAATCCCGTTGGAGCGTGCCCCAAACAGGCGACGCATCACCTCTGGAGACACCAAGGCATTTTGGTCAATGACCGGGGCAGACCTCAAGGACTCGATCGGTTGTCCGAACAGCACGACTGGGTTGTCGGTGCCGGACTCATCTCCTCCTCTTGCTGGGGCTTGGCGAACAAGTTCTCCACGAGCTGCGATCAGATCAAGAGTGATTTGATCGAACAGTTCCTCTAGCGCACTTACATAGCGCACGAGATGCAATAATGCAGGATTTGTCTCGTGGTCTCCGCTGGCAACTCGGGGTGGCCTACCATACCCATCACGGCTGGGGTAGTAGTAGAATGAGTGACAGTTAACTCTGGGTGACAAGTGCCGAAGTTGAACTATAGCCTCTCGAGCAGCTAGTTGGATGGCTTGTGGCTCGAAGGAAGTTGTCCTTCCGGTGAACCTGTAGGGGCGTTCTGGCGACAGACCCCTACCGTAAATGTGGATAGTGGCCAAGAATTGGCGGCTTTCACCACTCATGGACCCTTGGTACACAACATATTCAGGGGGCTCCTCTAACGCAAAGGCACGGCGGGTGAGGTTTGCGAGCACGGTCACAAAACCTCCAAGGTTGGTTGCTGTGGTTTCATTGTGTACAATGGGTCCTGGCATTTTAGCTCGGTCTGGGGGTAGAGGTTGTGCTGTGTTGATTGAGTCTGGTGTGCCCTAGGAAAGGGGACGGAGTCTTGCTTCGCACGCTTGCGGAGGAAACTGTTTAGGTGTCAGTCACTAGCGCGTGATTGACATGCTAGGCTGATAGGTTGGGCACCGACTGCCAAAGGTGTCGGTTCACTGTGTGGGTATCTTACGCGAGAAGCTTGGCCGGGGTTAGGATATGGTCTGGTGGGGTGGTTATCCTAGGTTTTTGACCTGGCTAAGATAGGATTAGCCAATGGTCAGCCTGGCTCTGATACCAAGATTGTCAGGACCGGATTTTCGGGGTATTAAATCGCCAAAAATAGCCCTTTTGCTCATCAGCGCCAGGATTACTATTAGCTGATGAGTCACCACTTGATACAGAAAATCCAAGAAAAAAATACAAAATATGTAGTACAAAACCATTCTGGTCTTTAAGTACAACACAAGGTTTCTAGTGGCTGATGACGGAAGCGGTCTGTGACACGTCGGCGTCTGTGGGACTCCATTTCCCACGGGAACAGCTAACCAGGTTAACTCCTATCTTTGCGAGTCTGCTATCACCGTTGCGTAGGTTCCGGGGTGTCAGGACCCCGATCCTAAGTCACACCGATCTAGCTGTAACACGTCATATCACTTTGCGGCCTCACGCACGGTAACCCCACGGGTGCCACCTTACCTGGCCCGGGACCGTTTGCGCATTTTGGCACACGTATATGACAGTGTTGCTAGCATCCATATGACAGAGAACCCGGGCCGACATGGCTAGTTATAAACCAAAAGTGGCACTAAATTACAGAGACATGCATCCATGACCCAGCAACGAACGTGTCGGTCATCAACGTATGAACCCAAGTCGTAGCAAGCTACATGGACTTAAAGGAACAACGCGTGACATTTCCCCTAAGGGACAGACACAGGAACGAAGAAGGACACATGCCGGCCAGCCTACGTGTTCCGAGCAGTAGCAAGCTACCAAGGCTCATTGGAATCACTAGGAGACATTTCCCTGTAAGATAGGCTACCAAAGGAAAACAACTAGGTGTCGGATCCCACACATACCAAGCATTTCAATCATACACGCAATATGCTCAATATGTGCAAATACAACATTGCATCACAACAAAACTCTATGACTCAAAGTACTTTATTTAAAAGGCTCCAAGAGCCATACATAACATATCCATACAGGTAGGGGTCACATGACCCAACACTCAAGTCATACAGTCATACAAGCACAAGCGGAAGCTACATGTCTGAGTACAGACAACTTAGAAAATAAAACAGGCTTGGTGTAGCCTGACTATCTACAAGGCCCTTCACAAGCTCCAGATCTCCGTCTGGGTGTCAAGCTACTCGTCGACGTCAACATCTATGTAGAACCCATCAGCAGGGGCAGGGTTCTCCTCTGCAACAGTTATTAAGCAAACATGAGTACAAAGGTACTCAGCAAGTCTTACCACAGAACCTATCATACATGCAACATTATCAAAAGGGGGTAGTGGAGTTCATAGCAGAATGCCAGCTTTGACCTTGGCTAACCTATACTACAACTCTCAACAGATTGCAAGATGTTATTACGAACACGAGTCCTCTACTCACCACAACAATACACTACCGAGGATCCTCTTCCGTCATCCTACGGAAAGGCCATCCACGGCACTCACACTTATCTTGAGGCTTTTAGTACTCCCTCCGTCCCAAAATTCTTGTCTTACATTTGTTCAAATATGGATGTATCTAGTCACTTTTTAGTGTTAGATACTTCCGTATTTAGACAAATCTAAGACAAGAATTTTGGGACGGAGGGAGTAGTATCCATCAACTTGTCTATGAACTGTAAGAGTAACCAAGTAGTTCGTACCACGAACAACGGCTATTCGAATAGATTGATAACCCTGCAGGGGTGTACTTCTTCACACACGCTTTCACCACTTATCGCCGTTTACTCGGCGTGTACTCGGCAACCTTCAAGCGGAAGCCCAGCGAGGGTGTCGGCCACGACCTGACTAACTACTCAAGTCTCTCGCCCAGGTGTATCGCCTATTTGGGTTCCATCCGTAGGGAGATCCGGCCGGGGTGTCGCTCACGGCCCCAAACGTTATGTACAGGGTTTCCGAGTCACCAAACGGGCAACCGGTACACCGTGCCACGTACCTGTCGCATCACAACCCACCCCGAGGGTCAGCGTTGTGCACGACCTCCAGTAGGCTATAAACACCAGAAACTAGTTGCAACTCCTGGACAGAGATCAAGGGTAATCAATAAGCCGAGAGGGTCAATTAAGGATCCCAATGTGTGGTAGTAGCTGTAACTTGAACCACACATACAGATCTCGGGTCCTAAGGACGATTCCAATGAAACAACCCACCATGTACTCCTACATGGCCTTTCATCGATACCTTTACCAAGCGTATTCCACACTTCCTTCTCTTTATCGGTATGATCATTTCACTCTGATCCATCACCCAGATGAACCAGACCAGACACAACTCTAAGCATAGCAGGCAACATAAACAAATAGCATGGTGGATCACACATCACATGGCTCAATCAACTCCTACACATGCTAGTGGGTTTCAACTATTTACTGTGGCAATGACATGTCATGCAAGGGAATAGGGTTCAACTACCGCAGCAAGTAGCAGTTCACACGCTGTTGCCTTAATGCAGTAAAAGAGAGCAGGAGCGAGAAGATTGGGTTTGTATCGGAATGATCAATGATTGCTTGCCTGACAAGGTAGTTGTCGGGTACTGCTCTTCAACTGGATACGCAGCAGTATCCTCGGGAGCAGGACCTAACACAGAGAATACCGGCGATACAATCATTAACAAACAAATGCAACAATATGATGCATGCTCATGACATGGCAAGATGCATGTGTGTTGGCTAATGCAACTAAAACCAGAAGGGTTTGAACCTATTTGAATCAAGGATTCAAATTGGAGTTCAAACTAATATTTAATTAAGTGCATTATCATGTTTTGATGTATACAGCAAGTTAACTTGTTCAAACATGCATGAAACCAGGGCCATTGGAAAGATTGGATTTTTCTGATCATTTTTCATATATAAATCTTTTCCATCTGAGCTATGGTTGATTTTATATGATTTTTAGAAGTTTTGGGTATTTTCTGGAATTTCCTGAATTAAATTTAATCTAAAATCCCAGAAAATCCTTTACTGCATCAGCATGACATCATGCTGACGTCAGGCAGTCAATAGGGCCGGTCCAAGTCAAACCTGACCAGTGGGACCCACTGGTCAGTGTCACAGCTAATTAACTAAGTTAATTAGAGTTAAACTAAAACTAATTAGCTGTCAGTGGGGCCTGGGCCCACGGCAGTGACTAAACTAATTAGCTAATTAAAATAACAGAAACTTAATTAAACTAGCTAATTAGCAGAGGGTGGCCCACACGTCAGTGACCCAGGGGTAGTCAACCCCCTGGTCAAACAGGTCAAACTCGCCGGCGTTTAGCCGCCGGCGAGGCCAAGTGCGGCGGCGTGCTTCGGAAAACGTATGTAGGTGAAAGTGCAACTAATCCCCGGGTGGTTTTGGTAATTAATAACAACATATATATCATTGAACTAATAGTTACTTGAGAATCATTTCAGAGAAGTTCAGTGATATGGGTATGGAAATGTCTGAAGAAGTGGACCCCTCAAAATGCTAAGACAAGCATTGGCAAAAGCTCAAGACTCCATTTTTGTTTAGTGATCCAAGATCACATTGAGTCCATAGGAAAAGCCAATACTATTAAAAGGGGATGAGGTTGTGTTGATGATCTGGTTGCTCAAGTGCTTAGTGATTTAGCTCCTTCAACTATCAGCAATTTTCACTACTAAACACACTCATAAGTAATCTCGGACAAACCGATTCTTCCAACTCAGTCCCACCGAGATGAACCACCTCAGCAATATTCCAAACCCTAGAAATTTCGGTCCATCCGATTTTGAGTTCGGTCTCACCGAAACTGGACTGCCAACCTTCTGTAACCGTTTGTCATCATTTCGGAATATCCGAGTTGTTGATTTCGGTCCCACCGATTCTGGCAAGTTCCTACCTTTGACTCATATCGGACACACCGAGATGGTATTTTCGGTCCCACCGAAAACCCCAACGTTCACTATATTTGAACTTTCGGTCTGACCGAGTTTTCACTTCGGTCACACCGAGATTGCTCAATTATGTGTGTAACGGTTGGATTTTGTGTGGAGGCTATATATACCCCTCCACCCCCTCTTCATTCGTGGAGAGAGCCATCAGAAAGTACTACCACTCCTACCTTACACTTTCTGAGAAGAGAACTACCTACCCTTGTGTTGAGATCAAGTTATTCCATTCCTACCATATGAAACTTGATTTCTAACCTTCCCAAGTTGCTTTCCACTCAATCCTTTCTTCCACCACAGCCATATCAGTGAGGAGAGTTGAGTGTTGGGGAGATTATCATTTGAAGCACAAGAGCAAGGAGTTCATCATCATCAACAACATCTATTACCTTTTGGAGGGTGGTGCCTCCTAGATTGGTTAGGTGTCGCTTGGGAGCCTCCGTCTTCGAGATGTGGAGTTGAACCAAGAAGTTTGTAAGGGCAAGGAGATCGCCTACTTCGTGAAGATCTACCCCGAGTAAGGCTAGTCCTCCGTGGGCGTAGGCCATGATGAAATAGACAAGGTTGCTTCTTCGTGGACCCTTCGTGGGTGGAGCCCTCCGTGGACTCGCGCAGCCGTTACCCTCCGTGGGTTGAAGTCTCCATCAACGTGGATGTACGATAGCACCACCTATCGGAACCACGAGAAAAATCTCCGTGTCTCCAAATTGCGTTTGATCTTCTCCACCTCTCTTTACTACATGTGCAATTTACTTTCCGCTGCTTATACTCTAGAATTGCATGTGTAGGGTGATACTTGAATTGATCATAATTGTGAAACTGCCAAAAACTGTTCATGATCAAAAGGCAGGATTTTCATATTGTCAAGTAGTCTAATCACCCCCCTCTAGACATACTTTCGATCCTACAGTAGGGCACGGCTCGGGCTGTGGCTAGGCGCGTTGAAAAGCCCTTGCTGTTGCGCGTCGGATGGTGGTGGTCGCCGGACCTAGGGTGGCCGGAGACGACGGCAATGAGCTCGACGGCGGCGACCGGCGTCGGGCGTGTGTGGGGATGCGGCTGCAGGGGCCTAGGCGATGCGTGCGTGGCACCTTTCGCACCTACGCGCTGCGGCGAGTGTGATGGACGGGTGCCCGTGACCAAATGGTCACCGGAGCATCGTCGGCGGCGAGCACGGCGGCGGTGCGTTTTGGTGATCAACAGAACGGCGGCTACATGGTGCAAAAGGAACGGAGGAAGGAGGGGTTTGACGTAGAAGCTCACTGCGGTGCTAATGAGCTTGACGGTGGGGTCGGGGACGCGCTGTAGCTTCGTAACGGCGGCGAGGTACTCCGGCGATCCGAGGAAGGGGACGACGGCGTGTAGGCGTTGCAGGGCTTCCGGCGGCTCGTGGCTCAGCGAGGAGGAAGAGGGCGACGCAGCGGACCTTCTGGACACACTCACGGGGCGAGGGGGTGGCTCTGGGTGCGGCTACGGCGAGCGGCGGCGACGGCGGCTCGGTGGTGGAGGAGGAGAGAGCCAGGGGAGGCGACAGAGACGAGGGGGAGAAGAGTGAGCGGTCGGGGCAGCTGCGTGGCGTCGCGGGGAGTCGTCTAGGCCGTCGGGATGCAGGCAGGCAGGGTGGAGGTGGCCGGACGTGTGCCGGCGCGCGGCGGCCACGCGCGCGTCCTTCTGGCGCGAGGAGGAAGGCAACAGAAGAGGCCGTGGGCTGGGCCGGCTTGCTACAGGGCTGGGCCCGAGGTAAGTACTTCTTCCTATTTCTTTTTCCTATTTTTCTTTCTGTTGCATTTCTTTTGCAGCTTTGTTCAATTAATAAAAATGCTAGAACATTTTTATAACTCATAACACTTGTCATACCTACTGTATATAATATGAACAGCAGGAAACATTATAGTTCATGATTATTTGAGCATTTAAAAATATTTTATAGCATTTAAATGCCCAAATTCAAATAACATATGATTTAATCCAAAGCCCTTAGATGTCCTAGAAAATTGTGCACCATTTTTGGCAGAGGTTTAAGACCAAGGCATAAATGATGAACATTTTTGAAGGGCATTTTGGGTACATTGGAAATTATTTTAGCAAACCCTAGTTGTTAGGAGAAGGGTGCTGGGGTTTCTGTTAATCCCATTTCAAGTTTCTTTGAAAGTAGACATGATGCACACTCTAGTTAGGTCCTAATGCAAGTGCTAGCTAGGGATGTGACAACTCGCCCCCACTTAAAAGAATCACGTCCCGAGATTCGGGTTCCTCCGGAAAGAGGGTGGGGTACTCAAGTCGAAGACGATCCTCCCTTTCCCAAGTAGCTTCACTCTCGGAATGATGTGACCATTGAACCTTGAGAAACTTGATATTGTGGCGTCGAGTGATGCGCTCGGTTTGATCAAGAATACGAATGGGGTATTCTCGATATGTGAGATTGTCCTGGAGATCAAGCGTTTCGTGGTCCACTCCACGGATAGGATCCAAGAAGCAACGCCTGAGTTGAGAAACATGGAAAACATCATGAACTCTGGAGAGGTGCGGAGGTAGTTCCAATTGGTAGGCAACTTCTCCTCGTTTGGCAAGAATGCGAAAAGGACCAATGTAACGAGGGGCCAATTTGCCTTTGATACCGAAGCGATGGGTTCCCTTAAGAGGAGTAACCCGGAGGTAAGCCTTATCGCCAACTTCAAAAGTCACAGCCTTATGATGACATCATATTGGCTCTTTTGGCGAGACTGGGCTATTTTCAATCTCTCACGAACGATGCGAACTTGTTCTTCTGCTTCCTGAATCATATCCGGGCCAAAGAATTGTCTTTCCCCGGTCTCCGACCAGTTAAGAGGTGTTCGACACCTTCATCCATAAAGAACTTCGAAGGGAGCTTTACCCAAGCTGGCTTGATAACTATTGTTATAAGCGAATTCGGCAAATGGAAGACATTTTTCCCATTCCATACCGAAAGAAATGACAGAGGCTCGAAGCATGTCTTCCAGGATTTGATTGACTCGTTCCACTTGACCACTTGACTGCGGATGGAAGGCAGTACTGAAAGAGAGATGAGTTCCCATAGCATTCTGGAAACTTTCCCAAAATCGTGAAGTGAAAAGACTTCCATGGTCCGAGTTAATCTCCAACAGCACACCATGAAGTGATACTATTCGAGAGATATATAAGTCTGCTAGCTGGCTAGCGGTAATACTCTCTCGAACAGGCAGGAAATGAGCTACTTTAGAGAGGCGGTCGATAACGACGAAGATAGAATTATTCCCTTTCCTGGACCTGGGAAACCCGGTGATGAAGTCCATATCGACTTTATCCCATTTCCATTCAGGAATAGCTAAAGGTTGAAGGGTGCCAGCAGGCCGTTGATGCTCTGCTTTGACTCGACGGCAAACGTCGCAGTTAGCAATGAATTGAGCGATTTCTCTCTTCATCCTAGTCCACCAGAATCTCTGACGTAGATCCTGATACATTTAGTACTACCGGGATGAATCGTGAGAGGAGATTCATGAGCTTCCTTAAGAATCATTTGTCGTAGTTGTGGTTTCTTGGGTACCACCAGGCGGTTTTCGAAGTACACTACACCTCGATCATCCATAGAGAAACTTCTAGCAACTCCGCTAGCAATGTTCTCCTTGATCCGAGATATGCCTTTATCATACCGCTGGGCAACAATGATTTGATCCATAAGGGTAGGTTTCGCCACCAAGGTGGAAAGGAATCCTCGAGGAACAATGTGAAGGTTAAACTTACGAAATTCCTCGTGGAGAAGTGGTTGACCTTGTTGTAACATTAAATTGTTACAATATGACTTACGACTTAGTGCATCAGCCATGACATTGGTCTTTCCAGGAGTGTAAGTGATTCCTAAGTCGTAGTCTGTGAGCAACTCAACCCAACTTCTTTGCCTGAGATTTAGATCTGGTTGGGTGAAGATATACTTCAAACTTTGGTGATCGGTGAAGATTTCACAGCGATTACCAAGAAGGTAATGTCGCCATGTTTTGAGTGCATGGACTACAGCTGCAAGCTCTAGATCATGAGTAGGATAGTTATCCTCGTGTGGACGCAACTGTCGAGATGCGTATGCAATCACTTGACGATCTTGCATGAGAATGCAACCTAGTCCTTGTCGCAAGGCGTCGCAGTAGATTATAAAATCCTTGGAAAAATCTGGTGGTACCAGTACAGGTGCAGATGTCAGGCGTCTTTTTAGTTCCTGAAAACTAGACTCGCACTGTGGGGTCCACTCAAACTTTATATCTTTCTTGAGGAGTTCGGTTAGAGGTTTAGCAACCTTGGAGAAATTCTCGACGAAGCGTCGGCTATAGCTTGCTAAGCCAAGAAAACTCCTAACTTGCTTGACCGATTCAGGGGGAGTCCAATCAAGTACGGCTTGAACTCGCTCGGGATTGACAGCAATACCCTTGCCAGAGATCACATGTCCTAGATAGGTTACTTCTGGCAACCAAAATTCACATTTAGAGAATTTGGCATAAAGGCGGTGCTCTCGAAGTTTTGTCAATACCAGCCTTAAATGCTCGGCATGATCTTCCTTGTTCTTGGAGAAAATGAGTATATCATCGAGGTATACCACGACGAATTTATCCAAATACTCCATGAATATAGAATTCATTAACCGAGAAAAGGTAGCTGGGGAATTGGTTAATCCGAAGGACATAACGGTGTACTCATATTGGCCATAACGAGTAACAAAAGCCGTTTTAGGGATGTCCCCGTTCTTGATTTTGATTTGATGGTAACCCAACCTCAAATCCATCTTAGAGAAGACTGAGGATCCAGCGAGCTGATCATACAGGTCGTTGATCCTGGGGAGCGGATACTTATTCTTTATGGTGACCAGATTAATAGGTCGGTAATCTACAACCATCCGCTCCGTTCCATCCTTCTTCTTGACGAAGAGGACGGGGCAAGCCCAAGGGGAAGAACTAGGACGGATGAAACCTTTTTGCAAGGACTCATCGAGTTGTTTCTTTAGCTCAGCTAATTCTAGTGGTGCCATCTTATAAGGTCTCCTAGAGATTGGGACAGTTCCAGGAATAAGATCTATCACGAACTCGACATCTCTGTCAGGTGGAACTCCTGGCAGTTCTTCTGGAAAAACATCCGGGAAGTCACGGACTACCGGGATATCTTCGAGTTCTAGTAGAGGGCTGGCATTAAGAGAGTAGAGCTGACGCTCAGCCATTCGGGTCAAGACATTGACTATCTTGCCGGATGGATGTGTAAGTTGAACGGTCCTAGTATAGTAATCGATTTTGGCATAATGAGTTGTCATCCAATCCATACCCAAAATGATGTTTATATCCGAGGACTTGAGAGCGATTAAAGAAGCAAGGAAAACAAGTCTATCGACAAGGATTTCATTTCCATGGCTTACCCTAGAGGTTTGCCACTTTGAACCAGGAGTTTGAATAACCATGGAAGTAGGCATGTCACAAAAATTCATGTTGTGCAATCGAGCATAGCTCTCAGATATGAACGAATGGGATGCTCCAGTATCGAAAAGAACAGATGCCGGATGGCAGTTGACGAGAAGCGTACCAAGGACGATGTTAGGATCGTCATAAGCTTCTTCGGCAGAAACATAGTTGACATGACCACGTGCAGTGGGGATTGGCTTGACATAGTTCACCTTGCCGGTTGGCTTACCACGGCCAACGGGTTTTCCTGGCTGGTTCTGAGGACACTCACGCATGTAGTGCCCCGGTTCTCCACACTTGAAACATGTCACAGTGGTGGTGCGTGGAGCAAAGTTGGAAGGTGGTCCTCCATAGGTCTTGGTAGGTGCAAACTGTTGAGTTGGGCGAGGCGCCTCATAGGATGGCCTCGGTGTGTACTTGGGTGGCAGAGCAGTGTTAGGAACCCACACACGGCGCTTGTGAGAGCCAGAGCCAGATGAGGAACCAAAGACTCGAGTATGCTTGTGGGTGGCCTCGAAGTCGGTCTGGCCTGTTTCAGCACTGATAGCCTTGTTAACCAACTTCTGGAAGGAAGTGCACTCGTGCAGACATAGATCTCGGCGGAGTTCAGGGCTGAGTCCCTTGCGGAACCTCGCCTGCTTCTTGGCATCGGTGGATACTTCCTCAGGTGCATAGCGTGCCAGGTTACCAAACTCACGACTATATCCATCCACAGTTAAACGGCCCTGGGTGAAATTGCAGAATTCCTCCCACTTGCGATCCATGAGACCTTCCGGAATGTGGTGTTCACGGAATGCCTCACTGAACTCAACCCAGGTAGTGACTTGGCCAGCAGGACGCATAGCTTCAAAGTTTTCCCACCAAAGACTGGTAGGGCCCTCAAGATGGTAGGCGGCGTAGATAACCTTGTCAGCTTCGGCCACACGGGCAGAGTGTAGCTTGTGGGTGATACTACGTAGCCAGTCATCAGCATCCAGAGGTTCAATGGAGTGATGGAACTTCGGTGGACACATCTTGATAAAGTCATTGATTGACACCACGTCGTTCCTCTGGCGGAACCCAGTGTTCTGCTCTATGCGTTCCAGCAGACGGTTGGTCTCTCTCTTGTTCCGTTCTGCTTCAAGCATAACTTCTGCCAAGGAGGGTGGCTGGGGCAGATTTCCATCCCTAGTCCCTCTAGCCTCACCCTGCTCCTGAGCAGCAGGAGTGTTGCGAGTGTTGACCATCCTAGGAAAACAAAACAACAGTTTAGACAAGGATGGCAAAATTTAACATAGAAGTGCGGAATGTAATGGATGACACGGAATGCAAGGATGTTCATCCGTACGACATGGTAATATAGGAACTGCTATATATACACCAGTGGTCATACACACCATACAAAGTTTAGTACAAGCCAAGGCTAAAGTACAACTGCGGTGAAGGACGATACATCCCATCAGAGGCATTCCAAGCTCCTATACATTATTTAACTACACCTCCGGAACTTAGTACACACTAAGTCATATTCCACAAGACGCGCAGGACTGTGGAAATACAACTGCTACAATACTACTACAACCACGGCCTAGCTCAGACATTCGCGTAGTAATCCTCGTAAAGATTACCACCGTAGCCTGGAAGTGGAACAGATGGATCTTGGAACTCGCGAGCACTCGAAGGCTGTGGACCATAAGGGCATGGGTGTGGTCTCGGTCCCGATGCTGGTGGTAACCGACGCCCACGTGGAGGTGTAATACCCCCAACGTCACGCCAATCCATGCGATCAGGCAGACGAGTCCGCACGGGGTACAAATCCCGCATGTCCAGATATCCGGCGTGCACAGCAGGTGCAAGCCGTGTCAAAGTAGTCCAATGAGCGGCTCAAGTGTTATACAACTCCATTCGGAGGGCACGGACCTCACGGTCCCTATCCTCCAACATCTGAACAGTAGTCTGAAGCAGTGGCTCTTCATGAGCAGCATCAGTATACAAACCAGTGTAGTAGCCTTCCTCTCCGGGAAGTGAGGCTGGCATGTAACAGAACTCAGTGTTCAGCAACAGAGCATGCCTAGCACGGATAATGGTCATCATCGAATAGGCGGCATCCTGCACTGCCATCTCGATGGTAATCCCGAGTCCATAAGACCAATGGATGGGATCATTAGCTCCGGGATATGAGGGGTATATCCGGACTGTGCAGAAATACTGACTCTGATTGAAATCCCGATACTGTTCCTCCACGGTGTATTCGGGATACCAGCGATAACCGGTCTCAGTCATCACATGGACTAGCATGGCCGTGTGACCGGGCACATTAATGCACCGAGTCAAACGAACCACTTGGTGAGGGATGCGGCCAGACATCTGAAACACGAAGTAATGCAAAGGCATTAGTGTTTCTGGAAGAAATCGGGCAGCATAACAACTGTAAATGCTCAAACAAAGATTTGAGACATCATATAAATGATAGCATAGCCACTCAACAATCCATATCAAGGTTCCGGTCCAACAATCATCATACTAAAAGGATAGAAACTGAACTGAGGCTTGAAACCAACAATCCTAAGAGTCTACGGATTAGTAACACGTGAACCTAGTAAGGATAAGAGGCCTAGTCCTAAATCCCCGTAGAAAGAATAGACTGACTCAGATCAGAAGGGCATAAGGAAAAGAAGTAAAAAGAGCCTTACGTTCCCTTCCACAATCAATTCCCCTACATATAACTAAGAATTTTTCTAGACTCAACATCGACCAGTTTGGCTTGAGAAACCTACAGGCAGTCCAACTCTGATGCCAACGCTGTCAGGACCCCGATCCTAAGTCACACCGATCTAGCTGTAACACGTCATATCACTTTGCGGCCTCACACACGGTAACCCCACGGGTGCCACCTTACCTGGCCCGGGACCGTTTGCGCATTTTGGCACACGTATATGACAGTGTCGCTAGCATCCATATGACAGAGAACCCGGGCCGACATGGCTAGTTATAAACCAAAAGTGGCACTAAATTACAGAGACAGGCATCCATGACCCAGCAACGAACGTGTCGGTCATCAACGTATGAACCCAAGTCGTAGCAAGCTACATGGACTTAAAGGAACAACGCGTGACATTTCCCCTAAGGGACAGACACAGGAACGAAGAAGGACACATGCCGGCCAGCCTACGTGTTCCGAGCAGTAGCAAGCTACCAAGGCTCATTGGAATCACTAGGAGACATTTCCCTGTAAGATAGGCTACCAAAGGAAAACAACTAGGTGTCGGATCCCACACATACCAAGCATTTCAATCATACACGCAATATGCTCAATATGTGCAAATACAACATTGCATCACAACAGAACTCTATGACTCAAAGTACTTTATTTAAAAGGCTCCAAGAGCCATACATAACATATCCATACAGGTAGGGGTCACATGACCCAACACTCAAGTCATACAGTCATACAAGCACAAGCGGAAGCTACATGTTTGAGTACAGACAACTTAGAAAATAAAACAAGCTTGGTGTAGCCTGACTATCTACAAGGCCCTTCACAAGCTCCAGATCCCCGTCTGGGTGTCAAGCTACTTGTCAACGTCAACGTCTATGTAGAACCCATCAGCAGGGGCAGGGTTCTCCTCTGCAACAGTTATTAAGCAATCATGAGTACAAAGGTACTCAGCAAGTCTTACCACAGAACCTATCATACATGCAACATTATCAAAAGGGGGTAGTGGAGTTCATAGCAGAATGCCAGCTTTGACCTTGGCTAACCTATACTACAACTCTCAACAGATTGCAAGATGTTATTACGAACACGAGTCCTCTACTCACCACAACAATACACTACCAAGGATCATATTCCTCATCCTACGGAAGGGCCATCCACGGCACTCACACTTATCTTGAGGCTTTTAGTAGTATCCATCAACTTGTCTATGAACTGTAAGAGTAACCAAGTAGTCCGTACCGCGAACAACGGCTATTCGAATAGATTGATAACCCTGCAGGGGTGTACTTCTTCACACACGCTTTCACCACTTATCGCCGTTTACTCGGCGTGTACTCGGCAACCTTCAAGCGGAAGCCCAGCGAGGGTGTCGGCCACGACCTGACTAACTACTCAAGTCTCTCGTCCAGGTGTATCGCCTATTTGGGTTCCATCCGTGGGGAGATCCGGCCGGGGTGTCGCTCACGACCCCAAACGATGTGTACAGGGTTCCCGAGTCACCAAACGGGCAACCGGTACACCGTGCCACGTACCTGTCGCATGACAACCCACCCCGAGGGTCAGCGTTGTGCACAACCTCCAGTAGGCTATAAACACCAGAAACTAGTTGCAACTCCTGGACAGAGATCAAGGGTAATCAATAAGCCGAGAGGGTCAATTAAGGATCCCAATGTGTGGTAGTAGCTGTAACTTGAACCACACATACAGATCTCGGGTCCTAAGGACGATTCCAATGAAACAAACCCACCATGTACTCCTACATGGCCTTTCATCGATACCTTTACCAAGCGTATTCCACACTTCCTTCTCTTTATCGGTATGATCATTTCACTCTGATCCATCACCTAGATGAACCAGACCAGACACAACTCTAAGCATAGCAGGCAACATAAACAAATAGCATGGTGGATCACACATCACATGGCTCAATCAACTCCTACACATGCTAGTGGGTTTCAACTATTTACTGTGGCAATGACAGGTCATGCAAGGGAATAGGGTTCAACTACCGCAGCAAGTAGCAGTTCACACGCTGTTGCTTTAATGCAGTAAAAGAGAGCAGGAGCGAGAAGATTGGGTTTGTATCGGAATGATCAATGATTGCTTGCCTGACAAGGTAGTTGTCGGGTACTGCTCTTCAACTGGATACGCAGCAGTATCCTCGGGAGCAGGACCTAACACAGAGAATACCGGCGATACAATCATTAACAAACAAATGCAACAATATGATGCATGCTCATGACATGGCAAGATGCATGTGTGTTGGCTAATGCAACTAAAACCAGAAGGGTTTGAACCTATTTGAATGAAGGAATCAAATTGGAGTTCAAACTAATATTTAATTACGTGCATTATCATGTTTTGATGTATACAGCAAGTTAACTTGTTCAAACATGCATGAAACCAGGGCCATTGGAAAGATTGGATTTTTCTAATCATTTTTCATATATAAATCTTTTCCATCTGAGCTATGGTTGATTTTATATGATTTTTAGAAGTTTTGGGTATTTTCTGGAATTTCCTGAATTAAATTTAATCTAAAATCCCAGAAAATCCTTTACTGCGTCAGCATGACATCATGCTGACGTCAGGCAGTCAACAGGGCCGGTCCAAGTCAAACCTGACCAGTGGGACCCACTGGTCAGTGTCACAGCTAATTAACTAAGTTAATTAGAGTTAAACTAAAACTAATTAGCTGTCAGTGGGGCCTGGGCCCACGGTCAGTGACTAAACTAATTAGCTAATTAAAATAATAGAAACTTAATTAAACTAGCTAATTAGCAGAGGGTGGCCCACACGTCAGTGACCCAGGGGTAGTCAACCCCCTGGTCAAACAGGTCAAACTCGCCGGCGTTTAGCCGCCGGCGAGGCCAAGTGCGGCGGCGTGCTTCGGAAAACGTATGTAGGGCACGAATCGGGCTGTGGCTAGGCGCATTGAACAGCCCTTGCTGTTGCGCGTCGGATGGTGGTGGTCGCCAGACCTAGGGTGGCCGGAGACGACGGCAACGAGCTCGACGGCGGCGACCGGCGTCGGGCGTGTGTGGGGATGCGGCTGCAGGGGCCTAGGCGATGCGTGCGTGGCACCTTTCGCACCTACGCGCTGCGGCGAGTGTGATGGACGGGTGCCCGTGACCAAATGGTCACCGGAGCATCGTCGGCGGCGAGCACGGCGGCGGTGCGTTTCGGCGATCAACAGAACGGCGGCTACATGGTGCAAAAGGAACGGAGGAAGGAGGGGTTCGACGTAGAAGCTCACTGCGGTGCTAATGAGCTCGACGGCGGGGTCGGGGACGCGCTGTAGCTTCGTAATGACGGCGAGGTACTCCGGCGATCCGAGGAAGGGGACGACGGCGTGTAGGCGTTGCAGGGCTTTCGGCGGCTCGTGGCTCAGCGAGGAGGAAGAGGGCGACGCAGCGGACCTTCTGGACACACTCACGGGGCGAGGGGGTGGCTCTGGGTGTGGCTACGGCGAGCGGCGGCGACGGCGGCTGGGTGGTGGAGGAGGAGAGAGCCAGGGGAGGCGACAGAGACGAGGGGGAGAAGAGTGAGCGGTCGGGGCAGCTGCGTGGCGTCGTGGGGAGTCGTCCAGGCCGTCGGGATGCAGGCAGGCAGGGTGGAGGTGGCCGGACGCGTGCCGGCGCGTGGCGGCCACGCGCGCGTCCTTCTGGCGCGAGGAGGAAGGCGACAGAAGAGGCCGTGGGCTGGGCCGGCTTGCTACAGGGCTGGGCCTGAGGTAAGTACTTCTTTTTATTTCTTTTTCCTATTTTTCTTTCTGTTGCATTTCTTTTGCAGCTTTGTTCAATTAATAAAAATGCTAGAACATTTTTCTAACTCATAACACTTGTCATACCTACTGTATATAATATGAACAGTAGGAAACATTATAGTTCATGATTATTTGAGCATTTAAAATTATTTTATAGCATTTAAATGCCCAAATTCAAATAACATATGATTTAATCCAAAGCCCTTAGATGTCCTAGAAAATTGTGCACCATTTTTGGCAGCGGTTTAAGACCAAGGCAGAAATGATGAACATTTTTGAAGGGCATTTTGGGTACATTGGAAATTATTTTAGCAAACCCTAGTTGTTAGGAGAAGGGTGCTGGGGTTTCTGTTAATCCCATTTCAAGTTTCTTTGAAAGTAGACATGATGCACACTCTAGTTAGGTCCTAATGCAAGTGCTAGCTAGGGATGTGACACGGGGCGGTCGTCGCAACACTCCTCTCCATGCAAGGAATCTGGCCAAGACAATAGCCAGGGACAAGCCAGTAAGTACTTTGAATGTACTCGCAAACATTATGAACACGGGTGAAATATAGTCATGCTTGAGGATATTTGATGATCACGTTGTTAATTATGATATGACAGTCCATATTACAAGCAGGTCGTTCGTATGAAAATGCATATGCAATCATGGAGTGATAATAAAATAAATAGCGATCATGCCACAGTCGGACGTCTGAGCGACACCACATACAGGGCTTATAAGGAAAAATAAATAACATGTATGCCACAGTCGGGCGTCTGAGCGACACCACATAAAGGGCTTATAAGGAAAAATAAATGACACGTATGACATAGTCGGGCGTCTGAGCGACACCACATAAAGGGCTTATAAAGACAAATAAATAACAGGTATGCCACAGTCGGGCGTCTGAGCGACACCACATAAAGGGCTTATAAATAAAAGAAATGCCACAGTCGGGCGTCTGAGCGACACCACATAAAGGGCTTATAAATAAAAGAAATGCCACAGTCGGGCGTCTGAGCGACACCACATAAAGGGCTTATAAAAGGAAAATAAATAACAGTGAATATCCAGGAGGTAGAACCATCCCAGGGATACTCAATGACTTAAATAACATAACAAGGGTTAGTGTCGGGGTTTTGGGACGACATATGCCAACGGATGGCTTATCATGCATGTGGTCAAAAGAACGTCACCGGGCTCGGGAAGCGGGATAAAGCGATACTTAGGACGCCTATGAATCTTACCCAGGTTCGGGGCTCTCCGAGGAGATAACACCCCTAATCCTGCTCTGTGGGGGCTCCGTGTCATGACTAATAGCACTAGAGTAGCTACAAGATTGCTCCTTGAGCTGTGAGGTCTAAAGGAAGAAGATGAACAAGGCTAGTTCACCTCCTCGCTCTCTAGGGTTTTATCTTGTGATCTTCTAATGGCCAACTCTCCAACCCCCCTCCTCATGGAGGACCCTGGGAGGTTTATATAGGCCTACGCCCCAGGGGTACAATGGTAAACTCAACGGTGTGGCCCCCGGCCGCCAGTATCTGCTGGCACCGGCGTTGCCGCCTGTCTGCTGGGGCCCGCCGCCTGTGCGCCCCTCGTGATTGCCTTTCACTGTGGGGATGCTTTTGCTGACGACAGCCTCGTCGGGAAGGAGATGGCTACAGTGCCATCGTCCCTTGCCGTACGCTGCCGCCTCGCCCCGTCCCGTCGTCTTGATGAGGCCCAGACTTCTAGGGTGGGTTCGTCGTCTGCTACCAGACGGCCGTCTCCCCTGGCCGCTTGCCAGGGGTGGCTTGTCGTGAGCTTGCCCACTGACCGACGCGGCCAGCCGCCTACTGGCCCCGCCATTTGTGGGTTGTGGGATCGTGGCCTCCTCTGACCGTTGCTTGGTCACGAGCTTCGTGGCCACAGTGACCCGCCGCTTAATGGATATTTATAAGGTACACGGCCACTATAGCCACGCCCTTACAAATCTTCTAAGGACATGTTCTCCTGTAGCCATGTCCCCGCCACGCTGGGACTCCCCAGCGTGTTCCCCGAGGAAGGAGTGCGGGGCCGTCTGCTGGCTGGTGGTGTCGATGTCGCCGCCTGCTGGGTCCCTGCCGCCTGCTGGCAGTCGGCTCCTAGGGAAGGCTACCCTAGGAGACGGCTCGAGGAGCAGACGGCCGTAGCTGACCAAGCGGCTTTTATTTGTCTTAAAATACCTAGGGTAGCCGCCGAGGGTACCCATGGTCAATATCTCCGACAGTAGTCCCCGAAGCTGGTGGAACTCCGATGAGGGTGTTGGAAATGCTAAGGGGTTCCAGCAGCTTCTCCTCTCAGGCATGCTTATCGTCTGTCACTTGTCTGCTAAAGGAGTCTGTCTGCCGACAGCCGGCTCTGCGCTGCTGGAGCCGGCCTCTGGCAGCCGCATCGCCGTCTCAGAATCTTTGGCGGGAAGGCGCCGCCTGGTCAGCAGGTAGTGGAACAGGCCCGTGGACCGTTGACAGCGCCCACGCGTCACCGTCCTGTCGCGTCGGCCTGCCAGCCCATGCGCGTGACATGACGTAACAGTGGGCCGGGGCCCGCCACTAAGGGCCTAGGGGCCCGCACGGATCCACAGTTGCAGGGGTAATCGATTACCCTCCCACGCGCATTTAATGGGCGTGGATTAGGCACGAGAAAACGGGGGTCGTGCGGGACGTGGGGTGGTTAAGCCCATGCCCGCCCCCTCGCCTTTGTCGCCTGGACCTATATATAGGCCGGGGGAGAGGGCTGGCGCTGCTCTCGCGCTCATTCTCCCCCGTCCTTCATCTTCTTCCTCGCTCCTCCTCGCCGCAGTTACAGCGAACCACCACCCGAGCCATGGCTGGTCCAGTGCCTCCCCGACGCCACGGCCAATGGGACGGCAGCGAAGTCTTGCAAGAACACGTAGACGTCCTCCGCCGATTCCGGAAGCTGCCGTCGGCCGACAGGGTCGCCGTGCGCCTGGCACCGGTGACGGAGATCAGGCCGGCCCCGCAACAAGGCGAGCGGGTCATCTTCCGCTCGCACTTTCAGTGCGGGTTCGGCCTGCCGGCGAGGGGCTTCTTCCGCTCCTTCCTCGACTTCTTCCACATCCAACCGCATCACCTCACGCCAAACACGGTGACGACCATCTCTTCCTTCGTCGTCCTCTGCGAGGCTTATCTTGGCATCCTCCCCACCATCGAGCTCTGGACGGAGCTCTTCTATGTGAAGATGGGCACCGCCGTCCAGAGCTTGGCCGCCCAGTGCGGGGGTTGCATCGCCGTCAAGCGCACCGGGGAGAGAAACTTCTTCACGGCGCCAAGAAGTATTTTTACGTCTCCAACGTCGACCCCGAGGAAGATTTCATCTGCCTGCCGGAGTGGGTGCCGGGGTCGCCTGCTGAGCCTCGGGACTCCTGGAGGACCAGGCCCGTCGCCGTGACCAAAGGCGCCTCCGTTGCCCTGCGCCGTCTCCGGGAGCTGAGGGACGAGGAGGGCCTGGAGTTTGCAGATCTGCTGCTGACATTCGCCGAGCGCCGGGTGTTGCTGCTACAACGTCGGCCCCACCTCATCTGTGATATGAGCGGGCACCGGGACCCCAGCCGGACCTGCACCAAGCCCCTGCCCTACGGGGAGGTGGCCCGGCTGGTGAACCACATCTCCAGCTGCCAGGTCTCTGACTCCGACTGGGCCTTCAGCAAGGCTCCGTACAGTCGCAATAACCAGGCGCCCGAAGTAAGTTTTTCGTCCTTCTCTTTTCTTCATTCTTCTTTATCCGGCCGTTGTGGCCGTCTGGTGCTAACACCCGGCTCAGATCTTCCCAGGCCAACCGGTGCCGGGCTCCAACCAACGGTGCCGCCCCCTAGAGCTGGATCGCTCTCAGAGCGATACGAGCGACCCCGATCTTGGGGCCGCCGCCGCCATGGAGGAGGAAGAGGTGACGGGCGGCGGGGACCAGCCGTTGGGTGCCCAGCCAGAAGGCGGCCTTAAGAGCTGGCCGGACGATGACGAGGGGATGGAGGAGGCACCCGTCCGCGCCAGCCAGCAGGCGGGGCCGTCTGGCACAGCCGGCGGCGGGAAACGGCGGTCCTCGTCAGGGCCGACTGGTGCCCCACCCAAGAAGCTTCGGCTGTCAACCGCCGCCACGAGGCGCCAGGAAGCGGCCGCCAAGGCGAACCTGGCGAAGAAGCCCAAGGCCCGGCCGGTCGTGTCTGGGTAAGTACCCTTCATTCCTTGTTTGCGTCTTATTCTCCTTTCACAGCTGATCCTTTCTTGCTTGATTCTTTGTTTCTTTGGAACGTCCGTGCAGAGCGGCGCTTTCCCTCTCGCGGGTGCCAGCAGGCTCTGTGGTAGGAGGCCCAGATGCCCCTCATGTGCCCCCTCGCGTGGATCCTGCTACCGTGCTCCGGGAGGCGACAGAGAGGAACGCCCGCGAGGCACGCGCGGAGCGCGAGGCTGATGGCTTCTCGCCCCTCGTTGGTTACCCCAAGTGGAAGGTTTGAGATGTAGTGTAGCGGTAGTTTTCCCTTGGCAAAGATACCAAGGATCGAATTCCCCTGAGACTCCAAGGTTCAACAAGAAGGTGTCAACTGCTAATGGCGCTAGATATTTAGCAATCGACTGGACCTGCACACAGATACAAATAACTTTGCTCCCAACGATTACAGAGAGGTTGTCAATCCCTCCGGCCTTGTCGTTTACAAAGGATCAAACACAAGAGATAATAGTGATAGGTATAACTGCAACTAGTAAGTAAGAACTGAAAGTAAATAGCGGATGTGATCAGTGATGGTAATATGGACCGGGGTCCCATGATGTTCACTAGTGATGTCTCTCTCCCAAAAGACGATAAAACAGCTATGTGAGGTAAACGAATTACAGCTGGGCAATTGACAGGATTATGTGCGCAAACCAATGCTAACTATGTTGCAAGAAAGGTAGAGGTTCAAAGCATGGGCGGTACGCCAAGGCAAGTAGACCGAAATCCATCTGCATCTACTACTAATAATCCACCTTGAGATATCTATCCAGAACATCTCGCTGGTATTAAGTTGCGAGTCCCACCCATAGTGTAAACTCAAAGCAACAGACAACTGCATTAAAAGAACTTTGCGAAAAGTAAACAATCCTTGCACCCGCAAGTACAAGCACCGTTGTTTTCCCCCTTGTGACAACAGCACATCCCCTAGACTCATGTTTCTGTCACTCAAGCTAGTCATCGAGGGGCATGAACCCACAATCAAGCATAACGTTCCCTCTTGGAGTTACTACCTACTACTCGGCCAAAGCAATAAATAGCAACGGAGAACATGCAAGAGTTACTCAAGAACATAAATATAAAAGAGGTAAATCAAATATATTACTCAAACACAATCTGAACATAATCTCACAATCCATCGGATCCCAGCAAACTCATCATAGCAACAGCATAAGGATTACATATGTGCCTCGATCATGTAGGGCAGCTCACGAGGTCTAATTAGTGAAGAACAAAAAGGGGAGGAGAACATCACATAGCTACTGGTCATGGACCCATGGTCCAAGGGAGACTACTCACAACTCATCCGGGAGGTGTCCATGGTGGTGGAGAGGCTCCCGATGGTGATCCTCCCCTCTGGCAGGGTGCCGGGAAGAGTTCTCCTGGTGCTCCCGATCTTGGAAGCGCGGCGCCGGCGGAACAGAGATGAGATCGCGAAAAAGGGTTCCGTCCTCGAGGGTTTCGGGACGCGGTGTAAATATATGCCAAAAGGGGGGCGTCAGAGGGGGCCTGGGTGGCCCAGGCGCCCTGGCGGCGCGGCATAGGGGGGGCGCGCCCCCTGGCCGCCTGGAGGCCTGGTGGCCCCCCTCCAGCCCTACTTTGGCCGCATGGAAGCTTCCGAAACGCTGATTTTTTATATATTTTCCCGGATTTTTTCTGGCAGTTTACGTAATGGGAAAACCTGAAATACAAAAACAGCAGAAAACAGAAACTGGCACTGGGGTGCACTGAGTTAATAGGTTTCTCCAAATATGATCAAAAGTGTATGGAAGTGTATAAATATCATAGCAATATCACACAAAAGGGGCATGGAGCAAGCAGAAATTATAGATACGTTTTGGACGTATCAACATCCCCAAGCTTAATTCCTGCTCGTCCTCGAGTAGGTAAATGATAACAAGCATAATTTCTGTGGTGACATGCTATTAACCATATAAGGACTTTTCATAGTCACATGAAAAAAGCTTACTGAGACAATGAATCTGTAGTAATTAAGTTGCCTCATGAGAAAATCACAAAGAACTGAAAGTTTTACAATATGATACTGAAACATCAAATAGATTTGTAGTGAGCTTGGTATGCAAATATGATAAAGTGGTATCTCGCTTGCTCCCTTTAGTGAAGCAAAACATAAATGCAGGGGCACCTCCAAGGTTAAAGTGACGACTAGATACAATGATTTTAGAATAAACAATATCATAATCATGCAAAATACAATGGTACTTTGGGACAATGCACATTACACTCAGAATGACAATCATGCTCTCAGTAGTTGGTGCTTTAAAGAAGGTGGAGACTCTCGAACCGTGGCTTTTGTTGGCAAGGTTGAAAACCCGTGGTCGGAAACAAAAACAAAACATGTACCAGAGCTCTTGGTTTTAAAAACAGAGGTAAAATTATTATTTTTAGATATGCATGTTTCGTCAACGAATGCTAGCAGATAACTCAATTACTTCTTGAGCTGGACAAGTTTCGAGGAACGGCTCCCGAATGAGGACGATCACATCCTCTTAATCTCCTTTGTTTATCACTGCCAAAGTTTTCTGATTTCTCATGAACAAAGCGTGAAGGAGGGTTTGTTTGTTGTATTTATTTTTTTAATGAGCCGGGCGCACTCTATGCCAGTTCCTTCTCATATTATGGGTTTGCACATTAGACATGCAATCCCGGGGTGAAGCTTGTCCAACTTAAAAAGATCATGAATTAACTACTACTTCCTCATGAACTAAAACAGAGGCACAACATAGGAATGCTTTTTTTTGAATAATTTCGAGATGGTACATGAAAGTCTTCGTTAGGAATGGCAGGTAAATACCATGTATAGGAAGGTATGGTGGACTCATATGGCACAACTGGTTTAAAGGATTTTGGATGCACAAGCAGTCAGTCTGCTTAGTACATGTGGAGGTTAGCAAAAGACTAGGAGCGACCAACTAAGAGAGCAATGACGGTCATAATCATGCAGAGCGACAAAGCAACATTGAATCAGGCATGGAAGTTATATCGCTACTCAGAAATTAAAGATCATCAAGGCTTGACAGACTTTCTTTACAGTCTTAAATATGCGTGAGCATATGCCAAGTCAATCAAAATAAATTCTTGAAGGAAGATATCACTAAACCATACCACATCATAGGCAAACAAATCATGTTGGTACTCCAATAACTCATTAAGAATCCCCCAGCTATTTGAGACTAACCATAAGAAAACATGAACTACTAGGCACCATTATGCATATAGCATTTTTATCATAGACATATCGACCAGTGCAACAGAAGCCAACTCTCTTAGCAAGATAAGCATGATAAATAAAGAGAGTTCCAGCGACCAACTAAACAAAAGCTCTTTAAAAAGATAAGCATGAAAACTAAGAGCTAAGCATGACAGTAGCTATTGAAAGACCAAGAACATACACAGCAAAGATAAACATGAAAATTCTATGTTGTGTTCTAGGTTGAAGTGGAGCGTGTTTCTCTCCCACACAAAGAAGGCTGAGTTCCAACTCGTTATGAAAAGCAAGCAAAGCTAAAAAAACTAAAAAGGAAACTAAAAGCAAGACGCTCCAAGCATAGCACATAACACATGAAGTGATTAAAATATAGTGGAACGAAAGACGAACTGATAATGTTGATGGAGAAGGGGATGCACGGGGGCATCCCCAAGCTTAGACGCTTGAGTCTTCTTGAATATTTCTTGGGGGTGCATGGGGGCATCCCCAAGCTTGAGCGTTTGACACTCCTGAATCTTTTTATCATCTTCCCTCGCACACTTGAAAACTCCCTTCATACATAACTCATCATAATCTGATTAGCGAGGTTAGTACCCATAATAAAATAATTGTTCCTTGCTGGAAATAAGGATATTCTTGAAGGTCTACTGTTTATCAAGATTGCCAAAAGTTTTTTGCAAAGAAAAATCAAGCTCAAGGTTTGCAAAATGAAGGAAAGGCAAAACAGGACAGAATCTGTGAAAAACAGACCAGCAGGTGGTAAATGATTTTTTCGGGGCACTTCTGCAACTCAAATCAAAAAACTCAGAACAGACGCCCGAAAGACAATTGTATAGAGCACGATGTCGAAACATTTCAGACCAAAAAGATGATCTGGTGATTTTATACGAATTTGTCTGTCCAAGAACAGAATCTGTTTCCTGGACAGCACGTCACAACTTTTGAACTTTCTTGCAATCAAAGGCTAAACTTGGCACAAAGCTGAAAAGTAAAGATACAATGATGATGCTACTGTAGTCACAAACATCAAGTCCACTAAAACTGAAAGAACAAACTGAAAGCAAAGATAACAAGGGTTGTCTCCCTAGAGCTCTTTCTTTATAGCCATAAAGATAGGCTTAAGACTTTAATGATGCTCTCGTAGGAATAAGAGTTGAAGAACAAAAGAGAGCATCAAGAAGCAAATACCAAACACATTTAAGCCTAACATGCTTCCTATGCATAGGAATATTGCAATACAATAATTCATTGAAGCACAAAGCAATAAGCATAGGAAGACAAAACAAGTGCAGCTTCAAAACCTTCAACATAAAGAGAGGGAACTTGATATTATTGAAATATCCATAAGCATATGTTCCCTTCTCATAATAATTTTCAGTGGGATCACGAATAAACTCAACAATATAAGCATCACATAAAGCATTGTTACCATGATCCACATGCAAAAAGGTATCATTACTCTTCATATAAGCAAAATCTTTCTTATTAGGAATAGTGAGAGTAAAGCAATCATAACCATCATGGTAATCATTGTATTTAGGAGGCATGTCATAATCATAATAAATTTTATCCTCAATAGTAGGTGGACTGAAAACATCATATTCATCATCAAAGTAAATTTTCTCTTCAAAAGTTGGGGGACAAAAAATATCATGTTCATCAAACGTGTCATCCCCAAGCTTAGAGCTTTCCATGTCATTAGCAATATTGATATTCAAAGAAAGCATACTAATAACATCACCACCATGATGATTGTTATGCAAATAATAAAGTTCCATAGGTTTTTGAATTTTCTCTTCAAACACATCATGTCCCAAAGCAAGGTAGATCTTATAAAGCTCTCTCATATTTTTGTTGTTTTCCATTAAGCAAAACTAGTGAAAAGACATAAAGAAAACTGAAAGGTAAACTAACAAGACTAAAAAGCAAAGATAAAAGATAGCGTGCAACTCCCCTATCTTGAAGAGTGGATTCCCCGGCAACGGCGCCAGAAAACTTTGCTTGATGGCTTCTCGCCCCTCGTTGGTTACCCCAAGTGGAAGGTTTGAGATGCAGTGTAGCGGTAGTTTTCCCTTGGCAAAGATACCAAGGATCGAATTCCCCTGAGACTCCAAGGTTCAACAAGAAGGTGTCAACTGCTAACGGCGCTAGATATTTAGCAATCGACTGGACCTGCACACAGATACAAATAACTTTGCTCCCAACGAGTACAGAGAGGTTGTCAATCCCTCCGGCCTTGTCGTTTACAAAGGATCAAACGCAAGAGATAATAGTGATAGGTATAACTGCAACTAGTAAGTAAGAACTGAAAGTAAATAGCGGATGTGATCAGTGATGGTAATATGGACCGGGGTCCCATGATGTTCACTAGTGATGTCTCTCTCCCAAAAGACGATAAAACAGCTATGTGAGGTAAACGAATTACAGCTGGGCAATTGACAGGATTATGTGCGCAAACCAATGCTAACTATGTTGCAAGAAAGGTAGAGGTTCAAAGCATGGGCGGTACGCCAAGGCAAGTAGACCGAAATCCATCTGCATCTACTACTAATAATCCACCTTGAGATATCTATCCAGAACATCTCGCTGGTATTAAGTTGCGAGTCCCACCCATAGTGTAAACTCAAAGCAACAGACAACTGCATTAAAAGAACTTTGCGAAAAGTAAACAATCCTTGCACCCGCAAGTACAAGCACCGTTGTTTTCCCCCTTGTGACAACAGCACATCCCCTAGACTCATGTTTCTGTCACTCAAGCTAGTCATCGAGGGGCATGAACCCACAATCAAGCATAACGTTCCCTCTTGGAGTTACTACCTACTACTCGGCCAAAGCAATAAATAGCAACTGAGAACATGCAAGAGTTACTCAAGAACATAAATATAAAAGAGGTAAATCAAATATATTACTCAAACACAATCTGAACATAATCTCACAATCCATCGGATCCCAGCAAACTCATCATAGCAACAGCATAAGGATTACATATGTGCCTCGATCATGTAGGGCAGCTCACGAGGTCTAATTAGTGAAGAACAAAAAGTGGAGGAGAACATCACATAGCTACTGGTCATGGACCCATGGTCCAAGGGAGACTACTCACAACTCATCCGGGAGGCGTCCATGGTGGTGGGGAGGCTCCCGGTGGTAATCCTCCCCTCCGGCAGGGTGCCGGGAAGAGTTCTCCTGGTGCTCCCGATCTTGGAAGCGCGGCGGCGGCGGAACAGAGATGAGATCACGAAAAAGGGTTCCGTCCTCGAGGGTTTCGGGACGCAGTGTAAATATATGCCAAAGGGGGGCGTCATAGGGGGCCTGGGGGGCCCAGGCGCCCTGGCGGCGCGGCCTAGGGGGGGGCGCGCCCCCTGGCCGCCTGGAGGCCTGGTGGCCCCCCTCCAGCCCTACTTTGGCCGCATGAAAGCTTCCGAAATGCTGATTTTTTATATATTTTTCCCGGAATTTTTCTGGCAGTTTACGTAATGGGAAAACCTGAAATACAAAAACAGCAGAAAACAGAAACTGGCACTGGGGTGCACTGAGTTAATAGGTTAGTCCAAATATGATCAAAAGTGTATGGAAGTGTATAAATATCATAGCAATATCACACAAAAGGGGCATGGAGCAAGCAGAAATTGTATATACGTTTTGGACGTATCAGAGGCCGCGGAGCGTGAGCGAGCGGCGGCCGATGCCGCCGCCCAGGCGGAGGGCAAAGCCGCCAAGAAGGCCGAGGCAGATGCCGCCCGCGTCCGAGAGCGGGGAAAGGGCCCCCAGCAACCGGCGGGCCACGTCGTCCGCCCGGCGTCTGGGGCTCAGGAGCCATCTGCCCAGGCGCCGGCTGCTGACGAGGAGCCGGATCCAAGCGATGGGGGTGACGAATGCGTCATCTTGGAGACGCCGCCACCAACCCCCGCGCCGCCTGCTGGGGAGCAGGGCAGCCGGCCGGTGGGGACGGAGGTGCCGCCGGTTGGTGGCGCGCTGGTGGTTGGCCCGCAACCGGCCCCCCGAGGCCCAGCCCGCCGGCGCCTTGCGAGGGCGGCTTCTATGCCCCAGCAGGTGGAGGTTGGCGGGGCCAGCTCGTCCGCGCCGGAGAACGAGGCGACCAGCGCGGCGCCATCGAGCTGGAGATCCAGAGGGCGGGACGTGGCTCCTTGCTCCCGCCGAGGAGGGCGGTTGTCGGTGTGTGCAGCCACCTCGAATGCCCAGCGACGGGCCTCCTACTGCGTAGCAGCAGCGTCGAGGAGCTGGCGGGCACGCTGGGTCACGCAACGGAGTTCGTCTCCCTCCAAGTGGCCCATCTCATCGAGCGCCGCCTGGGCAGCCCTTAGGCTCTCCGACGGAGTGAGGTACCCAGGCCGCGGGGCTCCCAGCATGTCTGCTAGCAGCCCGCCGCGATTGCGGACAGCGCCGGCTCGGCTAGGCTCGCCAGCAGCCGGCGTGCCACAAATGGCGCGGTCCATTTCGCGGCGGTAAGCTTCAGTGAGGCATCGGGAGGCAGCCAACTTGTTGGCGCTGTCGAGGAGCGAAACGCGGAGCGCCTCTAACTCCGCGCCATCTACCCCCGCCGCAACATGGGCAGCGAGGTGCTGCAGAGCGGCCTCGAGCGGGTCTGCGCCCGTTCGGCACGATAGTTTGCCGTGGTCGGTGACGAGCACCTGCGTGACGATGCCGATGGTGCCGTAGATCGGAAGAACGGGAAGAGGGTCGTTGACGATCTCCACGTACTCGGGGAAGGAGTCATTCGGCCCTGCGTCGGGGTCGACGATCATGTCTACTGGTGGGTCGGAGGAGCACACTGACTCCACGTCAGAGGCACGCTCTTCGACGAGGTGGAGCTTGTCGAGGAGCTCGACGAGGAAGCTCTCTGGCGCCACTGGCTCGGCCGCCGGAGAGGGTTCGTCGTGGATGCGGGCGGCGCCGAGCAGGTCGGCGAGCCCGCTTGATAACCCTCAACCATAAGGGATCGAGATAGTCTTCGCGGGTAAGAATAACCCAATTTATAGATTCGACACACGGGGAGCCAAAGAGTATTTATAAGCTTTGACAGTTGAGTTGTCAATTCAACCGCACCTGAAATATACTTACTTGCAACAAAAGATAAGTGGTAACGGTGATATGATAGTGATGGTGGTGACAGCAAAAGTGAACAGCAAAAGTAACAACTAATAACCAGTAGGATTGAAACACTGTAGGCTAGGGAGATGGATGGTTGGGTGCTGCATGGATGAGATACATCATGAATCTAACTTGGGGCAAGGCACACAGAAAAGTAATGATCATCTAGGCAAATATCAAACATTAGGCATGTATCCCACAGGTAGTTGTACGTGCTTGCAATAAGAACTTGCACAACATCTTTTGTCCTACCATCCCGCTACGAACGGGGCCAAAAGGAACTTATGGACATTAAGGTGCTCCTGTCAAAGAGCACCGGAACAAAGCAATAAACTCAATGGATACATGGAATCCTCAAATTATGGACCATCCCCTTTGGTGTCCCAAGCTGTCACCTTTGGGATCGCCGGTTCCGGACCATAATAGGTGCAAACAACTCATAGATAGGATCAAGAACACAAATATATTCATGCAAACACATAGGGTTCAGATCTGAAAACATGGCACTCGGGCCCAAAGTGACAAGCATTAAGAGCAACAAGTTGAAGCAAAGATGATAAACACCAAAGTAGATGATAGGCAACATGCCCCCAACAATCTGATAAACTATTACATGATCTAACTCATCCAATCCCTACCATCCCCTTTGCCTACAGCAGGGAATTACTCACACATGGAAGGAGAAGTCATGGAGGGAGGATGGAGTGGTGATGATGATGACGATGGCGACGATCTCCCCTCTCTGGAGGCCAAATCGGCCTCCAGATTAGCCCTCCCGAAGAAGAACAGAGGGTGGCGGTGGCACCGCGACGGAAACTGGAAAAACGACTTCTGTTCTGGGGTTTCCTCACCACGGGAATAAATAGGAGCCAAGGTAGGGCACCAGAGGGGGGAGGACCCTCCCAGGCGACCTCCTGGCGCGGCCAGGGGTGGGGCCGCGCCAGCAGGGCGCCTGGGGCCCCCTGACTACCCTCTGGCCCCACTTCTGGCACAATGGCCCTTCGGGTGCGTGGATTTTCTGTGATTTTTCTTGGAATTTTCTGAGACACCTAAAAATCCATTTTCCTGCACACAATAAAACCATACAGGCAGCTCTGCTGAAAACAGCGTCAGTCCGGGTTAGTTTAGTTCAAATCATGCAAGAATGAGGGCAAAACAATAGCAAAAGTGTTTGGAAAAGTAGATACGTTTGAGACGTATCAACTCCCCCAAGCTTAGCATATTGCTTGTCCTCAAGCAATTCAGTTCAACGAACTGGACGCGACAAAGAAAACTTTGACAAACTCTTTTGCTTCATTAGATGTATATAAGCATGTACTACGAAAAGAGTCTAGCAAGTATTGAAACAATGCTATGAGGACAATGCACGAAGCAATCCTTCTTTCAAGTGACCAATCACAAATAACTAAAAGTAAATAATATGCTACCGAAAATCAAGACAAGATTACATTGCACATAGCTTGAACATACTAGAGTGGTATCTCGCTAGCCTCCATGAGTGAAGCAAAACATAAATGCAGAAACTCCTCCAGAGTTTTAAAGGAGACTAGAACTAAGAATTTCAGAATAAATAATACCACAAGCATGCAGAAGACAATGTAATACTTTGGGACAATGCACATTACACTCAGAATGACAATTATGCTCTCCTAGTTGGTGCTTTGAAGAAAGAAGGTGGAGACTCTCGAACCGTGGAATTTGATGGCGAGGTTGAAAACCCGTGGTTGGAAGCAAAGACTAAACATGTACCAGAGCTCTTGGTTTTGAAAACAGAGGTAAAAATGATTTTGGGAGGTGCATATTTCGTCAACAAATGCTAGTAGACAACCCAATCACTTCTTATGCTAGACATGTTTCAAGGAACGGCTCCCAAGATGGGGACGATCACATCCCCTTAATCTCCTTTGTTTATCACTACCAAAGTTTTCTGATTTCTCATAAACAAAGCGTGAAGGAGGGTTTGTTGGTTGTGATTATCTTTTGTGAGCTGGGCGCACTCATGCCAGTCCCTCCTCGTATTAGGGGTTTGCAGATTAGACATGCAATCCTGGGATAAAACATGTCCAACATAAGAAGATCATGAATTACCTACTACTTCCTCATGAGCTAAAACAGAGGCACAAAACAGGAGTAAATTTGAATAATTTCGAGATGGTACAAGAAAGTCTTCGTTAGGATGGCCGGTAAATACCACATAGGAAGGTATGGTGGACTCATATGGAATAACTGGTTTGAAAGGATTTGGATGCACAAGCAGAATTCCGCTTAGTGCGAGCGAAGGCTAGCAAGAGACTGGGAAGCGACCAACTAGAGAGCAATAATGGTCATAATCATGCAGAGCGACAAAGCAACATTGAATTGGGCATGAAAGTGATATAACTATTCTGAAACTCAAAGATCATCAAGGCAAAGCAGACTTTTTAGTCTTAAACATGTGTAAACATGTGCCAAGTCAATCCAAGAATTCTCCAAAGGGAAATACCACCTTAGTATACCAAACTATGAACAATGCAATGCATGTAAATCATTTCAACAACACATTATATACTCTAGCTATTTGAGATTAGCCACAAGGAAAGCATGAACCACTGGAAAAGCATTGTAAACATAGCATTATGTCGCTACAAGCTGGTCTCTAGATCATAAGTACAGGCATATGTACAAAAGTAGAAACAAGAAGAGTTCATACTGGTTTTCCTTGTTGCTTCCCTTCCGTCGATCTTCGTCATTACTGCCTTGTCACTTGCACGATCGAACGTAGGAAATATAATTAAATGCCATCACGGACTCGAGCTGATCTCTGAAAACAAAGCAAACTAAAGAGAGAAAGGAAATCTTTTTGGGTTTTTTCAAAGGTTGAACGAAAGCAAAAGAAAGAGAAAGTCTTTTTGTTGTTTTTGCAAAGAAAGAAACAAAGAAGAACGGGCAAAAACTTCGAAAAGATCAAAGCAAACAAAAATAAAACGGATAATACAATGGAAAAGTGAGAAGGGCACGTACTCCCCCAAGCTTAGGCTTTTGGCCTAAGTTGGTAGTAGCTACTGCCCCCAGGAGCCTCCTACTCCGGGGTGGTACTGGTGAGTCCAAGGGTCGTATAAGGATTCCGGCGCGTACAGCGAAGTCCTCGGATCCTCCCACGAAGAAGGGTCCGCACTCCAAGCAGAGGAAGACCCTTCACCAAACTGGGTGACGGTCTCCCCCTGAAAAGGTGGTAACTCACCGTGCTCCTCCTCGTCGGGCACAACCCCCTCCATGGGGTTATAAAACTGATGCTGGGCCATGAACTCATCGAACTGGATAACATCAAAGGACCATCCGTTCCTGTGAGAAAAATCAAACAAAAGAGGTGCAGGTAGACGGATCTTGCGTTTCGCGGTAGTTCCGAAACGCAAGATATAAACAAGGTTACCAAACTCAGAAGTCATGGTAACAAACTTATGCCTTTTCATAGCAGCAAGATCAAAACTTAAATAAGTAAAAGGCTTATCATCAGGGTGTGGGGTGCCTTTAAGATACTCTAATATAAGTGTGGAATAAACGCCACCAAATAAATCTCCCTTGTTACCGTTCATAGCAAGGCATCAAGCAATTAAGGCACCCACATTATAATCAAACCTCCCTGAGAGGGCGGTTGCCAGGATAGCAATATCCGGCGCAGAAATGCTGCTCATGTTGTCACGAGCTAACACCCCTCTAGCAACATAATACGCAAAATACCTGAGGTGAGGGAATAAGATGCTGGAGATTTTTGATCGATGAATATCCCTCGTATCCATGCTGCAGAGAGAGTTGAAGACGGTTCTCAGCTCGGAGGGCTGAGAGGTCATCTTCGCCGCCCGCCCAATGTTTGGCACACCTATTATTTCACAAAACTTTTCCAAGGGCATGGTCAAAAGATTATTGTAAATTTTAAACTCAATAGAACCAGTATCAAGGTTATATCTAAAACTGTTAATGAAACCGGAGGTGAGTTTTTGATACTGAGCAACACGGCACGTGACGAGCCGTGTCAGACCTGCATTAGCACAAAGATTATAAAACTCATCCTTAATTCCTGCAGCTTCAATTAATTCATCACATGGGAACATCATCGCACGTGCTGGATTTGTGTCTTCCAACAACTCTAGGGGCACATGATCTTCATTGTAGCTCACCCTAGCAGTCGAGGGTGAAGCTGCGGCTCTAGTAACTCGATCGGAGCGCGCGGGCTTCTTCTTCTCAAGCCACCCCTTTGCCCTTCCTAACAAACTCATTTCTGAAATTTTTGGCAAATTACAAAAACAAGGATTTAAACAAAGTGGGTTAAGGCAAACTACTCAACTCACTTACCTAAGGCATAAACTTGCATCAAAACTTGGAAAATAAATTTCCACACATGCATGCAAGCTCATCTACACAGCACCAAGAACTACTAAATACTCACAAATGAAGCCACCAACCAAAATTCTAATTGGAGGGGTGGAGGAGTTACATACCAGGGAGTATTTGTTCAAAATCTCAGCTCGAATGATAGGCTGTAGAGAGAGATCAAAAATTGCCTCTAAGAACAGCAAGAACGCAAGAACAGGTGCATAACTCGTGTTTTCGGAGAGAAAGAGAGAGAGAGGAAGAAGACTCACCTGGAGGCGGGACCTATGGGCCCCAGGCGCCCTATGGGCGCGGCCAGGGGGCAGGCCACGCCAGCTGGCCGCCTGGGCCACTGGTGGCCCTCCCTGGTCAGCCCCAGGTGCCTCTGGGTCACTCCCGGCATGGAAATTTTAATTTTAATTTTTTTGGAATTTTTCTGAAAACTTCACTGTTGAATTTTTTTCGAAGTTCAAAAAGCTGCAAAACTTTCTGAAAACTTAAAGCAGTGATTAGTATTGTGAAGCTTCAAAAACATAAACACTTGGTACAGCAAGGAGAACAAAAGCTAAAACAAATGAAAACATAACAAGCTCAACTTTTTACCTATATAAAACATGCTCACTAGTAAGGTTGATCAAGTCTTACCAACAAACCGGCGATATATAGAGCAAAAAGTCCCACCTCTTACGAAGTGATCATTGCACCTTTACTTTAATGGACATTGTCCCCACCATAATAGTTTTTTATTTGTGGTGCACATGTAGTGGACAGTCCCATTCTCCAATCTTCACGGTCTCGATATTTTCTATAGAGTTGAGGCCATGCCTCTTGTCGGTCTTCTTTGGAAAATACACCGTGTGTTCTTTATCATTCACATTGAAGGTAACCTTTCCTTTATTGCAATCAATAATAGCACCTGCGGTGTTAAGAAAAGGTCTACCAAGAATAATGGACATGCTCCCATCCTCGGGCATGTCAAGCACGACAAAATCAGTAAGGATCAAACAATTAGCAACTTCTACGGGAACATCCTCACAAATACCTATCGGGACGGCTGTTGACTTGTCAGCCATCTGAAGAGAGATATCTGTAGGAATTAGTTTCTCTAAACAAAGCCTCTTGTAAAGAGAGAAAGGCATAACACTCACTCCTGCTCCAAGATCACATAAAGCAGTTTTGACATAATTATTCTTTATGGAGCAAGGAATGGTGGGTATACCTGGATCACCAAGCTTCTCAGGAATCTTGCCACTGAAAGAGTAGTTACCAAACATAGTAGATATTGCTTCATTAGGAACTTTTCTTTTATTAGTAACAATATCTTTCATATATTTTGAATAGGGAGGTAACTTAATAGCATCAGTCAAAGGGATTTGAAGAAAAAGAGGTTTCATCCACTCACAGAACTTATTGTAATGCTCTTCTTCTTTAGATTTGAGAGACTTACCTGGAAAGGGCATGGGTTTCTGTATCCATGGTTCTCTTTCCTTCCCATGTCTTCTTGCGACGAAGTCTTCTCTAGTGTACTTCTTGCGTTTGTCAGGTGCTTCTTCTTCTCGAACTTCAGGCGGATCATTCTTCTCCTTATCCTTATCTTCAGGTTCGGCACCGTCTTCAGTCTCAGCATCGGAGGTAGATATACTGTTGGGATCATCAGCTGGCTCTTCACTTGTAATAGGATCATTGGAATTGTCAGCCTCCTTGTGTTTCTTCTTCTTCTTCTTTGGAGAGCCAATAATTTCTTCTTCCTGCATTTGAGAATCTTGCTCGATTCTCTTCGGATGCCCCTCTGTATAGAGAGGATCTTGAGTGCTAGTTCCTCCTCGGGTCTTAATCCCAAAAGCCTGTAAATCATCTTGTTTGGTATTGTTAGCAAGCAAATCTTTTTGCACATTAGAAATTTGTTCAAGCTGAGTTTGAACCATATGAAAATGCTTCACAAGACATTTAACATCATTAACTGTTCTACCTAGAACATCAAGCAAACTTTTGATAGCAAGGGAATTATCATGCAATTGACTTTGTATCCTCTCATTAAAATGACTTTGCTTCATAATAAAATTATCAAGCTCATCTAAACATTGATCAGGAGGCTTACCATGAGGGATGTCACTTGCGTTGAAATCTAAAAGAGAGTGTACCTCTACCATAGGAGGGTGAGTGGTAGGCTCACACAACTTCTCAATAGGGGGTAGATTCTTCACATCTGCAGTTTTAATACCCTTCTCTTTAATAGACTTCTTTGCTTCTTGCATATCTTCGGGGCTTAGAACAAGCATGCCCCTCTTCTTTGGTGGTGGAGGTGGTTCAGGGATGGAGCAATCTTCATGGTTTTTGGCAATCCTGCCCATCAATTCTTCTGCATCGTCCGGTGTTCTTTTCCTGAAAACACAACCAGCACAACTATCCAAATAGGACCTGGATTCATCAGTTAGACCAGCATAAAATATATCGATTAATTCATACTTAGGGACTCCATGTCCTGGTCTAGCCTGGATCAGACTACAGTACCTCCCCCAAGCTTTAGGGAGGTGCTCATCCTGCAACTGTTTAAAGTTATAAATTCTTTGTTAAGCAGCATGTTGCATATGAGCAGGAAAGTACTTATCAACAAAAGAGTGAGCTAAGTCTTGAGGACTCTTAATGGAACCACATGGTAGTGCATCATACCATGTTTTAGCACTTTCCTTCAAAGAGAAAGGAAGAAGCTTAGTCACATAAAAGTTTCGTATCTTTTCATTCGTGGTAAACAAGCCACCCAACTCAGTGAGTTTGGTCAGGTGTGCAATAGCATCATCATTTTCTCTGCCATAAAAGGGGTCAGCTTCAACCATAGATATAAGTGAAAGATCAACAGAGAAATCATAATCAGGATCATTGATGCATATAGGAGATGTAGCAAATTCAGGATCAGGAACAGTCTGTTCTTCAAGGAGTGTTTTTCAAGCAGCTTCTTAATAGCTTCAGGGTCAGAATCGGCAAACTCTGTCAGTTCCCTGCATAAATCATCATCAAGCATAATGTAATCATCATCAAGGAGTCTCTCCTTGAGTTTACTCAAATCAGGATAATCATAAGTTCCACCAATAGGGTAGCGAGTAACGGAAATTTCAATTCCAGATTTTTTTGCAACAGCAGCGATCTGTTTCTCAAGAGCATAACCAAGTGAACCAATATCATCAAGAGTAGTAGAAGCATCATCAAAAGTATCAGACATAGTAACAGATTCAGTAGAAGCATCATGTGGTGGTGGTGAGGCAAACTTACTCATAACAGAAGGTGAATCAAGTGTAGCACTAGTGTTCAGAACAGTACCTCTTCTTGTAGTGGATAGTAAGATCGGAACCTTGGGGTCTCCTCTCTTACCCATAGCGGATGAAGTGCAGCAGGTAGGATACTTCAAGTAGACTTGTAAATATTGCTATGCTCCCCGGCAACGGCGCCAGAAAACGGTACTTGATAACCCTCAACCGTAAGGGATCGAGATAGTCTTCGCGGGTAAGAATAACCCAATTTATAGATTCGACATACGGGGAGCCAAAGAGTATTTATAAGCTTTGACAGTTGAGTTGTCAATTCAACCGCACCTGAAATATACTTACTTGCAACAAAAGATAAGTGGTAACAGTGATATGATAGTGATGGTGGTGACAGCAAAAGTGAACAGCAAAAGTAACAACTAATAACCAGCAGGATTGAAACACTGTAGGCTAGGGAGATGGATGGTTGGGCGCTGCATGGATGAGATACATCATGAATCTAACTTGGGGCAAGGCACACAGAAAAGTAATGATCATCTAGGCAAATATCAAACATTAGGCATGTATCCCATAGGTAGTTGTACGTGCTTGCAATAAGAACTTGCACAACATCTTTTGTCCTACCATCCCGCTACGAACGGGGCCAAAAGGAACTTATGGACATTAAGGTGCTCCTGTCAAAGAGCACCGGAACAAAGCAATAAACTCAATGGATACATGGAATCCTCAAATTATGGACCATCCCCTTTGGTGTCCCAAGCTGTCACCTTTGGGATCGCCGGTTCCGGACCATAATAGGTGCAAACAACTCATAGATAGGATCAAGAACACAAATATATTCATGCAAACACATAGGGTTCAGATCTGAAAACATGGCACTCGGGCCCAAAGTGACAAGCATTAAGAGCAACAAGTTGAAGCAAAGATGATAAACACCAAAGTAGATGATAGGCAACATGCCCCCAACAATCTGATAAACTATTACATGATCTAACTCATCCAATCCCTACCATCCCCTTTGCCTACAGCAGGGAATTACTCACACATGGAAGGAGAAGTCATGGAGGGAGGATGGAGTGGTGATGATGATGACGATGGCGACGATCTCCCCTCTCCGGAGGCCAAATCAGCCTCCAGATTAGCCCTCCCGAAGAAGAACAGAGGGTGGCGGCGGCTCCGCGACGGAAACTGGAAAAACGACTTCTGTTCTGGGGTTTCCTCGCCACGGGAATAAATAGGAGCCAAGGTAGAGCACCAGAGGGGGGAGGACCCTCCCAGGCGGCCTCCTGGCGCGGCCAGGGGTGGGGCCGCGCCAGCAGAGCGCCTGGGGCCCCCCTGGCTGCCCTCTGGCCCCACTTTTGGCACAATGACCCTTCGGGTGCGTGGATTTTCTGTGATTTTTCTTGGAATTTTCTGAGACACCTAAAAATCTATTTTCCTACTCACAATAAAACCATACAGGCAGCTCTGCTGAAAACAGCGTTAGTCCGGGTTAGTTTAGTTCAAATCATGCAAGAATGAGGACAAAACAATAGCAAAAGTGTTTGGAAAAGTAGATACGTTTGAGACGTATCACCGCTCACGGCGCATGCAGCCTCAGCGCCGCGAAGCATCCCGGTCTCCACGCCAGCGGGCGTGCCGGGCTGACTACTCTCGCCAGGAAGGAACAAGGTTCCCGTCCAGAATATGTCTCCGGACGACGGTGCACCTAGCCCCATGGTGGGCGCCAAATGTCGGGGTTTTGGGACGACATATGCCAACGGATGGCTTATCATGCATGGGGTCAAAAGAACGTCGCCGGGCTCAGGAAGCGGGATAAAGCGATACTTAGGACGCCTACGAATCTTACCCAGGTTCGGGGCTCTCCGAGGAGATAACACCCCTAATCCTGCTCTGCGGGGGTTCCGCGTCATGACTGATAGCACTAGAGTAGCTACAAGATTGCTCCTTGAGCTGTGAGGTCTAAAGGAAGAAGATGAACAAGGCTAGTTCACCTCCTCGCTCTCTAGGGTTTTATCTTGTGATCTTCTAATGGCCAACTCTCCAACCCCCCTCCTCATGGAGGACCCTGGGGGGTTTATATAGGCCTACGCCCCAGGGGTACAATGGTAAACTCGACGGTGTGGCCCCCGGCCGCCATTGTCTGCTGGCGCCGGCGTTGCCGCCTGTCTGCTGGGGCCCGCCGCCTGTGGGCCCCTCGTGATTGCCTTTCACTATGAGGATGCTTTTGCTGACGACAGCCTCGTCGGGAAGGAGATGGCTACAGTGCCATCGTCCCTCGCCGTACGCTGCCGCCTCGCCCCGTCCCGTCGTCTTGATGAGGCCCAGACTTCTAGGGTGGGTTCGTCGTCTACTACCAGACGGCCGTCTCCCCTGGCCGCCTGCCAGGGGTGGCTTGTTCGTGAGCTTGCCCACTGACCGACGGGGCCAGCCGCCTGCTGGCCCCGCCGTTTGCGGGTAGTGGGATCGTGGCCTCCTCTGACCGTTGCTTGGTCACGAGCTTCGTGGCCACAGTGACCCGCCGCTTAATGGATATTTATAAGGTACACGGCCACTGTAGCCACGCCCTTACAGATCTTCTAAGGACATGTTCTCTTGTAGCCATGTCCCCGCCACGCTGGGACTCCCCAGCGTGTTCCCCGAGGAAGGAGTGCGGGGCCGTCTGCTGGCTGGTGGTGTCGATGTCGCCGCCTGCTGGGTCCCTGCCGCCTGCTGACAGCCGGCTCCTAGGGAAGGCTACCCTAGGAGACGGCTCGAGGAGCAGACGGCCACAGCTGACCAAGCGGCTTTTATTTGTCTTAAAATACCAAGGGTAGCCGCCGAGGGTACCCATGGTCAATATCTCCGATAGTTAGTCCAAAATAATAATGCCAATAGTAGCAGTCAACATAGGTCACAAGTCATGATCCATGTTCTGTTTAGTAGTTCCTCCTCCGAAGACCGACGCTAAGACCAACACTTGCCCATTCCAGACTGTAGTCCTAACCCAGGGACACAGCTATTCGAAAACATTTAATCTCTGTAGATGGTGTACTCTTTACCCACGAATAACGGATTCCTTTAGTCCATCGGGACTAATTCCGTCTACGGTCTTTTAATTTGAAGACACACCTGACCGCACACACCAGCCTAACTTACCGATGTCTGGAATCACCCACGACACCTGTTAAGCCAAACTCTAAGTGGGGAGGCTACAACCTCGACTAGCATGGGATCACACAATTTATAACGCGCGCAACTGGGGAAGCTACCCCCTTCGGCTCCAACCGAAACACCCATGCCCCCGGACCAGGTGGCCTGCCTACCGGATGCAGCCGGTATCTTCCACCATGGCCTCTCTGTATGGTGTGTGCTAGAACAGGGGTCGACAATTTACTGAACCGTACCCTACCTGTGGCAGGGACAAGTCGTAGTACAAAACGAATATGGGGGTTACTGGAACAAGACTCGATCTACGGTCGAATTAGGAGGTTCAAGCATCACTGGTATGATTAGCATTAACCAATATATTCCACATCAACGGTTGGAATCACCACCCGTCATGCCTCACTATACAATACCGGGCTCCACCGTTCCGACGAGGAACTAGTGACAAGCTCGCGTCTACACAAGACCGTGACTTTCACGGCTTTCTTCCGTTAGGCATGAAAGGCATACGAAGGGTATCATCGTCATGCATATTAAGTTTTCACAGCAAGGAGTCTACATCATGCACTCATGGGTATGATCATATCATCATATATGAAAAAGAAATGAATGCATCCATATCGAGGTGACGTTGTAACCGTGTCAACGACACCCACAAGTTTTGGACCAGGGTTCAAAATGATTGCCTTCAAGTAGTGGGGAGGTAAAGTGCATTCCAAACCTTTTGGAAGTTTTCCCCCTCTTCAAAAATCCTATTCGAAAGAATATGAAATCAATACATAGTCTCAAAACAGCACAAAAAAGTTGTCTGGTAGATTTTTCAAATAAATATGAAAATAAACTAGATCAAATTTGAGGAACAACAGAAAAAGAATCAAGTCATTTGGACTTAAATTTAAAAAGTTGTAGCCAGTCAAAGTTCAGTCAAAGTTCTGTTTTTAAAATAAAACCAGAAAAGAAAACGTTTCGGGGCAGAATGCGTATTCGATGCGGGGGAAATGTACTCGAGACTTTACGCTATCACTTATCCAGTGTGGACTGGCGCGTGGGTCACTGACAATGGGTCCACGTGGCCCACTGGTCAGGTTTGACCAGTCGCCTCTCCCTCCTCTTCCTCTGCCCGAGCGGAGGCGGGACTCCAGCGATGCTCGCCGGCGAACGGCGGCACCGTTCGAGAAACCAAGGCCAGCTGCGGGCTCAAGGGGTAGAGGCGGTCCTTTCGGTGGTCGCTATGGTCGTTGGGGTGGACGGAGTCGCCGGCAGCGGGCTTCGCAGCAGACGGTGGCCGTCGGGCAGAGTGGGCTCTTGCCTTCGGCGGTTTCCTGATCAAAATCGAGCATGGGGATGGACTCACGAGATGTAGAGGGAGCTTCTGGTGAAGAGAGTGGAGAGGGGGAGGCCCTGGTGGCGCCGGAATGGATCGGAACGAGGCGGCGGCCTGGCTGACCGGAGATGGGGAAGACGGACTTCCTCTCTTGGATTGATGGCTAAGGGGGCACTAGGAGAATGGTTTGAAGCTACCTCGGGGACGGGACGTGCTCGTGGCTTCTTATATAGCGTAGCCATGTCGGTTCGCGACGGCCGTGGATAGGATCGCCGGCGACCGCCATTCTGTAGCAGCAGAGAGACGTGGCGGCGACGAGTGTTGCGGACAAGCTTGCGGATGAGCTTGAGCTGCTCCAGGGGGCAGCTGGCGAGCGCTAGTGGTCCGGGTGTTGGAAATATGCCCTAGAGGCAATAATAAAAGTATTATTATTATATTTCCTTGTTCATGATAATTGTCTGTTATTCATGCTTGAATTGTATTGTACGGAAACAGCGATACATGTGTGAATACATAGACCACAATGAGTCCCTGGTAGGCCTCTAGTTACCAGTTTGTTGATCAACAGATGGTCACGGTTTCCTGACCATGGACATAGGATGTCAGTGATAACGGGATCACATCATTAGGAGAATGATGTGTTGGACAAGACCCAAACTTGAGCATAACACGAGATCGTATAGTTCGTAATGCATAAGCTTTTCGGTGTCAAGTATTTATTCCTTAGACCATGAGGTTGTACAACTCCCGGATACCGTAGGAATACTTTGGGTGTGCCAAACGTCACAACGTAACTGGGTGGCTATAAAGGTACGCATCGGGTATCTCCGAAAGTGTCTGTTGAGTTGGTACGAACCGAGACTGAGATGTTGTCACTCCGTATGACGGAGAGGTACCTCTGGGCCCACTCGGTAAGGCATCATCATTATGAGCTCAATGTGACTAAGTAGTTAGTCACGGGATGATGGATTACGGATCGAGTAAAGAGACTTGCCATAACGAGATTGAACAAGGTATCGGGAATACCGACGATCGAATCTCGGGCAAGTACCGTACCGATGGACAAAGGGAATAACATACGGGATTGAGTGAATCCTTGACACGGTGGTTCATCCGATGAAGATCATCGAGGAACACGTGGGAACCAACATGGGTATCTAGATCCCGTTGTTGGTTATTGACCGGAGAGTGGTCTCGGTCATGTCTACGTGTCTCCCGGACCCGTAGGGTCTACACACTTAAGGTTCGGTAACGCTAGGGTCGTAGAGATAAATGCACGTGGAAACCCGAAAGTTGTTTGGAGTCCCGGATGAGATCCCGGACGTCACGAGGAGTTCCGGAATGGTCCGGAGGTAAAGATTGATATATAGGAAGTCCAGTTTCGGCCATCGGGTGATCTCCGGGGGTCACCGGGAGTGTCCCGGGACCACCGGAGGGGCCCCGGGGGTCCACTGGGTGGGGCCACCCATCCCGGTGGGGCCCCTAGGCCGCAAGGGGAAGTGTCCAGCCCCTCTGGGCTGGCGCACCACTAGGGGCCCACCTCCCCATGCGCCTAGGGTTAAAACCCTGGGGGGGAGGGGGCGCCCACTAGCCTTGGGGGGCAAGGAACCCCCCCGGCCGCCGCCCCCCTGCAGATTGGATCTGCAGGGGCCCTGGCGCACCCCCTGGCCCCCTATATATATGTGGGAGGGGATAAGGCTGCCGCACCCTTGCCCTGGCGCCTCTCCCCCTCCCGTCACACCTCCATACTCCCACGCAGGGCGCCCGGCGAAGCCCTGCTGCGATCTCCACTGCATCCGTCATCACGCCGTCGTGCTGCCGGATCTCTGACGACTTCTCCTCCCCCCTTGCTGGATCAAGAAGGAGGTGACGTTGCTGCACCGTACGTGTGTTGAACGCGGAGGTGCCGTCCGTTCGGCGCTATATCATCGGTGACGAAGAACGCGAAGAGTACGACTACTTCATCCACGCTTCTTCGAAAGCTTCCGCACGCGATCTACATAACGGTATGTAGATGCACTCTTACTTGCTCGTTGCTAGATGTCTCCTTAGTTGGATCTTGGTGAAAGCATATAATTTTTTTGAATTATGCTACGTTCCCCAACAGTGGTATCAGAGCTAGGTTTTATGCGTAGCATCTTGCACGAGTAGAACACAAAGCAGTTGTGGGCGTTTGAGTTTGTTCAACTTTCTTACGTTACTAGTCAATCTTGATTCGGCGGTATTGTGGGATGAAGCGGCCCGGACCGACTTTACACGTACGCTTACGTGAGACTGGTTCCACCGACAGACATGCACTAGATGCATAAGGAGGCTGGCGGGTGTCTGTCTCTCCTACTTTAGTCGGATCGGATTCGATGAAAAGGGTCCTTATGAAGGGTAAATAGAAGTTGACAAATCACGGTGTGGTTTTGGCGTAGGTAAGAAACGTTCTTGCTAGAAATCTTATAGAAGCCACGTAAAACTTGCAACAACAATTAGAGGACGTCTAACTTGTTTTTGCAGCATGTGCTACGTGACGTGGTATGGCCAAAACGAAGATGTGATGAATGATATATGTGATGTATGAGATTGATCATGTTCTTGTAATAGGGAATCACGACTTGCATGTCGATGAACTTGACAACCGGCAGGAGCCATAGGAGTTGTCTTAATTATTGTATGACCTGCGTGTCACTGAATAACGCCATGTAATTACTTTACTTCATTGCTAAACGTTAGCTATAGTAGTGGAAGTAATAGTTGGCGTGACGACTTCTTCAAGACACGATGATGAAGATCATGATGATGAAGATCATGGTGTCGAGCCGGTGACAAGATGATCATGGTGCCCCGAAGATGGAGATCCAAGGAGCAAGATGATATTGGCCATATCATGTCACTTTAAATTGATTGCATGTGATGTTTATCATGTTTATGCATCTTGTTTACTTAGAACGACGGTAGTAAATAAGATGATCTCTCACTAAAATTTCAAGTATTGTGTTTCCCCTAACTGTGCACCGTTGCTAAAGTTCGTTGCTCCGAAGCACCACGTGATGATCGGGTGTGATAGGTTCTAATGTTCGCATACAACGGGTGTAAGACAAATTTACACACGCGATACACTTAGGGTTCACTTGACGAGCCTAGCATGTACAGACATGGCCTCGGAACACGGAAGACCGAAAGGTCGAACACGAGTCGTATAGAAGATACGATCAACATGAAGATGTTCACCGTTGATGACTAGTCCGTCTCACGTGATGATCGGACACGGGCTAGTCGATTCGGATCGTGTATCACTTAGATGACTAGAGAGATGTCATTCTGAGTGGGAGTTCATTAAAATTTGATTAAGATGAACTTAATTATCATGAACTTAGTCTAAATTCTTTACAATATGTCTTGTAGATCAAATGGCCCACGCTCAGGTTTCCCTCAACTTCAACGCGTTCCTAGAGAAAACCAAGCTGAAAGACGATGGTAGCAACTATACGGATTGGGTCCATAACCTGAGGATTATCCTCATAGCTGCCAAGAGAACTTATGTCCTAGAAGCACCGCTAGGTGACGCTCCCGCCCCGGCAAACCAAGACGTTATGAACGCTTGGCAGTCGTGTTGTGATGATTACTCCCTGGTTCAGTGCGGCATGCTTTACAGCTTAGAGTCGGGGCTCCAAAACGTTTTGAGCACCACGGAGCATACGAGATGTTCGAAGAGCTGAAAATGGTTTTCCAAGCTCATGCCCGAGTCGAGAGATATGATGTCTCCGACGCATTCTACAGCTGTAAGATGGAGGAGAACAGTTCTGTCAGTGAGCACATCCTCAAGATTTCAGGATTGCACAATCGCTTGTCTCAGCTGGGAATGAATCTCCCAGATGAAGCGGTCGTTGACAGAATCCTCCAGTCGCTCCCACCAAGCTTCAAGAGCTTCGTGTTGAACTTCAATATGCAGGGGATGGAGAAGTCCATTCCCGAGGTGTATTCGATGCTGAAATCAGCGGAGGTAGACATCAAGAAAGAACATCAAGTGTTGATGGTCAATAAAACCACTAAGTTCAAGAAAGGCAAGGGTGAGAGGAACTTCAAGAAGGACGGCAAGGGAGTTGCCGCGCCTGGCAAGCCTGTTGCCGGGAAGAAGCCAAAGTATGGACCCAAGCCTGAGACAGAGTACTTTTATTGCAAGGGAACGGGTCACTGGAAGCGGAACTGCCCCAAATACTTAGCAGACAAGAAGGCCGGCAACGTCAAAGGTATATATGATATACATGTTATCGATGTGTACCTTACCAGCACTCGTAGTAGCTCCTGGGTATTCGATACCGGTGCAGTTGCTCACATTTGTAACTCAAAACAGGAGCTGCGGAATATACGGAGACTGGCGAAGGATGAGGTGACGATGCGCATCGGGAATGGTTCCAAGGTCGATGTGATCGCCGTCGGCACGCTACCTCTACATCTACCCTCGGGATTAGTTTTAAACCTCAATAATTGTTATTTAGTACCAGCTTTGAGCATGAACATTGTTTCTGGATCTCGTCTTATGCGAGATGGCTACTCTTTCAAATCAGAGAATAATGGTTGTTCTATTTATTTGAGAGATATGTTTTATGGTCATGCCCCGCTGGTCAATGGTTTATTTTTGATGAATCTCGAGTGTAGTGATACACATATTCATAGTGTAGATGCCAAAAGATGTAAATTTGATAATGATAGTCCCACATACTTGTGGCATTGCCGCCTTGGTCATATTGGTGTCAAACGTATGAAGAAGCTCCATTCAGATGGACTTCTAGAGTCTCTTGATTATGAATCATTTGACATGTGCGAACCATGCCTCTTGGGCAAGATGACCAAGACTCTGTTCTCCGGAACAATGGAGCGAGCAACCAACTTGTTGGAAATCATACATACCGATGTGTGCGGTCCAATGAGTGTTGAGGCTCGCGGAGGCTATCGTTATGTTCTCACCCTCACAGATGACTTGATTAGATACGGGTATATCTATTTGATGAAACACAAGTCTGAGACCTTTGAAAAGTTCAAGGAATTTCATAATGAGGTTGAGGATCAACGTGACAGAAAAATAAAGTTCTTGCGATCGGATCGTGGGGGTGAATATTTAAGTCATGAATTTGGCACACACCTTAGGAGCTGTGGAATTGTTTCACAAGTGACACCGCCCAGAACACCTCAACGTAACGGTGTGTCCAAACGTCGAAATCGTACTCTGTTGGACATGGTGCGATCTATGATGTCCCTCACCGATTTACCACTATCTTTTTGGGGTTATGCTTTAAAGACTGCCGCATTCACTTTAAATAGGGCTTCGTCAAAATCCGTTGAAACGAATCCGTATGAACTTTGGTTTGGCAAGAAACCGAAGCTGTCGTTTCTAAAAGTTTGGGGTTGCGATGCTTATGTCAAGAAACTTCAACCTGAAAAGCTCGAACCCAAATCGGAAAAATCCGTCTTCATAGGATACCCAAAGGAAACGATTGGGTACACCTTCTACCACAGATCCGAAGGCAAAGTCTTTGTTGCCAAGAATGGATGCTTTCTGGAGAAAGAGTTTCTCTCGAAAGAAGTGAGTGGGAGGAAAGTAGAACTTGATGAGGTGACAGTCACCCCTCCTGTACCGGAAAGTAGCGCAGCGCAGGAAACTGTTCCTGAGGTGCCTGCACCGACAAGGGAGGAAGTTGATGATAATGATCATGAAGAAACAGATCAAGTTACTACTGAACTTCGAAGGTCCACAAGGGCACGTTCCGCACCAGAGTGGTATGGCAACCCTGTCCTAGAAATCATGTTGTTAGACAACGGTGAACCTTCGAACTATGAAGAAGCGATGGCGGGCCCAGATTCCAATAAATGGCTTGGAGCCATGAAATCCGAGATAGAATCCATGTATGAAAACAAAGTATGGACTTTGGTGGACTTGCCTGTTGATAGGCACGCCATAGAAAACAAATGGATATTTAAGAAGAAGACAGACGCGGATGGTAATGTGACCATCTATAAGGCTCGGCTTGTCGCTAAAGGTTATCGACAAGTTCAAGGGATTGACTACGACGAGACTTTCTCTCCCGTAGCGATGCTGAAGTCAGTCAGAATCATGTTAGCTATTGCCGCATTCTATGATTATGAGATATGGCAAATGGACGTCAAAACAGCATTCCTTAATGGCTTCCTCAAGGAAGAGTTGTATATGATGCAACCGGAAGGTTTTGTCGATCCAGAGAACGCTAAAAAGGTATGCAAGCTCGAGCTCTCGATTTACGGGCTGGTGCAAGCATCTTGGAGTTGGAATATTCGCTTTGATGAAGTGATCAAAGCGTTTGGATTTATATAGACTTATGGAGAAGCCTGTATTTACAAGAAAGTGAGTGGGAGCTCTGTGGCATTTCTCATATTATATGTGGATGACATATTGCTAATGGGAAATGATATAGAATTCTTGGAAAATGTAAAGGCCTACTTGAATAAAAGTTTTTCAATGAAGGACCTTGGAGAAGCAGCTTACATATTAGGCATCAAAATCTATAGAGATAGATCGAGACGCCTCATTGGTCTTTCACAAAGTACATACCTTGACAAAATATTGAAGAAGTTCAATATGGATCAGTCAAAGAAAGGATTCTTGCCTGTTTTGCAAGGTATGAGATTGAGCAAGGCTCAGTCGCCGACCACGGCAGAAGATAGAGAAAAGATGAGTGTCATTCCCTATGCCTCGGCCATAGGTTCTATCATGTATGCCATACTGTGTACCAGACCTGATGTGAACCTTGCCATAAGTTTGGTAGGGAGGTACCAAAGTGATCCCGGTACGGAACACTGGACAGCGATCAAGAACATCCTGAAGTACCTGAAAAGGACTAAGGATATGTTTCTTGTTTATGGAGGTGACGAAGAGCTCGTCGTAAAGGGTTACGTCGATGCTAGCTTCGACACAGATCTGGATGACTCTAAGTCTCAAACCGGATACGTGTATATTTTGAACGGAGGGGCAGTCAGCTGGTGCAGTTGCAAGCAAAGCGTCATGGCAGCATCTACATGTGAAACGGAGTACATAGCTGCTTCTGAAGCAGCGCAGGAAGGAGTCTGGATGAAGGAGTTCATCACCGACCTAGGAGTCATTCCAAGCGCGTCAAGCCCGATGACTCTCTTCTGTGACAACACTGGTGCTATTGCTATTAGCAAGGAGCCCAGGTTTCACAAGAAGACCAAGCACATCAAGCGCCGTTTCAACTCCATCCGGAATTATGTTCAGGATGGAGACATAGATATTTGTAAAGTGCATACGGATCTGAATGTAGCAGACCCGTTGACTAAACCTCTTTCACGGGCAAAACATGATCAACACCAGAACTCTATGGGTGTTCGACTCATCACAATGTAACTAGATTATTGACTCTAGTGCAAGTGGGAGACTGTTGGAAATATGCCCTAGAGGCAATAATAAAAGTATTATTATTATATTTCCTTGTTCATGATAATTGTCTGTTATTCATGCTTGAATTGTATTGTACGGAAACAGCGATACATGTGTGAATACATAGACCACAATGAGTCCCTGGTAGGCCTCTAGTTACCAGTTCGTTGATCAACAGATGGTCACGGTTTCCTGACCATGGACATAGGATGTCAGTGATAATGGGATCACATCATTAGGAGAATGATGTGATGGACAAGACCCAAACTTGAGCATAACACGAGATCGTATAGTTCTTAATGCATAAGCTTTTCGGTGTCAAGTATTTATTCCTTAGACCATGAGGTTGTACAACTCCCGGATACCGTAGGAATACTTTGGGTGTGCCAAACATCACAACGTAACTGGGTGGATATAAAGGTACGCATCGGGTATCTCCGAAAGTGTCTGTTGAGTTGGTATGAACCGAGACTGGGATGTTGTCACTCCGTATGACGGAGAGGTACCTCTGGGCCCACTCGGTAAGGCATCATCATTATGAGCTCAATGTGACTAAGTAGTTAGTCACGGGATGATGGATTACGGATCGAGTAAAGAGACTTGCCATAACGAGATTGAACAAGGTATCGGGAATACCGACGATCGAATCTCGGGCAAGTACCGTACCGATGGACAAAGGGAATAACATACGGGATTGAGTGAATCCTTTACACGGTGGTTCATCCGATGAAGATCATCGAGGAACACGTGGGAACCAACATGGGTATCCAGATCCCGCTGTTGGTTATTGACCGGAGAGTGGTCTCGGTCATGTCTACGTGTCTCCCGAACCCGTAGGGTCTACACACTTAAGGTTCGGTAACGCTAGGGTCGTAGAGATAAATGCACGTGGAAACCCGAAAGTTGTTCGGAGTCCCGGATGAGATCCCGGAAGTCACGAGGAGTTCCGGAATGGTCCGGAGGTAAAGATTGATATATATGAAGTCCAGTTTCGGCCATCGGGTGATCTCCGGGGGTCACCAGGAGTGTCCCGGGACCACCGGAGGGGCCCCGGGGGTCCACCGGGTGGGGCCACCCATCCCGGTGGGGCCCCTAGGCCGCAAGGGGAAGTGTCCAGCCCCTCTGGGCTGGCGCACCACTAGGGGCCCACCTCACCATGCGCCTAGGGTTAAAACCCTAGGGGGGAGGGGGCGCCCACTAGCCTTGGGGGGCAAGGAACCCCCCTGGCCGCCGCCCCCCCTGCAGATTGGATCTGCAGGGGCCCTGGTGCACCCCCTGGCCCCCTATATATATGTGGGAGGGGAGAGGGCTGCCGCACCCTTGCCCTGCCGCCTGTCCCCCTCCCGTCACACCTCCATACTCCCACGCAGGGCGCCCGGCGAAGCCCTGCTGCGATCTCCACTGCATCCGTCATCACGCCGTCGTGCTGCCGGATCTCTGACGACTTCTCCTCCCCCCTTGCTGGATCAAGAAGGAGGTGACGTTGCTGCACCGTACGTGTGTTGAACGCGGAGGTGCCGTTCGTTCGACGCTAGATCATCAGTGACGAAGAACGCGAAGAGTACGACTACTTCATCCACGCTTCTTCGAAAGCTTCCGCACGCGATCTACATAACGGTATGTAGATGCACTCTTACTTGCTCGTTGCTAGATGTCTCCTTAGTTGGATCTTGGTGAAAGCGTAGAAATTTTTTGAATTATGCTACGTTCCCCAACACCGGGCGGCGCCATCCATGGCAGTAACCCAGTGTGGCCAGCCGCTAGCCGCTGCGGCCGACCTGACGACGGCGCTGTAGGGTGCCAGAGGAGCCTGGAGTATTCTGGTGAGTGGATGAGGCCGGGGTGTGGCTCTCCAGGCGAGCTAGGGCCAGGGGCGCGACGCGGCGGCTCGGGCGCACGCACGCTATGTGTTTGCCGAAATGCCAGCGTGTGCTAGAGGGCATAGGAGAGGCTGGTGACCAATAGATCTAGGCTAGTGGTAGCTGGGGTGCTAGTAGACATGCTCGTTTGGCTGCTGTGGCAAGAATGTAAAGCAAACTCATGAGCATGCCAATTCTGTTCATGAACTCAAGGTGTTCGACAGAATGCCAGGAGCCTCTAGGCATCCTCCCCTAGTGGCCAAAGACTCCAGGTTGAGGTCTCTTTGGATGATAAAGAGGGTGGTAAGGTCAGTTGGCCAATTTTAGAAACTTGTTAGTGTAAGTTTTGCAAAACTCCAGTTCTGGACAGAAGGAAAAGGGCAGAATTGCATGGACCAAAAATGATCCAAATGCTCCAATCTCTTGGACTTAAGGGTTTTGTAGGAAGGACTACAAGCAGGAGAAAATTTATGGCAAAAAGAGCAAGTTACCAAAGGGCTGTAGTAGAAAATGTCAGTCTGGACCAGAGAGCAAAAGAGGATGTTTTGCTCAACTTTCTCAAGGAACATCAAAGGATTATTGCATAAAAGTGATGTAGGGGCTTCACATGACATCCCCAATTTTTGGTGGAATTTTTGAACAAATCCATCAAAGGGTTGTAGTGCAAACAGAGCTTTTAAAACTGAAAAAAATCACTTTAATTGATAAAGCTTAGGGAGAAAATAATAATGCAAATGAACCCACTGATAAAAAGACTGTTTTTCTTGGTTAGGGCAATTAAGTCCAAATAACATATCTGAAAAAAATTCACTGGGGCAAAAACTCCATAAATTCAAAAGAAAAATGGGGTTCTGAAATCAAAGAAAATCCAGAGAATGAAAGGTTTAAATTCCTGGTAAAGATTTTGATTTATAAATCAAGATCAAAATTTTTGGGGTGTTACACGAAGGCGGCGGCTCGTCCACTCCCACTATAAACCAAGGCTCAGGTACCTATAAAAACAAATCAGTTGGTCTAAAGGTTAGATAATCCTAGAACAGCTATCCAAGGACATTACTCAACTAGCAAACAAAGCAGTTGTTCCTCTGTTGCAAAATAAATCAAAGTAACTTCCCTAAAAATAGTATAACACTCTTTTACAATATCAAATCAATTACAGTTTCATGGACATGACTCAACTAGTGAACAGATCGGTTGTTTCTCTGTTGTAAAGATGTCTCTTGGTAGTATGGACAAAAAGCAAGAAGCAGTCAAATCTATTCTATGTACCGAAACAACGAATAATAGTGATGATCTTGATAGTAGTATGGACAAAAAGCAAGAAGCAGCCGAATATATTCTATGTACTGAAACAACGGATAATAATGATGATCTTGGTGTAAGTACTTACAGATTAGTTTCTAGATTTCTATATACATAATGATTGACAATGATTGATGTTTCGAAAAGATAACTAAACGTCTTTCTATACATGACTGAAAGCAAGAAAATCATTCAGTGATCGATGTTCGCAACGTTGGTCAGTGACAGAAAATGGTAAGAACAGATTATTAGATGCAAACATCATCTTCATTTACATACTGATCAACTTAGATAGTACTACATATTATGAAGCACCTACTACTGAACTGAGCCCATATTATGAAACAGAAATGGCCATAGATATCAGGCTAAAAGTAGGTTATGACACGGCTATAAAAAATGTGTTTGCACTCAACAATGGAATATATGATCTGCAGAACCACAATCAGTGGACACCATTTCAGTTCAAAGAAAGCAGAATAATTTCTCTGAAACATCTAATGATCCTGATCAGGTACAATGCATAGCAGCTACCATCTCTCAACCTAGATGACATATTCACATTTTACTTAAAATTCAACAAAGGAAGGCATCACCTCTCTAATCAAAGCTATAAGTACATCTTCCCAAGCAAGCATATCAGCAAGAAAAATATAGTAACCGTATTATACGAGGCCATCAAGGAATCATGTTCTTCATCTAGTGCACACATGACAACCTACACTTTCACATCCAGTGCATAACTATCTTAGCCTACAAGCCGCAGATCAAATCTTGTAATCATGTAAGATGTCCAGTAAGCAAATGACATCTTCATAACACCAAGTAAGCATAATAGCAAGAACTTCGTCCAAGCAAGCATGCCAATGGTTAAAGCAACCCTAGACAAAGGGGAGGAGAGGGGAGGGATGAGGTGGAACCAGTCCTTACCAGCGAAAAGGCCAGACTACCGGAAGGATATGGAGTTATGGACGTCGGAGGCGGCACGGGCTGAGCCAGCGAGTACGGCGGCGGCAATGACGTGGAGGAAGACGGCGGCAGGACCGGCGGATGGTCTGGCTCGGCTTGGACGGAGTCGACGAAGGGCGGAGGGCGGAGGGGCCGGATAGAGGACGGCATAGGGGCCGGACCGCGGAGGGCGAAGGGCGGACGAATGACGGCGGAGGGGGCAGAGGGCGGAGGGTGCGGCGCCGTCACGGTCGGGGGAGGGGGGATTTCGCGAGGGGAGGCTCGCGTCTGCTCTCACACGGGTATTGAGGGTTTCCCCGTGTAATTTTGGGGATGGGCCAGCCCTATACCGGGGTACCGAACGGGCTGTGGGGAATTTCGGAAATTTTAATACCGGGCCGGTATAATCTTTACCTAATAACTAGGAAAATTGCCCGTGCGTTGCAACGGGAGAGAATCAACACACCCATGCCGTTCGCTGTTAACTAAACAACAATTGCGATAAAGCAAGCGGCTAAAGACTCTATTGCTATGACATGTAAATGTCTTGTGTTTTTGGCGCCCATGGTTGGTTATGCACTCGTATGAACGGGGATCACTCGGAGACAATATATTTTATATTTATTATACTGGACGTGCAAGCATATATGTGTTCGTGTGTGCAACATTGTCAAATCCTGATCCATGCATGCACGGTGTTTGTTTCTTTTTCAGTTTTCTTGTTCTAGTAGCCAGTCTGTATGAGTTTGTGAGGTACCTAAATAAAGTCAAATTCAACTTTTTTTGGATGATTCAAACTCAACCTTCAGAAAAAAAAGGGCAACGTATGCATAGTTCAACGAACGAACACATGTTTGCACACTAAGACGTCTGCGTAATGGTGCTGTCAAAAATAATAACTGGTTCGCGTGAAGGACTCGGAGATTTTCATCGGTGGGTGAATGATCCAAAGTATTAATCTAGCAAAAAAAAATTCAAACTACGAAAAACAGGAAAAGGAATCTGTCAACATGTGTGCACGCTAGTTTAAAAACAGTGTCTAAAAAAAAGCTAGCCTAACACGTCTAAAAGAAACCAATAGTCGTGATCCTCTTAAAAAGGCAGCCACGTTGGTAGCACTCCTGCAGCCTCCTCGCTTATTCTCAGGAGAGGAGGGAGACAGTGCCTACGTGTAGTTAATTGTGGTGAGAACATATGTATACGATTGCAAAGCTGCTTGCAGCTGATCAACTCTGCTATTGCCGTGTCTACCTCTTAATCACATTGGACCTGGTACCCCGCCGTGGTCAGGAGAATCACTTGGACGTTTGTTGTGGTGTACTTGTCAGGCATCAGCTTCTCTTGAATTGCATCAGACTCAGGTACCTCGCTGTTGATGGATCTTGCCTAAAATACATAGCTTCTAGAATTGATTGTCAGGGCTATGGGAATAACTCTATAAAAATTTCAGTAAATATGGCTTAACCCTAATGATGGAAGCATAGGAACCTGCCAATATTTCTTTGATATCAAATAAAGCACAAAGAATGTTTCCCTAGAACATAAGCACATTCCATCTAAATGTGCGTGTACACATACACGATACATGTCGAATGCTCCCTTAGTTCACTGAAGAACTCCTTTGTTCCTTGTGACTCTGCTCATACGACCATTTTCCAGCTTTGCCCGCATAAGTCAGACCAGAGCCTGAGCACTCATAAAACAAGCGCCTTTTTTAGCTCCTCTGCATAGTATATTTTCACGTTGCCATAGAGTGGTATGCGTAAACATAATAGGAAGCATCAGGAGGATATTAGGATAGTTCCCAAGAACATAAGTTAAATGAGATAAACAGGTTTACCTATGTCCTATAGCACAACTTGGCTTCTAAATTTTCTCTCACCATAACACCAGAAAGCAAGTCAGTAGTAGAGTATGGAATTTGCTGCTTGGAAGCTTCAGATTGTGTTCAGAAAGCTCATCCAAAGAAGAGACCAATAAGAATCTTAAGAAAAGAAGAGCGGTCAAATGAATTATATAAGTATCTCACTTGGATTACTTCCTTCCCTTCTAGCCTTAGAAAACAACTCACTCTTGAATGCCCTACGCGAAATGAAGCTAGTTACCTATTTCCAATATAACTTCAAGAAGAAAAGCTACTAAGATGTCCTGTAGGAGAATAAATCATATAACAGGCGTTCCTCATAGCTCAAACACATAATTCATATATTTTCTTCTTCCTCTGAGACCGAGCATGAAAGAAAGAAATACACTATACATTCTTCACGGAATAAATAATGTTGAAACTGACTAAGCCCGTTTCAGTTAGTGGCAAGCACAGGCAATGCATTATGCATATAAGCTTATTCTGAAAAGCACATACTTCCTTTTAGGCACGAAAATAAACACCTGTTGAGCAGAAACCGCAACACAACATAGAGCAAAATCATTCTCCTATGTTTTTCAGATCGTGAGCTTCAGAAGCAAATTTCTTTTCACTGAAACGCTCCGGAAGAGAAATTCCATACCGCAGGGGGTTGAGCGCGGGTCTGCAGCAAAGGGCGCTGGCGATGTGCAGCCACGGTGTTGCATCGGTGATATGGGGCACACGCGGGAGGAGATGTGGGAGGAGGCGCAGGGGATGGCGACAGGGAGCTGCGCATGAGGCTAGTCATGGCGGCGGTCAACCGTCGATACTGGAGCTCCGCAGAAGGCTTCCATGGGGGCTCGGGAGGCGCACGTGGGCAGTCCAGGAGGGGTGGAGCGGAATGAGGAGGTTGACGAGGAGGCGCGGCGCTCGTGCCATGGACGACCGGCGACGGGCCGGAGCTGGGCGGAAGGAGACGGCCATGGATCGAGGCGAGTTTGGGCGGGCGCTGCTGAACAGGGGGCGGAGAGAGGAGGAGAACAGAGAGGAAAGAGGAGGCGGGCGGGCTGAGGTAAAGATAGGACATCCCCAAATTATTAGTACCACCTCGTTTATAAAGAAATTTTATCTATACAAATCGCAAAAGCGTATTATGACATGAAAAGAAAGCGTATTGTGACGGTGAACCCGACGGACTCGTTCCGTGCTTTATATATCCGTCGGGTTCACCGTCACAATACGCTTCCTCCCGTGAATTTTACGCTTTCAGTTTTTTTTTCTTAGTTTTTATGTTAATCATAAAATTTGACGGTTGTGATTTAAAATTAGATCTACACACGTGTAAGGAAAAAACAAACGCTGCCGCACGAGCTCCGACGTCCATCGTTCCTTAGGTTCTCTCCTTTCTTGATTCTTTTCTCCGTTCCGGTTTTGATTTCTTCCTGTACCCGAACCGGCCTTGATATCCTATCTCCTCCCGATACGATCTCTCCTCTTCTCTCCGCTTTAAATCATCTGGTACTGCCTGTCTACCTCCTTAATCCACCGGTATCTGTACGAGGTCCTTGGCTGCAAGGAGACATGATCGGCCTGCACCGGGCGACTTATCCTTGGTTGCAAGATGTCTGATCGACCGACGCGCTCAACGAGAAAAGGCTCACGAAGCACATACGTGGCCAAAGGCAGCGATTGATCTCGACGAGTTCGTGCAACAACAATAGTTGCAGATCGATTTGATCCAATCCGGAGGCGACGACTCGGCCACCGGAGAGGATGAACATCGTCAAGAATTGGCCCGACCTGCGTATTAGAAGTTTAGAACCCACTAGAGAGGACAAACTCCGTCAAGAATTTAGCCGACCGCCGGACCCCGTAGCCCTCCATCTGGATCCCCTCCCCGAGCACGACCACTTCCCCGAGCAGGACGATGAGCACGAGATCACCAGAGAGGATGGCCTTGGTCAGGAATTCATCCATGCACAAGCTCCAGCGAGATTGGCAGAGGTGCATGCGCAAAGAGCTGAGCCGGATTGCAAGCCCGGCGAAATCCGGCGAGGTGCATGAGGGAGGTCGACCAGCTTCAAAATCTGTCAAGGTTGGTGCAAGGAGGAGGTCCAGGAGGACGATGAGCTCTGGCGAGGTTAGTGCGAGGAGGTTTCTCCGGCGAGGTGCGTGCATGCTTTTTTCTTGGAATTTTTTTGTCTTCAGGAAGAAGCTAGCTTCCGCGGACCAGTTGCCACCAGCCTTTCGTGCCCAGCACCTCCAGTGGAGTGGCTACGCCTCCCAGACGAAGAAGGCGCTGGGGCAGAGCAGGCGGTTCACCTCCAGCAGCAGCTTCCCCCCTTCGTTGTGGGACGACACGGCATGTAGTGCGCAAGCGTGAACTGCGGAGATGGCCGGGTAATACCTATCAGTAAAGTTTCCACACTATGCTTTGTATTATGTACCTCCCCACAAACATTCACGGCAGCTTAGCGAATTTAGATGATTTTTATCAGAACATTTAGAACCATATGCAAACAACTCAATAATTGTACTGTACAGGCCAAATGTCTTGCTGTTCATATAAAAATACAGGAGCTAGATATAGAGATGGCGGGTAATTGTTATCTTCAAAATTCGGAATCACTAATGCAGGAGCCAGATATAGAGAAGCACTTTCAAGGCAGTTTTCCAGCTAAATGCAAATAAGAGGAATTAAGAAAGTAAGGGAAGATCATACATCAGATCCACCCATTGTTGGTACCAATATTAAAGGAATAAAAACAAGTGAACCTGCTATTGACAAGTAGTGTTGAATGCCATAACATAAAGATGAGTGTTGTAATGGAAAAGGGAAATTAAGTTGGCATCTGTCCTTGCAGTTCCCATCAGACTGACATGAAAATTCATCCAAAAGTAGAGAATAAGCAGGCAAAATGCGAATTGCCTAAGGACAAGGTTTAAATATGTGTGCTTCCTCTAATGAAAGAAACAAAGTTAAAAGATGTGTGACCTACAGTATGCTTTTGTCAGCTAGCCTAAAAGTAGGTTTTAGATATTGGAATGCCATTTCAAAGTTGAAACCCGAGCCCACAACAGAAGCCGAAGATCTAAATTGATGCCCAAGCAATTTAGTTACTTCACTTGATATATAGGGGAGAAATTAATTAAGCCAAAGCAATTGGACCGTCACTATCCTTGCATTATGTTGAGATAACCTGGCCAACAAAAGAAGTATCCAGTAACAATATTATTAGATGCTGACTGGGCAGAACAACCTTTACATTTTCTGACCATTAGATAGGTCACTTAGTGGACATAGGGTAAGTACAGTGCTATGCGTCGCCTAATCTATGATGAAAATGACCATATGATTTCCCATATAAAGTGACACTGTCCCAAAATCAATTGACCAAGACCATGCCCCAAATTTTAAATTTAGATTATATTGATCCACGGGAAAATGATAAATTCTATGGAGAAGAACGAGAACATAAAAAATATAATGCACAGTAATTGGTGCTTTCTACAAAGACTACCTCTGAGTCAGCAATTATTTTGCAAAAAGTATGATGCAGTTGTTTGGTGTAAGCTACAAGTGTGTTACAATTGTGCTTTCTACAAAGACTACATCTGAGCCATTGTTTGGATTAAACTTTAATTTTTAGACCTTGTCCTTGCCGGACGTGTCAACAATCTTTGAAATCATCATGTATCTCGATCTCTGCAATCACGTTGTCGAAGTTGCCCAGCGTGAAGCACCATGTGGCGTCGTCTTCAACATGCCAATGCTTCATGGTCAGGAGAAGATTGCGGACTGGAAGCTACCCTGCACGAGCGGGAGCACAAAGACGCATGCACAAGAGCCAAGCTCGGGCGCGTCAAGGAGTACCATGAAAACATGTTTTTTCTTAGAGATACCATGAAAACATGTTCTGAGTGTATTCCCGTTGCAACGCACGGGCAATTTTCCTAGTATCCTTTAAAACCTGCAAATACTCTAGTGCCGAACGAGGCCTAATGAAGTAATCTGTAAGTGAAACCTAACATCGCGGTATCAGACATGAGGTCCTCCCTCCACCCTTCCGAGTCATCTCCAATTCCTCCCAATTTCGCCCAATTTTCTGTCCATTTTTTTAGTTCGTCATTTTATTCCACCACCCTGCATCCTGAGTTGAAAGCTTACCTTGACGAGTTCGAGGCGAAGGCTCGGGCACGCTAGGAGGCCAGTACCAGGATGTTCGCGCAGCACGACGCGCTGCTCTCCAAGCTCATCACGGGAGCTTCCGCCCTGCAGCCGGCGCACTCCGCGGTCGTGGCATCAGATGGCGGCCTCACCGTCGTGGCAGTCATCTCCGACGCCTTCTGCTTCACCACCTAGGCCCAGGAGATCCCCATGGTGGCCCATGCTGCAAGCCTGGTGTGCATCGACATGGTGGCCGTCACCTGTTCGAGGGAATGCCCGGCTCAGGTCATGGCCATCGCCAGCGTTGACGAGGTCCATGACGCCACACCAACCATGTGCCCCGTGCCCCCAGTCTACATCTACGCCAAGGAGGTTGAGAAGCTCACACCAACCGCCCCTTCCGTGATCATCGTCGACATCGACCCCAAGGTTGGTGTGCAGGAACTTGATGCCCTCTCTGCCAACACTTTTTCCCCAGCACAAAGCGAGTTGCACCACGACGTCATCCTCGCCGTCCCCAGCAACCTCACTACATAGGCACTGTCCAGGTGCTCGACAGAATGCCCTGTCCCTGCAGGCGACTGGGTAAAGCCTCTGTCCGCCCTGAACTATGGTGCTCACCATGTTGCTAATAGCACACCCAGGTGCCTACCACCAGGGCAACACGGAATCGAGCAACAAGGTCAGCTGCTATGCCCAATGCCATGGCCATCGTTTGTGTATCATTCAGAATCAACCTATGTACAAGCTGCAGTGGGAAGCTTCTGGTTTGTGTTCTGTCCCACTGGGAAACTTTGGTGTTGTGGGCAGTATGAGCATCTACGACAGTGGCGCCCACCTGATCGAGCAAGCATTTGGGAGTGCATGGCTGGCCGAAGTTTTCCTCGAGACCAAGCCCTGCTAATGATTTATCATCCAGGGCCTTCATCCATGTACCTCGAACAGTTCAGTTCGGGCGGGTTGCAGGATTCTACTACTTAGTGCATCAAGAATTCAGTGAATGTTTGCAGTCTATAGTACTCGTGCAAGCGAAAACTCTTGGGCAAATATTCAGTCAGAATTGCAAAAATGGATGTTTCTCCCTCTGCATATCTGGGTCCTCTTCATGGAGTTACAATTATTTGGCTGTGAGAGGAGCAAAATTCAAGTATCTAGATTCTCTGTGAACTCTAGGAATTCCTTGCTGAGAAATTCGTGGTCGCCAATATTCGAGGTGGTAGGTACAATCTTAGCTGATCGGAGGCGCCACTTGATGGGACTGAACAATTTGCATGCGATACACGGTTTGACCATTCCATTGGTTTTCTCTTGTATGATAGCCCGATGAGCTCTCATGATATATGTGAATCAGTGGCCTCCGCAGGTGAAATTCAGAATTTATTTGGTTACAATTGATAGTACCGTCGAGTGTATGGAATTCAAGACTACCATGCGCTGCTGGGCACCTTGTGGGTTGACAATGAGCTAATTAGTAACGAGCTGCAACTGCGGAGTACCCATCACGACTCACATGAAGTTTCAGGGTTCAGTCTTGAGCTAGTATCATTACCACTCGGCGACATGAGTTCTCCTCAAGTTCTTTATCGTTAGTTGCATTCCATGGAAGAGTCTTTCTGTCATTTTTCGGATGCAAAGCTGCATTCTGGGCGCCCTCCGGATCGTGCCAAAGTAGGGAATACCATCCAAATGCATCATGTACGAGTGAGGATCAGTCACATGGGACACTGGTTCAGGCCTAGACCGTGGCCCTTTTTCGAATATGATGCAAATGCTAGCCATCCCGAGGAGTCATGTTCAGGTATAGGTAGTCAACCGCATGATATTTACGGGTTCAGTTTTGGGCTCGTTTTGTTGTCATTCAGAGATGAAGATTTTGTTCCAGTTTGTTGCTATGGGTTGATTTCTAGGGAGGAACCTTTCTTATGTTTGCTGAGTCCAGAGCTTCTGTCTGTCCTGTGCATCCACCAGTTTGGGCGACGTCCGATGCTACACTGTCCAGTCGAGCAGAAGAAATACACTGGGAGCAAGATAACTGCAAGCACCTGCTGTTTTATCCATATAGTTTAGAGCAACCACTGGAAGATGATGAACAATTTATCCTTTATCAGACTGCCTATGGATTCGATTTGGAGATGATTGAACTAGTGAGTAACATGTGGAAATCAGACCATTACTGCGAAGTTCGCTTGTATCCTGTACAGCGGCACTAGATGCTTCTTGGTATTCTGTGAAGTACTGTTGATTGTACGCTTCACGTGAGCATCAGGTCTTGGTTCTAACAACAAAACGGAAGGAGCTATAATTTGCTTGCGGTTGTTGAACTAGCACTTCGTCCAATGCGTATGAGCACGGAGAGATGCAGACAACGATCGAATCAAAGCAGGGTAGAAGCGAAGACCACACCCGCACAACGGACGCCTCCCGAGTGAGCCACCTCGCTGCCCACACAGCCGAGGGAACACACAGCACCCGCGCAATGGCACCTGTGCCACCACGCCCACCATCCGTAGTCGTCGCTCCGATGACCAAGGGGATCCACCTTCACTCACCACCCACATGGCGATGGCCCGCCAACACGCATCCGGCCGCCCTGGCTGCCGCACTGACGCAAAACCACCACACGCTACACCCCAAAGCTTGCACCTTGCACCCGCACGGAGTCGAACCCTAGATCTGGGACACCGGGCGCCCAGAAGAAGTGGCCCAAGGACCACCGACGATGGACGGGCCAAGCCCAAGCATACCACCAGATCGGATCAGGAGCATGCTGGATCTGGCGTCAAGCCTCCAGCGGCGGGCGGGAACTCCCTCCACGGCCGCCGGCCATCCAGGGCAACCGCGCCACCAGGACCCGGAGGAAGCAACCCGCCTCCCTACAAGACCGCCGAGGGCCACGCTGCCACCAAGCAGGCCACGACCATGAAAAGCGGGAAGGAAGGGGCTTCCAGATCTGACGAAGGCCGTCGATGCGAGGGAGCACACGCGCCGTGGAGCACGGGAGGGGAGAAGGAGGTAGAGGGGGGCGCCCCGCCGCCGGCGGCGGCAGCAAGGGGAAGGGAGCGCGTGGAAGGGGCAGGTTGGCGCGAAGGTGGGGTTCGCCTCGTGAGTCGTAGGAGCGACCCACGAGGCCCTCAGAGTCAACATGGTAGACGCGGATGGTGCTAGCCATTGAGGAGGTTGCATAGACGGAGTTGACCGTGCTTGCCTAGGAGTTAGGGAGCCAGAGGAAGAATATCATCATGGCATGGACGTGGTTTAAATTGCGCTGGCTGTAGCCATGCGAAAATGATACACTTACGGGCAACTTTCACAGAAAGCCGGCTACGCTCTGATGTGGCAGAATGAGAGAACGATGCGAGCCGCAGTTGACGCAAAGTGAAAAATTGAGCGTCAATCAGCTGGCTCCCCCTCTGCGCGTAGATGTTTTCCGTGTGCTGGCCATCCGTAAGCGTAGCATCGTTGGTAGCCATGGGGATGCCCAGGGCCATGTCCGTGGCACTGGCCATGGGCGTGGCCATGCCGGTGGCCGAGCTGTCGAAGGTGCTCGCGGACATCCCATGGGTGGTAGCTGCGGGCATGGCCGCAATTAGTTCTTGCCCCGGGCGTGCCTATAGTTATAATTAGTTGTAGTTGTTCCATGAATGTAGGTCGCGGTGCGATAAATTTTGTGCTTTTGTTTATTAAAATACAATAAAACTTGTGGATTTGTTGTTCGTGTGGGTTATTTGATTTTGCTTTGAAGTCTCCATACAGACCGCGACGGGCCACGGAGAGTCATCACGGGCTAGGCATAGAGTTTTGCATCGAGGCAGGGATGCAAGCAGTCTTGTGTGTATGTCTGCATTGATGGGCGCCACTGCCGAGCAACTATCTACCCTGACTCGAGGAGTTGCGTCGGTGCTCGAAACAGGCATTGGTTGTGCTTGTTCTCTGCCCGACTAAATTGACATAGCCCTGTTTGGATGATTCTGGCCAATGTAGTCCCTTTTCAGTAATGGCTGTCCGAGCGGAACATTTTTCCTACTTTCGAAAATGTGGCCAAGACCAAGTTTAAAGTACGAATAGACCGGCCCGAGATTTCACAAAGTCATATTTACCACATAAGGAGCAACAAAGAAAGAAACTGGACACAATAATAACCTGTTTCTAAGTTGGTTAACAGAACTTGAAGGAAACCTTGATGTTTGGGATTCGAATCTCCTTTGGCCCACATTTTTAAAAATTAAAAAGGAAGAGGAAAAAAGTTGAGTGCATCAAATACGGTTTGGGTATGCCATGTATTGTACCGAAGCATACCGCAGGCATGTCCATCACGGTTCTCAACAACAATTACCCGGGGTCCTCCTGGTGGCAGGAGGCCACTCCAGGCCAACGGGCGGCCGCCTTTATTGGTTGTGTCGTTCCTGACCGTCAACTAGTGTCAGGAAGGCCAAGGCCAAGGAGGCCGACCCCGTGCCTAGTGACGGAGTTTGATTGCAATGTAGGGGAGCAAATTTCCTTCAGAGATTTGTATTTGGTGCGGGGGAGGGGGGGGGG